>OU342740.1:412483577-413083577 GCA_910589775.1 Avena eriantha | reverse complement strand
AGGAGGAAGAATCTAAGGACGACACAGTGAAATTGCTAGCAGTCGAGCTGAAAACGTGAGAGATGACTCGTTGGGAATCCAATATCAAACAAGAGGCCCATATAAACAAATACTCCCTCCGATCCATATTAATTGTCGCGAAAATAGATGTATCTAGACATGTTTTAGTGCTAGATACGTCCATTTAGCGACAAGTAACATGAATCGGAAGGAGTACTAGATAGCTAGAACATGCAGCACGATGACTCATGTGGAATCCACCCAAACAGTAATTTTTAAGCTTGTAGCTAGAAAGTAAAGTACTAGTCAAATAGCTGCGAGTAGTTTTTTTTCCAAATGTGTCTCCTGAATTAAGGACTTCAAATTTCACCATCATTATCAGATTGCTTCCTGCGTTATGCCTTTCATCTTCTCTCCTTTCGTGACCATGGAACTCTTTCTTTTGAGATAACAACTAATAAAATTTTAGTAATGGAGAAACCGACTACAACGATTCCAAAAAAAAAGGAAAATACACCATGGACCCAGAAGACCACACACCATACTTCCAAATCGCGATCAAGCCCATCGTCCTCATCGTCACCACCCAAGTACCGGGATCAGATCCAGAAGCAGCACATCTTCCGCCACCACCTTCGCCACATTGGTCTGGCGCAGTCAAATCCATCGTGCGGAGTATGTAGTCTACCACATGATTCCTTGTAAGGAGATCATTCAAGCGCACAAGTCAACTAGGGATGTTGGATCCATTAAGTCTAAGTTTCTCACCCTTTACCCATTCCTCAATGATAAAGTAAGCTTCACGGTGAGCCATCTCTACATTTATAATTGCAAAAGGAATTTAGACTAAGTTTATAATTAAATGAGTTAATAATAACTCCACTCAGAAACACCTATCCTCATAAGGGTTCCTAGTGATAACACGAGCCCTATCAGCCACATCTCCCCCGATCGTCACGGCCATCAATGTGGGTTCCAGGGTGGACGCTAAACGTCGGTCACATCATTCATGCGACTCGTGCTTGATATTTGGACAATCCGTGTTCCGAGGCCACGCTTCTATGGCGTGCTAGGCTCGCCAACTCAACCTTAGTGTATTCACTGTGCAACATGGCTTATACCCACTGTGTGCGAACATAGATATATCTGATACCCATGCATGTACCATGGATCGCCTCATACCGAAGAACTTTCTTGGTGGTGCACACTAAGGGAGAACACAATCGTTGGTAATTTTAACATGTATCATCTTATTAGGCTACCGTCGAGTATCTAATACTAGCACATAGTAAGATATACAAACAATAAGATTGAATGTAAATGCGATGTGATATGGTCCTCCACGTCGTGATCTCCATCCGTCGTCACCGGATTTCGGCAACAGGGTTCCGGCACCGTAGACACCAGGGTACCGGTGTCTTTATGGCGTGGTAGTTCGTCACCTCCGTGACTATCTACTACTACGTAACATAAGGTAATCACTTTATCTTTGCCACAACCATATCACAAAGCAACGCCCCTGCAAAACAAAGTTAGATGCCTCTACTTTATCTTTGCATGTTTTATGTGGCTGAATGGGCTTTCGCACAAGAACCATTCTTACCTACGAACTTTTAGCACAACGTTGATCAAGTAGTTGTCTCTACTACACCCCTTTCGGGGACCTCCATTGCAAATGGTATACCAACTAATGCAAGAGAGACAGACACCCCCTAAGACACTTTATACGGTACAAGCCGTATGTCAAGCGTGGACCAGTCTCGCGAATGAACGCGTAAAGTCGGTTGGGGGCCGCTTCATCAAGCATTACTGCAGTATACACAAGTACACGTGGGAGGGTAAAAACTAAAAGATCAACGCCCACACGCTACATCTCGTGTGTTCTACCCGTACTAGCATTACTACGCATAGATCTAGCTCTGATACGACTGTAGGGGTTCCGTGTATGAAAACAATAAAATTTTACCATATGTCCCTGAACCCCTGATGCTGCCAGGACCTATCTATTAGTAATACAGTAACGGGAGGGGTTTTTCGCGAACTTACCCTAAAAGACCGAAAAGCGTTGTCAACGCTCAGGAGAGCGTGGTTGTTGTAGACGAGCCGAAGCCGACCCCAAGGTTGTGATGAAGTCCTTGCGCTCCTGTGGCTCCAACGACTTGAGTGCCTTAAGTGCAACACCTCGCGGGGAGTTACACACGTCCGATGCTTGATGATGACTCCCGCTTCCCCGATCCAGCAGCAGTTGTAGAAGTAGAGCTCCTGGATCCGAATCCCGCAGTGCGATGGTGCTCCACGGTGAAGATGTCTCTCGTTCGCGCAGTCCGAACTTGGGTCCACGGTCACGAGAGAGAGAGAGAGAATATCAACTTGAGGTCCTCCCAAAAGTGAGAAGACCTTTATTGATTATTGTGTGTATTTATCTGGCCATATACCCCCACTATATATAAGGGGAGGGGAGGCACTACCTCGCTCAAAGTCCCGGGGTGGGACTAAAGGAGAGGAGGGGGAGGGGAGGCCGCGGACCGGCCCTAGTGGGCCCCGCGCGGGGGGGCTTGGCCCAGCTAGCTGATACATCCATAACATATCTATAATTTTTGATGGTTTTATGCTAATAATATGCTTTTGATACTCCTTTTTATATAAAGTTTATGATTTATTTGGACTAACCAACTAATAGTTGCAAAAGTGCACAATGTTCTTGTTTTACACTTTGATGTGTGCTGACTCGTGTACTAACGAGTTCGTTGGGGAACCCTCAGTTATGAAACCAAGGTTATCAATCCAGTAGGAGCAAGGAAACACCTCAAAGGTGTTGCTAGCTGGACTTTGGCAGGGTGAACTACCGGTACCAGCAGCAACGTGGAGACCTGCACAACACAACCACAGAACTTTGTCCCCAACTTACGATGAGGTTGTCAATGTCACCGGTTTTGCTGAAAACAAAGGATTAAACATATCGAGTGGAAGAAAGTAATAGTTTACAGAAAGTAAACAGAAAGCAGTAAACAGTTGATTGTAGATTGATGGTAAAAGAAAGGACCGGGGTCCATAGTTCACTAGTGGTGACTCTCCTTAAGATAGATGACATGTTGGGTGAACAAATTACAGCGGGGCAATTGACAAACATCAAGAAAGCAATATGCATATACTAATCATCTTGACTCCTTTGAGACTTGATTGGGCATTACAACATTATACATAGACCGTAATCCAACTGCATCTATGACTAATAATCCACCCTTCAGGTTATCATCTGAACCCCCTCCAGTATTAATTTTCAAGCAACGGATAATTGCAGTACGCATTGCGTGTAAAGTAAACATACGATTGTTCTATGAACAAAGGATTGTTGTTTTCTCCCTAGTAGCAACAACACATCTAGTACCTTAGAGATTTCTGTCACTTTCCCAGATAATAGAGGCATGAACCCACTATCGAGCATAAATACTAACTCTTGGAGTTGCTAGCATCTACTTGGCCAAGATAGCTACTAACAACGAAAAGCATGCAAGATCACAAATAACAAAGACATGATAGAATCAATAATCAATCTGAAATAGCATCTCAATATCCATCGGATCCCCGCAAACACAACATGTAGGAATTACAAATAGATGATCTTGATCATGAACGGAGCTCACAAGATCTAAACATGATAGCACAAAGGAGAAGAACCAGCCATCTAGCTACTACATGGACCCGTAGTCCAGAGATGAACTACTCACGCATCACACCGGAGGCTTGCATGGTGATGAAGAAGGCCTCCATGGTGAATTATCCCCTCCGGCAGGGTGCTGGGAAGACCTTCAGATCCCTCCCGATCTAGGGATGGAGATGACGGCAGACTCTTTCGTGGAATTTTGATCGGGTACTTAGGGTTTTTGTATCGGAGGCAATATATAGGCGAAAGGAGAGGCCGAGGGCGTGCCTGGGGCAGGCAGACCACCCCCTGGCGTGGGCCAGGCCTTGCCGCGCGGCCAGGTGGTGTGGCCGGGCCCCAGCCCCTCTCCGTCTCGTATTTTGGCTCCTGGCGTCCCTCGGTGAAAAACTGACTTTGGCTTTTGTCTCGTCCAATTCCGAGAATATTCATTTTCTGACTTTCCTGGAACCAAAAACAACAGAAAACAGGCAGCTAGCACTATGGCTCTTGTTAATAGGTTAGTCCAATAAATCATATGACAAGTACTCCAAAGTGTGGACAAAACATAAGAAAGTAGATAAAACCAAGCATGGAACATCGAAAATTATGGATACGTTAGCAACGTATCAATGTGTAGGAATTACCAAGAATACAAGTGGAAACCTTATTGGAGTCAAATTGGGATTTTCCAGAAATCTAACTCAGAAAGTTGGTCATGTTTCGGGTCGAATACGGCATCAAATGGAAAACTCTTCAACCAAAAAGTTGTTGGAAATTTTGCGACAAATGTTCTGGACATAAAATTTAGCTGATTCCGAATCCAGACAGGCCCGATAGGCCCGATTTATTGCAGCCCAATATGGGGTGACGGGAATCCGAGAAGCTATATAAACGGAGGAAACCTAATTCGTTGGAGACACCTCCACCCACGAATTTGCAGCCACCAAAGATACGTTTTTGCCTCCACCATGGATCCCATCTCCATGGTAGAGGGCTCCCAATAATCCATAAAGGAAGGGGCTAAGGGGCGGTGCTCCCCTGTGATACCGGCGGCGGGGAAGGAGTCCTCCGCGTCACCGCCGGTGATGTATACGCACTTCTATTCTTGTAGACAGTTGTTGGGCCTCCAAGTGCAGAGGTTTGTAGAACATCAGCAAGTTTTCCCTTAAGTGGATCACCCGAGGTTTATCGAACTCAGGGAGGAAGTGGTCAAAGGTATCCCCTCTCAAGCAACCCTGCAATCAAGATACAAGAAGTCTCTTGTGTCCCCAACACACCCAATACACTTGTGAGGTGTATAGGTGCACTAGTTCAGCGAAGAGATAGTATAATACAAGTGGTATGGATAACTATAAGTGGTAACGGTGCTAGAAAATAGCTTGCTGGCGTGTGGTTGACGTGGGAAAAGACTAAAGGCAAACTGAAATAAAGATGGAAGCAGGCAAACATGTGACAGATCTAGTTGCAAACGGTGTTTCAATGCTTAGAAACAAGGCATAGGGATCATACTTTCCCTAGTGAACACTCATATAAATATCTCCTTTTTTATGATACTACTCTTAACTACTCTCCGGTTGAACACTCTAATCGATGGTAGGGCTATAACAGCACACCTCAAAGTTCGCTTTCCGCATCTCGATAACCCCACATTGTCACCTTGAGCACCAGATGGTTCCAACAAACACCACAATTTCATAAAGACATCCAACTCCAAATATAACTCATAACAAGTATTTGTAATCTCTAGCCTAAGTGCCACCATGGTGTGCACACTGTCAACTTCACCCACATGGGAAAAGCAGATATCTATTAAAGCACTTGAGTAGCAAGGTAGATCTATAGATTACAAGCTCATGATCTCAATAAGATCATGCATAGAGAGATGAACACATAGCTACTGGTAGAACCCTTAGCCTCGAGGAAGAACTACTCCCTCATCATCATGGGAATCAGCAACGGTGATGGAGATGGTGGTGGAGATCGATGGAGATGGCTCCGGGGGCACTTCCCCGTCCCTGCAGGGTGCCAGAATAGAGACTTTCTATCCCCCGAATCTCCCCTTCGTTGGCGGCGGAGCTGCAGAACTTTTTGTGGATTTCTGATTGACGACTTAGGGTTTTTGAATCGGGGGAGATATATAGGCGAAATAGGCAAGGTTGGTGGCCGGCTAGCGGGCCCACACCATGCCCTAGCGAGGCCAGGGGGAACCGCGCCTAGGGGTGGTGTGGCCACCCTGTGGCCCCTCTCCGTCTCGTCTTCTAGATCCGTGAGTCTTCCGGTAAAATATCAACTTCGGCTTTTGTCGCGTCCAGTTCCGAGAATATTCATTTTCTGAATTCTTGGAACCAAAAACAGCAGAAAACAGGCAGCTGGCACTGTGGCTCTTTGTTAATAGTTTAATCCAAGAAATCATATTAAAAGTACTCCAAAGTGTGGACAAAACATAAGAAAGTAGATAAAACCAAGCATGGAACATCAAAAATTATAGATACGTTAGCAACATATCAACATCCCCAAGCTTAGCTCCTGCTCGTCCTCGAGTAGGTAAGTGATAAAAAGAAAGAATAATTTTTGAGGTGACATGCACCATCATAAACTTGATCAAAGATTTGTAAAACATTGATAGCTGGGATCATAGTACTTCAATCATAACATGAAAGATAAACTTATAACAATAAGACATAGCAAATATGTTGCCACATGAAAAGTTACAAACAAAAGATTCATGAATAACAATGCTTTTGAATACGTTTGTTTGTTTCACATAAAGAAAACATAGCATAGTGGCATTCAGCTTGTCCCTCACAGAGTAGCAAACATAAATGCATAGGACACCTTCAAAGTTCATAAGAGTGACTAGATACAAATAGTTTAAAACAAGCAATATCAAAGTTATGCATCAATCAACAAGTCTTGGGACAATACGCATAGAACTAAGAATGGCCACTATGCTCTCAAAGTTGGTGCATAAAGGTAGAAGGTGGAGACTCAATATAAAAGTGGAAGAAAAGCCTTCATAGAAGGAATCAGAGATTCAAGTTTCATAAAGAGCTTCCAAAAATTATGGTACTTGTTAGCTTTCAGCTCTCATTTCCCCTATCATAAGCATCTTGAATATGATTAAGGTTAAAGTGACACAACTAAGAGGATATGCTTGACAAGTTATAAACCGAAATCTCATGCCCCTTACTTACGAAAACCGAACCTCATGCTACTCAACTTTAGTCACAAGTAAGCTCTTGTCATTGTAAGTACATATGTATCATAAAGAACCGCCAACGGGGTACCCATTGCACATGATACAGGAGCTATCCCATAATCAAAATGACAAGGCAAGCAGACAATGAGCATCTCAGCGATCTTTTTATTTGCTATTTGCATAGGTTTTTATTGAGGATGCTTCATAGAGTGCTCATTATGGTGATGCTGCAAGTTTCCACCATGATTAGGCATGGCTTAGGCTAGCGGCCCAGGCGTTTCTCTAACACACATACAAACTCCATGATCTTACAAGTTCCACTTTTATTTCACACCGCCGGGATCCATAAGCAAAATAACATGATATCAACGGGGTACAAAGTACAAGTGCAATGTTGAAAGCGTTCCCCATGATACATGGTTCTGCTAACTTCCAATTATAAAGCGCAAGCATATACGCAACAAAGATGGATGCAATGGTTCAAGTTTATTAAGTGCAAGAAAGTAAAGTGTGCCATCAAGTTCGTGAGAGCTTTAATCACTAGTTTTCTCATAACAAGTTTAATTCGGAAGGTAGATAAAAACATGAATATACTTGGAATAGCAAATGCTAATAGGTAGGTATGGTGAACTCTTTGGAATAACTTGGTTTTATTTGGAGTTGGATGCATGAGTGGAACTCATACTTGGTTATGGAGGCTAGCAAAAGACTGGGAGCTACCAACTAAGAGAGCAATAATGGCCATAATCATGCAGAGCGACAAAACATCATTGATAAAAGCATAAAGTGATACTACAAGCTGAAAACTAAAGGATCATCAAGGCTATGGTGACTTGGGATAGTCATAACATGGTGTGAGCATGTGCCAAGTCAACCCAAATAAAGCATCAAAGGAGAATACCACAATACTATGCTTTAATATGCTAAAACAACGCATGATTCTTTCAAGGCACATTATGCAATCTCAATTGTTTATAACATGTCATGCTATAGCAAAAATCACTAAGCATAAAGCCAAAACAATATCAAGCATGACATGAAAAAGCATAGGCCAGAGTCAAAAATAAGCTCATTTTACCACTTAAGCATGAACTTTTCCTACTCTTTTCCAATCCAAACCAACTTATTTGAAAACTCACAAAGATAATAATAAATAAAGATCAGTGAGCTTGTCTCACAATTCCACAAATAGGAACTAAAAAGTTCTAAGCTGAAAGCACAAGAAAACTAAGGCAAAACATAGTGCTAGGAAAAGAGAACACTCACAAAACAATAAGGATGAAAACTAGAGTGATCTAAACAATGAAAGCAGAGTGTGTCTCTCTCCAAAAGAAGTGTTGGGATCCAACCAACTTATTGCAGCAAACAAAACAAAAGAAAACTAAAAACAAAAACAAAGACACTCAGGGAAAAATACAATTGTGTATGAAACAATAAAAATGAAGTGTCTGGAAGAAACCTGGGATTTTTATTGATGAACAAGGGGATGCCCTGGGCATCCCCATGCTTTGACGCTTGTACTTCTTGGATATTTATTAGGGTGACACACGTGGCATCCCCAAGCTTGAGCTTTAGTCCATTCTTCATCTCATTACATCATTCCTTCCATACTCCTGAAATCTTTCCTTCATACAAAACTTCATACAATCTTTATTAGCAACATTAGTGCACTCAAGATAATAAGTCTTTGGGTTCAGTTTCAACACCAATAAAACTTCCATTAAAACACAAGCTACTGTAGTACTTCCCTAAAAAAGCTCAATTCCCCAAAAGAACTCAAAAACGAACCAACAAGAAGCAAATGCAAATAATGACAGAAATCTGTCAAAACAGACCATCAGGTAAAAACAAATTTTTTCGAAGACCTTCTGTTGCTCAAATCAAAAAGTGTTGAACTAACGAAAGTTATATAACAACCTGGGGCAGAAGCACAAAAATTCAAGCCTCAAAAAGACGTACAGGGATTTTACACGAATTTTTATAATGAAGCACAGAAATCTGTTTCGGGACAACAACTTTCTAAATCATTACTTCTCTCTCATTAGAGGTTACTCTTGGCACAAAAGGAAAATAAAAAGGATAAGGAGAGGTTATTACAGAAGTAATAACTTCCAAGACTGATCTAAAACTTTTGGGTTATCTCCCAATAAGTACTTTTCTTTAACGCCTTTAATTTAGGCATGACAGTTTGAGAAGATGCTCACATAAGAAATATGAATTGAAGTAAAAGAGATCATCAAGAAGCAAATTCAAAGCACATTTAAGTCTAACCCACTTCCTATGCATAGGAATCTTGTAAAGAAACAAGTCATCAAAGCACAAAGCATCAAGCATAGGAAAGCAAAACAAGTGCAGCTTCAAGACTTTCAACATAAAGAGGGGAAACTTAATATTATTGAGACACATAAAACCATGTTTCCCTCTCTCATAATAACTTTTAGTAGCATCATGAATAAAATTAACAATATAACTATCACATAAAACATTCTTATCATGAGCCACATGCATAAAAGAATTAATACTCTCCACATAACATAGTCATTCTTATTAATTATCGTGGGAGCAAATTCAACAAAATAGCTATCATTATTATTCTCATCACCATAGTCATCAAATATAGGAGGCATATTGTAATCATAATTAATTTTCTCCTCAATAGTAGGTGGACTGAAAATATCATATTCATCATTGTAATCACCATATATTGGAGGTTTGGTATCATCATAAGCAATAGAATAGATATCTTCCAAAGCTGGGGAACTAAAAAGATCATTTTCTTAAAAACTAGCTTCCCTAAGCTTAGACTTTTCCATAGCATTAACAATAATGGTGTTCAAAGAATTCATACTAATAACATTGTTATTAGCATGCAAATAAAGTTCCATAGGTTTTTTTAATTTTCTCATCAAACACTTCATGCCCTAACTCAAGATAAATACTATAAAGCTCTCTAATTTTGTTGTTGTTTTCCATTAAGCCTAACTAGTGAAAACAAGAAAAAAAAGACAAAATTGCAGAATCTAAAGGAAATAACTTCGAGCACTCACACCGGAGGATGTGAGTACCTTTTACCTTACCTCCCCGGCAACGGTGCTAGAAAATAGCTTGATGTCTACGCACTTCTATTCTTGTAGACAGTCTTTGGGACTCCAAGTGCAGAGGTTTGTAGAATAGCAGCAAGTTTTCGCTTAAGTGGATCACCCAAGGTTTATCGAACTCAGGGAGGAAGTGGTCAAAGGTATCCCTCTCAAGCAACCCTGCAATCAAGATACAAGAAGTCTCTTGTGTCCCCAACACACCCAATACACTTGTCAGGTGTATAGGTGCACTAGTTTCGCGAAGAGATAGTAAAATACAAGTGGTATGGATAATTATAAGTGGTAACGGTGCCAAAAAATAGCTTGATGGCATGTGGTTGACGTGGGAAAAGACTAAAGGCAAACTGAAATAAAGATGGAAGCAGGCAAACATGTAACAGATCTAGTTGCAAACAGTGTTTCAATGCTTAGAAACAAGGCCTAGGGATCATACTTTTGCTAGTGAACACTCTCATATAAATATCTTCTTTTATGATACTACTCTTAACTACTCTCCGGTTGAACACTCTAATCGATGGTGGGGCTATAACAGCACACCTCAAAGTTCGCTTTCCGCATCTAGATAACCCCACACTATCACCTTGAGCACTAGATGGTTCCAACAAACACCACAATTTCATAAAGACATCCAACTCCAAATATAACTCATAACAAGTATTTGTAATCTCTAGCCTAAGTGCCACCATGGTGTGCACACTATCAACTTCACACAAATGGGGAAAGCAGATATCTATTAAAGCACTTGGTAGATCTATAGATTACAAGCTCATGGTCTCAATAAGATCATGCATAGAGAGAGAGATGAACACATAGCTACCGGTAGAACCCTTAGCCTCGAGGAAGAACTACTCCCTCATCATCATGGGAATCAGCAACGGTGATGGAGATGGTGGTGGAGATCAATGGAGATGGCTCCGGGGGCACTTCCCCATCCTGGCAGGGTGCCGGAACAGAGACTTTCTATCCCCCGAATCTCCCCTTCGGTGGCGGCGGCGCTGCGGAACTTTTCATGGATTTCTGATTGACGACTTAGGGTTTTTGCATCGGGGGAGATATATAGGCGAAAGAGGCAAGGTCGGTGGCCGGCTAGGAGGCCCACACCATGCCCTGGCGCGGCTAGGGGGACCCACACTTAGGGGTGGTGTGGCCACCCTGTGGTCCTCTCCGTCTCGTCTTCTGGCTCCGTGAGTCTTTCGGTAAAATATCAACTTCGGCTTTTGTCCCGTCTAATTCCGAGAATATTCATTTTCTAAATTCCTGGAACCAAAAACAGTAGAAAACATGTAGCTGGCACTATGGCTCTTTGTTAATAGGTTAGTCCAAGAAATCATATGAAAAGTACTCCAAAGTGTGGACAAAACATAAGAAAGTAGATAAAACCAAGCATGGAACATCAAAAATTATAGATACGTTAGCAACGTATCAGTTAGTCGAAGAAATCATATGAAAAGTACTGCAAGGTGAGGACAAAACACAAGAAAGTAGATAAAACCAAGCATGGAACATCAAAAATTATAGATACATTTGCAATGTATCAACATCCCCAAGCTTAACTCTTGCTCGTCCTCGTGTAGGTAAGTTTTAGAAAGAAAGAATAATTTTTGAGGTGACATGCACCATCATAAACTTGATCAAAGTATTTGTAAAACATTCAAAGCTGGGATCATAGTACTTAAATCATAACATGAAAGACAAAGTTCTAGCAATAAGACAAAGAAACTATGTTGCAACATGAAAAGGCACAAACAAAAGATTCATGAATAACAATGCTTTGCAAGACGTTTGTTTGTTTCACATAAAGAAAACATAGCATAATAGCATTCAGCTTGTCCCTCATAGAGTAGCAAAACATAAATGCATAGGACACCTTCAAAGTTCATAAGAGTGACTAGATACAAATAGTTTAAAACAAGCAATATCAAAGCTATGCATCAATCAACAACTCTTGGGACAATGCACATAGAACTAAGAATGGCCACTATTCTCTCAAAGTAGGTGCATAAATATAGAAGGTGGGGACTCAACATAAAAGTAAAAGAAGGGCATTCATAGAAGGAAGTAGGGATTCAAGTCTCATAAAGAGCTTCCAAAAATTATGGTACTTATTAGCTTTCAGCTCTCATTGCCCCTATCATAAGCATCTTGAAGGTGATTAAGGTTAAAGTGACACAATTAAGAGGATATGCTTGACAAGTTATAAACCGAAATCTCATGCCCCTTACTTATGAAGACCGAACCTCATGCTACTCAACTTTAGTCACAAGTAAGCTCTTGTCATTGTAAGTACATACGTATCATAAAGAACCACCAACAGGGTACCCCTTGCACATGATACAGGAGTTATCCCATAAACAAAATGACAAGGCAAGCAGACAATGAGCATCTCAGTGATATTTTTATTTGCTATTTGCATAAGTTTTTATTAAGGATGCTTCATAGAGTGCTCATTATGGTGATGCTGCAAGTTTCCACCATGATTAGGCATGGCTTAGGCTAGCGTCCTAGGCGTTTCTCTAACACACATACAAACTCCATGATCTTACAAGTTCCACTTTTATTTCACACTACCGGGATCCATAAGCAAAAGAATATGATATCAACGGGGTACAAAGTACAAGTGCAATGCTCAAAGCGTTCCCCGTGATACATGGTTCTGCTAATTTCAACTTATAAAGCGCAATCATATATGCAACAAAGATGGACGCAATGGTTCAAGTTTATTAAATGCAAGAAAGTAAAGTGTGACATCAAGTTCGTGAGAGCTTTAATCACTAATTTTCACATAACAAGTTTTATTCGGAACGTAGATAAAAACAAGAATATACTTGGAATAGCGTAAGCTAGTAGGTAGGTATGATGGACTCTTTGGAATAACTTGGTTTAAGGAGTTGGATGCATGAGTGGAACTCACACTTGGTTACGAAGGCTAGCAAAAGACTGGGATCGACAAACTAAGAGAGCAATAATGGCCATAATCATGCAGAGCGACAAAACATCATTGATCAAAGCATAAAGTGATACTACAAGTTGAAAACTAAAGGATCATAAAGGCTTATGGTGACTTGAGATAGTCATAAGATGGTGTGAGCATGCGCCAAGTCAACCCAAATAAAGCATCAAACGAGAATACCACAATACTATGCTTTAATATGCTAAAACAACGCATGACTCATCCAATGCACATTAAGCAATCTCAATTGTTTATAACAAGTCATGCTACAACAAAGAATACTAAGCATAAAGCCAAAACAATATCAAGCATGGCATGATAAAGCATAGGCCACAGTAAAAAACAAGCTCTCTTTACCACTTAAGTATGAACTTTCCTACTCTTTTCCAATCCAAACCGAACTATTTGAAAACCAATGTATTAAAGAGGGGGTCCAACCAATTTATTCATAAAACTAAGAAAACCAAGCAAACGTAAACGAAAACGAAAAAGAAGACGCTCCAAGAACAACACAACTGTGCATGAAACAACAAAAAAAGAAGCGTTTGGGAGAAGCCTGGGATTATTGATGAAGAGGGGGATGCCTTGGGCATCCCCAAGCTTTGACGCTTGTACTTCTTGGATATTTCTTGGGGTGACTCGCGTTGCATCCCCAAGCTTGAGCTTTAGTCCATCCTTCATCTCATTACTCATTCCTTCCATACACCTGAAATTTTCCTTCATACAAAACTTCACACAATCTTTATTAGCAACATTAGTGCATTCAAGATAATAAATCTTTGGGTTCAGTTTTAACACCAATAAAACTTCCATTAAAACACTAGCTACTGTAGCACTTCCCTCAAAAATCTCAATTCCCCAAAAGAACTCAAAAAGGAACCAACAAGAAGCAAATGCAGAAAATGGCAGAAATCTGTCAAAACAGACCAGTAGGTAAAGACGAATTTTTTCGAAGACCTTCTGTTGCTCAAATCAAAAAGTGTTGAAATAACGAAAGTTATATAACAACCTGGGGCAGAATCACAAAAAATCATGCCTCAAAAGGACGTACAGAGATTTTACACGAATTTTTACGGTGAAGCACAAAAATCTGTTTCGGGGCAGCAAATTTCCCAATCATTACTTCTCTCTCCTTAGAGGTTACTCTTGGCACAAAAAGCAAATAAAAAGGATAAGGAGAGGTTATTACAGAGGTAATAACTTCCAAGGCTCATCTAAAACTTTTGGGTTATCTCCCAATAAGTACTTTTCTTTAACGCCTTTAAGTTAGGCATAAGAAGCAAGAAAAAGAATAAAGTATTCTCGAATGAAGTAACATTAAGAGCAAATTTTATTTTCATAGGAGAGGCAAAAGAAATCTTCTCTCTCTTCTTAGGGAAGTGTTCTATACCTTTCTTGAGTGGGATTTGATATTTAATGGTGCCTTCTTTCATATCAATAATGGCACCAACAGTTCTAAGAAAAGGTCTTCCCAAAGTAATAGGACAAGAAGCATTGCATTCAACATCCAAAACATAGAAATCAACGCGGACATAGGAATTGTTAACCATAATAAGAACATCATTAGTACTCCCCATGAGTTTCTTTTTAACATTATCATGAAGTGGAACATTTAAATAACAATCTTCAAGTGGTGGCAAATCAAGCATATCATAAATCCTTCTAGGCATAATAGAAACACTACTATCAAGATCACATAAAGCTTTGGAATCAAAATCATTCACTTTCATATTGATGATGGGTTCCCAACCATCTTCTTGTTTTATTGGAATAGAAGCTTTATGTTTCATCTTTTCTTCTTTAATTTTTATGAGAGCATCAGTAATGTGTTTTGTAAAGGCCATATTCATAGCACTAGCATTAGGACTTTTAGCAAGCTTTTGTAGGAACTGAATAACTTCAGATATGTTGGAACCATCAAGATCAAAATCATAATTATCACCTAAAGTAGTAGAGCTATTACTAGCCTCAACACTAGTGGTGGTGATTGTAGAAACACTAATGTTTCTAGCAATTTCATCTTCCATTTCCCACTTAGCATGCAATTCAGCTAATAGTCTAACATTTTCATCAATTCTTACTTGTATGCATTAGTAGCTGCAAAGGAATTCTCACTAGTTTCAGGTTTAGCAGCCATTTTATTCAAAGAAGATTAAGCTTCAGCCAAAGATGCTATGTTTCTTTCAGCATTAGAGAGTTTCTCCTCAATAGTTTTATTGAAAGCAGTTTGTTTACTAATAAAATTTCTAAGCATAACTTCAAGTTCAGAGGGGGCACTCCTATTGTTGTTGTAGGAATTTCCATAAGTATTGCAATTGTTGGGAGGATATGGCTTATAATTGGTGTTACCAAAATTATTCATGTAGGCATTGTTGCTAAAATTGTTATTCCTTATAAAGTTCACATCAACTTGCTCTTCTTGAGCAACCAAAGAGGCTAACGGAATATTATTTGGATCAATATGGGCTTTCCCATTAACAAGCATAGACATAATAACATCAATTTTATCACTCAAGGAGGAGGTTTGTTCAACAGAATTTACCTTCTTACCTTGTGGAGCTCTTTCAGTATGCCATTCAGAGTAGTTAACCATCATATTATCTAGAAGCTTTGTTGCAGCACCCAAAGTAATGGTCATAAAGGTACCTCCAGCAGCAGAATCCAATAGGTTTCTTGAAGAATAGTTCAATCCTGCATAAAAGATTTGGATAATCATCCAAGCAGTCAGTCCATGAGTGGGACAATTCTTTACCAAAGATTTCATTCTTTCCCAAGCTTGAGCAACATGTTCATTATCAGATTGTTTAAACTTCATTATTTAACTTCTCATAGATATAATCTTAGGAGGAGGGTAGTATTTTCCAATAAAAGCATCTTTGCACTTAGTCCAAGAATCAATGCTATTCCTAGTTAGGGAATTCAACCATTCTATAGCTTTTCCTCTCAAAGAGAAAGGAAACAATTTAAGCTTAATAATATCTCCATCTATATCCCTATGCTTTTGGATCTCACAAAGTTCAACAAAGTTATTTAGATGGGCAGCAGCATCTTCATTACCAATACCAGAAAATTGTTCTCTCATAACAAGATTGAGCAAAGCAGGTTTTATCTCAAAGAAAGTAGCTTCAGGAATAGGTGGAGCAATAGGTGTGCTCATGAAATCATTGTTGTTGGTGCTAGTGAAGTCACACAACTTAGTATTTTCTAGAGTAGTCATTTTTTTGTTTTTAATAAAGAAAGCAAACTAGTAAGACTAATTTTTTTGTATTTTTGATAAAGAAACAAGCAAACAAAACAAAAGTAAACTAAGCAAAACAAAAACAACAAAGTAAAGAGATTGGTTATGAGGGACTCCCCTTGTGAAGATGTCCTTGACTCCCCGGCAATAGCGCCAAAAAATATGCTTGATGGCCCAAAATATATCGAGCTCGTTGGGGAACCCCAAGAGGAAGGTATGATGAGCACAGCAGCAAGTTTTCCCTCAGTACGAAACCAAGGTTATCAATCCAGTAGGATCAAGGAAACACCCCAAAGGTGTTGCTAGGTGAGCCTTGGCAGGGCGCACTACCGGTGCTAGTAGCAACGTGGAGACCTGCACAACACAACCACAAAACTTTGCCCCCAACATGCGATGAGGTTGTCAATCTCACAGGTTTTGCTGAAAACAAAGGATTAAACGTATTGAATGGAAGAAAGTAAAAGTTTGCAGAAAGTACGCACAAAGCAGTAAACACTTGATTGTAGATTGATAGTAAAAGAAAGGACCGTGGTCCATAGTTCACTAGAGGTGGCTCTCCTTAAGATAGATGACATGTTGGGTGAACAAATTACAGTGGGGCAATTGACAAACGTCGAGAAAGCATACAAGCATATACTACTCATCTTGACTCCTTTGAGACTTGATTGGGCATTACAACATTATACATAGACCGCCATCCAACTGCATCTATGACTAATAATCCACCTTCAGGTTATCATCCGAACCCCCTCCAGTATTCATTTGCAAGGAACGGATAATTGCATTACGAAATACGTGTAAGGTAAACAATACGATTGTTCTATGAACAAAGGATTGTTGTTTTCTCCCTAGTAGCAACAACACATCTAGTACCTTATAGATTTCTGTCACTTCCCCAGATTACTAGAGGCATGAACCCACTATCAAGCATAAATACTAACTCTTGGAGTTGCTAGGATCTACTTGGCCAAGATAGCTACTAACAATGGAAAGCATGCAAGATCACAAACAACAAAGACATGATAGAATCAATAATCAATCTGAAATAGCATCTCAATATCCATCGGATCCCCACAAACACAACATGCAGAATTACAAATAGTTGATCTTGATCATGAATGGAGCTCACAAGATCTAAACATGATAGCACAAAGGAGGAGAACCAGCCATCTAGCTACTACATGGACCCGTAGTCCAGAGATGAACTACTCACGCATCACATCGGAGGCTTGCATGATGATGAAGAAGGCCTCCAGGGTGAATTCCCCTCTCCGACAGGGTGCCGGGAAGAGCTTCAGATCCCTCCCGATCTAGGGATAGAGATGACGGCGGCTACAGACTCTTTCGTGGAATTTTGATCAGGTACTTAGGGTTTCTGTATCAGAGGCAACTTATAGGCGGAAGGAGAGGCCGAGGGGCTGCCTAGGCTGGCCACACCACCCCCTGGCACAGGTCAGGCCTGGCCGCGCGGCCAGGTGGTGTGGCCGCCCTCTGACCCATCTCTGTCTCGTATTCTAGCTCCGAGTGTCCTCGGTAAAATAATGACTTTGGCTTTTGTCCCGTCCAATTCCGAGAATATTCATTTTCTGACTTTCCTGGAACCAAAAACAGTAGAAAACAGGCAGCTGGCACTGTGGCTCTTGTTAATAGGTTAGTCCAAGAAATCATATGAAAAGTACTCCAAGGTGTGGACAAAACATAAGAAAGTAGATAAAACCAAGCATGGAACATCAAAAATTATAGATACATTTGCAATGTATCAGTGATCAACTTAAGGGAAAACTTGCTGCTATTCTACAAACCTCTGGACTTGGTGGCCCAACAACTGTCTACAAGAATAGAAGTGCGTAGACATCAAGCTATTTTCTGGAGCCGTTGCCGGGGAGGTAAGGTAAAAGGTACTCACATCCTCCGGTGTGAGTGCTCGAAGTTATTTCCTTTAGATTCTGCAATTATATTCTTTTGTTTCTTGTTTTCATTTTCACTAGTTAGGCTTAATGGAAAACAACAACAGAATTAGAAAGCTTGATAGTATTTATCTTGAGTTAGGACATGAAGTGTTTGAAGAGAAAATTAAAAAACCTCTGGAACTTTATTTGCATGCTAATAGCAATGTTATTAGTATGAATTCTTTGAACACCATTATTGCTAATGCTATGGAAAAGTCTAAGCTTGGGGAAGCTAGTTTTTATGAAAATGATCTTTTTAGTTCCCCAGCTTTGGAACATAGCTATTCTATTGATTATGATGATACTATGCCTCCAATATATGATGATTACAATGATGAATATGATATTTTCAATCCACCTACTATTGAGGAGAAAATTAATTATGATTACAATATTCCTCCTATATTTTATGATTATGGTGATGAGAGTAATAATGATAGCTATTTTGTTGAATTTGCTCCCACTACAATTAATAAGAATGACTATGCTTATGTGGAGAGTATTAATTCTTTTATGCATGTGTCTCATCATAAGAATGTTTTATGTGATAGTTATATTTTTAATTTTATGCATGATGCTACTGAAGTTATGAGAGAGGGAAACATGGTTTTATGCATCTCAATAATATTAGGTTTCCCCTCTTTATGTTGAAAGTCTTGAAGTTGCACTTGTTTTGCTTTACTATGCTTGTTGCTTTGTGCTTTCATGACTTGTTTCTTTACAAGATTCCTATGCATAGGAAGTGGGTTAGACTTAAATGTGCTTTGAATTTTCTTCTTGATGCTCTCTTTTATTTCAATTCATATTTCTTATGTGAGCATCTTCTCAAACTATCATGCCTAACTTAAAGACGTTAAAGAAAAGTACTTATTGGGAGATAACCCAAAAGTTTTAGATGAGTCTTGGAAGTTATTACCTTAGTAATAACCTCTCCTTATACTTTTTATTTGCTTTTTGTGCCAAGAGTAACCTCTAATAAGAGAGAAGTAATGCTTGGGAAAGTTGCTGTCCCGAAACAGATTTTTGTGCTTCACTGTAAAAATTCTTGTAAAATATATGTATGTCTTTTTGAGGCGTGAATTTTTGTGCTTCTGCCCCAGGTTAGATCAACACTTTTCGATTTGAGCAACAGAAGTTCTTCGAAAAAATTGGTTTTTATCTGCTGGCTTGTTTTGACTGATTTCTGCCATTATTTGCATTTGCTTCTTGTTGGTTCCTTTTTGAGTTCTCTTTGGGGAACTGAGCTTTTCAAGGAAAGTGATACAGTAGCTTGTGTTTGAATGGAAGTTTTATTGTTGTTGAAACTGAACCCAAAGACTTATTATCTTGAGTACACTAATGTTGCTAATGAAGATTGTGTGAAGTTTTTAATGAAGGAAATTTTCAGGTGTAAGGAGAGAATGATGTAATGAGATGAAGAATGGACTAAAGCTCAAGCTTGGGGATGCCACCCGTGTTAACCCAAGAAATATCCAAGAAGTATAAGCGTCAAAGCTTGGGGATGCCCAAGGCATCCCCTTCTTCATCAATAAAAATCTCAGGTTCTTCTAGACACTTCATTTTTATTGTTTCATGCACAATTGTGTTGTTCTTGGAGCGTCTTTGTTTTTGTTTAGTTTTATTTTGTTTGGTTTGCTTAAATAAGTTGCTTGGATCCCAACACAATTATTTTGGAGAGAGACACACCCCGTTATTCATTGCATAGAACACTCTACTTTTCATTCTTATTGTGTTGTTAGTGTTCTCTTTTACTAGCACTGTGTTTAGCCTTAGTTTTCTTGTGCTTTCAGCTTAGGACTTTTTAGTTCTTCTTTGTGGATTTGTGAGACAATCTCACTGATCTTTATTGATTATTATCTTTGTGATTTGTTTCAAATAAGTCGACTGGTGTTGAAAAAGAGTAGGAAAGTTCATGCTTAAGTGGTATAAAAAGAGCTTGTTTTTGACTGTGACTTAGGCTTTATCATGTCATGTTGATATTGTTTTGGCTTTATGCTTAGTGATTTTTGCTGTAGCATGACATGTTATAAACAATTGAGATTGCTTAATGTGCCTTGAAAGAATCATGCGTTGTTTTAACATATTAAAGCATAGTATTGCGGTATTCTTCTTTGATGCTTTATTTGGGTTGACTTGGCGCATGCTCACACGATGTTATGACTATCCCAAGTCACCATAGCCTTTATGATACTTTAGTTTTCGACTTGTAATATCACTTTATGCTTTAATTAATGATGTTTTGTCACTTTGCATGATTATGGCCATTATTGCTCTCTTAGTTGGTCGCCCCAGTCTTTTGCTAGTGACGAGGGTTTAACTCATCAATGCCCATTGTTATGGACTTGGGTTTTGGAGAAGGAGGGAGTGTTGGAGACATCTATCGGCTAGCAAACAAGCACACAGGGGACAAAGGATTTACCCAGGTTCAGGCCTCGTAGAGGTCCCTACTCCTGCTTGTCTGCTCGTGGAATTATCGAAGGAGTCGAAAGTTACAATGGTGCGCAGATGTAATCTGGCGAGAGTTGTGGAAACTAGGGTTGCGTGTGTCCTTCTCGCCGCCCCCTCCTAGCCTTTATATAGATAGGCTAGGTCTCGGGTAGCAGGTCGAGTCGGTTACAAGTTAGGGTTTTCCCCTTCAAACTTTCTATCTTTAGCTTCTTCTTGTCCTTCAAGCAATCGAGAGTCCACAGGTTACTCGAGTCCTTTCATTTGGGCCATGGCGACACCGTGGGCCTGTACGTATTTAGACCGTATATACGAAGGTCGAGTACCTGTAGGGTATACCCATGTCAGTAGCCCCCGAGTATCTAGTGGAATCGCAGATTCGACTGGGTACTTTCTAAAGTCTTCGAGTGCCTGAATGAGTACATTTTCGACTGCTTTCATTTATGTCATAGGGATTGTTGATATACGTGCCTGATATAACCAAAGTATCGGTATCAGTTAACCACCTTAGGGTGAAACAACGCAATCTACTCGAACTCGAGTCCCCGGACTCGAATCCGGAAAAGTGCTGGCGTAATTTGACTCAGGCCGCGGAGGTCTTACAGGAGTCGAATTCCAGTTATATGGGTATGAGCACTTGACGCGTCCGTCAAGGCATGTTCATCGTGCCTGCAGGCACGGATATATTTCTGGTAGTGCGCAGTTAAATGTGTTGCCAGGCCTTTATTCAGGTCTTACCTTCACGCTGTAAGCGCGGCATCCGAATTTTATCATCGCGGAGATGATTCGGGAGACCCAGGAGACGTAGTCTCTTTGTAGGGAAAATGATGAGGCGGTGTCGCCATGATCTGCGAGTGCAGATTTAATCAACACACAGTTTTTGTGCAAATAATCATAGGGTGCGTGACCAGCGCTCCCTATGGGAGTAGCCCCCGAGTGCCTGGTTGAGTCAAAGACTCAGGCAGGGACTAAAGACATTTTGCGACTATTGTCGTCTTTGTTTGTTTGTTTCAGTCGAAGACTTAGGCAGAGACTAAAACATGTTTTGCGACTGCTGTCGCCTTTTGCTTGCTTGTTTCAGTCGAAATTGTTTCCGGCGCTCCCTATGGGAGTAACCCACGTCCATAGTCGAATCGTGTTTCGAGTGGTTGGGTTTGATTGTGATTGCTTGTATCCCTGCAATAAGAAAATAAAATCATAGGGTGCGCGACCAGCGCTCCCTATGGGAGTTGCCCCCAAGTGCTTGGTGGAGTCGAAGACTTCAGCAAGGACTAAAGTAGTCGAAGTTTTCCGCTGCGTAGTTGTTGATGACGTCAGTGCTGACGCTTGCATGACCTCAGTGGCCCGTGTGAGCGGTTTTGACGGGACGTGACGATCGGTGGGTCCCACTTTCTGACTTTGATTTGACTGGGCGTGCGTAATCTTATTATTAACTGTGCCTCCTCGATATCCGCGCGTAATGGGAGCAGTGGAGGGACGGTTCGTGCTTCCTCTTCTCCACGTGTCGAGCGCGATGCGTGCCACGTGTCCAGTAGGGTTTTTGTGAGCCGTTGGATTGCATCTCCTAGGGGTTAAGTAGCGGTGCTACGGTGGTAATTTTCCATCTGCGCTCTTTTCTTCCTCGCTGCCATCGCCATTGCTGCTGCCCATCTGCTTTTCCCTGCGCTCATCTCCTCCTCAGCTCTGGACCATCTCCGCTCATTTCCAAGTTATTTCCTACGCTCTCATCGCCGTCGCGCAATGGGAAAGAAGAAAGGAGGCGCTGCCGCTGAATCCGCGGCCACCATTGCCACGACAAAGAAGAAGGGTGGCCTCGCTGCTGTGGGCACCAGTGCCGCCGCCGGCGGGAAAAAGAAGGTCGCGGGCACCCGCGTGACCAATGGCGCATGGCGTCCTTCTATCATCAAGGCTTCAGATCTCCGTCTTCTTCGCCAAGACGGAGTTATTTCTGCAGCAGTCGCCGATGCGCGCATCCCCAGCGGTGAGACCATTCCTGTGCCTCCCGCTAGTTTTCGAGTGATGTTTCTTGCATTCATCATTCGCGGTCTTTCTTTGCCTCTCCACCCCTTTCTTACGAGTCTCCTTTGTTTCTACGGGCTCTAGCTCCATCAGCTGACCCCGAATTCAATTCTCCACATCACCTGCTTCATCACTCTTTGCGAGTGCTGACTTGGAATCGAGCCGCACTTTGGCCTTTTCAAGCGCTTATTTAAACTAAAACGTCAGTCCGCATCTGGCTCTCTAGTTTACGACGTAGGTGGTTGTGGAATCCATGTCTACCCGTCTGCCACCTACTTCGACATCAAGCTCGCCAAGTCCATCCAGGGATGGAGGGACAAATGGTTTCATGTTCGCGATCAGAAGGCCAAGGACGAGCATTTTGGACTCACGCCTTTCGATCCCGCGACTCCCTGCAAGAAGATGCGTTCTTGGAAGAACGTGATCATGCCTTCCGAACTCGCGGAGACAGACGTGCTATATCAACGCGTCTGCGACCTCGAGAGTCGCATAGGCGCAGAAGAGGGAGGTTGCGCCCTTGTCAGGACTTGGCTGCGTCGTCGTGTCCAGCCTCTCCAGGCTAGAGTCCATCCCATGTTTCAATGGGGTGGTGCTGATGATGCCACTCGCTTGTCTGTCGATGGCATGTCCGCGAGTGAGGTAGATAAGAGGGTGCGACTGGTCACGAAGTAGACCTTCAAGGATGTGCTTCCGAATGAGCCAGTCGTTCCTCCTTTTGATGCTTCGAATCCTCCTCCTGAGGTATAGTTGTGCTACGTAGTAGCTCATTTTCGCGATTGCTTTTCTGTTGTTTACTTGCTTCTTTTTGCTCATCTTTGCTGTTTTGTATGCAGGATTGGGCGGTGTCGCCTTGCATGCCTCCTCTCCCTGAGGGTATTATTCCTCGCGAAGCTTTGGAAGAGGACGAGTCTGAGTCGACTGTCCCTTCTGATGTGGAAGAGGAAGCCCCCGAGTCCAGGAGCCCGGATACTCGCAAGCATTCACGCAGCGAGGATTCTGATGCGTCGACTCCTTCGACTCCAGAAGGCACGGCTGTTGGCGCGGAGTCGCCAATTCCAGCTGTTCCTGTGAGGGCTGTGGCACCGTCGTCCCGCAAGAAGATGCGACTGCCCAAGGAGTCTTCGTCGGAGTCGGCGAAGGCCACGTTTGATCTTGACAAGTTTGACTGGTAAGTTTGTGAGTTCATTCATTTTTTCCTATTTTCTTCTTGCTGGCTTTGCCCTGGAGTTTTCCTTTTCCCAATGCGAATTTTGTCTTGCAGTCAAGAGGCGTCGTCGTCTTCTGGCGACGTCGAGTTTTTGAAGGAATCGGGAGTCGCGACCTCAAGGGCCAAGGTAGAGGTCGAGCGCGCTCCTTCTCCTCCGGCGGCGGCCCGCTCTGGCCATAATTCTTCGAGCTCGCCTCACGTAGGGGAGCATCGAATAGTTGCTTGGATGACGGTTCAGCAAACTTGCTCGGAGTCGGTAGAGGACCATGTAAGTACATCTGTCCTTCTTTTTTAGTGTGGCAGTCGACGCCTTCTGCTGCCCTTGCTAAGTTCTTGTTTTGTGCAACAGTTCCTTGTAAAGGAAGCCGCGCAAGTGGCGGAGCAGGTTATGGCGATGGGTCGCCAGCATGCGATGCTGGAGACGCGTCACCGCGTGGTCAAAAGTGAGTGCTTCCATGCTTATTCTTTTCATCTTCTCTCTGTTTTGGTATATTCGACTGATAGCCAATTATTGACTGCCACGTAGCTGAGCATAACGCTTTACTGCGTAACGTCGCAACATTGGAGAAGACATTGGCCGCAGCTGTGAAGGGGCGCGATGAGGCAATCACAGCTCATGATGATGCCCAGAAGCGCGAAGAGGATCTGCGCGCCTCCTTTGCGGCCAGGGAAAAGTTGTTCGAGGGGCAGCTATTCTCAGTCGCCAAGGCCCTCTCAGGTACCTTTACTGGTGTATATTTTATTGATGCTCCTCTCTACTTCTAGAGTTTTGCTGGTGGCACTAGAAATTTGATCCATGTATTTTTGGTGTAGATGCTGGCAACTTGAGTTTTGACCCGCATGCCCTTCGTCATGATGACGCTTTGGCCGGCGCGGTATCCGCGGTATAGGACCGAAGCGCCGCCGTCCAGGATACATTGTCCAAGGCCAAGGTCGCCCTTAGTCGCCTCCAGGAGGAGTTGATGCCAAAGGTGGAGCAGGTCGATAATATGGACGAGCTGGTGGAGTCACTCGCCGGGGGCGTGCCTGCTACTTACAAGAACTCCCTCCGGGCCGCTGGTGCGACGATGTCACTCGCCATGGTGCAAGCCCACGGAGTCGAGATAGATCCCTCTGTGGTGTCGAGGACGATGCCTGTTGGCGCGGATGGTCAGCAGGTAGTCTTCGCTCCCTTTGCGACTGCCTGTGCCAAATATGGCCATTCGTTGATTAATACTGTTGCCAAGTATTCGGAGGAGCTCCAGCGCTCTAAGAAGGCGGCGAAAGCTTCTGCCTCAGGGGCAGGCGGAAAGTCAGTGGCGTCTGATACTGCCACGGATTTGATGAAGCCCCCGAAGGCATCGAAGTTGAAGAAGCCAGCTGCTCCGTAGTTAGCTTTTGTAATAGATGATGAATTGTCCTTTTGGTCTAAGAACATGCCTGCTAGCGAGTGTGCTTGTGAATATTTTAATGCTTATCCTGAATGCACCTGTTCCCTTTGCCTTTGTGTTAATTTGGTCGCCTTATTTGCTTCTGTCTTGACTTGTGGTAGGGCACATCGAGTGGTCCCGTAGGGGGAAACCAGGACTCACCATCTCTTGATGAGACAGTGGCACCACCGCGCTCCAGGGTAGAGGAGCTGTCCTTGCTGTCGCGACTTCGTGACCGCGTGAAGTAGCTGGAGCGTGAGTTGCCCCTGACCCGCGGTAACGCGGATGTGTGGAAGTCAAAGGCGGAAAAAGCCGCCGCCCGCGAGCAATATCTGCTTGGCGAGGTGACGCAGCTGGGCGACCAGTTTAAGTGTTAGTTTGCTCGTCTTCATCTTTTCCTTTGTAGTTAGTCGCAGTGGTACGTTGTACTCATGCTGTTGGTGCTGCTTCGTGTAGTTGTTAGCGCACGCCATCCGTAGGAGGAGAGGGATAGGATTGCCATCCGCCTTCATGGTCTCACCCAGGAGCAACTTCAAGAGAGTGGATACTTCTGGGTGGATCATGATCGTGCGACTGCATTGGCGACCTTGCAGGATCGCGCTTCGCGACTGCTGCTCTTCCTGAAGAAGTCGCAGTCATGTTTGAAGAATATCTACCGGGCGATGTTCCCATTGGATGACACTCCATCAAGCCTGTTGGCTCTCCTAGCCAAATTTCAAGATATGTCCGCGGTTCGCGAGTGCGTGAGGCAGCAGTTGGTGGCTGGTGCCAAGGCTGCCCTCTCGATGGTGCGATTGCACAGGCCTGACGTGGATGTCGCCGTCGTAGCTTCCGGTCTACCAGCGCCGCTAGCCGGATCTGCTTGGAATATGTTGCCGCACTATCAAGTGGTGGACCGCCCAGCAGAGGAGATTGTCGACTTCTCCTAGGAAGAAACCAATGTTCTTCTGTTGCAGCAGTAACCAGATTTGTGTCCTGCATATAAGTGTATTTGTGTTGTAAGGTTCATATATATGTTATAGATAATTTATTGTCAAACGTGTATAAACAGCCTTGTTAGCGTGAGGTGCGTTGCACTATGCGAGTCCTTTTCGTTAGCCTGGCCATCCCTTTGTCAACCTGCCAGGTGCGTTACAGCTGGGTTGGGTTTTCATTTAAGGGGTTTGATTGATGTGCCAGCTACTCAGGATATCGTGTTTATTCGTTCGAAGAACAAATGTATGTAGGGTGGCGCAACCCCCGAGTATAAAATTGACAGAAGTGAAAAGAAAACACAGAGTTTTGGGGCACTTAGCTTTTATTTATTTGGAGAACAGTCGAGGTACAATGTGTGGCTAAGTAGCCTTGGCTGGGTAGCCTTATTTGCGATGTAAAAGTAAAGACAGCTAGGGGTAGAAGCGTCGCAGTTGTGCGACGTTCCAAGGTTGGAGTATGTGACTCCTGTCTCTAAGTTTTTAAGGCGATAGGCACCACCTGGGATTACTTCTGTGATCAAGTATGGTCCTTCCCAGGGGGACTCGAGCTTGAGATGCCCCTGCTGCTTCAGTCGCAGGACCAGGTCACCTTCGACGAAGGATCTGGGGCGAAGCCTTCTACTGTGGTAGTTGCGCAGGTTCTGCTGGTAGATCATGGATCTTTCCGCGGCGATTTCTCTTGCCTCGTTGAGGAGGTCTACGGAGTCTTCGAGTGCAAGAGATGACTCTTGTTCGCTGTAAAGCGACTATGCGTGGCGCCTTGTACCTTACTTCGGCGTGTAGTACCGCTTCTGCTCCGTGCACCATAAAGAATGGCGTGTAGCCTGTGGCGCTGTTTGGAGTTGTACGTAGGCTCCAGAGTACGGATTGGAGCTCATCTGGCCAGCAACCCGCGGCTTGTTCGAGTGGTCGAAGGAGTCGCTTCTTCATGCCGCTGCAGACGAGTCCGTTTACTTTTTCCACCTGACTGTTGGTTTGTGGATGCACGACTGAGGCGTAACTGATGTTGATCCCCAGGTTTCCGCAGAAGTCTTGGAACTCTTTGGATGTGAAGTTCGCCTCGTTGTCAGTGATGATGTTGTGTAGCACGCCGAAGCGGTAGACGATGGACTCGAAGAACTTGACCGCGCTGTGACCTGATTGCTTGGTCATGGGCATGGCTTCAATCCACTTGGTGAATTTGTTGACTGCAACCAAAAGGTAGACATAGCCTCCTTGCGAGGACCTTGGGAGCTTGCCTACCATGTCGAGCCCCCATTGTGCGAAGGGCCAGGCCAATGGAATAGGCCGTAGTTCTGCGTCTGGTACGTGTGGTTTGTCCTCGAATCGCTGACAAGCGTTGCACTTTTGGACTATGTCCTTGGCGTCGCGCATGGCCGTGGGCCCGTAAAATCCAGCTCCTAGAGCTTTGGCAACGAGGGCGCGACTGCCGGCGTGGTGTCCGCAAGTCCCTTCATGTATGTCTAGGAGGACTGCTCTTCCATCGGCCAGGGAGACGCATCGTTGTAACACGCCAGTGATGCTGCGTTTATATAGTTCGCCGTTGATAACGGCAAATGCCATGGAGCGTCGCGCGATGTGCCGTGCGTCTGTCGGGTCGTCCGGTAGGCGCTTGCTGAGGAGATATGTAATGTACAGCTGTGTCCAGGATTGTTCGATCATCATGACGCTCATTGGTCCATCGAGTCCTGTGTCTGGCTCCAAGTTATCGAGTGCCATTGGCTCATTGGGTGGCGTAGCCCCCGAGTCTGTTGTTGCGCTTGTGTTCTTCTCTGCGGCCTTTGGCTTGATGGAGTGCTCGCAGATGCGCTCGAGAAATACCCCAGGTGGAATTGGGGCGCAGGTAGAGCCTATGTTGGCGAGTGCGTCCGCCTCCTCGTTGCTTTCGCGACCTACATGTCGCAACTCGCAACCATCAAAGTCTCCCTCGAGTGTATCGTAGAGGTCGCGGTATGCGATCATGTTGTCATTTAGTGGGTCGCACTCGTGCATTCTTTGGTTGACGACCAGCTTGGAGTCGCCATATATGATGAGCCTCTTTGCGCCGCAGGCTTTTGCCATCCTCATCCCGTGCAACAGGGCCTCGTATTCAGCCTCGTTGTTTGAGGCTGTGAACTGCATTCGCAGGATGTATTTCAGCTTGTCCCCTTGAGGTGATGTCAGTATGACACCTGCTCCTGCTCCGTCTTTCCGCTTGGATCCATCGAAGTGCATTGTCCAGAGGTAGGACATATCTGGCTTGTCCGGGAGTTGGTTTTCCATCCAATGCACGAGGAAGTCAGAGAGAACTTGCGACTTGATTGCGTCGCGCTTTTCGTAGGTGATGTCTCGTGGAGACAGTTCGATTCCCCAAAGCGCGACTCGTCCCGTGGCGTCGGGGTTATTGAGGATATGTCCCAATGGGGCGTCGCTGACTACCACGATTGGGTGTTCCTGGAAGTAATGGCGCTGTCGTCGGGCGGTCATGAAGACGCCGTACGCCAGCTTCTGGTAGTGTGGGTACCGCTGTATTGTTGGCATGAGGACCTCGCTGAGCTAGTATACCGGGTGTTGTATGCCATGGACCTTGTTTTCCTCGGCCCGTTCGACGACAAGCACTGTACTAACCACTTGGTGGGTAGCGGAGATGTACAGCAGTAGTGGCTCCCTCTCTCATGGAGTCACCAGTATTGGCGAGGTGGATAACAGGCGCTTGAGATCGTCGAATGCTTCTTGCGCTTCCTTGGTCCACTCGAATTGTTCAGCTTTGTGGAGGAGCTGATAGAAGGGAAGTGCCTTTTCTCCCATTCGATTGATAAATCGACTGAGGGCCACGGTTCGTCCGGCTAGTTGCTGTACGCCTCTTATGTTCTTTGGCTTCTCCATTGCTAGTATGGCTTTTATCTTTTTCGGGTTTGCCTCAATCCCTCTCACGGAGATGAGATACCCGAGCAGCTGCCCAGATGGTACACCGAAGGCGCATTTGTCCGGACTGAGCTTAATCCGGTAACGATCGAGATTGGCGAATGTTTCGCGCAAGTCGTCGATTAGAGAGGCTTCCTCCTTGGTTTTGATTACTATGTCGTCGACATAGACTTGGATGTTGCGACCCAATTGCTCCTTGAGGCAAGCCTGCATGCACCGCTGGTAGGTGGCTCCCGCGTTTTTTAGCCCGAAGGGCATTGTGTTGTAGCAGAACACACCGAAGGGCATTGTAAACGCGGTCTTCTCCTGGTCTTCCTCCTTCATTCGAATTTGGTTGTAGCCTGAGTAGGCATCGAGGAAGCAGAGGCGCTCGCATCCAGCGGTGGAGTCGATGATTTGATCGATCCGTGGTAGCGGGAAGTGATCTTTTGGGCAGTGCTTGTTTAAAGAAGTGAAGTCCATGCACATCCGTAGGATATCCGTGTCCTTTTTTGGTACCAACACCGTATTGGCGAGCCAAGTGCTTTCCTTGATCTCGCGTATGAATTTGGCCTCGAGGAGTCTGTTGATCTCCATTCCGACTGCCTGCGCTCGTGGCTCAGACAGTCACCTGATTGTTTGCTTGACTGGCCTTGCGTCGAGGTTGACGTTGAGTGCGTGCTCGACGAATTCCCTAGGAACTCCTGGCATGTCCGCAGGACACCAGGCAAAAATTTCCCAGTGCTCACGGAGCAATTCGACGAGCACGAGTTCCTATGCGGGACTCAAGTTGTTGGCGATGAGGGCCGTTTTGGCGGGATCTGTCGGATGGACCTGCACCTTCTTTGTGTGCACAGATGAGTCGAAGGAGAGATCAGGTGAGCTTGGCCTACTCAGGGGAGGCAGACTATTGTCTATCGTTTCCTTTAATCACGCGAGCTCCTCCTGCATGCCGAAGGACTGGGAAATTCTGTTGAATTCCCTGTCGCAACTGTCAGATCGCTCAAAGCTCCCGTTGATCGTGATGACGCCGTTGGGACCTGGCATTTTCATCTGCAAGTATGCGTAGTGGGGTACCGCCATGAACCTAGCGAACGCGACGCGTCCGAGCATGCAGTGGTATTGTGTGGGCCAGTCGACGACCTCAAAGTCAATGCGCTCGCGCCGAATATGGTGTCGAGGTTGATTTTGCCCAGGGGGTATACGCCTTTCCCTGGGACGATGTCGTGGAACGATGTGTCCGATGCCTCCAGGCCGGTTAGAGGGATCCTCATTGCTCGCAAGGTACTCGCGAATATGAGGTTGATGCCGCTTCCGCCATCCATAAAGACCCGACTCATGTCGAATCCTCCAATTTGCGCCTAGAGTACGAGGGGGCAATGGCCTGGGCGAGGTACTTGAGGCAGGTGGTCCGTTTATCAAAGGTGATGCACGACTCACTGCCACTGAGGTACTCAGTGGTGGATGGTGGTGAGTGCGTGGCCAAGTTGACTTGGCGAGTGATGGCTTTCTGCACCCTGTTGGAGGGGCGCCCCTTTTGGATCATCAGGGTACCCATGGCTCGTGGGTACGGTTCTCCTCCGTGGTGCTGGTCTGGTGCAGCTCCGTTCGGGGGTGGCCCCGATGGTGGTGGCGGTGCGCCATGTGGCATGGCGCCTGGAGCGGCTCCGTAGCCTCTTTCGACTACGTTGCGGTTCATCCTAACCAATCCCTCGTGTAGCTTGAGGAACTCGCGGCAGTCCTTGAGGAGGTGGCTGGACTTTCTCTTGCTGTCATGCTTGTCGATGTAGAAGTGTACCATGCATGGCCCGGACAGTTTTTCCTCGATGGAGGTCGCGGGTGCCTCGTCGCGAGTGCGGCGTTGCCACACTTGCATGGTTTTCCGGGAGTCGCGGTATCCACCGCTGTGGTATCCGCTGTTGCGGTTGTCGTTGCATCTATCGGCGTAGCCGGCTGCGACCATGTTGACATCGTCACGGTCGTCGTAGATGCGCATGCGGCGTTTGCCTCAGCGGTCGCGTCTGCGTTCGAGTTCTGCCTCCTCGTCGGAGTGAGCGCGGTTCTTCACCGAATCTTCTCCATCAGCCCACCGATTCGCGATCTCCATCAGGTGGTCGATGGTCTGGGGCTTTGAGCGGCCCAGCTCCTCCCTGAGCTCTAGACGGCGGACGCCACCGTTGAATGCATCAATCGCGCGGTCCTCCGAGATGTTTTCCGCGGAGTTCTTGATGATGGACCACCTTTGGATGTATGAGCGCAGGGATTCGCCAGATCTTTGCTGGCAGCATCTCAGTTGTTCGATTGATGCGGGCCGTTTGTACGTGCCCTTAAAGTTGTGCACGAAGCTGTAAACCAGCTCATCCCAACTGCGAATGGATCCGCGTGGGAGGTTATTGAGCCATGCTCGGGCGGCGCCCTGCAGCTGTAGCTGCAAACATTGCATGGCAGTACTTTGACTGCCTCCGTGGAGCCTGACGGAGGAGATGTGATCCTCTAGCCAGATTTTAGGGTCTTGTAGACCGTCGAACTTTGGATTTTCCGATGGAAGTTTAAACCCCTTAGGCATTCGCTTCTGCCTAATGGATCTGCTGAAGCATCTAGCGCCGCAGAGCTCCCCGTCTTCCTCTTCCGAGTCAGTCGACCGAGCACGTCGTGCCCTTGACTTGTCGATCTTGCGCTGAGTGAGGTCATTGCACGCATCGTAGTCGCGATCGTGTCACCGTGAGCGACGGCGTCGAGACAGGTCGTGACTGTCATCGCTGGATCAGGGCGAGGAGTAGCGTTTTGCTAGCGCTTTGCCCTTTTTTGGGTCTGGTACCGGCTCCTTGTCGAGGGCGGCCTCGATTAGCCCCAAGCCCGCGATCGTAGATCGGTGCATGGCGGTTCGGGGGTTTCCAGCTGGTGGCTGGTTGTTGAGGAGGTACATGGTGGCTGCTGTCACCGCGGCCTGCGGCGTCCTGGGGACCATGTTGCCTCTTGTGTCGACTGTCATAGAGCCGAAGTCGAGGAATTTCGCGGCGTCTATGCGCTCTTGTTCGGTGAGGTGAGCCATTCGCGACTGCCTCTTCTTGGCGATGTACTCGTTGCCTCCTGAGGAGGATCCTCCGTAGGAGGAGAGCCCAGCGCGACGAAGGCTCGACTCGTCCGCCGCCTTTTTACGTGCCTCAAGTTGCGCGATTGCTTGTTTTTGGCGCGTGAACTCTTCTTTTAGGAGCCAGTGGTAGCCCATCAGTAGTTCCTGCGGGGACCCAAGGGGTAGAGGTGCACCTCGTAGGGCTTCGCGGCAACGCTCCCAATCTTGCTCGTTGAGCCTGATTACGACGCGTTCGCTGGTTTGTTCATTGATTATGCTGGGAGGTTCGACTGCTCCCCCGTTGGCGCCGTTACCGCCATTGCCACCATTGCCAGTGTTACCGCCATTTCCGCGATTGGCGGAGGTGTCGCATGCGTTAATGACGTCGCACATGAACTGATTGGGGAAGCTGCTGCTTCCACAACTTTCAGACTCGGAACCGTAGGTTCCATCTTCTGTGGTAAGATCGCTCAGATCGGAGTCACGACTGCTGTCGATGATTGTGTTCCCGACTGCCACTGGAGCATTGAGCTCGCTGAGGGTGCGATCGATGGAGGGAACCATGATGCCGGGGCAATCGCCGGTGCTGTCGGTTGATCAGGCATGCGAAGCGTGCCCTTCTGACCAACTTGGAAGCGGAAGCACCCAATCGCCAGGCTGATTCCATCGCCCAGGGACTCTAAGGCCGGGCGGGTGGCCGGCGTGTGGAGGTGAAGTCGAAGGCGCCGAAGAGCTGGCGAATCTCCGTTGTTGCGGAGTTGTAGATCGCAGTTGATGGGGCCGAAGAAGCCGCAACATCAGCATTCCAGTTCCCACAGACGGCACCAATTGACGAGGGTTTAACTCATCAATGCCCATTGTTATGGACTTGGGTTTTGGAGAAGGAGGGAGTGCTGGAGACATCTATCGGCTAGCAAACAAGCACAGACACGAAACTAGGGTTGCGTGTGTCCTTCTCGCCGCCCCCTCCTAGCCTTTATATAGATAGTCGGTTACAAGTTAGGGTTTTCCCCTTCAAACTTTCTATCTTTAGCTTCTTCTTGTCCTTCAAGCAATCGAGAGTCCACAGGTTACTCGAGTCCTTTCATTTGGGCCTTGGCGACACCGTGGGCCTGTACGTATTTAGACCGTATATACCAAGCTCGAGTACATGTAGGGTATACCCATGTCAACTAGCCTCCATAACCAAGTGTGAATTCCACTCATGCATCCAACTCCTAAAACCAAGTTATTCCAAAGAGTCCACCATACCTACCTATTAGCATTTGCTATTCCAAGTATATTCATGTTTTTATCTACCTTCCGAATTAAACTTGTTATGATAAAACTAGTGATTAAAGCTCTCACGAACTTGATGGCACACTTTACTTTTCTTGCCCTTAATAAACTTGAACCATTGTGTTGTCTATGTTGTATATGCTTGCACTTATATGTTGGGGATTAGCAGAACCATGCTGTCATGGGGAGCGCTTTCAACATTGCACTTGTACTTTGTACCTAGTTGATATCATGCTCTTTTGTTTATGGATGTCGTCGGTGTGAAATGAAAGGGGAGCCTGTAAGTCCATGGAGTTATGTATGTGTATTAGAGAAATGCCTGGGCCGCTGGTCTAATCCCTGCCTAATCATGGTGGAAACCTGCAGCGTAACCATAATGAGCAATCTATGAAGCATTCTTCTTATAAAAAAAGAGATAGAGATTGAGACAAAAAAAGAAGAAAAAAGATGAGAAAATAGGAAAGAGAGAAAAAAGCACCATTTTCCCATGATAAATAAGAAGATTGCTGAGATGCTCATTGTCTGTTTGCCTTGTCATTTTGATATGGGGATTCTTCCGTATCATCGGGCAAGGGGTACCTCGTTGGCGGTTCTCTATGATACACATGTACTTACTATGACAAGAACTTAACGGTAACTAAACTTGAGTAGCATGAGGAGCCGCCCTCGTATTCAAGGGACATGAGATTTCTAACTTATACTTTGTCAAGCATATACTCCATAGTTTGTTCACTTTAACCTTAATCACTTCAAGATGCTTATGATAGGGGCAATGAGAGCTGAATAATAAGTACCATAATTTTTGGAAGCTCTTTATGAGACTTGAATCCTTGCTTCCTTGTATGAAGGACTTTCTTTTACTTTTATGTTGAGTCTCCATCTTCTATCGTTATCTACCTATTAAGAGAGTATATGGACATTCTTAGTTTAATGTGCATTGTCTCAAAACTTGTTGATTGATGCATAACTTTGATATTGCTTGTTCTTAAACTATTTGTATCTAGTCTCCCTTATGAACTTTGAAGGTGTCATATGCATTTATGTTTTCCTACACTATGAGGGACAAGCTTACCATTCTCATTCTGTTTTATTTATGTGAAACAAATAAACGTCTTTCAAAACATTATTATTCATGAATCTTTTGTTTGTACCTTTTCATGCTACAACATAGTTGCTATGTCTTATTGTTAGAACTCTATCTTTCATGTTCATGTTTAGAGTACCTTGATCCAAGCTATCAATGCTTATACAATAATGATGATCAAGATTGTGTTGGTTGCATGTCACCTCAAAAATTATATTGTTTTTATCGTTTACCTACTCGAGGACGAGCAAGAACTAAGCTTGGGGATGTTGATACGTCCATAATGGATCTATAATTTTTGATGGTTTTATGCTAACAATATGCTTTTTATACTCCTTTTTATATAAATTTTATGATTTATTTGGACTAACCTACTAATAGTTGCAAAAGTGCACAATGTTCTTGTTTTACACTTTGATGTGTAGGAATTACCAAGAATACAAGTGGAAACCTTGTTGGAGTCAAATTGGGATTTTCCAGAAATCTGTCTCATAACTCTTTTTGAAGATGGTCACATTTTGGGTCGAAGACGGCATCAAACGGAAAACCCTTCAACTATAAAGTTGTTGAAAATTTCACGAAAAACGTTCTAGGCATAAAATTTAGCTGATTCCGAGTCCGTACGGGCCCGATAGGCCCGATTTACTGCAGCCCAAGATGGGGTGACGGGAATCCGAGAAGCTATATAAAGGGAGGAAACCTAATTCGTGGGAGACACCTCCACCCACGAATTTGCAGCCACCAAAGCTACGTTTTTGCCTTCCCCATGGATCCCATCTCCATGGTAGAGGGCTCCCAATAATTCATGAAGGAAGGGGCTAAGGGGCGGTGCTCCCCTGTGATACCGGCGGTAGGGAAGGAGTCCTCTGCGCCGGCGCTGGCGCCGCCGCCACCTCTTCACCATCTTCACTGCCATCTCCATCGACTCCACCGCCATCTCCATCGATGTTGCTGACTCCCATGATTAGGACGGAGTAGTTCTCCCTCGAGGCTAAGGGTTATACCGGTAGCTATGTATTCATCTCTCTCTATGCATGATCATATTGTGATCATGAGCTTTGTAATCAAGTAGATATACCTTGCTACTCAAGTGCTTTAATAGATCTCTGCTCTCCCCATGTGTGCGAAAGTGACAGCGTGCACACCATGGTGGCACTTATGCTAGATATTACAAATACCTGTTATGAGTTATATTTGGAGTTGTATGTCTTTATGAAATTGTGGTGTTTGTTGGAACCATCTAGTGCTCAAGGTGACAGTGTGGGGTTATCTAGATGGGGAAAGCAAACTTTGAGGTGTGCTGTTATAGCCCTACCATGGATAAGAGTTTCCAAGCGGAGAGTAGTTCAGAGTATGATCATGAAGAGAAGATATTTATATGAGAGTGTTCACTAGTGAAAGTATGATCCCTAGGCCTTGTTTCTAAGCATTGAAACACCATTTGCAACTAGATCTGCTACATGCTTGCTTGCTCCTATCTTTATTTCAGTTTTCCTTTAGTCTTTTCCACGCACCATCAAAGCTATTTTCTTGCACCATTACCACTTATAATAATCCATACCACTTGTATTTCACTATCTCTTCGCCGAACTAGTGCACCTATACACCTGACAAGTGTATTGGGTGTGTTGGGGACACAAGAGAGTTCTTGTATCTTGATTGCAGGGTTGCTTGAGAGGGATACCTTTGACCACTTCCTCCCTGAGTTCGATAAACCTTGGGTGATCCACTTAAGGGAAAACTTGTTGCTATTCTACAAAACTCTACACTTGGAGGCCCAACAAATGTCTACAAGAATAGAAGTGTGTAGACATCACTGGCCACCCCCTTGCCCCTTCTCCCTCTCTCCTTTCCCTAATGGGCCCTCTCCCCTCCGGGAATTGGCCCATTAAGCCTTTTGACCTTTTAAATTAATTTTCTCTTTATTAAATAATTATGAATAAATGATTAAATCAATACTTAACATTCATTCACATATTATTCAACCTCTATGGTTATGGAACACTTCCACCTCCACTCCGGACATCCTCCAGACTTACCGAAATCTTTCTGGTTTTCTCTCTACTATTCTTCGGCGATTCTTCCGATCATATAAACACTCTCTAAGCATCATCAATCCCTTAAGTGTGATACTCCATGGTTCAGGAACACTCCAGACATGGTCGGAACACTCCCGCACCAATGATCGACAGAGGTACCTGGATGGCCATGTGACCCCTGTGCATTCCACGAAGATCTTTTGTCGTTTGAACCGGGACAGTCGTGTCTTATTCCCTGTGTCTCTTGCTACTTGCATTGCCCGAGATCTGATGAATGACATCACCATATCGTGTTCAATATCGTTACCGAACAATGCTACTTGACTCGTTCCGACAAGTGATATCCCTATGATCAAATCACACGATGCGTAGCTATTGGATATAACTTCTCTGAGTGGGCCTTGAGTATCTTTCCATCACATGGACAGACAAATCCCGCTCTTGACATATATTGCCTCTACGGTTTCCTCCGAGTACCTGAACACACCTTTATAACCACTGTATTAGCAATTGGCCCTTGATGCTATCTAAGCACTCTCGGGACACAGTGATTGATATAGCCTCACGGTCTAAGGAATAGTCTACGAGGATCCATTTCTAATCATCGTAACTTGAACTTCGTGACATGATCGGGTCACGATGTTTAGGTTGGGTATTGGTTCATCATCTCATTCTCAGAATGAGTTGATTCCATTTCCAACTGGCATAAATGCCACATGATCAGGAAACTTGATCATTTGTTGACAAATGAACCAGTGACTAGAGTTTCACTAGGAACCCCTGGTTGTTTGTATATCACATGTGTATTGATGTTTCCACTCAATAAATTTATAGCATGATATAAAACTTAATCATAAACTATATGAAATATGATAATAGTCCTTATAACTATTTGTCTCTATGGCATATTTCCAACAGGTCCAGCACACCTCTCTAAGTGTTATCGCATGCATCGTAGACGGTCACACCCGGGAGCTAGGTTATGCATCTAGGATCAATCCACCACCCTTGTGCATGCGTGCTAGGGTCACACGCGTGTTCTCATGGCATCCCGGACGTCGGGCGGTCCTTTTCCAACGAAACCCTAATCCGAGTGCTCCGCGGGTCTACCCCCGTAGCATTCTCTGTACGAGGGCTTGCTAGTGGACTTTTATGGAGGTTTAGGTTTGGTAAGGTCATACCTACATGGAAAACCAAGTCTAGGCCCAAGGTTCCACTGCTTTGCCTCCGTTTGAACCGCAGCGGGAGTTTCCTTCTACAGGTCCAGCACACCTCTCTAAGTGTTCTCGCATGCGCCGTAGATGGTCACACTCGGGAGCTAGGTTTTCCATATAGGAGCAATTCACCACCCTTGTGAATGCATGCTAGGGCCACACTCGTGTTCCCATGGTATCCCAGACATCGAGCGGGCCTTTTCTGACAAAACCCTAATCCGAGGGCCCGCGGATCTACCCCCATAGCATTCTCCGTAGGAGGGCTTTCTAGTGGACTTTTATGGCGGTTTAGGTTTGCTAAGGTCATAACTACATGGAAAACCAAGGCTAGGCCTAAGGTTCCACCGGGTTGCCTCTGTTTGAACCACAGCAGGAGTTTCCTCCTTCAGGTCCAGCACACCTCTCTAAGTGCTATCGCATGCGTCGTACAAGGTCACACCCGGGAGCTAGGTTTTCCATCTAGGAGCAATCCACCACCCTTGTGCATGTATGCTAGGGCCCCAACCATGTTCTCGTGACATATCGGATGCCGGGCGGTCCTTTTCCGATGAAACCCTAATCCGAGGGCCCCGCGGGTATACCCTTGTAGCATTCTCCGTACAAGGGCTTGCCAATGGAGTTTTATGGAGGTTTAGGTTTTATAAGGTCATACCTACATCGAAAACCAAGGCTAGGCCCAAGGTTCCACCGGTTTACCTCTGTTCGAACCACAACGGGAGTTTCGTCATGCAGGTCCAGCACAACTCTCTAAGTGCTATTCCATGTGTCGTAGACGGTCACACCCGGGAGCTAGGTTTTCCATCTAGGAGAAATCCACCACCCTTGTGTGTTCATGCTAGGGTTCTCGTAGCATCCCGGACGCCGGGTGGTCCTTTTTCGACGAAACCCTAATCCGAGGGCCCCGTGGGTCTACCCCCGTAGCATTCTTCGTATGATGGCTTGCTAGTGGACTTTTATGGCTGTTTAGGTTTTCTAAGGTCATACCTACATGGAAAACCAAGGCTAGGCCCAAGGTTCCACCGGTTTGCCTCTATTTTAGCCATAGCAGGAGTTTCCTGCTGCAGGTCTTGCACACCTCTCTAAGTGCTATCGCATGCGCCTTAAACGATCACACCCGGGAGCTATGTTTTCCATCTAGGAGCAATCCACTACCCTTGTGCATGCATGCTAGAGCCACACACGTGTTCTCGTGGCATCCCGGACGTCGAGCGGTCCTTTTACGACGAAACCTAATCCGAGGGCCCCGCAGGTCTACCCCCATTGCATTCTCCGTACGAGGGCTTGCCAATGGTCTTTTATGACGGTTTAGGTTTGCTAAGGACATACCTACATGGAAAACCAAGGCTAGGCCCAAGGTTCCACTGGTTTTCCTCCGTTTGAACTGCAGCGGGAGTTTCCTCCTAGAGGTCCAGCACACCTCTCTAAGTGCTATCACATGCGCCGTAGAGGGTCACACCCAGAAGCTAGGTTTTCCATCTAGGAGCAATCCACCACCCTTGTGGATTCATGCTAGGGCCATGCACGTGTTCTGGTGGAATCCCGGACGTCGGGCAGACCTTTTCTAATGAAACCCTAATCCCAGGGCCCCGCGGGTCTACCCTAATCCACAGTGGACTTTTCTGGCCATCTAGGAGAAATCCGCAACGGGAGTCACTCTCCTCCCACCCGCCCCTCATCCTCTCCCTCCTCTCGCCCGCCTACTCCTCCTCCTCCCGCCTCCTCCAACTCCTCCTGCCCAAAGCCGCCGCCACTGCCCGCCGAAGCCGCTGCCACTTCGATCCCCTCGTTTGCCCCAAGCCGCCGCCACTGCCGCCACAGGTAATCTCGAAGGTTGGTGAGGAATCCGGGTATCGTCGTCGACCCAGAGCTTCTTTAGTGTCGATCACATGGTCCTCTAGCGGTGCGGAGGGAGCCGGCTCCCGAGCAGGTGGTACAAAGGCGTGTCAAGGAAGAGGACGAGCACGTCCACCGTTATATGGCTATTTTGGAGGTCAGGTTCTTCAATACCTAGCAGGTTCTCTAGGGATCTCACCTGAGCTATGCTCCTATGATGGTTCCTTCTCTTTGGGTGTTCACCGTCCGCGGCTCAGGAGCGCGATGTATTAGTGATATTATCGAGATGTATTAGTCCAGAACTTGAAATAAGATAACTAATATATTGATTGTGGATGCTGAATATGATTCTAATATATTACTGCCAGCGTGTGCGCGTCGTTATGCTATGTGGGTGTGGCAGTATGCCGAAGATTCGCATGGTTATTTTACAATCACCAATTTATTTATAAATTACATATACATTAAAATTTTAGTGGAAAATAAATAAACCAACTATACCCCAAAAAAACTACGCCGAGGGCAGTGCCGTCTGCTTAGAGGTGATAGCCTTTCTAGGCTGACAGCCTGGCCGTCGGCGTAGCTACACGCCTAACGCCGCGGACCGTCCCGTCAGGTGGTCCGTTAACTGGGGCCACGTGGCCTCCTGCGCCGACGGCAACCGTCGGGCCCTAATAGGCATATGCCGACGGCATACGTATGCCGACGGCGGGCGTCATGGTCTTTATCTCTACGCTGACGGCCTCTTTGCTCGGCTGACGAGCCCGGAAACCTTCGCCGATGGCCCTGACCTTTTGCCGTTGGCGTAGGATTAGGCCGTCAACGTTTTTAGCTTCTCCCGTAGTTATATATACCCGGATCTGTACATATTTAATGGGACCATATGGTTTCTAGGGGCTAAATACAACTTACTTAATCACTAGTTATAACTTAAACTTGATAAAGACCATCATACCCAAGCAATCTCACTCGTTGCTGTTTTAAGGAGCAAGCAGAAGTGATTCCTCTCGGACTTGTAATAGTAGCACTGCTGCGAGAAACTGAGAACGACATAGGCAGCGCAGCCTTGGACTTGCAATGTTCTACTTCGAGTCGGGCATACAATATTGGACATGTACGGGTTTGGATTGATAGTGTTAGATTCACGACAAGTAAGTAACGAAGAACGGAAAGAAATCGTAGCAAGCGGACACAGATTTAACGTGAAAAAACCAATCCAACAAAAAAAGAAAAAATCACGGACACAGCCAGCGATAAGAGCACGCCTTCTGAAGACGACGTTGTCCAGGTCGACGTGACAAGCTACGGGGCTGCCGGCGATGGGCAACAAGATGACACGCCGGCGTTTCAGCAAGCGTGGGCGGCGGCTTGCTCCTCGCCTAAGCCGGCCACCCTTTTGGTCCCAAAGGAGAAAACCTATCTTGTCAAGCAGATCATGTTCTCTGGCAAATGCAAGTCTAGCGTTACATTCAGGCTCGAAGGAAAACTAGTGGCTCCCGCAAGATCAAGCTGGCCAAAAGAGAACATCAGGAAGTGGATCGTGTTCAGCAACGTCGACAGTCTAACCATCACCGGCGGCGGGACTATAGACGGCAACGGCGAGGCGTGGTGGAAGAACTCGTGTCGAGTGGACAAGAACCTCGAATGCACCGTCGCCCCGATGGCGTTGCTGCTTTACAAGTGCAACCAGCTCAAGGTGGAAAACATCAAGCTTCTCAATAGCCAGCAGATCCACATGTCGGTGGAGGACTGCAAAGACGTGCTCCTAAAGCGTGTCACCATCACCGCGCCCGGCGACAGTCCGGAGAACGACGGAATCCACATTGCCTGTACCAAGGATATCCGAGTGCTAGATTGCAACATCAAAACCGGGGATGACTGCATATCGATCGAGACCGGCACCGAGAACATGTGCGCTTCGAGGATAACATGTGGCCCCGGTCATGGGATAAGCGTGGGGAGCTTAGGCGACGACAACTCCGAGGCTCGAGTTTCCAATGTAACAATCTACAAGGCGAAGCTCTCCGGCACAATGTTTGGAGTACGCATGAAGTCATGGCAAGGAGGGAAAGGATACACGCCAAAGACATCACGTTTGAGGATATAACCATGGCGAATGTCAAGACTCCTATACTCGTTGACCAGAACTATTGCACCATGGCCGACCCTTTAAACCCTACGGCGTGCGAGAAACAAGCTTCAGCGGTGGAGTTCAGCAACATTCAGTTTAAGAATATTCGAGGCACCAGCGGGATAAAACAAGCCATCAAGCTAGACTGCAGCGAAACAGTCCCGTGCCATGATATATTGTTGCAGGACGTGAAACTTGTATTTAAGGGGCACAAAAAAGCAGGCTCAACAAGCATATGCAACAACGTGAAGCTAAAGGATTCTGTCAATGTCACCCCGAAGACCTGCTGAGACATATGCCTCTTTCTTCAATCTTCGTTTTTAGTGTAAATTAATCAAACAGTAATTCTTTTTGTGTAGGCAGAGTAAAGATTAGGTACTGTAATTAGGGTGACTGATGTTTCCATAGATCTCATATAGTACCGTATGTTACTTTTTTTGAGAGGCTATATGTTACTTATATACATATGATTAAGGAGACACTAACTTATGGTACAAAAAATTTCTTGGATAACTTGGAGTTGAGTGACCAAGCGCTAATCACGTTTCCGGTAAGCTTGCCACAACCATTTAATTGTAACTTATACAGGATAAATGAATTATATCTGTTACACATATATTTGTATACATATATACACATGCTAGACTTCAAATATCTAGCAGCAGAGTGTAGCAAATATAATCAGTCAAATTAGTATTATGTTGATTTACACTCATCGTTTGCACTCATCATCATCTCACCACACACTAGGCTAGCCGATCATCAAACACTTCACTTAGATGCATGCTTGACATTGCCTATGTAGGTGTAGAAAAATTATGCACTACCTTTGTACCACCAAGGTGTAGAAAAATTATGTAGCTGATCATCAAACGCTCCACATATTATGAACTACCTTTGTACCACCAACACTAGTAGAAAAATGGCAACACTTGATCAGTTTAATGAATGGACCAATATAACTAATCACATAAATTTCAAATTTTTTTACTGCCATCAATGTTACACCACAAGTTCCAATGATTTGAAGAAAAAAGAATGGAACACAGAGAAGAGAAGAAAAAACAATATACTATATGATTTTTTTATCAGCAAGGCTTATGTATCATGTATGTAATGACTAATGCTTTATCGAAAAATTGTCAGGACTAATGCTTTATCGGAAAAAGTGATGGATTGCAACATCAAAACCGGGGATGACTACATATCGATCGAGACCGGTACATAGAACATGGTACATAGAACATGTATGCTTCGAATTACATGTGGCCCGGGTCATGGAATAAGTGTGGGAAGCTTAGGCGACGTCAACTCCGAGGCGCGAGTTTCCAATGTAACAATTTACAAGGCGAAGATCTCCGGTACGATGTTTGGCGTATGCATGAAATCATGGCAAGGAGGGAAAGGATACACCAAAGACATCACGTTTGAGGATAAAACCATGGTGAATGTCAAGACTCCTGTACTCGTTGACCAGAACTATTGCACGATGGCCGATTCCTTAAATACTAAGGCTTGCGAGAAACAAGCTTCGGCAGTGGAGTTCAGCAACATTCAATCAAACAATATCTGAGACACGAGCGGGACAAAATAAGCTACCAAGCTAGACTGCAGCGAAACCGTCCCGTGTCGTGATATATTGTTGCAAGACGTGAAACTTGTATTTAAGGGGCATAAGAAAGTAGGCTCAACAAGCATGTGTAACAATGTGAAGCCCCGAAGATTTGCTGAGGTACATGCTTCTTTCTTCAATCTTTGTTGTTGGTGTAAATTAAGAAAATAGTAATCTTTTGTGTAGGCAGAGTTAAGATTAGGTACTGTAATTAGGGTGACTGCTATTTGTATAGATCTCATATAGTATAATGTCACTTATATACATATGATTAAGGTAGGCATGTAAGTGGGCACGCATATGGTTGTTTTTGGCCTTGCCGCTTATTCCCGTTTAATTCACTAGGACTACCATTTTCTTAATATCCGCTTCGTGCCGGCAAGTGTCCGCCATCCGTTTAAACATTACCAAAAAGCAGCCGCAGCAGCTATTAAGCTTGCAGGCAAGCACTCATTAGAAACTACCGAGGTCCCGACTAATTAAACAGGAACAAACGGCATGCCCACGGGTAGCCGTGGACCCGCCCACTTACAAGCTTAGATTAAGGAGACATAAACTTATGGTGCCGAAAGTTTCTTGGTTAATTAGGAGTTGGAGTGACCAATCATAATCAGGATTCCTGATTAGCTCTCACAACCATTTAATTATAACTCCTACGGGATAAATGAATTATATTTGTAGGCATGTTACACATATTTTTATACATAAATATACATGTACTAGACTTCAAATATCTAGCAACAGAGTGTAGCAAATATAATCGGTCAAATCTAGTGTTATGTTGATTCACACCGCAAGAAAGTGGTCGGCTATCTTGCCACTTTACACTCATTTGCACTCATCGTCAGCTCACCACACTAGGCTAGGTGATCATCAAACACTTCACATATATGCAATGCTGCCATTGACTATATGCAGGTGTCGATGGGTAATCTCGGCAATGTTCATAGTTATAGACTTGATGGAAACAAGAACACCGGTGATTTCGTCGGCCTGTCAGACAAACAAGGGAGTTGAATCCTGTCTGAGCTTTATTGCCAAGGGATGATTATAAAGTCGTTGGTTCGCTAGATGGAATCTAACTCACGGCGGGTTGGGTTTCGCTCAAGGCTATGGTGTCCTCTCCGTCGGCTCCCCCAGCCCTTATACGAGAGGCTGGGTCAATCTTCGTTTTAGTGTAAATTAATCAAATAGTAATCTTTTTGTGTAGCTAGAGTTAAGGTTAGGTACTGTAATTAGGGTGACTGCTGTTTGTATAGATCTCATATAGTACCGCATGTTATTTTTTTTGAGAGGTTGTATGTTACTTATATACATATGATTAAGGAGACACAAACTTATGGTACCAAAATTTTCTTGGATAACTTGGAGTTGAGTGACCAAGCGTAATCACGTTTCCGGTAAGCTTGCCACAACCAATTAATTGTAACTTATACGGGATAAATGAATTATATATGTTACACATATTTGTATACATATATACACATACTAGACTTCAAATATCTAGCAGCAGAGTGTAGCAAATATAATCAGTCAAATTAGTATTCTGTTGATTTACACTCGTCGTTTGCACTCATCGTCATCACACCACACACTAGGCTAGCCGATCATCAAACACTTCAATTAGATGCATGTTGTGCCATTGCCTTTGTAGGTGTAGAAAAATTATGCACTACCTTTGTACCACCAAGGAGTAGAAAAATTATGTAGCTGATCATCAAATGCTCCACATATTATGCTCTACCTTTGTACCACCAACACTAGTAGAAAAATGGCAACACTTGATCAGTTTAATGAATGGATCAATATAACTAATCACATCAATTTCAAACTTTTGTACTACCATCAATGTTACACCACAGTTCCAATGATTTGAAGAAAAAATAATGGAACACAGAGAAGGAGAAGAAAAACAATACTACTATACTATTTTTTTATCAGCAAGGCATATGTATCATGTATGTAATGACTAATGCTTTATCAAAAACTGCCATGACTAATGCTTTATCGAAAAACTGTCATGACTAATGCTTTATCGAAAAAAGTGATGGATTGCAACATCAAAACCGGGGATGACTACAAACCGATCGAGACCGGTACATAGAACATGTATGCTTCGAATTACATGTGGCCTAGGTCATGGAATAAGTGTGGGAAGCTTAGGCGACGACAACTCCGAGGCGTGAGTTTCCAATGTAACAATCTACAGGGGGAAGATCTTCAGCACAATGTTTGGCGTATGCATGAAATCATGGCAAGGAGGGAAAGGATACGCCAAAGACATCACGTTTGAGGATAAAACCATGGCGAATGTCAAGACTCCTATACTCGTTGACCAGAACTATTGCACGATGGCCGATCCCTTAAATACTAAGGCTTGCGAGAAACAAGCTTCGGCGGTGGAGTTCAGCAACATTCAGTTTAAGAATATCTGAGGCACGAGCGGGACAAAATAAGCTATCAAGCTAGACTGCAGTGAAACCGTCCAGTGTCGTGATATATTGTTGCAAGACGTGAAACTTGTATTTAAGGGGCATAAGAAAGCAGGCTCAACAAGCACGTGTAACAATGTGAAGCTAAAGGATTCCGTCAATGTCACCCCGAAGATTTGCTGAGACAGATGCTTCTTTCTTCAATCTTTGTTGTTGGTGTAAATTTAGCAATTAGTAATCTTTTGTGTAGGAAGAGTTAAGATTACGTACTGTAATTAGGGTGACTGCTGTTTGTATAGATCTCATATAGTATAATGTCACTTATATACATATGATTAAGGTAGGCCTTTAAGTGGGCACGCATATGGTTGGTTTTGGCCTTGCCGCTTATTCCCATTTAATTCACTAGGACTACCATTTTCTTAATAACCGCTTCGTGCCAGCAAGTGTCCGCCATCCGTTTAAACTTTACTAAAAAGCAACCGTAGCAGCCATTAAACTTGCAGGCAAGCACTCACTAGAATGCTACCGAGGTCCCGATTAATTAAACAGGAACAAACGGCATGCCCACGGGTAGCTGTGGACGCGCCCACTTACAAGCCGAGATTAAGGAGACATAAACTTATGGTGCCGAAATTTTCTTGGCTAATTAGGAGTCGGAGTGACCAAGCGTAATCAGAATTCCCGATTAGCTGTCACAACCATTTAATTATAACTCCTACGGGATAAATGAATTATATTTCTAGGCATGTTACACATATTTTTATACATAAATATACATGAACTAGACTTCAAATATCTAGCAGCAAAGTGTAGCAAATATAATCGGTCAAATCTAATGTTATGTTGATTCACACCGCAAGAAAGTGGTCGGCTAGCTTGCCACTTTACACTCATTTGCACTCATCGTCAGCTCACCACACTAGGCTAGGTGATCGTCAAACACTTCACATGTATGCAATGCTGCCATTGACTATATGCAGGTGTCGATGGGTAATCTCGACAATGTGCATAGTTATAGACTTGATGGAAACAAGAACACCGGTGATTTCGTCGGCCTATCAGACAAACAAGAGAGCTGAATCATATTTGATCTTTATTTCCAAGGGATGATTACAAAGTCGCTGGTTCCCTAGATGGAATCTAACTCACGGCGGGTTGTGTTTCGCTCAAGGCTATGGTGTCCTCTCCGTCGGCTCCCCCAGCCCTTATACGAGAGGCTGGGTCAATCTTCGTTTTTAGTCTAAATTAATCAAATAGTAATCTTTTTGTGTAGCCAGAGTTAAGATTAGGTACTTTAATTAGGGTGACTGCTGTTTGTATAGATCTCATATAGTACCGCATGTTACTTTTTTTGAGAGGCTGTATGTTACTTATATACATATGATTAAGGAGACACAAACTTATGGTACCAAAATTTTCTTGGATAACTTGGAGTTGAGTGACCAAGCGTAATCAAGTTTCCGGTAAGCTTGCCACAACCATTTAATTGTAACTTATACGGGATAAATGAATTATATCTGTTACACATATTTGTATACATATATACACATACTAGACTTCAAATATCTAGCAGCAGAGTGTAGCAAATATAATCAGTCAAATTAGTATTCTGTTGATTTACACTCGTCGTTTGCACTCATCGTCATCTCACCACACACTAGGCTAGCCGATCATCAAACACTTCACTTAGATGCATGCTGTGCCATTGCCTATGTAGGTGTAGAAAAATTATGCACTACCTTTCTACCACCAAGGAGTAGAAAAATTATGTAGCTGATCATCACACGCTCCACATATTATGCACTACCTTTGTACCACCAACACTAGTAGAAAAATGGCAACACTTGATCAGTTTAATGAATGGATCAATATAACTAATCACATCAATTTCAAACTGTTGTACTGCCAGCTATGTTACACCACCAGTTCGAATGATTTGAAGAAAAAAGAATGGAACACAGAGAAGGAGAAGAAAAAACAATATACTATATGATTTTTTTTATCAGCAAGGCATATGTATCATGTATGTAATGACTAATGCTTTATCGAAAAACTGTCATGACTAATGCTTTATCAGAAAAAGTGATGGACTGCAACATCAAATCCAGGGATGACTACATATCGATCGAGATCGGTACATAGAACATGGTACATAGAACATGTATGCTTCGAATTACATGTGGCCCAGGTCATGGAATAAGAGTGGGAAGCTTAGGCGACAACAACTCCGACGCGCGAGTTTCCAATGTAATAATCTACAAGGCGAAGATCTCCGGCACGATGCTTGGCGTACGCATGAAATCATGGCAAGGGGGGAAAGGATACACCAAAGACATCACGTTTGAGGATAAAACCATGGCGAATGTCAAGACTCCTATACTCGTTGACCAGAACTATTGCACGATGGCCGATCCCTTAAATACTAAGGCTTGCGAGAAACAAGCTTCGGCGGTGGAGTTCAACAACATTCAATTTAACAATACCTGAGGCACGAGCGGGACAAAATAAGCTATCAAGCTAGACTGCAGCGAAACCGTCCCGTGTCATGATATATTGTTGCAAGACGTGAAACTTGTATTTAAGGGGCATAAGAAAGCAGGCTCAACAAGCACGTGTAACAATGTGAAGCTAAAGGATTCCGTCAATGTCACCCCGAAGACTTGCTGAGACAGATGCTTCTTTCTTCAATCTTTGTTGTTGGTGTAAATTAAGCAAATAGTGATCTTTTGTGTAGGCAGAGTTAAGATTAGGTACTGTAATTAGGGCGACTGCTGTTTGTATAGATCTCATATAGTATAATGTCACTGATATACATATGATTAAGGTAGGCCTGTAAGTGGGCACGCATATGGTTGTTTTTGGCCTTGCCGCTTATTCCCATTTAATTCACTAGGACTACCATTTTCTTAATAACCGCTTCGTGCCAGCAAGTGTCTGCCATCCGTTTAAACTTTACCAAAAAGCAACCGCAGCAGCTATTAAGCTTGCAGGCAAGGACTCACGAGAATACTACCGAGGTCCCGATTAATTAAACAGGAACAAACGGCAGGCCCACGGGTAGCCGTGGACGCGCCCACTTACAAGCCTAGATTAAGGAGACATAAACTTATGGTGCCCAAAATTTCTTGGTTAATTAGGAGTTGGAGTGACCAAGCGTAATCAGGATTCCCGATTAGCTGTCACAACCATTTAATTATAACTCCTACGGGATAAATGAATTATATTTTTAGGCATGTTACACATTTTTTTATAAATAAATATACATGTACTATACTTCAAACATCTAGCAGAAGAGTGTAGCAAATATAATCTGTCAAATCTAGTGTTCTGTTGATTCACACCGCAAGAAAGTGGTCGGCTAGCTTGCAACTTTACACTCTAGGCTAGGTGATCATCAAACACTTCACATATATGCAATGTTGCCATTGACTATATGCAGGTGTCGATGGGTAATCTCGGCAATGTTCATAGTTATAGACATGATGGAAACAAGAACACCGGTGATTTCGTCGGCCCGTGAGACAAACAAGGGAGTTGAATCATGTCTGAGATTTATTGCCAAGGGATGATTATAAAGACGTTGGTTCGCTAGATGGAATCTAACTCACGGCGGGTTGTGTTTCGCTCAAGGCTATGGTGCCCTCTCCGTCCGCTCCCCCGGCCCTTATACAAGAGGGTGGGTCAATCTTCGTTTTTAGTGTAAATTAATCAAATAGTAATCTTTTTGAGTAGCTAAAGTTAAGATTAGGTACTGTAATTAGGGTGACTGCTGTTTGTCTAGATCTCATATAGTACTGCATGTTACTTTTTTTGAGAGGCTGTATGTTACTTATGTACATATGATTAAGGAGACACAAACTTATGGTACCAAAATTTTCTTGGATAACTTGGAGTTGAGTGACCAAGCGTAATCACATTTCCGGTAAGCTTGCCACAACCAATTAATTGTAACTTATACGGGATAAATGAATTATATCTGTTACACATATTTGTATACATATATACACATACTAGACTTCAAATATCTCGCAGCAGAGTGTAGAAAATATAATCAGTCAAATTAGTATTCTGTTGAATTACACTCGTCGTTTGCACTCATCGTCATCTCACCACACACTAGGCTAGCCGATCATCAAACACTTCAATTAGATGCATGCTGTGCCATTGCCTATGTAGGTGTAGAAAAATTATGCACTACCTTTGTACCACCAAGGTGTAGAAAAATTATGTAGCTGATCATCAAAAGCTCCAAATATTATGCACTACCTTTGTACCAACAACACTAGTAGAAAAATGGCAACACTTGATCAGTTTAATGAATGGATCAATATAACTAATCACATCAATTTCAAACTTTTGTACTACCATCAATGTTACACCACGAGTTCCAATGATTTGAAGAAAAAAGAATGGAACATAGAGAAGGAGAAGAAAAAACAATACTACTATATGATTTTTTTATCAGCAAGGCATATGTGTCATGTATGTAATGACTAATGCTTTATCGAAAAACTGTCATGACTAATGCTTTATCGAAAAACTGTCATGACTAATGCTTTATCGAAAAAAGTGATGGATTGTAACATCAAAACCGGGGATGACTACATATCGATAGAGACCGATACATAGAACATGGTACATAGAACATGTATGCTTCGAATTACATGTGGCCCAGGTCATGGAATAAGTGTGGGAAGCTTAGGCGACGACAACTCTGAGGCGCGAGTTTCCAATGTAACAATCTACAAGGCGAAGATCTCCGGCACGATGTTTGGCGTACGCATGAAATCATGGCAAGGAGGGAAAGGATACGCCAAAGACATCACGTTTGAGGATAAAACCATGGCGAATGTCAAGACTCCTATACTCGTTGACTAGAACTATTGCACGATGGCCGATCCCTTAAATACTAAGGCTTGCGAGAAACAAGCTTCGGCAGTGGAGTTCAGCAACATTCAATTTAACAATACCTGAGGCACGAGGGGGACAAAATAAGCTATCAAGCTAGACTGCAGCGAAACCGTCCCGTGTCATGATATATTGTTGCAAGACGTGAAACTTGTATTTAAGGGGCATAAGAAAGCAGGCTCAACAAGCACGTGTAACAATGTGAAGCTAAAGGATTCCGTCAATGTCACCCCGAAGATTTGCTAGACAGATGCTTCTTACTTCAATCTTTGTTGTTGGTGTAAATTAAGCAAATAGTAATCTTTTGTGTAGGCAGAGTTAAGATTAGGTACTGTAATTAGGGGCACTGCTGTTTGTATAGATCTCATATAGTATAACGTCAGTTATATACATATGATTAAGGTAGGCTTGTAAGTGGGCACACATATGGTTGTTTTTGGCCCTTCGTGCCAGCAAGTGTCCGCCATCCGTTTAAACTTTACTAAAAAGCAACCGCGGCAGCTATTAAACTTGCAGGCAAGCACTCACTAGAATACTACCGAGGTCCCGATTAATTAAACAGGAAGAAACGGCATGCCTACGGGTAGTCGTGGACGCGCCCACTTACAAGCCTAGATTAAGGAGACATAAACTTATGGTGCCCAAATTTTCTTGGCGAATTAGGAGTTGGAGTGACCTAGCGCAATCAGGATTCCCGATTAGCTGTCACAACCATTTAATTATAACTCCTACGGGATAAATGAATTATATTTGTAGGCATGTTACACATATTTTTATACATAAATATACATGTAGTAGACTTCAAATATCTAGCAGCAGAGTCTAGCAAATATAATCGGTCAAATCTAGTGTTATGTTGATTCACACCGCAAGAAAGTGGTCGGCTAGCTCGCAACTTTACACTCATTTGCACTCATCGTCAGCTCACCACACTAGGCTAGGTGATCATCAAACACTTCACATATATGCAATGCTGCCATTGACTATATGCAGGTGTCGATGGGTAATCTCGACAATGTGCATAGTTATAGACTTGATGGAAATAAGAACATCGGTGATTTCGTCGGCCTGTCAGACAAACAAGGGAACTGAATCATGTCTGAGCTTTATTTCCAAGGGATGATTAGAAAGTCGCTGGTTCGCTAGGTGGAATCTAACTCACGGCGGTTTGTGTTTCGCTCAAGGCTACGGTGTCCTCTCCGTCGGCTCCCCCAGCCCTTATACGAGAGGCTGGGTCAATCTTCGTTTTTAGTGTATATTAATCAAATAGTAATCTTTTTGTGTAGCCAGAGTTAATATTAGGTATAGTAATTAGGGTGACTGTTGTTTGTATAGGTCTCATATAGTACCGCATGTTGCTTTTTTGAGAGGCTGTATGTTACTTATATACATATGATTAAGGAGACACAAACTTATGGTACCAAAATTTTCTTGGATAACTTGGAGTTGAGTGACCAAGCGTAATCACGTTTCCGATAAGCTTGCCACAACCATTTAATTGTAACTTATATGGGATAAATGAATTATAACTGTTACACATATTTGTATACATATATACACATACTAGACTTCAAATATTCCCTCTGTCCCAAGACTTAAGGCGTATAATTATTTTGAAAAGTCAAGCTACGCAAACTTTGACCAAACTTTTTGAAAAAACTATCAAGAACTATGATATTATATAGATATCGCGTGAAAATATGTTTCATGATGTATCCAAGGATATATATTTCATATTGTAATTATTAATATTTTTTTCTAAAACCTTGGTCAAACTTTACGTAGTTTGACTTTTTCAAAAAAATTATATGCCTTAAGCTTTGGGACGGAGGTAGTATCTAGCAGCAGAGTGTAGCAAATATAATCAGTCTAATTACTTTTCTGTTGATTTACACTAGTCGTTTGCACTCATCGTCATCTCACCACACACTAGGCTAGCCGATCATTAAACACTTCACATAGATGCATGCTGTGCCATTGCCTATGTAGGTGTAGAAAAATTATGCACTACCTTTGTACCACCAAGGAGTTGAAAAATTATGTAGCTGATCATCAAATGCTCCACATATTATGCTCTACCTTTGTACCACCAACACTAGTAGAAAAATGGCAACACTTGATCAGTTTAATGAATGGATCAATATAACTACTCACATCAATTTCAAACTTTTGTACTACCATCAATGTTACACCACCAGTTCCAATGATTTGAAGAAAAAAGAATGGAACACAGAGAAGGAGAAGAAAAAACAATACTACTATTTGATTTTTTTTATCAGCAAGGCATATGTATCATGTATGTAATGACTAATGCTTTATCGAAAAACTGTCATGACTAATGCTTTATCGAAAAAAGTGATGGATTGCAACATCAAAACCAGGGATGACTACATCTGGATCGAGACCGGTACATAGAACATGTATGCTTCGAATTACATGTGGCCCAGGTCATGGAATAAGTGTGGGAAGCTTAGGCGACGACAACTCCGAGGCGCGAGTTTCCAATGTAACAATCTACAAGGGGAAGATCTTCGGCACAATGTTAGGCGTACGCATGAAATCATGGCAAGGAGGGAAAGGATACGCCAAAGACATCACGTTTGAGGATAAAACCATGGCGAATGTCAAGACTCTTATACTCGTTGACCAGAACTATTGCACGATGGCTGATCCCTTAAATACTAAGGCTTGGGAGAAACAAGCTTCGGCGGTGGAGTTCAGCAACATTCAATTTAAGAATATCTGAGGCACAAGCGGGACAAAATAAGCTATCAAGCTAGACTGCAGCGAAACCGTCCCGTGTCGTGATATATTGTTGCAAGACGTGAAACTTGTATTTAAGGGGCATAAGAAAGCAGGCTCAACAAGCACGTGCAACAATGTGAAGCTAAAGGATTCCGTCAATGTCACCCCGAAGATTTGCTGAGACGGATGCTTCTTTCTTCAATCTTTGTTGTTGGTGTAAATTAAGCAAATAGTAATCTTTTGTGTATGCAGAGTTAAGATTAGGTACTATACTTAGGGTGACTGCTGTTTGTATAGATCTCATATAGTATAATGTCACTTATATCCATATGATTAAGGTACGCCTGTAAGTGGGCACGCATATGGTTGTTTTTGGCCTTGCTGGTTATTCTCATTTAATTCATTAGGACTACAATTTTCTTAATAACCGCTTCATGCCAGCAAGTGTCTGCCATCCTTTTAAACTTTACCAAAAAGCAACCGCAGCAGCTATTAAGCTTGCAGGCAAGCACTCACTAGAATACTATCGAGGTCCCGATTAATTAAACATGAACAAACGGCAGGCCCACGGGTAGCCGTGGACGCGCCCACTTACAAGCCTAGATTAAGGAGACATAAACTTATGGTGCCCAAATTTTCTTGGTTAATTAGGAGTTGGAGTGACCAAGCGTAATCAGGATTCCCGATTAGCTGTCACAACCATTTAATTATAACTCCTACGGGATAAATGAATTATATTTTCAGGCATGTTACACATATTTTTATAAATTAATATACATATACTAGACTTCAAATATCTAGCAGCAGAGTGTAGCAAATATAATCGGTCAAATCTAGTGTTCTGTTGATTCACACCGCAAGAAAGTGGTCGGCTAGCTTGCCACCTTACACTCATTTGCACAAATCGTCAGCTCACCACACTAGGCTAGGTGATCATCAAACACTTCACATATATGCAATGCTGCCATTGACTATATGCAGGTGTCGATGGGTAATCTCGGCAATGTTCATAGTTATAGACTTGATGGAAACAAGAACACCGGTGATTTCGTCGGCATGTCAGACAAACAAGGGAGTTGAATCATGTCTGAGCTTTATTGCCAAGGGATGATTATAAAGTCGTTGGTTCGCTAGATGGAATCTAACTCACGGCGGGTTGTGTTCCGCTCAAGGCTATGAAGCCCTCTCCGTCGGCTCCCCCAGCTCTTATACGAAAGGGTGGGTCAATCTTCGTTTTTAGTATAAATTAATCAAATAGTAATCTTTTTGTGTAGCTAGAGTTAAGATTAGGTATTCTAATTAGGGTGACTGCTGTTTGTATGGATCTCATATAGTACCGCATGTTACTTTTTTTGAGAGGCTGTATGTTACTTATATACATATGATTAAGGAGACACAAACTTATGGTACCAAAATTTTCTTGGATAACTTGGAGTTGAGTGACCAAGCGTAATCACCTTTCCGGTAAGCTTGCCACAACCAATTAATTGTAACTTATACGGGATAAATGAATTATATATGTTACACATATTTGTATACATATATACACATACTAGACTTCAAATATCTAGCAGCAGAGTGTAGCAAATATAATCAGTCAAATTAGTATTCTGTTGATTTACACTCGTCGTTTGCACTCATCGTCATCTCACCACACACTAGGCTAGCCAATCATCAAACACTTCACTTAGATGCATGTTGTGCCATTGCCTATGTAGGTGTAGAAAAATTATGCACTACCTTTGTACCACCAAGGAGTAGAAAAAATATGTAGCTGATCATCAAACGCTCCACATATTATGCACTACCTTTGTACCACCAACACTAGTAGAAAAATGGCAACACTTGATCAGTTTAATGAATGGATCAATATAACTAATCACATCAATTTCAAACTTTTGTACTACCATCAATGTTACACCACCAGTTCCAATGATTTGAAGAAAAAAGAATGGAACACAGAGAAGGAGAAGAAAAAACAACACTACTATATGATTTTTTTATTAGCAAGGCATATGTATTATGTATGTGTGGCATCCCGCTAAAACCACTACTAGAAAATCGGTGTGTTTTTGTGCATTGCATCATCATGACCGCATGCTCATGTCATCATGCCACATTGCATTTGAGCATCGTTGTCATCATACATTTGTTTGCCTGAAACTATTTTCTAAAAGCCTATATTTGTTTTCTAAATATCCCCTGTCTTTATTCAAATCCAAAACCCCGGTCTCTTCCGGATATTTTATTTGCTAAAAACAGACTCTAAAAGCCTTGCTGTGTTAAATACTTTAGGGGGCAGCCGAACCGGGCCGAAACGACCCAGCCGGCCACCCCCAAACCCTATCTAAAACGCATATCCCTAATCCTACCCTAACCCACACACGCACACAACACACTCACCAACTCCCCAACCGCACCCTGCCACTTCCACCCCTCCACCTCACCCTGCCCACTCCCAGGCCGCCACCTCATCCCGCCTGGCCACCCCACCACCATCTCCCGTCCTCCTGCCGACCACGCCACCACCTGGCTCCAATCCCACCCCGCCTCAATCGCCTGGGCGCGCCCCCCACCGCGCACTCCCGTGCACCTGGCCGCCCCTCTCGCTACCGGAACATGTGCCGCCGCAGCAGGCCTAGGCCCCGAGCCGTCGGCGCCCCTCCGCGTCTTCTGCCCCACCGCTCGATCCTCGCCATCACCATCATCGACCCTGTGGCCTGCTTCCGGATGGCTGCGTCGTTGCCGAGCGTGCTGCAGCTTCTCTGGCCACCGCCTACGTGAGACCCTACCAACCGGTGCTCCATCGTCGCCCGTCCCCGCCGCGAGTTCTGCCAAGCCCCGCGTCGGCCATGCCTGCCTCGCCCACGATCTCCTTCCCTGGCGGATCGACTTCGCCCGCGCGAGGCCGCCCTTGCAGACCACGGCCGCCTTGCGAGCCGCGTTCCTCTCGTTGCAGGTTGAAGCCACTCAAGCCTAGCAGAGCCACAATGCACCTGGCAGTCATTTTCCTCCGCGTGCGTTCTCCAGGTCAAGTCGTGTGGTTCCCCTTCTGTTCAGCCACCATCAAGTTTATCAGAGGCAAGCACCCCGTGTACAGATGCCTCTATCAAGATCTTCACAATTCCGATGTCGTGCCTTACTCGCCAAGATCTGCTTATGTTCCGTCGACCGACGTTGCGACATATGGTTGAGATGAAGTTTAGAAACCCTGAGCCCCCTTCGACATGGAATCGCCAAGATCTACCGGCGCCGAACCCAAGACCGACAACGTCACTTGAGAACTCCGACAAGGACGCCAAGTTCGTCGAGGACCCGGGCGCCAAGGTCGCCTCCATGGAACGACAAGTTCTCCATCTCGGAACGGCAAGATCGACCGCACGGAACACCAAGAGCTCCCAGCGCCGAGACCCGAGTCCGACACCGACAATCGAAACCGAGGACCCGACAAGGCCTTCGTGACGACAAGTGCGACACCGACCAGGGCGAGTCCGATGAGCCGCCGACGCCAAACCAAGATCTGCGACGACCTCCGAAGACCGATCCCATCTTCCGAACCCCCCGATCTCGTCGAACCCTGAGACCCAGACTCGAACCCCCGGAACCCAAGATCTTCCGAACCCAGATGTGTGACCCTAAGCCCCTAATTTTATAATATGACATTATCATCCGTTGCATATAAATTGATCATGCATGCATACATGTTTGTTGGTTTGGGGGCATTATGCCGATTCACCTCATGATTAAATATGGAGTCTACATGCGGGATAATTTTGTTTTATTCCGGACTCCATTTAAATTGGTGTAGCGAACCGATGCCATGTTTCGCCCTGTTAATACAACATTTAAATTGCGGGGTAGTGAAACAACTCGAACCATCTAATTAATTGTCGGGACCCCGGTTCCGCTTAATATTGCCTAATTGCACCGTATCTATGCCATGCCATGCATCATATCATAAGCATGCCAGATCTTCTGCCGTAGTATTAAATATTGCATCTGGTGTTTCTTCTAGTGTTTGCTTCTTCGTGGATTAGGCCGATGAGTTGATGCGAGTATCGACAAGTTCTCAGGATATGATCCTTCGGCAGTGTTTCCCAGGCGAGCATCTCTTCCCCTTCTACCTATTTTGCATTTATAGTCTTTATTTCCTCTTGTTGATCTATTGCTATCCGTGTCGCGACGCTTTAGTTTCCGTGCACCAGTTATACTCCGTGCAGCCTCTATATTGCCATGGATACCTCCTAATACCTGCTATTTGGTAGATAGCTGGCCTTGCGAGTCGTAGTTGCTTGCGCAGGTGCGATCTCGTGTTGTCGAGTACCACAGTTGTTGGAATGCTGGCAGATGTTTATGGTGGAGTTGATCATGTCTTTAATTACAACTATTAAATTGCTGAGAATAGATATAACTAATGTAGAGGCATCGGTGGGCAATAGATGTTATTTGGTTCTTCCACGCTCACTTGTGTCCCGTAGGACCCCGAGTACTTTATACCTGTTCCTTGACTATCGCACTATCCGCATATGGGATCATGAATCCCCTTAGCCAGAACTTGATTCATTCTTATTTCTTGGGGCCACAAACTAGTTTGGGGTTTTATTTACTATCTTGTACTTATGCCATGTTACTGTTTTATTAAGATTGTGCATGGAGCACCTGTACTGTTTTGGATGCGGAGTGTTTTCGCGGTATCGCCAAGCCCAGCCACATTTCCGGGTTCCCAGTCGTTTACAGCCATTGACGCAAAACTTGGGTCTGTCTCGGAGTCGGCCAACTTCGTTGCGGGTAGCTTAATGGGGTGGCCCCCTGAAATATTTTATGAATCCTGTGATTGCTTTGTCGTGAAAGCCTCGTTGGGTTTTGAGTTGGTTTTTCCGAGGTTGATCGTGTGTGTGTTGCTATTTGTGCACCCCTGCAGGGTAAATCTTTCTGAAAGCCGTGTCCGCGGTTATGGACGACTTGGAGCACAGTATCTCGATCATAGACAAGCATAACTAAAGTACTGCTATAAATTTGACTTAATATGTGACTAGTAATTCAGCTTCACTACAATGGAATGGATAATAAAAATGCCAACAACTAGTGGAGCTGGAGTTCCTTGTGTCTTGTTATATCTGCCTAGTAAGTATTGCAACTCCAATGGAATGTGATAAAAGTGCCAACAACTGCTGGGTTTTGGGATTCCTCAGAACAATTATATCTGACTAGTAAATGTTCCAACTACAACGGAATGTTAACTAAAACTGCCCACTACTTATGTTATCAGGATGACTCATGCTATATATCTGACTAGTAAATGCTGCAACTATAATGGAATGAGTAAAACTGCCAACTGTGTGAGTTCCTTGGTCCGACTTCCTCGTTTGGTCTCGAGGGGGAAATACTAGGATGGGTATGTTTGGTGTTAGTATCAGGTAGGATCCGAATAGGTCTTTCTTACCCCTCTCTAATAGCCGACAGATGTATCGAGTCTCTATAGGTTGTTTAGTGCATGTTGCGCTGCTGCTTCAGTCCACCACAACTATGTAGGCGAGAGCCGCCGAATTCTAGCCTCGCCGTGTACTGGCCTCAGTACTGACGCTCCTCTTTTTCCTTTGCCCTTTGTTGGCACCCCCTTTTGTTTACCAGGTTTGCAATCGACGTTGTTAGCAGGGTTACCCTTCCGGCTTGGCCTGGGCAGGGTTATGGACACCATTGGTTATTCTATAGGGCTCTTAGCCCCATTTGCATCTTGTCCGTACTCGGATGCTGTATCGATTTCAAGGTGATTTGGATCTTTGTATTGTATATCTGTATTCTTGACTCATTGAGTCGCTGTTGTATATATATCTGTTATGTGGGTCCCATTGAGGACTGTTGTGTAATGGTATTACTTCGTTTTTCCACCCGCACGAAAGTGCCTGGTGGGCGTCCTTGAATCGTTTCTATGCGGGTTTGGCGGAAAGGGCTAAAACTTGCATAGGGCCGATTCGAGGGTGTTACAGAGTGGTATCAGAGCTCAGCAGTTGCGATACCCCACAAGTCCAGCCTGTAGGATAACCTAGCTAACGGCTGAAGTAGAGTGTCAAAACTATTTTGCAAAATCGGTTCGATAGATCTATTAGGTCTACTTTTACTTCGTATCCCCCTGGTGATCTCCTCTTACCTCTGTGTGTTTTGGATCTGTTCTCTTATCTTCTCTTCGAGTCCACGAATTCTCGTGGTTGGGTTTCCGTCGTACCTTCAGGGTTTCGCTTCCTCCTTTGGTAACGGAGCTTCTACATCCGGTCTTCATGCTATCTGAGGGATCCTTCATCTGTTGAACTTCTCGTTGTTCCTCCTTTGTGCCTTCCTGTATTTCCAACACGACGACATCATCTACGCCAGATCTGTTGGGTCCGCAGCATAGAAAACAAAAAATTTCCTACGATGTGAACTACATGCCAAGATCTATCTACTAGGTACAAAGCAACGGGTGGACATACATCCATCGAGAACTTACCCTCGAACACAACGAGTTTTGTTAACGAGTAGGAACTCGTGGTTGATGTAGTCGTACACTTGCCGATCTCAAGATCGTGATGAAGTCCAGCCGGTCCGGCTCCAGCACGTCCATTAGATCCAGCTCCAGCACCACCAAGTCCAGCACCGCAAAGCAGTGGTGCATCCGTGATCGCGCACACATCCGGTACCCCGACAACCTCCGTCCCTCGCTCCAGCAAAGCAGCGGAAGCAGCAACTCCTTTCCAGTCAAAGCCACCGGGAACATGTATCTCGCTAATCCAAGACCATGGGGAATAATACTGGAGGGGGAGAGAGATCCTTCACAAGGAGGTGTGTTTGAGAAGTGAGGAGAGGGTGGCCTTTTATAGGAGGAGGGGGTGCCCCTCCTTCATGGCCGGCGCATGGAGGAGGTGTCTCTTCACCTCCTCCATTCATGTGGTGGTAACCCCTCCACATTAAAATGCCTCTTCACATTCCCTTTTAAAGTCTCCACTTTAAATGCATTAAATTTCTCCAAATTTAATGCTCTCTCATTTAATAAAACTCTTTTATTATTTTTATTCAGAATTTTGTTAATTACTTTAATTTACAAACATTGAAATAAAACCCCCTACAACATTACAATATTACATGCAGAACCAATTTCAGCAATTTCACCCGAAATAGTTTCGGTGTCTATTGAAATAATTTCAGCGCTTTCTTAAATCTTTATCTGAAACATATTTGCTCCAAATGGTGTCGGTATCCCTTAAGTGTGTCACCCTACGGTTCGCGAGTAATGCAGACATGATCGAGACCCCTCTCCGATCAATAATCAGCAGCGGGACCTGGAGATCCGTACTGACTCCTACACATTCAACGATGACTTCTGTGATCGTGAGAACCTTTAACGCTTGTAACTAAATCCCTTTGTCTCGCGATATATTACATGTCCGAGATTCGATCATCAGTATCTCCATACCTAGTTTGATCTCGTTACCGACATGCAATCTTTTCTCGTTCCCGTGATATAACATTCTAGTGATCACATCACTTGCTTGCAAGCTATCTTAATGTGATATCACCGAGAGGGCCCAGAGTATATCTATCCATCATCGGGATTGAAAAATTCCACTCTTGATCCATGAGCCTCAACATAACACCTTCGTAGCACTGAACCCATCTTTATAGTCACCCTATTGCGGTGTGACGTTTGATGTTATCAAGATACTCTTCCGGTGTTACCAATTAACATGATCTCATGGTATAAGGATAAAGATTACTTTGTATAGTGTTATAGCAATATAAACATAATGACTTTGATCGTAATGCTATACTTCAGATGAATGGTCATCACATCATTCCACCAATGTTGTGACCTCGTTATTAACAACATCCAATGTCCATGATCGGGAAACCTTGATCATCTTGTTAATCAACGAGCTAGTCTATAAGAGAGGCATAACTAGGAACCCTTTTTGTTTATTAAACACACATGTATTGACGTTTCCGATCAATGCAATTATAGCATGTAAAATAAACATTTATCATAAACATGGAATAAGATAATAACCACTTTATTATTGCCTCTCGGGCATATTCCCTTCAGTCTCCCACTTGCACTAGAGTCAATAATCTAGTTTGAAAAACTTTGCGTATTGAACACCTATGGCTTTCTGGTGTTGCATATACGCTATTGCTAGTGGTTAACATAATCTCCGGATCTGACAGTTTTAGGTCCGTGTGTATTTGCATGTCTTTGCGTCTCTACGCATCACTCATTCTCAAATGAGATGGCATTGTATAAATTTGGTCCTTTGGTGAGACCTTTAGTTCGTTCCGGTTAAAATATGTTGATATTATTGTCACACAATATATCTTCATAGTATTAGCCCACTTTGAACCACACCTAGTTTGATAACAAACTACTTAACACAAATGTCCTCCTATGCTGCTACTATAGCAGTTATATACTTAGCCTTTTTTGTAGTATCCGTCACAATGTCTCAACTTTGGAACTCATCCAAATCCATCATGGAACATCCTTTCCATTACATTGTACCACCCATAGTCTAAATTGAGATAAATTTAATTTGTATCTTGTGACAAAACTAGTATCAATGTAACACTTTACAATGAACTACCTTTAACTATTTGTCACTTATACATTATATATTCTTAGTTCTTCCAAAGCTCATAAGAATATCTTTACTATCGTCCAATGATCATCTCATGAACCATTTTGGTATGTGCTCATAACATTTAGAGCATAGGATATTCTGGATATATACATATCATGGTATAATCGATCAAAATCTTCATGTGATTTTACTCACCAAGTGTTGAAACACTTGAATTTTGATACAATCCTTTCCATGCTGCAAGAACCTTTCTTGTTGTTTCCATATTGAACCCTTTCAATATCTCATATATGTATGTCTGGCACAACCATATTAGCGCCTTAATCTATCCATATAGATATTGATGCCTAATATTCCCGTTTTGCCCAAGTCTTTCATCGAAATCTTATTTTAATGAAATTCTTAACTTGTGTCAATACAAGATACATCATTTCCAATCAACAATATGTCCTCTACATAATGTATTAGAAATATGTCTCAGCGCTCCCACTTAATTTCTTGCAAATGCAAGCATCTTCATCATCTCTGATGAATTTAAACTCTTTTAACAGTTTCATCATGGTGAAGATTCCAACTCCGTTATGCTTACTTCAACTATTGAAGTTTGCATGCCCTTTTAGCACCCTTTGAATTAACAAAACCCTTTGGACCGTGTCATGTACACATCCTAGGTAACCGTTCTATTAGAAGAACATTGTTTTGTTTATTCAATTACCATATACCAAATTATATGTAGTGGTTGCTACATTAATCCGTCAAGACTAAATATCGCTATGAAAGATCAAATCTTGTCATAGTCAACTCCTTGAACATTGTCGTAAACTTCTTTCCGACATGTCAACTATTTCATAGATGTTAAACATCCATGTCTTATTTCTTTATAGATCCAAACACGACCGATAGGCTTCACGCCTTTCCGGAGGGTCTTCCAATTTCAGAAACTTGATTTCTCGTGTATGGATACTATCACGGATTCTATGACTTTAGTCATTTTATGGACTCAGGGCCCATCATCGCTTCTTTGCATGTAGTCGGTTCATCATTGTCAAAACAATAACGACTTGCTTATCAAATCTTACTATTTGATTCTTACCGACCCACACGGTTCTATAGGAACTCTAATCTCCGAGATCACACCTTTTGTAATCACGAGAGCCATGAGCATTGTGGCCGCCACCGAGACACTTTCCGGCGCTGCCATACTTAGCACATATAGCTAAGGTTCAACAACCTTATCAAAGTTCTATTGTCCTCCCACTTAAATTTTCACGAAAAATTCCTTCTCAAGAAACTTGACGTTCCAAGTAACAAACTCTTTTGTCCTCGGTCTTATGGAGAAATTCCCAACAAATTCTTTGGGATAACCTACAAAGATGTGCTTATCCGACTTTGGTTGTAAACATTTTACTTATGCATAGCATACCAAATTTTAAGAAAATACAATTCGGGTTTTATCCCAAACCATAATTCATATGGTGTCATTTCAATGGATCACGATGGTGCTCTTTTCAGTGTAAAAGCGGTAGTCTCTAAAGCTTCAATCTTTAAAACATAATGGCAGTTTTATAAATGACACCTTTGATCTTACCATGTCAAACATGGTTTGATTTCATCTCTCGAACATACCATACTCCTGTGGTTTATCGGGAAATCCAAATTCATGGAACAATTCCTCAAATCTTAGGTGTTTTGCTAAACATGTAACTCAAATATCTTCCTTTATGATCGAATCATAAACTCTTTATTTTCTTGTTACAATGATTTTTCACTTCATCTTGAAAGTCTTTGAACAACTTTCAAATGTTTCATACTTCTTCCTTATTAAGTAAATATACATATATATTCACTCAAATTTTCGAAGAAAGCATATGAAGCAAAAAGATCCATCGCATACGGCTACACATAATGGACTATGCACATCAGCATGCACAATTTCCAATAATCTAGTCATCCGTTCCTCTCTGGCCTATGGACGGAGTTTCAATTATCTCGAGGAAAGTCTCACATGCGTCAATTGATCAAAATCAAAGACTCCAAAAATCCATCAACATGGAGTTTCTTCATGTTTTCTTTCCAATATAATTTAAACAGCGATGTCACTTCATAAGTGATCTTTCAATCATTTGTCTTGCGACATTTTAGCAATAGTGTTTATGGATGTGATTTCTCCCACTAGACTTGTAAAAGTTCATCCATCCTTTATGGAATATGGTAATTATTTGAACAACCATTGTTCTCGTAATACCGGAACAAAATAACAATTATTAAAACAAATCTTGAAGACTAGGTTTAACGACAACAAAAAAGCACAATAACACTTTATTTGTTTTTGATGATCATCATCACTTATTCTCTTGCTAGTTACTTAGGCCATTGCAGTTCATGAATTGCGTTGTCCTGTATGACACTTCATACCAACCAATTCGGTATCCAATACCTAATAACCACATTGTTTAATGAGCAAGGAATACAACCATAACATGTATATCTTCTATATACCCAAGTTGGACATCTCCAACCTTTTATTTTGTGCCAAATATTTTATAGATTCTCTTTTAGTAATTCCTTTTCTTTTAAAAGAATCTATCAACATCAATAGTGGTGTCATCAACATGACACATGGTACAAAGCTTGTATATAGTCAAATACTAATACCTTTGGACTTGCACTTTGAAGTGGATCACCATCATCAAATGTTTGGCATTCTTTCAAAAATCCATTCTATAGTAATCTATTAGTGTAGTAAACATTTTACTTACATCTTCTATTCATCCTTATCATGACAACTTTCATGATCAAGCTACTATAGCCTATAAGGAAGAATCGCGAGTATAATATCAGTTCCCAAAACCTTTTTGGCAGATTCGGATGCCTAGCATCTCCAACCTTCACAAATTCTCATACAATATGAGAACACGTATTTTGCTAAATTATACTCTATCATAATGCAACCAAAAACATTGTTTCAGATATCACAATATCTTTCACACATGATGGTTTCTGAAACAATTTTCAGCTCCAATATAATCTTGATATTAAAACAACTTTTGAATATCAATAATCATGGAGGCAAACATGATACTTTAGATACTAACATTGGAATTCTTACTCTTGATTTAATACTACTTATTAAACTTCATGGAGTAAATAGAGTTTGATGAAAGTTTGCAATAGGACTTGTAAACTTTAAATTGACATTCAAAACAATACGACACCAGTTCGTAAATTAAATATCCAGAATTCTATAGTTCTATTATCTCAAATAAAAACTAAGCATAAGGTAGAAAACGAATGCCAATGACTACAACAAACTATGCAAATTCACTTTGATTTAATTTATGACAAATTTGATTCGACTAATCCAAATTAGAAATGAACTCCCACTGAAAAACTACATCCCTCGTGTCTTTTTGATGATTACATGAACCAAATCCACTACACCAAGTCCGATCATCACGTGAGTTGATGTAGCTTCAAAGGCGAGCATCTATATGGGCATCATATCAACTATATGACTCATGCTTAACCTTTCGGTCCGTGTTCCGAGGCCATGTCTGTACATGCTAGGCTCGCCAAGTAAGAACCTTAGTACTCGCATGTGTAAAACTGTCTTACACCTGTTTGTATGAAAGCGTAGAGTCGAGTACACCCGATCATCACGTGATGTCTCGAAACACGATCCATAAAACGGTGCATACTTAAGGAAGAACACATTTTTATCTTGATATCGAAATGAGGGATCATCTTACAATGCTATAAAAAGCGCCAAACTAGCAGTATAAGATGCTAACATCTAATGTATAAAGTGAGATGATATGGTCCATGCATTTGATCTCTATCACTTGCATCGTGGTATGATCTCTATCATTCCTTTGTGTGTAAGGCCAAGGTCTATGGAACTTACACGTTGACTGTGTTGTAAGAGTATCTATCATACATCTACTTACAACAATACCATATCAAGACACTAGCCCAGCAACGATCTAAACTAGACGCCTCTAATTTACCAATTGCAAGTTTTACGTGGCTTAGGGCTTTCGGAGATAGAAACGTCCTTACCTACGAACATGAACCACAACGAGGATAACCAAGTTATTAGCAACTCGTTGTAAATCAGATATTGACTATAGTAGGAGAGACAGACACCCGCCAGCCACTTATGCAGAACTAGTTGCATGTCAGTCGTGGAACCGGTCTCATGTACGATGACATGTAAGGTTGGTCCGGGCCGCTTCATCCCACTATGCCACCAATATACAAAATACATAGAAGATGCAATAACATGATCATCATCGCCCACATATAAACATATGTGTATTACCCGTGCAAAGCACCTACGCATAGATTAGGCTCTGATACCACTGTTGGGTCCGCAGCATAGAAAACAAAAAAAATCCTACGATGTGAACTACACGCCAAGATCTATCTACTAGGTACAATGCAACGGGTGGACATACATCCATCGAGAACTTACCCTCGAACACAACGAGTTTTGTTAACAAGTAGGAACTCGTGGTTGATGTAGTCGTACACTTGCCGATATCAAGATCGTGATGAAGTCCAGCAGGTCCGGCTCTAGCACGTCCATCAGATCCAGCTCCAGCACCTCCAAGTCCAGCACCGCAAAGCAGGGGTGCATCCATGATCGCACACACGTCCGGTACCCCGACAACCTCTGTCCCTCGCTCCAGCAAAGCAGCGAAAGCAGCAACTCCTTTCCAGATAAAGCCACCGGGAACATGTATCTCGCTAATCCGAGACCATGGGGAATAATACTAGAGGGGGAGAGAGATCCTTCACAAGGAGGTGTGTTTGAGAAGTGAGGAGAGGGTGGCCTTTTATAGGAGGAGAGGGGTGCCCCTCCTTCATGGCCGGCGCATGGAGGAGGTGTCTCTTCACCTCCTCCATTCATGTGGTGGTAACCCCTCCACATTAAAATGCCTCTTCACATTCCCTTTTAAAGTCTCCACTTTAAATGCATTAAATTTCTCCAAATTTAATGCTCTCTCATTTAATAAAACTCTTTTATTATTTTTATTCAGAATTTTGTTAATTAATTTAATTAACAAACATTCACATAAAACCCCCTGCAACATTTCAATATTACATGCAGAACCAATTTCAGCAATTTCACCTGAAACAGTTTTGGTGTCTATTGAAATAATTCCAGCGCTTTCTTAAATCTTTATCTGAAACATATTTGCTCCAAATGGTGTCGGTATCCCTTAAGTGTGTCTGCAGACATGATCGAGACCCCTCTCCGATCAATAATCAGCAGCGGGACCTGGAGATCCGTACGGACTCCTACACATTCAACGATGACTTCTGTGATCGTGAGAACCTTTAACGCTTGTAACTAATCCCTTTGTCTCGCGATATATTACATGTCCGAGATTCGATCATCGGTATCTCCATACCTAGTTTGATCTCGTTACCGACATGCACTCTTTTCTCGTTCCCGTGATATAACATTCTAGTGATCACATCACTTGCTTGCAAGCTATCTTAATGTGATATCACCGAGAGGGCCCAGAGTATATCTATCCGTCATCGGGATTGACAAATTCCAGTCTTGATCCATGAGCCTCAACATAACACCTTCGTAGCACTAAACCCATCTTTATAGTCACCCTGTTACGGTGTGACGTTTGATGTTATCAAGATACTCTTCCAGTGTTAGCAATTAACATGATCTAATGGTCTAAGGATAAAGATTACTTCGTATAGTGTTATAGAAATATAAACATAATGACTTTGATCGTAATGCTATACTTCGGATGAATGTTCATCACATCATTCCACCAATGTTGTGACTTCGTTATTAACAACATCCAATGTCCATGATCAGGAAACCTTGATCATCTTGTTAATCAACGAGCTAGTCTATAAGAGAGGCATAACTAGGAACCCTTTTTGTTTATTAAACACACATGTATTGACGTTTCCGATCAATACAATTATAGCATGTAAAATAAACATTTATCATAAACATGGAATAAGATAATAACCACTTTATTATTGCCTCTCGGGGATATTCCCTTCAAGATCCGATGCAGAGCTGCATCCCTTCTTTGTTCCGAACCTCGATTGTCGAGATCTTCAGTCTGATTCCGAGAGTTGGTTGCATAATTCTGCTATTCATATATGGAGTAATGATATGAGTGCGGAATGGAGTCGCGACCATACCACTACTGTTATCATTCGCTTTGTATATTGAATCGGTGGATCCAGCAATTTTACTCTGTCCACGGAAGCTAGAGGTGGATTTATTTGTTGATACCTCTACCTTCGCCCTTTGTTCCCGGATTGTTCTCTCGACACTCACAGACAGCGACCTCTTGCTAGTGGTGTCGCGAGGATCTACACGAAGTGGGATCTTCCCGGTACCATGAGGCGGATCTGGAGAGCGAGATCCCTTGTTAGTTGTGTCGAATTGTGGCATCCCGCTAAAACCACTAATAGAAAATCGCTATGTTTTTGTGCATTACATCATCATGACCGCATGCTCATGTCATCATGCCACATTGCATTTGAGCATCGTTGTCATCATACATTTGTTTGCCTGTAACTATTTTCTAAAAGCCTATATTTGTTTTCTAAATATCCCCTATCTTTATTCTATTCCAAAACCCCGGTCTCTTCCGGATATTTTATTTGTCTAAAAACAGACTCCAAAAGCCTTGTTGTGTTAAATAAAAATAATTACATTATTTTTAGGAGGCAGCCGAACCGGGCCGAAATGACCTAGCCGGCCACCCCCAAACCCTATCTAAAACGCCTACCCCTAATCCTACCCTAGCCCACACACGCACACAACACACTCACCAACTCCCCAACCGCACCCTGCCACTTCCACCCCTCCACCTCACCCCGCCCACTCCCAGGCCGCCACCTCATCCTGTCTGGCCACCCCACCACCATCTCCCGCCCTCCTGCCGACCACGCCACCACCTGGCTCCAATCCCATCCCGCCTGAATCGCCTGGGCGCGCCCCCCACCGCGCACTCCCGTGCACCTGGCCGACAACCGCCGCGCGCCCGGACCCACCCAGCCTTCCTCCCTTCACGCCACCGTCCCGCTCCAGGCCCACCCCACCGACGCGCCCTGCGTTCTCCTTCTCCCCTCAATCCCCTCGCCTCTCTCTCCCCTCGCTCTCGTCCTCCCCAACCCCGCCGCCTCCTCTGCTAACCGCCTCCCTCGCCGGCCGCCGTGCCTACAGCTCCCCTGAACGGACGCCTCCTCCCGCGTTCCCGACGGCGCCTCTGCCTCCGCGCTCGCCAGCGACCACCGGACCCCGCGACCCTTCTCCTCCGTGTCGCCATCGCCCCAGAGGTCACCGCCCCACCCTTCCTCGTCGAGCCTCGCATCCCTTCTCCGACGCCCCTGGCCCCATCGTGGCCACGTCGCGTGGCCCTGCTCGCCTATTTCCCTCTGCTCGAGCGCAGGCCGTCTTCCCCCTCGTGCGACCTAGTCCTCGAGCTCCGGCCGCCATCTTCCTCCCTCACCAAGCCCCGCCTCGGCGCCCCTCTCGCTACCGGAACATGTGCCGCCGCAGCAGGCCCAGGCCCCGAGCCGTTGGCGCCCCTCCGCGTCTTCTGCCCCACCGCTCGATCCTCGCCATCACCATTGTCGACCCCGTGGCCTGCTTCCGGACGGCTGCGTCGTTGCCGAGCACGCTGCAGCTTCTCTGGCTACCGCCTCCGCGAGACCCTGCCAACCGGTGCTCCATCGCCGCCCGTCCCCGCCGCGAGTTCTGCCAAGCCCCGCATCGGCCATGCCCGCCTCGCCCACGATCTCCTTCCCTGGCGGATCGACTTCGCCCGCGCGAGGCCGCCCTTGCAGACCACGGCCGCCTTGCGAGCCGTGTTCCTCTCATTGCAGGTTGAAGCCGCTCAAGCCTAGCAGAGCCACAATGCACCTGGCAGTCCTTTTCCTCCGCGTGCATTCTCCAGGTCAAGTCATGTGGTTCCCCTTCTGTTCGGCCACCATCAAGTTTATCGGAGGCAAGCACCCCCGTGTACAGATGCCTCTGTCAAGATCTTCACAATTTCGATGCCGTTCCTTACTCGCCAAGATCTGCTTATGTTCCGTCGACCGACGTTGCGACATATGGTTGAGATGAAGTTTAGAAACCCTGAGCCCCCTTCGACATGGAATCGCCAAGCTACCAGCGCCGAACCCAAGACCGACAACGTCACCCGAGAACTCCGACAAGGACGCCAAGTTCGTCGAGGACCCGGACGCCAAGGTCGCCTACATGGAACGACAAGTTCTCCATCCCGGAATGGAAAGATCGACCGCACGGAACACCAAGAGCTCCCAGCACCGAGACCCGAGTCCGACACCGACAATCAAAACCGAGGACCCGACAAGGCCTTCGTGACGACAAGAGCGACACCGACCAGGGCGAGTCCGATGAGCCGCCGACGCTAAACCAAGATCTGCGACGACCTCCGAAGACCGATCCCATCTTCCAAACCCCCCGATCTCGTTGAACCCTGAGACCCAGACCCGAACCCCCGGAACCCAAGATCTTCTGAACCCAGATGTGTGACCCTAAGCCCCTATTTTTATAATATGACATTATCATCCGTTGCATATAAATTGATCATGCATGCAGACATGTTTGTTGGTTTGGGGGCATTATGCCAATTCACCTCATGATTAAATATGGAGTCTACATGCGGGATACTTTTGTCTTATTCCGAACTCTATTTAAATTGGTGTAGCGAACCGATGCCATGTTTCGCCCTGTTAATACAACATTTAAATTGCGGGGTAGTGAAACAACTCGAACCATCTAATTAATTGTCGGGACCCCGGTTCCGCTTAATATTGCCTAATTGCACCGTATCTATGCCATGCCATGCATCATATCATAAGCATGCCAGATCTTCTGCCGTAGTATTAAATATTGCATCTGGTGTTTCTTCTAGTGTTTGCTTCTTTGTGGATTAGGCCGATGAGTTGATGCGAGTATCGACAAGTTCTCAGGATATGATCCTTCGGCAGTGTTTCCCAGGCGAGCATCTCTTCCCCTTCTACCTATTTTGCATTTATAGTCTTTATTTCCTCTTGTTGATCTATTGCTATCCGTGTCGCGACGCTTTAGTTTCCGTGCACCAGTTATACTCCGTGCAGCCTCTATATTGCCATGGATACCTCCTAATACCTGCTATTTGGTAGATAGCTGGCCTTGCGAGTCGTAGTTGCTTGCGCAGGTGCGATCTCGTGTTGTCGAGTACCACAGTTGTTGGAATGCTGGCAGATGTTTATGGTGGAGTTGATCATGTCTTTAATTACAACTATTAAATTGCTGAGAATAGATATAACTAATGTAGAGGCATCGGTGGGCAATAGATGTTATTTGGTTCTTCCACGCTCACTTGTGTCCCGTAGGACCCCGAGTACTTTATACCTGTTCCTTGACTATCGCACTATCCGCATATGGGATCATGAATCCCCTTAGCCAGAACTTGATTCATTCTTATTTCTTGGGGCCACAAACTAGTTTGGGGTTTTATTTACTATCCTGTACTTATGCCATATTACTGTTTTATTAAGATTGTGCGTGGAGCACATGTACTGTTTTGGATGCGGAGTGTTTTCGCAGTATCGACAAGCCTAGTCACATTTTCCGGTTCCTAGTCGTTTACAGCCATTGACGCAAACCTTGGGTCCGTCTCGAAGTCGGCCAACTTCGTTGCGGGTAGCTTAATGGGGTGGCCCCCTGAAATATTTTATGAATCCTGTGATTGCTTGTCGTGAAAGCCTTGTTGGGTTTTGAGTTGGTTTTTCTGAGGTTGATCGTGTGTGTGTTGCTATTTGTGCACCCCTGCAGGGTAAATCTTTCTGAAAGCCGTGTCCGCGGTTATGGACGACTTGGAGCACAGTATCTCGATCATAGACATGCATAACTAAAGTAGTGCTATAAATTTGACTTAATATGTGACTAGTAATTCAGCTTTACTACAATGGAATGGATAATAAAAATGCCAACAACTGGTGGAGCTGGGGTTCCTTGTGTCTTGTTATATCTGCCTAAGAAGTATTGCAACTCCAATGGAATGTGATAAAAGTGCCAACAACTACTGGGTTTTGGGATTCCTCAGAAAAATTATATATGACTAGTAAATGTTCCAACTACAATGGAATGTTAACTAAAACTGCCCACTACTTATGTTATCAGGATGACTCATACTATATATCTGACTAGTAAATGCTGCAACTATAATGGAATGAGTAAAACTGCCAACTGTGTGAGTTCCTTGGTCTGACTTCCTCGTTTGGTCTCGAGGGGGAAATACTAGGATGGGTATGTTTGGTGTTAGTATCAGGTAGGATCCGAATAGGTCTTTCTTGCCCCTCTCTAATAGCCGATAGATGTATCGAGTCGCTATAGGTTGTTAGTGCATGCTGCGCTGCCGCTTCAGTCCACCATACCTATGTAGGCGAGAGCCGCCGAATTCTAGCCTTGCCGTGTACTGGCCTCAGTACTGACGCTCCTCTTTTTCCTTTGCCCTTTGTCGGCACCCCCTTTTGTTTAGCAGGTTTGCGATCGACGTCGTTAGCAGGGTTACCCTTCCGGCTTGGCCTGGGCAGGGTTTTGGACGCCATTGGTTATTCTACAGGGCTCTTAGCCCCATTTGCATCTTGTCCGTACTCGGACGCTGTATCGATTTCAAGGTGAGTTGGATCTTTGTATTGTATATCTGTATTCTTGACTCATTGAGTCGCTGTTGTATATATATTTGTTCTGTGGGTCCCATTGAAGACTGTTGTGTAATGGTATTACTTCATTTTTCCACCCGCATGAAAGTGCCTGGTGGGCGTCCTTGAATCGTTTCTATGCGGGTTTGGCGGAAAGGGCTAAAACTTGCATAGGGACGATTCGAGGGTGTTACAGTATGTAATAACTAATGCTTTATCGAAAAACTGTCATGACTAATGCTTTATCAAAAAACTGTCATGACTAATGCTTTATCGAAAAAAGTGATGGATCGCAACATCAAAACCAGGGATGACTACATCTCAATCGAGACCGGTACATAGAACATGGTACATAGAACATGTATGCTTCGAATTACATGTGGCCTAGGTCATGGAATAAGTGTGGGAAGCTTAGGCGACGACAACTCTGAGGCGCGAGTTTCCAATGTAACAATCTACAAGGCGAAGATCTCCGGCACGATGTTTGGCGTACGCATGAAATCATGGCAAGGAGGGAAAGGATACGCCAAAGACATCACGTTTGAGGATAAAACCATGGCGAATGTCAAGACTCCTATACTCGTTCACCAGAACTATTGCACGATGGCCGATCCCTTAAATACTAAGGCTTGTGAGAAACAAGCTTCGGTGGTGGAGTTCAGCAACATTCAATTTAAGAATATTTGAGGCACGAGCGGGACAAAATAAGCTATCAAGCTAGACTGCAGCGAAACCGTCCCGTGTCGTGATATATTGTTGCAAGACGTGAAACTTGTATTTAAGGGGCATAAGAAAGCAGGCTCAACAAGCACGTGTAACAATGTGAAGCTAAAGGATTCCGTCAATGTCACCCCGAAGATTTGCTGAGACAGATGCTTCTTTCTTCAATCTTTGTTGTTGGTATAAATTAAGCAAATAGTAATCTTTTGTGTAGGCAGAGTTAAGATTAGGTACTGTTTATATAGATCTCATATAGTATAATGTCACTTATATACATATGGTTAAGGTAGGCCTTTAAGTGGGCACGCATATGGTTGTTTTTGGCCTTGCCGCTTATTCCCGTTTAATTCACTAGGACTACCATTTTCTTAATAACCGCTTCGTGCCAGCAAGTGTAGGCCATCCGTTTAAACTTTACTAAAAAGCAACCGCAGCAGCTATTAAACTTGCAGGCAAGCACTCACTAGAATACTACCGAGGTTCCGATTAATTAAACAGGAACAAACGGCATGCCCACGGATAGCCGTGGACGCGCCCACTTACCAGCCTAGATTAAGGAGACATAAAATTATGGTGCCGAAATTTTCTTGGCTAATTAGGAGTTGGAGTGACCAAGCGTAATCAGGATTCCCAATTAGCTGTCACAACCATTTAATTATAACTCCTACAGGATAAATGAATTATATTTGTAGGCATATTACACATATTTTTATACATAAATATACATGTACTAGACTTAAAATATCTAGCAGCAGAGTGTAGCAAATATAATCGGTCAAATCTAGTGTTCTGTTGATTCACACCGCAAGAAAGTGGTCGGCTAGCTTGCCACTTTAGACTCATTTGCACTCATCGTCGGCTCACCACACTAGGTTAGGTGATCATCAAACACTTCACATATATGCAATGCTGCCATTGACTATATGCAGTTGTCGATGGGTAATCTCGGCAATGTTCATAGTTATAGACTTGATGGAAACAAGATCGCCGGTGATTCTGTCGGCCTGACAGACAAACAAGGGAGTTGAATAATGTCTGAGCTTTATTGCCAAGGGATGATTACAAAGTCATTGGTTCGCTAGATGGAATCTAACTCACGGCAGGTTGTGTTTCGTTCAAGGCTATGGTGCCCTCTCCGTCGGCTCCCCCAGCCCTTATACGAGAAGGTGGGTCTTAGAGTCCAATACCATCGGTTACAAATTTGATTACAGCTATCCGACTATATTGGTTCGTATTTCTATCTTGATCAACACGCCTGGTTCCTAGGCTTCGAATGCTTTCAGGACTCCTTATTTCCTTGTGTGCCTTGGGTTGTAGTTTAAGTATGTACCAGGTATACAAATTATGGGAACCCGATAAGTTATACTCATGTCAGTTGCCCCCGAGACTCCATTCGAATTGTAGGTTTGGAAAGACATTTTTGGTTATTGGACCCGAAGATTTATACAAGTAAACATTTTATTCATAGATACTTTTGTCATGGGGGTTTTAGTAACACAAGCCTCATGCATCCGACGGATCGGGAACAAGTCTGGTGCATCCGACGACTCGAATTCGATATATACTGGCGTAATTCGTCTCGGGACGCGAAGGTCTTATCGAGTACTAAATTCCAGGATCATTTTTTGTGGGTACCCAACTCGTCCGTCAGGATTTTTCATCGTATCGTAGATACGAATAATAACTAGCAGAGCGCATTCAGATGCGATTACTAGGCCTCACAGGACAGATCATGGGGTCTTACCTTCATGTCGAGGTACACGGCATTCAGACATGTTATGGCGGCGAAAGAGGTCCAAGGATTTTTTATATTTTATCAACTGCCTTGTTTGGCCGTTGGAATTGCTGATGTTGTCAGCTTGTCTTTTTATTTTTTGTTTAGCACTCTCTATGGGTGTAACCATCTGACAATACACTTGTGTAATACTCATAGGATCATCGTCTCTGTTTGGAGGATTTTTACTTGTATTCTATTAGGTGCGCGGCCAGTGCTCCCGATGGGAGTAACCCCCGAGGCTATAGTCGAATATTTGTATTCGATTGTAGGTTCAAGTCTTCATCATCCGAGGAAATTTTCAGCTCAGGTCTTCTTTTCCTAGAGTTGTCAAAGTATTTTATTGGGTGTGCGGCCAGCGCTCCCGATGGGAGTAGCCCCCAAGGCTACAGTCAAATATTTGTATTCGAGTGTAGGCTCAAGTCTTTCATCTGAGAAATTTACTTTGACTCTGGTCTTGAAGTTACTTTCTCGAGTTCTTTGTTGAATGCATCCGAAGTTTTTCCATTGCTTTCCATGGCGTCATTGCTGACGATGATGGCGTTCCTTAGTCACGTTTTAGTGCTCCCGATGGGACATTTCAGTGGTGGGCCCATGACACAGGTTGACGACGCGTGGAGGCCGTGTCAGCGATGAGTTTGATCACATGACCCCACGTTTGCGTCGGAATCGAGGCACCGCGCGGTTTTCTCCGAAATTACAGCAGTAATTAATTCTCATTACGGCTGATCCCTTTTTGACTATGGACACGTGGTGTCATTATGTTTCATTGCAATGCCATCTCTTCTGGATCCCAACGGTTGTGGACATGTGAAGATTTCTTTATAAGCGATGAGGGGTGAATTTTTACTACTCATCCCCTCCTCTACCGCTAGTCTTCATATTCCTTGCGCTCCATATCGTTTTGCATCATTGGTATCCTTGCTTTTGCACTTAACTCCTTGCACGTAATCACTTGCGACTTCATCGCCATGGGTAGGAGAAAGGGCACTTCTATTGTCGTTGATGCTACGGCCGCCAAACCACGGTCCAATAGGTGGGAACTCTCAAAGTGCTCGGCACAAGAGTTGCGCTATGCCCGCAAGTACTACCTACTTGTCAAGAACTCCTTCAAGTTGCCTGGTGATGAAGCAACTCATGCGCCTGAATAGGGATGGTGAGTAATGTTTCTGTCTTTTCTCTTTCGCTGCATTTGTGTTCCTGCCCATGAGTTCCTTCGTGGGTCCTCTTTGTTTACGGCCTGCCGCTTTATCAGTTCACACGCAACTCCATCCTCCATATCATTGTTTTCATCACCCTTCGCGAAAGTTTCTTCAGGATCCATCCCCACTAGGGTCTATTGAATCATTTTTCTATGTCCGAAGAAATTCCACCAATAATGTCGTATACGACTTTGGTGGTGCTATAATCTCCATCCGCTTGGATCTTGATTATTCTGATCTCAAGCTTGCGGATTCCGTTCAAGGCTGATGATCAAAGTGGTTTTACATCAAGGACCAGCAGGTTGAGGGTCAATCCTTCGGGTCGACACCTTTTGACCCAAAGAAAACCTGCAGGAGGCTTGGTTCCTGGGAGAAGCACCCATGTGCTGATTAAATGAAAGAGATCAAGCTGATGCTGGTCCGGATTGACCAGCTACGCACCTGAGATGGGCAGGAACTGTCAGGTTTGCAAATCATTACCTACTTCCTTCGGGTGCGTATACAACCTATCTAGGCTAGACTATCGGGTATGTGGTCATATTCTAGGAAGAAAGACTCTATGAGGATCTCCCCCGATAATTTTCCCACTACCGATCTCTAGAAAAGGGTGAGGTCCTTCACCACACTCACTAAAAAAGATGATGTGCCTCTAGAGTGGGAACCATTCGTCAAGAAGAACCTATTCCTAATGTAAGTTTGCGTCCCTAGTTCTAATTCATCTGCTCCTGCCTTTTCTCGTTCTCATTTTTATTCATATGGTCTTGCTTCTTTCATAGGGTCGTGATCATCTAGATTCCCTTCCCCCCTTTGCCTGAAAAGGCCGAGCTGCCTAACACTACAATGGTATCCGAAGAATTTTTTGAACATGATGTTGTCGGGGATATTGAGGAACATGATGAAAACTCTGTTTCTCATTCCTCGCGTACTCATACTAAATTCATTCCTTTCGCGAATTTTTATTCCTTCAGGGTTGTTTCCAGCCAAGGGAAAAGGAAACGTTAAGAGACGGATGTTCAAGATGTCGAACATTTTGATGATTCCAGCGCCTCAAAGCCAAAACTGGTTCAACCACTCAGAGCGTCTCCTCCCAGGAAAAGGGGTTTTCTTCGATTTTCTCAAAGTATAGGCTTGTAAGTACTCATCCTGGTTCCTTTTCTTCCAAAACATTCCTTTGTTATGCTTATTTTACTGAAATCTCTTTGTTATTTGGGTTAGTGGCAATGAGGAGGAGAAAACTTCTCCAAGACTGCCTATTACCGATGCAACTAATGGGACAGATGTCGTGGTTGGTTCAACTATGAGAATGACGGAGTTGGTAAACCCGCAAGGAGAAATTGCAGGTGACCTGACCCTAAAAGATCTTAAGGTGACTCCCAAAGCTCCCCCCCCCCCCCCCCCGTAAGAAGTCGAAAGATGCTGGGAAAGGCATAGTCCTGTCAGAGTACACGGCTGAGCCTGACATGAATCATGTAAGTGGTTGCCTCATTTTTATTTTTTGCGTCTTGCTTTTGTTATGCAGTGATGACTACAAGTGCACAGATAGATTGTAGCTAGTTTCGAAATAAGAGTATCGAACCCATAGAGAGCTATTTGGTTAAGGTCTTTATGCCCCTCGTCACTGTCTACCAAAGGATACTTGCAAGCTGCCTTTGATTTCAAGTAAAGGTTGTTTGAAAGGTTTTTGTTGAATGCATAAAAGTAATTAAAACAAGTAAAAGAAAGCGAGTAATAAGAGTGTTTCGAAACATGGTTGAACTCAATAGGGCTAAAGCATTCTCGAGAATGTAGGATACACCTCTAGCACGATATTATTATTCATAATTAGGATAACCCACTTCTTGTGTCATGATATGTGTGGAGAGACCTCCATAATAAGATGTTCACTACAAGGCTCTTAGACAGTAACTTTCTTGAGCCAAGAATGAGGTCACCTCTAAATAACCACTGTGATGTTTGAGAGCAATCACCCATACAGATCACCGCAATCAAGGGTCTCCCCATGGATATCGTAATTAGCTTAGGGAATCTCTCTTTACCTTTGATCGTGCAGTTTGCTAGTTAGTGCTAATTAGTCACGATAGATTTCCAAGGGCACGATTCCAAACACGTCCAAAGGATTTCACCCTCTTCTTTTGTCCCAAAGGAAAATGATATGTGGCCGACTACACATACCATATAAATAGAGAGATCAAACACACATAATAAATCTATCATAAACCAGTAAGTCATATGGACACAAGAATAGATCATCTTTATTTCAATTTCATAATAGTGCTAGGATTTCTCCATCTCCCCAAGAACGAGAGTAAACTACTCACACATGGAAGTAATCAACGACATCATCATAATCAAATGGATGGATAAAAGTATGGGGATAAATCTAGTGCAAATCACAATTAAATCTGGAATTACAACAAGATCTAATGAATGAAAGATGGGGGTAATAGTGGTTATGGTGATGTAGAGGTTGATGATGAAGGGGATGATGCGATGTCCTCCAATGATCCATGAAGCAACAGGGATTTTCCCTTCTCCAAGTTCCTTTTTCAGATCCCTTTTTGGTGTGGTTTTTCGTGGTTCAAGGTTGTTGTGAATGTTCGATATGTGATCCGTCTTTGCCGGGAGGAAGTATTTGACGAGGCGGACAGTACAGGCAGGCTCCGCCCGTACCACTGGCCGTTATCGCTGCAGAAGCCTTCCGCATGTTTGTTCTTCTCCTAGTTGTGAAGGCAAATCAATTAAATGACTTTTATCACTTAAAAATATCATATTATATAACAATATGCCAGTTCCAATTGATATGTTCATAAGAGACTCAGTAATTTGGGATCATGTTGAAACAAGGACAAAAGGTGCACGCAAACGTAGGAAAATACAAAAATCCATATTCTACTTATGCAAAAATGAAAGGTAAATATGATTTAATTTTGGACTCATCAAATTCCCCAACCTAGACTCATGCTCGTCCCGGAGCAAGATGGTGGCTTATGCACAAAATCATTATGTTCATGAGGCACGAGTCGTTACAATAAATGAGACAGAAAAATTTAAATAGGAATATAAGATCATATGTAAAGTTACTTCGAGGGTATTATCATACCCTTACACATCACATGACTTAGAGGCTTCCACTTTTTGTATCAATGAAGTTATAAGAAGCTTTTAGTGATTCAATATATTATAAAATCATAAAGTTAAATTAATTCAGCTCTTAATGTCAGTAATGAAGATTCATGATCATTATTTTTCTCTTTCTCTTTTCTTTTGCCTTGTAATTCTTTTTGATTGTTGTTCTTTTATCACTTTGTTTTAGTATAGCCACTTGATAATGCTCACTACTTTTAATGGCTTTTAAAACCCATGACTATAATATGCTAGCAAAATTCTTCTTATCATAGTCTAATCAATACTTTTATTGGTGTGGAAGTCCCTAAAATCATGATGGTTGTACAAGTATCATAACACTCAACCTAATTCAATCATCTAATATAATAATCATGAATCAAAAGATAACTTCAAATATCATAAAGTCTTGAAACTCGACGGATATAATTCTTTTCTCGAATAGAAAGGAGCTTGAAGATGATGTAACTAATGCAAACTCTAGAATTGGAATCTAACATGTGTGTAGTACAATAAACATGCTAAAACTATAAGATAGATGACAAGGTGTTATAGATCTCCCCAAAGCTTGGATCAAGCCGATGGGATCAAATAATCCCTTGCAATTATTCGATATCGTGGCACTTTTCATGGCGAAGGGGTTTTGTTGGAGACAGCTGCACAAAGTTTCTTGTTCGTATCTTCTAGGGCAGATATGCGACATAGACACTTTTGTAGATCCAAACGCAAGAGGAACATCCCTTCAACCATTCTATTTAGCATGTCATTGGGTTCCTTCTTACTTCAAGATCCAAGAGGCGCTTGCGCACAATATCTCGGTGGAAGAGCTCTTACTTTCGATCTTTTTCTATCTTGAAAAGATGTTGTTCAGTTTCTAGAGTGTGAGGGCTGATGGGTACATCCAGAAGATTGAACCCCCAATACTCTTGTGGCTTCACGCTCATGCGTGCATTCTGGGTAATCTTATTTGTTGTAGAAGTATGTCTCATAGTCTCCTGGTAAGTTCATGCATCAAGTCGGTCAGCTTTCTTATGATTTGGTGAAGAGTAGTTGGTGGCGATGAGCTTGAGTGACTACTTGCATCCCTTCCCATGGGGTTTCTTTGCTTCCTCTTCATCTTCAGGCTTCTCCATAGCTAGATAATCTGGCTGTTTCCATCCCCTCTTTGTTTACTCCATGAAGGTCTCAAATTCCTCCTCATCATCATCATCATCATCATCATCACATTCATAAGTATACCTCTTGTTCTTCGAGCTTAGACCTTGAGCTTTGCGTCTGCTTTGATGGAGTAAGTCTGGAAGCTATCCCATGAAGTTGCAATGAGGTTTAGAGGTTTTCCTTTATCGAGAACTGGGTAGCGCATCAAGTATATTGGATTTGTTGATATAAGAGGGAGGAATACCTCTAGGGAGGCTTATTAAGGGTTGGAAATAGGGAAAATCATACTGAAAGGAAGAGGGTCGGTCAAGAAAAGAATCCCAATAAATAAGGAAAGAAATAAGCGAAAAAGGGAACAAAACGTGGTCGTAATGACCACTGGTACGGGCATACGCCCATACGGCACACCCGTACCAGGTATTTTCCAAAAATCTGACCTGCCAAAGGACGGGAATAATCAACCGACTAAGTGGTACGGACGGGATCCGCCCATACGGCCCGCCCATCCTGATTATTAGCCACTTCATTTCTCTCTTCTTCTTTTTTTAAATAGATTACAAGAATCGAATAGGAGAACACAGAACTGGTAATGACCAGTCATACGGGCGGATGCGCCTATACGGCCTAGTCGTACCGATATGTGAAAAACGAGCCAGGCTCATTGGCGGTTTAACGAGCAATGGTATAGGTGGGTGTGGTCGTACCGCCCGCGCGTACCAACCTCGTAAAATCGGTAGTGAATTCAGAAAAGCAAGGGGAAACTAAAAATGCCAATAGAAATAGCAAAGGATCAACCAGAACAAAGATGTTTCAAGATTTTAAATATCTTGTTCATCGAGAGGGAAAGAGTTTATTCGGGTAGCTTCATCTCCTTTTAATTCTTGAATCAGTTTTTTTCTTTTTCCCTTTGAACAATGTTGGTCGCAAGAAATTGCTAAAACCATTGCAAAGAGAAATTAAAAAATTTCTTTTAAGAATTGTGGTTCTTGAGGGTATGCAAATGGATGACACTACCCCAGGTGGATCAATCTCCTCAATGTTCATGGATGCTTCCTCCTGTTCTTCCTTTCTATGGAGAATCTATAAATAAAATTCTTGCAAAAGTAAAGTCCAATGGATCATTCTTGGCTTAACATCAGTCCTTTCAATAATATCTTTCAATCCAACATGATCAGTATGCACCCTTACCTTAGAGTCAATAATATAAGATCTAAACTTATCACGGGAGAAAACCACGGTGAAAAAATCATTTTCTATCATGCGGTAATTCTTTTGGGCACCGTTCAAGGTACGGCTAGCATGATGAATGATATTGAGTTCATCACCATCATACTTGCAAAGAATTTCTCCCACAAATTCGTGGCTAGCCTCAAAGGATAGATCAAAAAGTTTCTTCCAGTTAGGTGGTTTTATAATAGGAGCTTCCAGAAGGGCTTGTTTTAATATGTTGAAAGCAATAAGACGGTTTTCATCAAAATTAAAAGCAACATCCTTTTGAAGAAGGTTAGTTAGTCATTTCATAGTTTTTGAGAAATTCTTAATGAATCTTCTATAAAATCCAACATGTCCTAAAAAACTCCTAATACCTTCTATATCGCGAGGAGGGGGAAGCCTTTATATTGCTTCAATCATTGCTTTATCGACTTCTATACCCTTACCTGAGATTTTGTGACCAAGCACTATACCTTCTTGAACCATAAAATGACATTTTCCCAATTCAAGACTAGGTTAGTATCTTCACATCTCTGCAAAACTTTATGAAGGTTATGAATACATTGATTAAATGGAGTTCCATAAACAGAAAAATTGTCCATGAATACTTCCATAATACTTTCAACATAATCAGCAAAGATAGCAGTCATACATCTTTGGAAGGTGGCAGTGGCATTGCAAAGACCGAAAGGCATACGGTGATAAGCATATAAACCGAAAGGACAAAAAAGGTTGTTTGAAGTTGGTCATTAGGGTGAACAACAATTTGAGAAAAACCATAATTACCGTCTACATAGCAGAAATAAGAATGCATAGCAAGCCTTTCTAGAGTTTGATCTATAAACGGTAAAGGATAATGATCCTTTCTAGTTTCCTTATTAAGTTTTCTATAGTCAATACACGTCATGTGACCAATAACAGTTCTAGTAGGTATCATCTCATTGTTTTCATTTTCAACAATGGTAAATCCACCTTTCTTAGGAACACAATGAACAGGACTTACCCATTTATTTTCCTCCACATGAAAGATTATCCCTGCATCTAATAAACGAATTACTTCCTTCCTTACCTATTCTTTCATATGAGGTTTAAGTCGCCTCTGAAAGTCTGCAACCCCCTCGGCTCCCTCTTCCATAAATGTTCTATGGGTGGCTATCGAGGGACTAATCCCTTTCAAGTCACTCATTGAATACCCAAGAGCATTCTGATGCATCTAGAGAACCATCATTAAGTTTCCCTCCTCTTATTCTACAAGGTTGGAACTTATAATAATGGGGAAATTATTAGTTCCATCAAGAAACCTATATTTTAATTCCTTGGGTAAGGTTTTGGGAATAGGAGTTGGAGGTGCCTCATCTTTTTTCTTTATAGGTTCTTCATACTTTTGATTCATCTCGGGATCCACCTCAGGTGTGGATTCAACATAATCATCCATTTGCATACAGTGGGTGCGTCATCTACGTTCGCATACAGTGGGTGCAAGCCATGTTGCACTGTGAATACACACAAGTTAGAACTGGCGAGCCTAACATGTACAGACATGGCCTCGGAATACAAGAGACTGAAAGGTCGAGCATGAATCACATAGTTGATGTGATCGACATTAGGGAATGTCCACCTTTGATGCTGCACTGATGGCCATGATGATCGGGGGAGGTGCAGGGGATAGGGATCATGTGATCACTAAACGAGTAGAGGGATGTTTGTTTAAGTGGGAGTTCCTTTATTAAAATTTGAACTCATATTATGAACATAGTCTAAATACTTTGCAAATCCTTTGTAGATGTCTCGCCCACCCACCTTCAACCTTAGCACTTTCCTCGAGAAGGACAAGCTGAAAACTGATGGAACCAACTTCACCACATGGTTCCGCAATCTTAGGATCCTCATAGTCCCCTACAAGTTCACTTATGTCATCGAGGCTTTGCTTCCAGCTAAGCCTACAGATTCCACCTCCCACGACGAAAAGAATGTCTGGCAATCCAAGGCGGATGATTTCTCCCTCATCCAGAGTGGAATGCTCTATGCCATGGAGCCGGAGCTTCAAAAGCGTTTTGAGAAGATGAATGCTTTTGAGATCATTGAGGATCTCAAGGTTGTCTTTGCTCCGCAGGCTCGTGCAGAGAGGTATGATGCTTCCGGGCTCTTCTTCTCTGCTAAAATGGAAGAGCACAGCAGTATTAGTGAGCACGTGGTCAAAATGCTTGGCTACGTTAAGCGCTTAAACACCGTGGATTTCAAAATCCCAGAGGAGCTCGCTATAGATAGGGTGCTGCACTCGCTGCCTCTAGCTATAAGAGTTTTGTGATGAACTACATGCAAGGGACGACTAAGACCCTTGCTGAGGTGTTCGCCATGCTCAAAACTGCTGAGGTTGAAATCAAGAAGGAGCACACAGTGATGATGGTCAACAAGACCACCAACTTTAAGAAACCGGGGCAAAAGGGAAAAGGCAAGGGTAAGAAGTCTAAGAAGGATGGCAGGTTCGCCTCCAGCACCTCAAAGACTGCCAAGCCTGGCCCTAAGCCCGGCACTTCGTGCTTCTACTACAAAGGGGATGGGCACTGGAAACACAACTGCCCTAAGTACCTTGAAGACAAGCGAGCTGGCAAGATAGCCATCCCGGACAAAGGTATATATAATATACATGTTATTGATGTATTCCTTACGAGCGCCAGGAGTAACACCTGGGTATTTGATACCTGATCTGTTGCTCACATTTGTAACACTCAGCAGGATCTGCAGAGTAGGAGGCGCCTGAGGAAGGACGAGGTGACGATGCGCGTCGGCAATGGTTCGAGAATCGAAGTGATGGCCGTCGGCACCCTGCATCTCCGTCTACCGTCAGGATTATTGTTGGTTTTGAATAAATGCTATTATGTACCCGCACTGAGTATGAATATTCTGAGTGGGTCTTGCTTGATGCAAGACCGTTATTCGTTTAAATCAGGAACAAATGGTTGTTCAATTTATATGAATGATGTTTTCTATGTTCATGCTCCTATATGTGATCGTTTATTCTTACTTGATCTTGATTGTGATACACACATCCATAGTGTTGATGCTAAACGTTGTAAGCATAGTGAAAATAATTCCATGTACATATGGCATTGCCATCTTGGTCATATTGGCATAAAGCGCATAAAGAAGCTTCATTCAGAAGGGCTTCTTGGATCATTGGATTTTGAATCCCTTGATACATGTGAGCCATGCCTCATGGGCAAAATGACCAGGACACCATTCTACGGAATAGTGGAGAGAGTTCTAGACCTACTTGGGATCATACATGCGGATGTATGTGGACCAATGAGTGTCTCAACACGCAATGATTATCGTTACTTTGTTACCTTTACTGACGACTTAAGCAGATATGGATATATCTACTTGATGAAGCACAAGTCTGAAACCTTTGAAAAGTTCAAGGAATTTTAGAAAGAGGTAGAGAATCAACTTAACAAGAAAATCAAGCACCTTCGATCGGATCGAGGAGGCAAGTATTTGAGTTATGAGTTTAACATGCACTTGAAGGACTGTGGGATTATCCCACAGCTTACGCCAGCCGGAACACCACAGCATAATGGTGTGTCGAAACACCGTAACCGAACCCTATTGGATAGTGTACGGTCCATGATGTATTTAACTGATTTGTCTGTGTCTTTTTGGGGATACGCATTAGAAACTGCCGCTTTTATTTTAAACTGAGCACTATCCAAATCCGTGGAGACAACCCCATATGAGATATGGTATGGGAAGAAGCCGAAGTTGTCTTTTCTGAAATTTTGGGGATGTGAGGCATATGTTAAGAAACTGCAACCTGACAAACTCGAACCCAAATCGGGAAAAATGTATCTTTGTAGGATATCCAAGGGAAACCATTGGATATACCTTCTACAATGAAGCCGAAGGCAAAACGCTTGTCGCAAAAACCAGCACCTTTCTTGAGAAAGAGTTTCTTGCAAAAGGAGTGAGTGGAAGGAAAATTGAGTTAGATGAAATTGTTGACCCTTCTCTCCGTATTCCGAGAAGCGCAACGGAAGCTGTTCCGAAACCACTCTCCAACATGGAGGAAGAACCCATTATGATGATCAAAACAATGACATCGATAATCCTAAGGTTCGCAGGTCTACAAGGGTTCGTGCCACTCCTGATTGGTATAGTAGCCTTGTGATGTCTATCATCTTAGATGAACAGGAAGAACCTACAAACTACAAAGAAGCTATGGATAGTGCTGACTCCGAGAAATGACTAGAATCCATGAAATCCGAAATAGGATCCCTGCATGAAAACCAAGTTTGGACCTTGGTGGATCTTCCAGAAGGCCGCAGGGCCGTGGAAAATAAATGGATCTTTAAGGAAAAGACAGATGCGAATGGTAATGTGACCATTCACAAAGCTCGACTTGTCGCAAAGGGGTTTCGACAAATTCAAGGAGTTGACTACGATGAAACTTACTCTCTCTTAGTGATGCTTAAGGCTGTCAGGATTTTAATAGCAATTGTTGCACATTTTGACTATGAAATTTGGCAGATGGATGTCAAGACCGCATTCCTCAATGGTCACATTGATGAAGAGTTGTATATGATGCAACCGGAAGGTTTTGTTGATCCTAAGGATGCTGGAAAGGTATGCAAGCTCCAACGGTCCATTTATGGGTTGAAGCAAGCATCTTGGAGCTAGAACCAATGTTTTGATCAAGTGATCAAGAGTTTTGGATTTGTCCAAAACCAACAAGAGTTCTGTGTTTACAAGAAAGCGAGTGGGAGCTCGGTTGTTTTCTTAGTAGTATATGTGGATGACATATGCTCATGGGAAACGATGTGGATCTTATGAAAAGCGTGAAAGCATATTTGAGCAACCAATTTTCCATGAAGGATCTAGGTGAAGCTGCATATATATTAGGAATCAAGATCTATAGAGATAGATCAAGGCACCTAATAGCATTGAGTTAGAGTACTTACATAGATAAGATTTTGAAGAGGTTCAAAATGGAAAACACCAAGAGGGGTTTTACACCTATGATGAAGAATTGCAAAATGAGTATGACTCAATGTCCTGTAATGGACGATGATAGAGAGAAGATTTCTTACATCCCCTATGCTTCAGCCATAGGATATATCATGTATGCAATGCTTAGTACACGACCTGATGTGGCATTGGCTCTTAGTTTGACGAGCCGATATCAGAGTAATCCAGGACCGGATCACTGGACAGCTGTGAAAAATATCCTAAAGTATCTGAGAAGAACAAAGGATACGTTCCTAATCTATGGAAGAAATGATGAAGCTCTAAACGTAACAGGTTACGTAGATGTGAGCTGGAATTCAGATCATGATGACTCGAAGTCTCAAAGAGGATTTGTTTTCTTGGTGAATGGTGGAGCGGTAAGCTGGAAGAGCAAGAAGCAGCCGGTGGTGGCACAATCTTCAATGGAGTCTGAATACATTGCTGCAGCTGCTGCAGCGAATGAAGCTGTTTGGCTAAGGAATTTTGTCATTGAACTAGGAGTTTTTCCCAATGCGCAAGACCCCGTGACGATCTATTGTGATAACACGGGAGCTATTGCAAATGCAAGGGAACCAAGAACTCATTCCACAGCCAAACACATCAAGCTTAGATTTCACGTCATCCGGTAGATTGTTGACGAAGGTGAAGTCAAGATTTGCAAAGTAGATACGGAACTGAATGTGACAGATCCTCTGACTAAAGCTCTCCAACTGGATAAACACAAACAACACCGAGATTCCATTGGTGTTAGGTTCCTGCCTATTGTAAACTAGTTTTGTTTATACTCTAGTGCAAGTGGGAGACTGAAGGAGTTATGCCCTAGAGGCAAATAATAAAGTGTATTATTTGATATATCTTCTGTATGTTCATAATACGTTTCATACTGTACTATAACTATGTTAATACGAAATGTTAATACACGTGTGGTATGTAAACAAACCATGTCTCTAGTTACCTCTAGTGAACTAGTTCATTGGTCATGAGGATGGTCTGTGTTTCAAGATCATGGGAATTTATGCCAACTAACAATGAGGTCAAGTTATTAGTTGAATAACATGATAGACAAACATCCGACCGTTATATCTTAATGAGATCTAGTTACAAAGTTCACCATTGATGATAAAACACAGAGAACCTCGCAACATGATCCTTTAACTGTGAGGTAATGCAAATCACCATTCTGGAAGAAGCTTAGATGGTTATCAAGAATCATCTCGTAATAGGGTGATCAAAAAGGTGCCACTCGGGTTTTCCGAAGGAATGCATAGAGGAGTACATATCAAGACCAGGATTTGTCTAGTCCATGTAACGGACAGATACATGTGGCTTGTGACTAGGTCACAAAATGCAACGACATGAGAACGAGAAAACAAGTTCATCAGTAACGAGATCGAACTAAGGTATGGAGATACCAAAGATCAAGTCTCGGATGAATTAGGTATCGAATGACAAAGGGAATGGGGAACGACTATCTCACGGTTCAAGCGATTGTATTCGTGAAACGCATGGGGGTCACATGGCCATCCATGTCCCTTTGTTGATCATTGATATGAGAGTGGTCTCTATCATGTCCGGAGTGTTTCCGAACCGAAGGATGTCACGCTTAAGGGTAGAGACGCTTAGGGTAGATGAGGTATCGTATGAGAAATAGAGAGAGAGAAACCGGAATAGTTTTGGTAACATCCGATGGAGATCGGAAGGGGTCCGGAAGTTGTTCCGGAGTAAAGGAATAATATAATATGTGTATTTAAATGTTAATTGGAGAATTAATATTAAAATATATATATTATTTTATTTTTGAAGGCACTATATTGCTAATGGGCCTCACCCGAAGGGAGGCCCAAGAGGGCAAGGCGCCTAGGGAGTGGGGGCTGGCCGGCCTAGGGCTGGTGGGCTGCCCCAGTGGGGCCCACCTAGGGCTGGCGTCTGCCCCAAGGTGGCCGGCGGGTGTGGGGATTAATCCCAGACCACCTGGCCCCTGGGTGGTGCGCCCCCCTCCCACTATATAAAGGGGTCCCCCCTTCCCCTTGGAAATCACCCATTCCTCTCATTCTATCTCTTTCATCTACTGAGGACTTCCCCGTAATATTGGGGAGGACCTCGTGGTTGAGTTATCCACCTTCACACTACCGTCGTGTGCCTAGCGATCCGGCATCTACTTCTTCCGCTGCTCGGCTGGATCGGAGTCCGGTTGACGTCTCCTACACCGGACGTGTGACGAACTTCGGAGGCACCACACTTGGGGTGCTGCTCGTCTTCATCAATATACGCCTTCCTGCGTAAGGCTTGCCTCTATTTGCAAAGGTATGAATACTGTATTCTTTCTCCGTTACTTTTGTCTACATAGTATAGATCCTGGTATTAGAGTTTGAGTAGATAGAAATTTTTTGTTTTCTGCTATGGAACCCTTTAGTGAGGTAGCTATGAATCCTCATTATGTGGCTACTCGGAAACCCACCATCCGAATTATCCACCGGTGCCTTGACGCAGACCAAGAGTTTCTTCTGAATTTCTCCTTATAGATAGAATAGGGATCCTGGGAAAAAATACATGTAGACTATGTAAAATATGTGTATGTATCGGTCGAAACTATAGCTTTTTGTAACTTTTAACTTGATATATTTTTGCTGATGGCTATTGCGGTTGTGCCCATCGTGACACCTTTCTGTTAGCCTGATGCCCATTGGGATGGATCAGCTACTTGGGTCAAAGCGTATTTTTGACGCGTTTCATGGCAGAGCGGAAGAATTTTTAAGTTTGTGCTGAGTAGCGAAGCCCTGAGTATTGGAGTATGATTATGTAATAATTTATGCGACTAAGCCCATGAATATCGGGTGTAATAGAAAATAGAGTAATGAAAAGTAGACTCGGTTGAGAGAACTTAGCTTTATTACAGGTACATACGTACATGTTTTGGTGTAATCTCCTAGCAGATGGCCTTATTGAAGGTAAACATAGTTCTTTCGGCTGAATAGCCTGGCCATTGGCCTTATTGAAAGTAAATTGCAAGAAGTAAATGTCCTAGGCGTAGAGTCATCACAGCTGCGCAACGTTCCACGGATTGGAGTACTTGACTCCGGTATGTTTGTCTTGGAGGTGATATGCTCCACCAGGGATTACTTATGTGATGATGTAGGGTGCTTCCCATGGCGACTCGAGTTTGCGATAGCCATCTTGCTTGAGGCGAAGGAGCAGGTCCCCTACAGCGAAGGACCTGGGATGTTGCCGACGACTATGATAGTTGCGTGGGCTTTGCTGGTACGCGGTTGCTCTTTAAGGGTGGTGTATCGAGCTTCATCAAGTGTGTCCACGTCATCTTAGAGTGCCTCTATATAGGTTTCTTCGTCGTATGCCATGACTCACAGAGCGTCATGAGTTACTTCTACTAGAAGCATGGCATCGGCTCCATGGACCACGAAGAAGGGAGTCCCTTGTGTAGCTATATTTGGGGTTGTGCGTAGACTCTAAAGGACGGAGGGCAACTGATGGCTCTGAAAATAGCCATATTTTTCCATGTTTAAACATTGTTTTTAGTCAAGCAATTGACAAGAATCTCTCTAGCCTTGCTACTAATGACTAATTATTTTAAAGATATGCAAACCATTGCTTTGAATTGTGTTGTTCAGGAAATCACACTTTTTAATGCGAAATTAGGAGCCATAAATGAACATTTTGAGGAAGTCTACACGGCCAAGTAATCCTGGAGCAATAACCAGGCGTCAGGGGCCAGAACAACCACTGGTATGGGCAGGGCCCGCCCGTACGTCCCACCTATACCATGTGTCGGTGGCTTTGTCTCGTTAAACCCTACAACTTTGAAGAAGGTGCCTATATATTTCGAGATCCCAGCTGTCATGCAGAGGGCCGCCATTCTTAGATTGCATCACAACACCACCAAAGGAGATCCGCCATAGTTCATTCCTCCATCTTCAATCCTCTCCATTATCCATAGCCATTACTTTGTACTTGAGATCACCTTATGTTTCGGCGACCACTGTAAGAATATTTGATTTCAGTCTGAGTATTTTGCACAATGTTTTCTATCCTTGATCTTATTGTTATGAGTGAGTAGTCCTCAAAGATTGTGGGTTGGGGTGAAACCTCGTAGCAATTATGTGCATCTAATATATGGGAGCATTGTGTTTTATTTGAATAAGAGATTTGCATCTTTTGTTTCTTTATCTCTTGCCTCGATCTTTGGACTTGTAGGTACCCACGACCCCCGAGATCGATAAAGTCTTGAGGTGAGATAGTTGGCTAGGGGCAATCTCATAGGATACCCAGTGGCAGAAAGGGTTGTATGGTCTTCGCTTAGCGACCCATTCGGAACAACAGCAACATCTCTCATTAAGGCTTTGATATGTGTTTTTCACTTAATAACTGTTTGTAGCCCGGTACTTCATGGTGTAAACGGTTGCATCAAAAGGCTATTTCTATGCCTGTGACTCGTAGGGGCTTTAGTATATTAGGATGTGCTGCCCACAAAGATTATCTCTATTAAAACATTGCACATAACTATGCATATTATTATCTTTTATCCCATATGATTTGCAGCTGCAGGTGGATCTTTAACTCTGGCCTATCTCCATCCATTGAAACAACCCACGATATAAAGTAAACTAGAGTGGTCCGGTAAACGAAGGTAAAACAAAAAAACAAAAAAAACAAAGTCTTGGAGACGTGTCCTTTTTAATTCCTTTTAGCATTGTTTCCCAAGGTTCGATTAAAACTAGATCTACTAGGGGAAAAGACTATTATACTACATCCGTGAATCCGGATCAAATGTATCAACCCTTTTTCTGGCACCGTTGCTGGGGAAGCAATTCGCTATCCTGGTTAGGTCATTAGAGACCTTGTTTTTAGTTTTATTTTTTGTTTGTAGTTTAATTCTTGTTATTAATTTACTTTCTTGTTATCTATTTGAAAACCCAAAAAATTAGTTACTTGTTTATTTGTTCCGCTTACCATAAATATACTAAAAAGAAAGAGCCATGGCTCAAAGGAAACTAGGGTAGTATGCTACTCCCACTGATGATTTTATTCGTGCAACTATTACTCAGCCCGTTGTTGATGCGGAAACATATGAAATTAAATCTAACCTTTTGAGTTTGGTTTAGTGGAACAAATTTGTAGGCTCATCTTCTGAGGATTCAGGTTTGTGATGAGTGTGTATTTGCATCATGTTATACATTATTATTTTGCATTGTAGATGTAGGATCTTGGTATTTTACGGTGCTCGCGCACACATTTTATGTCTGTTTTCACCAAGATCAGGACAGATGATGGATCCAATGGATATAATTCTTCGAGTAGTTGTACTAAGGAGAAAAGGAGTCAAAAACAATGTAAATCGCTTATTTGGGAAATATTAATAATACCAGAAGAAAACTAGAAGCGAACAAAGGAGACAAAGGGTTCAACGACCAACTATACGACCAGAAAAAAATTCCGGTCGTATAGTTGGCGCTGCCTTCGCCTCCTCAAATAGTTTCAGCCCGTGCAACTGGATCAGAGATATGACATATAGAACACCCAGAAATCACCGAAACCTCACCTCCGAAAGGCATCTGGAGGGGGAACTCATCCACCGGGGATCCATCTTCACCCTGCGTAGATCCGGGAGGCTAAGGCATCAATCTTCATCATCCACCGCTGCATCACCACCATCTCCATCCATCCCATCTACATCTTGTCTAGATCTTGTTGTAATTTCCGTACTCGTTGTGGATTTATACAAGTACTATCCATCTATGATATATTCCATTGATATTGCCATGATGTTGATTACCTCCATGTCTAAGTAGATCTTTAGTTCTTGGGGAGATGGAGAAACCCTAGTATGAGATTGAAATAAGATAAAGTCTATTATGATATTCATCGCTATGACCATGTGTTAGATTGTCTTCATCTTGATGTTGAGAGAAGTCGACCTCTCAATATGTGCCTCTCATGGGGACTTGATGGAGGGAACTACTTGTTGGTAGACGGAGGTGTGTTAGCACTTACAGTAACTATAAAGTTGTTGGCACTCCTTACGTATCAACTTGGGAACCTTGGAAACTCACGGACCACTATCCATGCCATGGGATATGTCACGGGATTACGTCCCTTAATAGCGTAGTAATTCGATTGATGTTGATTGCTGACTGTTGTGGTTTGGAGGATGATGTGAGCAGCGGTTGTTGCATATTTGTCCAAATACGGAGTTCCTCCCACACATACATAGTTGAGAATGTTCATGATAATAATATTTATTTTAGCTCCTTATAATGCTAGTGGTGTATCCGCTACTCCTTGAGAATGCTTTTTCCCTATTGCAGTTCAAATCTCTCTTACATACGTGATACTTACTTTCTGCATTTAGTTGTTTTACTTTACTTTATTGTTACTCTTATACCTAAAACCCAAAAACACCCTTTTACACAATACTCGCATTTTATCTTGTTGCTTAGAACTTTATTTAGCATTTCTATCGTAATATTTATCTCAAGAGTTACTAGACTTCACACTCCTGCTCCCTGTGGGATCGATATCTTTATTTCAAAACTAGCTACTAACGATCTGTGCACTTGCAGTCATCAAGCTATTTTCTGACGCCGTTTCCGGGGAGCTAAGCGTTGTAGGTCTTTTAGTTTTTGCTTATTTATTTTTGTCTTGCTAAGTTTTGTTTTGAGTTATAGGTTTCCACCAACATGATGGAGTTTGAGCATATGACTAGTGCTAACCCATCAACCACTTTGGGAAGCCCTATGATATGTATAAAAGAGACAACTCTAGTGAGAAGACAAGGGGATTTGAAATAAATCCTCTACTACTTGGTATTTTACACAAGAAGCAATTTACTGGAGATGAAGAAGATCCTGATCTATATGAGCATATTGCATGTTTCAAAGATATATGTGACACTTTTCAACTGACGGGATATACCACTGATGAGGTAAGGGTTAAACTTTTTAGTCAGACTTTGACTAGTACAGCTATCTCATGGTATAGATCTCTACCCCCTGAAACCACTACTACTTGGGATAATCTAGCATGTGAATTTCTAGCAAAATATTATCCATTATCAAAATCTTTTGGAATCAGGCGTCTTATAATGACTTGGAGGAACCGTTCTAATGAGGGACTAGTAAGAGCTTATATCAGATTTAAAGATTTACTATGGCAATGTCCTCATCATGATTTACCTGAATGGTATTAATTGCATATATTTTATGGTGGTTTAATTGAACCTAATAAAATTGAACTAGACACTTTCGTAGGAGGAGCCTTTATGAATCTTCCTATAACTAAAGCTTGGGATTTACTTAATAGAATTCGCGATCATAGAGTTTCATGGAATTTTGGTCTAGGAAGTGAAGGAGGTGTAGAAATAGAACATTATTGCATTCATGACTATAATAAAAATGGCCAAGTTAAGAATTATCTAAAGAACTTTATTTCGATTCAGATCTTGTGTTGCAAGTTGTTAAATGTTTTACAGAACATATCAAAGTTCCGAAAGAGGGTGTGGTCAAGTATGATCCACCACCCGAACCTGGGAAGAAAAGAGAAGATAAAGCAACGCTGGCCTCCTAGAACCAATATATGAGATACCTTTCCCTAACACTGCACAAAAGCATATTCTTGAATATGAACAGGTCAAGGCAGTACAGGAAATGAAGGAAGAAGAAAGTATGCCAGAAGTCGTGAAACACCTGGAAGAAACCAAAGATGAAGAGGTAACCGAGGAAGCAATTATGGCTATGTATGCACATATTAACATAGTTGAACTTTTTTTCCATACAACCCCCATAACATAGGGGTCGGGTTCCACTATTAACAGATAATGGAACAACCACAAACCATATTGAAGCAGGTTCAAGCTCCTGGGAGCCACCACACAACAAACTACAACCACACTGCTACTTCAAACTGAGAGTTCAAACCCAGAACCAGGGGGAGACGCAAGAACTCCGCCACTAAGAGGCTAGTGTTTTAAACCAGAGCTACCATAACAAAACATTACAAGAAACATGCAAAACACACCACCAGCATGATCATTTTTTGGCCAAAAGATATCATCCTCTTCTGTGTCTTCTTTCACACCATGCATAGGGGAAGAGAATCTCTTAGTCTTCCTCTTGTTCATCAGACGGAGATCTGGGTCGCTTGCGGCTGGTAGATGGCAGCCCCAGGAAAGGCACCCGAGCTGTGTTCATAGCTTCAGCATCCGCCAGCGCATTCCTCTGCAGCATTTCCGCTCCCTCCTTCAGCAATTCCCCTTCCTCAGCATCGTGAAGACCTGCCCAATACTTCATGAAAACACAAGCATACATCACTAAATCAACTGGGGACTTAATCAATTTGTGGTCAAAACATGCTCTATTTCTAAGCTTCCAGATTGCCCAGTAGATAGCTGCCACAGCTGTAATTTGAATGTTGCGACTCACAGCCAGGAAGTTAGGAATCCATCAAAAATACTATGAAAAGGATCCAGGCCTAGTCCTAGCACCCACAGATCTCGTCACCACACTCCATACATATCTAGCAGCAGGACAAGAGAAGAAAAGGTGACCAATCGATTCTTCTTGGTCATAGAACCTACACATTATGTCACCAGTCCACTTCCTCCTCTTCATGTTATCTTTGGATGGAATTGCATTATGCCAAATGAGCCATAACCAAATTTTGATCTTCAATTTTGGCTTTCCACAAGTGTCTGAAACTTCTATCTACCCCACCATTTGCCAGATGGCTATAACATCGACCTGACACTGAACACCCCTATTTTTGTCCACAACCACCTAGGCCTGTCAGTTTCTTCAGACAGAGTAATATCAGCCAGCAACATCTGCAACCCTCTATACTGTTCCTGATTATCCCTGTTCAACCATCTTCTGAAAGAACATTGCCAGTTCCTTCTGGCCATCGCAGCAACAGTTATATTTTGATGTCGACATATATCAAATAATTCAGGAAATTTATTCTTCAGAGGCATATCCAAACATCATGCATCCCCCCAGAAATCTATTCTCAGACCATTTCCAATCACCATCCTCCTCCTAGACATATAAATTTCTTTTAGTTTCAGCAAATCAAACCAATAAGCCGAGTCACTTTGATTATGCTTAACTGGGAAAATTCCCCCACTACCTAGATATTTTTTCCTTGCAAACATTTGCCAAGGACCCTTTTCAGATTCCAACCTCCACCACCACTTGCACAAAAGGCTGATGTTAAAAATTCTAATGTTTTTTATACCCAGACCCCCTTTCTTATTTAGTCTACCAATATATTTCCACTTGACAAGCTGATACTTCTTCTTTCCTGCTTTACCATACCATAAAAAAGATCTAGTATGTTTCTCAACCTCTTCCACATTGGTTTTGTGCAAGAGGAACATACACATAGGATACACTACCACACTGGACACACAGGAGGTAATCTTGATGTATCTGCCTCCCACATAAAGAGCACCTCCCATCCACCCATCCATATTTTTACCCATTTTCCCCAATAAATCTCATCTCAGCTACAGAACATTTCCTGCCACTATGATGTAACATAGTTTAACTTGATGAAGAGACTTCCGTATTGGTTGAAGGTAAAACAAAGGTAAAAGATGTGGGTAAGCCTATTCTTCCCTGCATATTTAAAGAAACCTCGCATTATGGTTTATGTGATCTTGGCACTGAGGTTAATGTTATATCTTAGGATTTCTACTTAGAAATAAAAGAAGAAATAGAACCGGCTACAATTGAAAATACTGATATGACAATTATGTTAGCCAATAAAAATCTTAGAATTCCAATGGGAGTAGTTGAAGATGCAACTGTCACAATTGGCAACAAAAACTTTCCTGTTGATTTTATAGTTGTTGATATGCCAGCTCACACTCTTTGCCCAATTATATTTGGAAGAAACTTTTTGAGTGATATAGGTGCCTATGTTGATTTCAAAAAGGAGATTGTGTCCCTAAAGCTTGGGGAGTGTAAAATGAATTCGACTTTTCCAAATTTAAGGACAAGCCTCCACAAATACAGGAAGAAGAGGAAGAGAAAACTATTGAGGAAATGGCAGCTCTTTTCTTTAGTAATCAAGAAGAAGAAATAAATGAAGACTCAAATTACAAAGAAATAGTTATGAAGCACAAGTCCCTAGAAGAACTTGAAGATGAATTTGATTCACTTCCCATTATGGGACCTCCTACTGACGAGGCTTTTGAAGATCTAGAAAAGAGAGGGGATGAGGAGTTACCACCCCCAGAGTTGAAGACTCTACCAGATAATCTTAAATACAGATTTTTAGATGATACAAATAAATTTCCTGTTATTATTAGTGCTAAAATTTCAGGAGAAGAAGAAGAACAACTTATGAAGATACTTAAGGAGCATCACAAAGCTTTTTGGTATTCAATGGATGATTTGAAGGGCATTAGACCCATGATAACCGTCCATCGGATATTCATGGAAGAAGGTGCTAAACCAGTTGCAGAATTTAATAGAAGATTGAAACCTGAAATGAAGGAAGTGGTAAGGAAAGAAATTGTACGCCTACTGGACGCAGGTATAATTTATCCTATTAAAGAAAGTGAATGGGTAAGTCATGTTCATTGTGTCCCTAAGAAGGGCGGTTTTACTATTGTTCCTAATGAAAACAATGAATTGATACCTACTAAAACTATTGTTGGGCATAGGATGTGCATAGACTTCAGAAAATTAAATAAAGAAACTAGGAAAGATCACTATCCTTTACCATTCATAGATCAAACTTTAGAAAGGTTAGCAAACCATACTCATTTTTGCTACTTAGACGGATACTCTGGTTTTTATCAAATAGTTGTTCATCTGGATGACCAACTTAAAACAATTGTCATTAGTCCTTATGGTTTACATGCTTACCGACGTATGCCTTTTGATTTATGTAATGCTCCAGCTACTTTTCAAAGATGCATGACTTCTATTTTCGTGGATTTTATAAAACTGATAATGGAAGTATTTATGGATGACTTTTCTGTCTATGGAACTTCTTTTACTAGTTGCCTGGATAATCGCAAAAGAGTTTTGCAGCGTTGCAAAGAAACTAATCTCATTCTAAACTAGGAAAGTGTCATTTTATGGTCAAAGAAGGAATAGTCCTTGGACACAAGGTATCATGCAAGGGAATTGAAGTGGATAGAGATAAGGTTGAGGCAATAGAGAGAATGCCACAACCTAGGGATATTAAAGGTATAAGAAGCTTCCTTGGTCATGTGGGTTTTTATAGAAGGTTCATTAGAAATTTCTCTAAAATATCTAAACCTTTGACTAACCTTCTACAAAAGGGAGTAAGGTTTAATTTTGATGATAAATGTCTTGGAGCCTTTGATAAACTCAAAAATTATTTATCCTGTGCTCCTATTATTAAACCACATATCTAGGATACAGCCTTTGACTTAATATATGAAGCTAGTGATGATGTTGTAGGAGTAACTCTGGGACAACACATTGGTCACAGATTTAATATTATACGCCATGGTAGTAGAACTCTAAATGGTGCTCGAAAGAATTACCCTAAGCAAGAAAGGGATTGTGTTGCTGTATTTTTCTCTTGTGATAAATTTCGTTCTTACATAGTTGATGCAAAGGTAAGAGTTCATACGGATCTTGATGGTTTAAAAGAACTCCGTGAGAGGAAATACCATAAGCCAAGATTGATCCGTTGGATTCTTTCACTTCAAGAATTTGAGTTGCAGATTATGTAGAGGCAAGAAATAAATATGTTGGATACAGTGTCCTTGTTTTTCCAACAAGACACCAATCTTATTGAGAGGAACTTTAGTCCTACTGATTTTCGTTTACAAGAATTATTCAATGAACTAAGGTCAAGTCCTCCCAAAGAGAAGAAGCCTTTGTTGTTGGAGGAGCTTTTCATCCCCGAATAAACAAACAGTAAGTTTGAGGTAAGTATTCTTACCTAAATAAGTGATTTGTTTTCACAAATTTTACTTCTGAAAATTTTGCCTTTGAATTCCTTGTGTTTTTCTAAAGTTTTTGAGGGTTTTTACCAACTATACGGGCAGAGCTATATGACCGGAGAGGAAGCTCCCGTCGTATAGTTGGTCATTAAACTCTTTGTATCATCGTCGTGAATTTTTTTTTGATATCTGAACCTATACGGTCGCAACTATACGACTGGAGCCAAAATTCCGGCCATATAGTTGGTCGTTAAACTCTCAGATACTTTCGATTTTTGGTGTATGTATCTATACGGTCGTAACTATACGACCGGAGCCAAAATTCCGGTTGAATAGTTGGTCATTAAACTCTCAGACACTTTTGATTTTTGATGTCTGTATCTATACGGTCGCAACTATACAACCGGAGCCAAAATTCCGGCCATATAGTTGGTCGTTAAACTCTCAGACACTTTTCGTTTGTCTTTTCATTTTTATTGACATAAAAATGTTATTGTTGGTTCCGAGTCATGATTTAATCGACTTGGACTCGAGATATTTGGAAATACCTGCCCGGAACCAACTATACGGCTGGAGCTATACGGGTCGCACCCGTACAGTTGGTCGTTACGCGGCAGGACACTTCCAAATCCATGATTTCTTTCCCTGTTTCGTTAAGATTCTTTTCTTGGGCGATAATTTGGTATTTCTCGCGAGTTTTACCGACCTCTAACCCCCCTTATATACTGCCATTGTCTCTCTCTCTCTCTCTAATCATAATCTCCAAGAACCAACCTAGCAATGTGTTATCCTGTCCTAGGCCGTGGGAAACCCATGGGGCTCATTGCTCCTTCCAGGGACCGCTCTAGCAGCCCGTCCATGGAGGACGATGACGAGGAGGTGGAGAGGTTTAGCCTGAGGTACAAGGAGTACGTCGAGCCAAGCTACTACAACAACGATTCCGAAGATGACGTGGTTGGCGTCTACATCCATCGTGATGTCTATGATCCACCAAAGATCGATTGGGCGGCAATGAAGAAAGCTCAACAAGAGAGAGAAGATCGCAAGCCGCATGGAAAAGGGCATGTGGATACGATCAAGTTCATCATCACGGATCCAAGTCCGCACAAGCATAAGGAATTATCTAATGTTGGTGCAGGTGCTAGCAAGGGAGCGAAGGCACCACTCTCAGAGCCAACCATTGGTGCTCGTATGAAGGTTAAGCCTCAAGAAGAGTGGAGGTACGGTTTCCACGTCCCCGATCCATCCATTATGGATGAGGAAGAAGAAGCTATCCCCAGGACCAAGGATCGAGTGCGTATTTGCATCATGTTTTACATTATTATTTTGCATTGTAGATGTAGGATCTTGGTATTTTACGATGCTCGCGCACACATTTTATGTCTATTTCACTAGGATCAGGACAGATGATGGATCCAATGGATATAATTCTTGGAGCAGTTGTACTGAGGAGAAAAGGAGTCAAAAACAACATAAATCGCTTATTTGGGAAATATTAATAATACTAGAAGAAAACCAGAAGAGAACAAAGGAGACAGAGGGTTCAATGACCAACTATACGACCGGAATAAATTTTCTGGCCGTATAGTTGGCGTTGCCTCCTCCTCCTCAAATAGTTTCACCCCGTGCAACTGGATCAGAGATACGACATACAGAACACGCAGAAATCACCGAAACCTCACCTCCGGAAGGCATCTGAAGGGGGAACTCATCCACCGGGGATCCATCTTCGCCCTGCGCAGATCCGAGAGGCTAAGGCATCGATCTTCATCATCCACCGCTACATCACCACCATCTCCATCCATCCCATCTACATCTTGTCTAGATCTTGTTGTAATTTCTGTACTCGTTGTGGATTTATAAAAGTACTATTCATCTATGATAGATTCCATTGATATTGCCATGATGTTGATTGCCTCCATGTCTGAGTAGATCTTTAGTTCTTGGGGAGATGGAGAAACCCTAGTATGAGATTGAAATAAGATAAAGTCTATTATGATATTCATCGTTGTTACCATGTGTTAGATTGTCTTCATCTTGATGTTGAGAGAAGTCGACCTCTCAATATTTGCCTCTCATGGGGATTTGATGGACAGAACTACTTGTTGGTAGACGGAGGTGTGCTAGCACTTACAGTGACTATAAAGTTGTTGGCACTCCTTACATATCAACTTGGGAACCGAGGAAACTCACAGAACACTATCCATGCCATGGGATACGTCCTACAGGATTACGTCCCTTAATAGCGCAGTAATTCGATTGATGTCGATTGCTGACTATTGTGGTTATGAGGATGATGTGAGCAGCGGTTGCTGTCTATTTGTCCAAATACGGAGTTCCTCCCACACATACATAGTTGAGAATGTTCATGATAATAATCTTTATCTTAGCTCCTTATAATGCTAGTGGTGTATCCGCTACTCCCTGAGAACGCTTTGTCCCAATTGCAGTTCCAATCCCTCTTACATACGTGATACTTACTTTCTGCATTCAGTTGTTTTACTTTACGTTATTGTTGCTCTTATACCTAAAACCCAAAAACACCCTTTTACACAATACTCGCATTTTATCTTGTTACTTAGAACTTTATTTAGCATTTCTATCGTAATATTTATCTCAAGAGTTATTAGACTTCAGACTCCTGCTCCCTATGGGATCGATATCTTTATTTCGAAACTAGCTACAAACGATCTGTGCACTTACAGTCATCAGTTTGCACCTAAATACTTTTAATAAAATTTGTGACATGATGCGTATTAAGGATGTTGAACCAAATGATGTTAAATTACGTTTGTTTCCTTTCTCTCTAAGAGGAAAGGCTAAGGTCTGGTTGCTAGCTCTACCTAAAGGCACTATTAAATCTTGGGAGGAATGCATTAATCTCTTTATGACTAATTTTTTTTCCCAGCTAAGACTTTGCAGCTGAGATCCAACATTACAAGTTTTATACAAGAAGACTGCAAGCCACTAGCTCTTGCATGGGAAAGGATGAAAGAAGCCGTAATGAATTGTCCTAGTCATGGGATGGAAGAATGGCTTATAATGCATTTATTTTATAATGGCCTTAACCCAATGTATAAGTCTATGCTAGATACTGCAGCAGGAGGAAGGATCATGGGAAACCAAGTGACTATTGCAAAGAAGCTACTTGATGATATGCAAAAAATCATGCCTAATGGCATGTGGAGAGAACCTCAAAAAGGGTGAATCCAATCACTGAGGTAAACAATGAAGAGGTTACTGTAAAGGTAGATGAGTTACTCAACATAGTAAAGGGTAAGGAAGATACCCAAATTGATGCTATCACTACCAATGTTAATGATGTTAATTTTATAGCTCATACTCCTTATAATCCTGCTTGGAAGAACTCAAAAATTTGCCTCTAATGTTGAAAAACATTACTGTAATCCTACAGGAGCTCCTTACAATAATTACGATAATCATAATGGAGCAAATCATGGCAATCTCTCTTTTGAACATACTGTTATTCATGCAAGCTCAAACCAACCAAAATAATATACTTATTAAAATCACGGAGAACCATGAGACTAGCATTGTTAAATTATCTAATTAAGACGTTGCAATTAGAAATGATGTGAAGGCTCTACAAGAAAGGACAAAGACCATGGAGGCACAATTGGGCAAGGTAGCTAAGAGCCAAGCAAAAAGTTTCTACGGCAAGAACGAACAAAACCCAGATCTAATCTAGATAAAAGCCAAGATCTAATCTATTAGACATGTGCAACGATATAGATAGGAACTAACCCTCGTAGATCCGAAAGCGTTAACGAGATTAGATCTCGTGGTTGATGTAGTCGATCACTTGCCGATCTCAAGATCGTGTGGACGATCCTTCCGGCGTCGCGTTCCGGCAGCGCTTTCGTAGTCGGTCAAGTGGACGATCCTTCCGGCGTCGCGTTCCGGCAGCGCTTTCGTAGTCGGTCAAGTGGACGATCCTTCCGGCGCCGCGTTCGGGCAGCGCTTCCGCAGTCAGTCACACGTGCGGAGTCGAAGCAGACCTTCCTCTCCTCGTTCCAGCGAGCAGCGGAGGTAGTAGATCTTCTCCACGGAATCCCAGTAGCACGACGGCGTGGTGGTGGTGGTGGAGTAGAGAATTCTGCAGGGCTTCGCATATGCCTGTGCAGAAGAAAGGAGGAGGAGAGAGGCGGCAAAGATTAGGAGTTATAGAGCAGGGGGTGGAGGGGGCGCCCCTGCCCCTCTATTTAAAGGGGGTGAGGCGCCATGGGAGGGGGAGTCCTTGTAGGACTCCCCTCCCTCTAGGGCCGGCGGATTGGGGAGGGGGGAGGAGTCCTCCTCCCCCATGACTCCTAGTCTTGACCCACCAGGACTCCTTGATCCCTTCCTTGGTTTTCAAGCAAACTCCAAGAAACCTTCCAGAACCTTCCGGAACATTCCGAAACCTTCTAGAACCCTCATACAAATACTCCGGAACATTTCCTAACCCAGAAAATGATCCCCAATATATGAATCTTATTCTCCGGAGAATTCCGGATCTCCTCGTGATGTCCCGGATCCATTTCGAGACTCCGAACAACATTCGGTCTCCAACGCACATTCCATATCTAATTAAAACAACTTCGAACCTTAAGTGTGTCACCCTACGGTTCGTGAATATGTAGACATGACAGAGACACATCTCCTATCAATAACCATCAGCGGGGCCTGGAGATCCATAATGGCTCCCACATACTCAACGATGACTTCGTGATCGATTGAACCATTTACATACGAAACCAATTCCCTTTGTCACGCGATACTATATTATCCGAGGTTTGATCGTCAGCATCTCCATACCTAGTTCTACCTCGTTACTGATAAGTACTCTTTACTCGTTCCGTGTCATGTCATCCCTTGTGACCTAGTCACATGCTTGCAAGCTAACTAGATGACATTCCACCGAGAGGGCCCAGAGCATATCTATCCGTCATATGGATGGACAAATCCCAATCTTGGTCCATGCGCTTCAACACATACTTTTAGAATACCCAATGACACCTTTATGACCACCCAGTTACGAAGCGGTGTTTGATGTCATCAAAGTACCCATCCGGTGATGGTGATTAACACAACCTCATGGTCGAAGGATTAGGTTACTATGCATTTTAAAAGCTTACAGCAATACGAACTTAATGACTTGATCTTATGCTACGCTTACTATGGGTGTGTGTCCATTATATCATTCTCCTAATGACATAACCTTGTTATTAATCACATCCTAATGTCCATGATCAGGAAACCATGATCATCAATCAATCAACAAGCTAGTTCAACAAGAGGCTTACTAGGGACTCTTACATGTTTACAAAACACACATGTATTAGTGTTTCCTAATAATACAATTATAGCATGGGATGTAAACATTCATCATAAACACAAAGATATAATAATAATCACTTTTATTATTGCCTCTTGGGCATATCTCCAACAGTCGTCCCACTTGCACTAGAGTCAATAATCTAGATTACATGGTAATATACCGAACACCCATGGCGTTCTGGTGTTGGTCATGCTTTGCCCTAGGGAGAGGTTTAGTCAACGGATCTGCCACATTCAGATCAGTGTGTACTTTGCAAATCTTTATGTCACCATCTCGGACATACTCGCGAATAGCGTGAAAACGTAGCTTGATGTGCTTCAGCTTGCTATGTGACCTTGGCTCCTGTGCATTAACTAGCATCGGTGTAACCGTTTACAACAAGCTATTCATCACCTCCATAAGAAAGAACCATATCCTTAGTCCTATTTAGGTACTTTAGGATATTCTTGACCGCTGTCCAGTGCTCCATTCCAGGATCACTTTGATATCTGCTAGTCAAACTAACAGCATGTGCTATATCCGGTCTTGTACACAGCATGGCATACATGATAGAACCTATGGCCGAGGCATAGGGAATATTATTCATCTTTTCTCTATCTTTTGCCGTAGCTGGACTTTGAGTCTTACTCAAGGTCTTACCTGACAAACATGGGCACGAACCCTTTCTTGCTATCTTCCATTCTAAACTTCTTTAGAACTTTGTCCAAGTATGTACTTTGTGAAAGCGCTATTAGGCGTCTTGATCTATCTCTATAAATCTTGATGCCTAGAATCTATGCCGCTTCGCAAAGATCCTTCATTGAAAAACTATTATTCAAATAGGTTTTGACGCTATTAAGAAGTTCTATATCATTCCCAATCAACAATATGTCATCTACATATAGTACTAGGAATGCTACAGAGCTCCCACTCACTTTCTTGTAAATACAAGCTTCTCCATAAGTTTGTATAAATCCAAAGTTTTTGATTACTTTATCAAAACATTGATTCCAACTCCGGGATGCTTGCTTCAGTCCATAAATGGAGCGATGAAGTTTGCATACCTTGCCAGCATCTTTAGGATCGACAAAACCCTTGGGTTGTACCATATACAACTCTTCCTCAATGTCGCCATTAAGGAACGCCGTTTTGACATCCATCTGCCAAATCTCATAATCGAAATGTGCAGCGATTGCTAACAAAATCCTCACAGACTTTAGCTTCGCTACTGGTGAGAATGTCTCATCATAGTCAACTCCTTGAATTTGTCGGAACCCTTTCGCGACAAGTCGAGCTTTATAGACGGTAACATTACCATCAGCATCTGTTTTTCTCTTGAAAATCCATTTGTTCTCGACAGCCTTATGGCCATCCGGTAAGTCCACCAAAGTCCACACTTGGTTTTCGTACATGGATCCCATTTCGGATTTCATGGCTTCTAGCCATTTGTCGGAATCTGGGCTCACCATAGCTTCTTCATACGTCGCAGGGTCATCATCGTTGTCCACCAACATGACATTCAAGGCAGAGTCATACCAATCAGGAGTGGTATGAACCCTTGTTGACCTGTGAGGTTCAGCAGTAACTTCATTTGAAGTTTCATGATCATTATCATTAGCTTCCTCTCCAATTGGTGCAGGCGGCACAAAAACATCTTCAGGTGCTGCGCTACTCTCAAATCCGGGTTCAATAACCTCATCGAGTTCTACTTTCCTTCCAGTCACCTCCTTCGAGAGAAACTCCTTCTCAAGAAAGGATCCATTCTTTGCAACGAAAACTTTGCCTTCGGATCTATGATAGAAGGTATACCCAATTGTTTCTTTAGGGTATCCTATGAAGACGCATTTCTCCGCTTTGGGTTCTAGCTTATCAGGTTGTAACTTCTTTACATATGCCTCGCAACCCCAAACTTTAAGGAACGACAACTTAGGTTTCTTACCAAACCACAATTCGTATGGTGTCGTTTCAACGGATTTAGATGGTGCCCTATTTAAAGTGAATGCGGCTGTCTCTAATGCATAGCCCCAAAATGATAACGGTAAATCTGTAAGAGACATCATAGACCGAACCATATCTAAGAGAGTTCGATTACGACGTTCGGACACACCATTACGCTGTGGTGTTCCCGGCGGTGTCAACTGCGAAAGTATTCCATATTTCTTTAAATGCATGCCAAACTCATAACTCAGATATTCACCTCCGTGGTCAGAACACAGAAATTTAATCTTCTTGTTACGATGATTTTCCACTTCACTTTGAAATTCCTTAAACTTCTCAAAAGTTTCGGACTTATGTTTCATAAAGTAGACATACCCATATCTACTTAAGTCATCCGTGAAAGTGAGAACATAACGATATCCACCACGCGATGCTACATTCATTGGTCCGCACACATCGGTATGTATTATTTCCAATAAGTCTGTAGCTCGCTCCATTGTACCAGAGAATGGAATCTTAGTCATTTTTCCCATTAGACATGCTTCGCATCTTTCAAGTGATTCAAGAAGTCCATCAGAATGGAGTTTCTTCATACGCTTCACTCCAATGTGACCAAGACGACAGTGCCACATGTATGTAGAATTATCATTCAATTTTATTTGTTTAGCATCTATGTTGTGAACATGTGTATCACTGCTATCGAGATTCAGTAAGAATAAAACATTCATCTCAGGTGCATTACCATAAAAGATATTACTCATATAAATCGAACAACCTTTATTCTCGGACTTAAAAGAGTAACCGTCTCGCAATAAACAGGATCCAGATATAATGTTCATGCTTAACGCAGGCACCAAATAACAATTATTCAAATTTAAAACTAATCCCGAAGGTAGATGTAGAGGGAGCGTGCCGACGGCGATCACACCAACCTTGGAGCCATTTCCAACGCGCATCATCACCTCGTCTCTTGCCAGTCTTTGTTTATTCCGCAACTCCTGTTTCGAGTTACAAATATGAGCAACCGAACCAGTATCAAATACCCAGGCACTACTACGATTACTAGTAAGATACACATCTATAACACATATATCAAATATACCTTTCTTCTTGATGTTGCCGTTCTTCAGATCCGCCAGGTACTTAGGGCAGTTACGCTTCCAGTGACCAGCACCCTTGCAGTAGAAGCACTCAGTTTCAGGCTTAGGACCAGCCTTGGGCTTCTTAGCAGGTGCGGCAGCTTTCTTGCCGTCCTTCTTGAAGTTGCCCTTGTTCTTAGGCTTGCCCCGTCTCTTGAAATTGGTGGTCTTATTGACCATCAACACTTGGTGCTCCTTCTTGATCTCCACTTCAGGAGTTTTCAGCATGGACGACAGTTCAGGCAACGTCTTGTTCATGCAGTGCATGTTGTAGTTCATCACAAAGTTCTTGTAACTTGGTGGCAGTGATTGAAGGAGACGGTGAATCCCCAATTCATTAGGAATCGATATTCCCAACTCTTGGAGCTTCTTTGCGTACCCAGACATGGTGAGCACGTGCTCGCTAACGAAGCTTCCCTCTTCCATCTTATAGTTAAAGAACTTTTCGGATGCCTCATAGCTCTCCATGGCCGCACGAGTCTCAAAAATTAGCCTGAGCTCCTTAATGATCTCAAACGGGTCGTGGTGCTCAAAACGCTTTTGGAGCTCTGATTCTAAACCGTACAGGATGGCACATTGAACTGTGGAGTAATGATTTTTCCGAGTGGCGAAAACATTCTTTTCGCCATCGGTGGCATTATCTGCAGGTGGGTCACCTAGCGGTGCTTCGAGCACATAGGTCAACTGACCAGCCCTGAGGACGATCTTCAGTCCATGGAACCAGTCCGTAAAATTGCTTCCATTGTTCTTAAGCTTTTCTTTCTCTAGGAATGCATTGAAATTGATGGAGGGGTCGCCATAATTTACAATAATTTGCAAGTAGTTTAGACTAAGTTTATGACAAATTGAGTTCAATTTTAATTTTAAAACTAACTAGGTGAACTCCCACTCAAAACAACATCCCTCACATTGTCTTAGTGATTACATGAACCAAGTCCACTACACCAAGTCCGATCTTCACGAGAGAAGATGTAGTTTCATCGGCGAACAATCTTCATGTTCATCATATCATTTATATGACTCATGCTCTACCTTTCGGTATTCCGTGTTCCGAGACCATGTCTGTACATGCTAGGCTCGTCAAGATAACCTTAGTTTCCGCATGTGCAAATCTGGCTTGCACCCGTTGTATGCACACGTAGAATCTATCACATCTGATCATCACGAGATGCTTCGAAACGACGAGTCTTAGCAGTGGTGCCAACTAAGGGTGAACACTTTATTACTTGATATTTACTGAGAGGGATCATCTTATAATGCTACCGTCACGATCTAAGCAATACAAGATGCATAAAGGATTAACATCACAGGCAATTCATAATTAGTGTGATATGATATGGCCTTTTCTTCTTGCGCCTTTGATCTCCATCTCCAAAGCACGAACATGATCTCCATCATCACCAGCATCGTGTCAAGGTCAGTGGCGCCGCTTCATGGTTGTCCATCATCACCAGCAACTATTACAACTACTTGGAATAAAGCTATTACAAGATGAATAGACACGCAGGTCTTAACAGAATTAAAGACAACCATTAGGCTCCTGCCGGTTGCCATATTACAACAAGGATCATTGCATACATCAAATACAATCATAATCACATGATGGCCATATCACATCACAAAACCCCTGCAAAAACAAGTTAGACGCCTCTAATTTTCTTTGCATGTTTTACGTGGTTTGGGGCTTTCGCACAAGACCGATCTTACCTACGAACAAGAACCACAACATTGATACAAGTGTTGTCAGATGCTCATTGTAAATTGAATCTTAACTATGGTGGGAGAGACAGACACCCGCAAAGCCACTTGTGCAAAGCAAGTTGCACGTCAAGCGTGGAGCAAGTCTCATGTGCGATGACATGTAATGTTAGCCCGAGCCGCTTCATCCCACCATGCCGCAAGATGCAAAGTACACGCTAAGACACCGACAACAAAAGCATAAACGCCCACAAAAACATTGTGTTCTACTCGTGCAACAGATCTACGCATAGATATGGCTCTGATACCACTGATGGGTTCGTAGCATGGAAAACAAAAAAATTCTACCGCAAGAATGAACAAAACCAAGATCTAATCTAGATAAAAGCCAAGATCTAATCTATTAGACATGTGCAACGAGATAGATAGGAACTAACCCTCGTAGATCCGAAAGCGTTAACGAGATTAGATCTCGTGGTTGATGTAGTCGATCACTTGCCGATCTCAAGGTCGTGTGGACGATCCTTCCGGCGTCGCATTCCGGCAGCGCTTCCGCAGTCGGTCAAGTGGACGATCCTTCCGGCGCCGCGTTCGGGCAGCGCTTCCGCAGTCGGTCACACGTGCGGAGTCAAAGCAGACCTTCCTCTCCTCGTTCCAGCGAGCAGCGGAGGTAGTAGATCTTCTCCACGGAATCCCAGCAGCACGACGGCGTGGTGCTGGTGGTGGAGTAGAGAATTCTGCAGGGCTTCGCCTATGCCTGTGCAGAAGAAAGGAGGAGGAGAGAGGCGGCAGAGATTAGGAGTTATAGAGCAGGGGGTGGAGGGGGCGCCCCTGCCCCTCTATTTAAAGGGGGTGAGGCGCCATGGGAGGGGGAGTCCTTGTAGGACTCCCCTCCCTCTAGGGCCAGCGGATTGGGGAGGGGGGAGGAGTCCTCCTCCCCCACGACTCCTAGTCTTGACCCACCAGGACTCCTTGATCCCTTCCTTGGTTTTCAAGCAAACTCCAAGAAACCTTCCAGAACCTTCCGGAACATTCCGAAACCTTCTAGAACCCTCATACAAATACTCAGGAACATTTCCTAACTCAGAAAATGATCCCCAATATATGAATCTTATTCTACGGAGAATTCCGGATCTCCTCGTGATGTCCCGGATCCATTCCAAGACTCCGAACAACATTCGGTCTCCAACGCACATTCCATATCTACTTAAAACAACTTCGAACCTTAAGTGTGTCACCCTACGGTTCGTGAATATGTAGACATGACAGAGACACATCTCCTATCAATAACCATCAGCGGGACCTGGAGATCCATAATGGCTCCCACATACTCAACGATGACTTCGTGATCGACTGAACCATTTACATACGAAACCAATTCCCTTTGTCACGCGATACTATATTATCCGAGGTTTGATCGTCAGCATCTCCATACCTAGTTCTACCTCGTTACTGATAAGTACTCTTTACTCGTTCCGTGTCATGTCATCCCTTGTGACCTAGTCACATGCTTGCAAGCTAACTAGATGACATTCCACCGAGAGGGCCCAGAGCATATCTATCCGTCATATGGATGGACAAATCCCAATCTTGGTCCATGCGCTTCAACACATACTTTTAGAATACCCAATGACACCTTTATGACCACCCAGTTACGAAGCGGTGTTTGATGTCATAAAAGTACCCATCCGGTGATGGTGATTAACACAACCTCATGGTCGAAGGATTAGGTTACTATGCATTTTAAAAGCTTACAGCAATACGAACTTAATGACTTGATCTTATGCTACGCTTACTATGGGTGTGTGTCCATTATATCATTCTCCTAATGACATAACCTTGTTATTAATCACATCCTAATGTCCATGATCAGGAAACCATGATCATCAATCAATCAACAAGCTAGTTCAACAAGAGGCTTACTAGGGACTCTTACATGTTTACAAAACACACATGTATTAGTGTTTCCTAATAATACAATTATAGCATGGGATGTAAACATTCATCATAAACACAAAGATATAATAATAATCACTTTTATTATTTCCTCTTGGGCATATCTCCAACAATATGATGATATCTATGCTCTCGAAGGAAACATCTAAAACATGAACAACCTCTCCATCAACCTTCGAGATGCTACTGCCAACCACGCCACCTAGTTCAACAATTGGAGCAGCCAATGGAACATGGGGATTATCCACCACCACCATAATGAGAAACAAAAGGGCTTACAAAATCTTGGGGATGTGTCCCTCGGCAATTTTATTTGTGTAATAATGAGGTTGTACTCTTGCTCCTTGTGAGCTTTGAAACACTCGTGTTGGTTTGTTCCAACATTTTGCTTTTCTTTCGTTTTTCGTTTGTTTTTATTTTCTTATTTCCTTGCTTGGTCACAACTTCTTTTCTATTCTCTAATCCCCATCCTCAAACATACAAAGAAAAAATCCCTTTTTCCTTTTTCGTGAAAGTGGATTTTGCCTTTTGCCTCTTTACTTTAATTTTATTATGGGAGTTATTTTTACTTGAGTTTTGAAGGAACACATCCCTATAAGGAAGAGGATTGTGAAGTCGCTCATGAGAGGTATGTCCTATGTCTCCCACTTTTGAAGTTTGAATTATTTATCTTAAGTTGGTTAATTTTCTAAGATGCAATGCTAGTGGGAGTAATTCAAAATAGTTAGAGTAAAGCTTTTTATTTGTATGAATGATTAGTTGTGAAAGCTTTTGCTCTAGTTCTTGTAGCTAACCGAGTCTTTCCTTGGAAATAATATTGCCAAAAAAGTACAATAAGAAAAAGTCTCAAATTTATGACTTGTTTGATGAATGATTGTCTTGAGAGTTCACCTTTGAAGATACTTAACCCCATACATGTTTTGATAGACTTGATGGCACTCTTGAAAGGAGTTGTTTGATTGAAATGAAGTCTAGTAGTAATTCTAATGCATGCCAAAGCTAACCTTGTGGATCAAACTCTAATACTATTTAAAAGAGTTCTATGTTTTTGACGCACACCTTTGTATGCCAACAACTCCGCTGGCCTACGAACGATCAATGGTACAACCCCTGATTTCGGCTATGAGTTGACGACATGGGTGGCACTTGTCACCGTAATGGGCAAAATTATTGGTACTCTCAAAGGTTGTGCAAACCATTGTTTAAAATAATCACGCAGTGATCCTTGTTGAGAATTATCCTTGAAAGAAGGAAGAAAAAATATATGAATATCCACATAACAAGTCCTTGGCATGGTCTCATTACTACTTTATGAATTTTCTAGAAAGACAATGATTGGAATAGAAGTATTTTGATAGTCTTGATTTACTGATGTGGGTCTCAATAAGACACTTCACTGCTATGCTACTTAGGACATGAACTCTCTTACTCAATTTTGCTATTATAAAACATCCTAGTGTTCCTTGGCAAGGTGAGAGTTAACTAGAGGAATTGGATTGATTGTTACACTCCTAGTTATTTATACTTATATTAAACTCTACTTTGATTTTCTTGAGTTATCAAAGCTTCTATAGTGTTCTTGGCATCTCTCTAACTTTGATGAGCCTTTCAAATGGAAGAAGTGTTGGACGCATATGACTTCCAACCGTAAGTGAATTCATATCCTTGTTGTTTCAGTTTAAACGCTGAATTCCTCGTAGTTTTATTGTTTTTCTTGCTCGAGGGCGATCAAGGTTTGAGCTTTGGGAGGTTGATGGCTCTAAAAATAGCCATCTTTTTCCGCGTTTAAACATTGTTTTTAGTCAAGCAATTGACAAGAATCTCTCTAGCCTTGCTACTAATGACTAATTATTGCAAAGATATGCAAACCATTGCCTTGAATTGTGTTGTGCAGGAAATCACGCTTTTTAATGCGAAATCAGGAGCCATAAATGAAGATATTGAGGAAATATACATGGCCAAGTAAACCTGGAGCAATAACTAGGCATCAAGGGCCATAAAGACCACTGGTACGGGTAGGGCCCACCCGTACCATGTGTTGGCAGCTTTGTCTTGTCAAACCCTACAACTTTTGTGAAGGAGCCTATATATTTCAAGGTCCCAGCCACCGCGTAGAGGGCCACCATTCTCAGATTGCATCACAACACCACCAAAGAAGATCCACACCATAGTCCATCCCCTCCATCTTCCATCCTCTCCATTAGCCATATCCATTACTTGGTACTTGAGATCTCCTTGTGATTGGGCGACCATTGTAAGAATATTTGATTACAATCTAAGTATTTTGCACAATGTTTTCTATCCTTGATCTTACTGTTATGAGTGATTAGTCCTCACGGGCTGCGGATTGGGGTGAAACCTCGCAGCAATTATGTGCATCTAATCTATGGGAGCATTGTGTTTTGTTTGAATAAGAGATTTGTATCTTTTGTTTCTTTGTCTCTTGCCTTGATCTTTGGACTTGTAGGTATCCAAGACCCCTGAGATCGATAAAGGCTTGAGGTGAGATACTTGGCTAGCAACTATCTCATAGGAAGCCCAGTGACAGAAAGGGTTGTACGGTCTTTGCTTAGCGACCCATTCGGGAACAACAGCAACATCTCTCATTAAGGCTTTGATCTGTGTTTTTCACTTAATAACTGTTTGTATCCCGGTACTTCATGGTGCAACCGGTTGGATAAAAATGCTATTGTTATGCCTCTGACTCGCAGGGGCTTTATTATATTAGGATGTGATGCCCACAAGGATTATCTCTATTAAAACATTGCACATGACTGTGCCTATTATTATTTTTATCCCATATGATGTGCAGATGTAGGTGAATCTTCAACCCTGGCTTATCTCCATCCATTGAAACAACCCACGATATAAAGTAAACTAGAGTGGTCTGGTAAACAAAGGTAAAAAGAACAAAGTCTTGCAGACATGTCCTTTTTAATTCCTTTTAGCATTGATTCCCAAGGTTCGATTAAACCTAGGTCTACTAGGGAAAAAATACTATTATACTACATCTGTGAATCCGGATCGAGGGTATCAGTAACTCATCAACCCAAGTACCTTTTTCTCTTTCGAGTGGTGTCAGTAGAATTTTGTTGATGCCATTGGTCACAAGGCCATTAGCTTTTTTCACCCGGTCATTGGTTTGCGGGTGGGCGTCCGATGCATAGTTCACTTGTATGCCCATCTCCTTATGGTACTAGTTAAATTATCCAGAAGTGAAGTTTGATTTGTTATAAGTGATGATGTTGTGAGACACTATGAAACGGAAAACTATTGACTTGATGAAGTTCACAGCCAAAGTAGCATCTTGGCCGGTGACGGGCATTGCCTCGATCCACTTGGTGAATTTGTCGACTACAATGAGCAGAAAGACGTGTCCTCTAGGAGATGATTTGTAGAGTTTTACCACCATGGCGAGTCCTCACTAGGCGAACAGCCAAGCCATAGGTATGGGGGCCAGTTCTGCGGCGGGTGCGTTAGGTTTGTAGCAAATCTCTAGCATGCTTCACATGTTATCACTATATCTTTCGCATCATGGACTGCGGTGAGCCAATAGAATCCTACGCAGAAGGCCTTTGTCGCTATTGATCGGCTGCTAGCATGATGGCTGCATATTCCTTCATGGATGTCCTTGTGGACGCGCTTCCCTTCTTCGGGTGTCACGCATCGCTGGAGCACACCCATGTAGAGTTCTCCCTTTATTACCCGAAAATCCCTGGACCGACAGGTGATGCGTCATGCTTTGACTGTGTCTTTTGGGAGTTCTCCGTTTATCATATATGTCAAATATGGCTGCATCCACATTGTTTCTATCATCATGACGTTTTCAGGTTCTTCCTCGTCTTCGGGAGCAAGTGTTTGTTTAGATGATGGTGCAGCCCACAAGTCAATCTGCGGCTTTTCCCCGTTTCGTGCCTTACATTCTGCGGCTTTACTGGCTTTTTTTACCTTGATGGAGCGCTCACTAGTATCTTCCTAGAAAACCCCAGGCGGTACAAGTAGGCAGAGGGACCCAATGTTTGCAAGATTGTCGGCTTCTTCATTGCTTGCTCTGCCGATATGGGAGACCTCACACCCGTCAAAGTAACCCTACATGATGTTGTACATGTCGCGATACGCGATCATGTTATCGTTGATGGTATCGCACTTATTCATTACTTGTTGTGCGACGAGGTTTGAATCTCCAAAGATTTTGAGGCGAATTTCACCCCAAGCTTTTACCATTCGCATACCGTGCAACAGGGCCTCGTATTCTGCTTCATTATTTGATGCGTTCAGGAAACTCATCTGAAGTATGTAGTGCATATTGTCTCCTTGGGGTGATACCAGTATGACGCCAGCTCCTGCTCTTCCAGTTCTTTTGGACTCGTCGAAATATATCATCCATGCACTCAACAAGTCCGGGGACCCATGCTTTGTAGTTCCATCCACTCTGTGATGAAGTCAGGAAGAACCTGAGATTTTATTATTTTTCACTTCTCGTACTTGATATCTCGAGGGGATAGCTCGATTCCCCTGAGAGAGACAAACCATATTGCTTCGAGGTTGTTGAGGATGTTGGAGAGGGGAGCCTCGTTGACCACCACAATCAGATGTTCGGAGAAATAAAGGCACGGTTTTCGCGTAGTCATGAAGACACCATGTGCAAGCTTCTGATAGTGAGGGTACCTTTTCTTGGACGGAGATAGTACCTCGATGAGGTAGTAGACCGGCCGTTGGACACCATGGGATTTTCCTTCTTCGGGTCGTTTGACGACCAGTACCGTGCTAACCACTTGGTTTGTGGTGGCGATGTATAGCAATAATGGTTTCTCCTTGGATGACACCAAAACAGGTGATGTCGAGAGTGTTTTCTTGAGGCTCTCAAAGGCTTGCTGGGCTTCGTCGGTCCACTTGGAGGTGTCCGATTTCTTCATCAGTGCATAGAATGGCAGTGCTTTTTCTCCCAACGGAGCGATGAATTAGTTTAGCGCCGCTACACGCCCAGCCAGCTGCTGGACACCTCATAGATTTGTTGGATTCTTCATGGTTAGGATTGCCTGTATTTTCCTCGGGTTTGCTTCTATTCCCTTGGCCGACACGAGGTACCCGAGGAGTTTCCTAGCAAGGACTCCAAAGGAGCACTTTGTCGGGTTGAGCTTGATGTAGTACTTATCGAGATTATCGAATGTTTCATGTAAATCACCGATAAAGGTTGACTCTTTCCTTGTTGTAATCATGATGTCATCGATGTAGACCTGGACATTTCTTTCGATTTGATTTCCTAGGCCAAATTTGCATCATCTGCTGGTAGGTGGCACCCGTGTTTTTCAGCCCAAAGGGCATTGTACTATAGCATAATACACCATAAGGTGTGATAAATGTTGTATTTTCTTGGTCTTCTTCTTTCATCCGGATCTGGTGGTATCCGGAGTATGCGTCCAAGAAAGACGCTCGCACCCAGTGGTTGCATCGATGATTTGATCGATTCATGGGAGTGGAAAGTGATCCTTCGTACAGTGCTTGTTTAGTGTGGTGAAGTCAATACACATGTGTAGCTCGATCATATTTTTCTTCAGAACACACACTGGGGTTAGCGACCCATGTTGCTTTTTTATTTCCTTGATAAACTTTGCATCGAGTAGACGATGGAGTTCTTTTCCAATGGCCTTGCATATTGGCTCCGCGAACCGGCAAAGCGATTGTTTTACTGGTCATGCGGTGGGGTAGATGTTGAGTGCATGCTCGGCTAGTTCCCTAGGGATTCCTGGCATGTCAGATGGAGCCCATGCGAAAATTTCCCTCTTCTCACAAAGGAACTCAACGAGCGCGCTTTCCTATGCGGGACTGAGGTTCGAAGCCACATAGGATGTTTCCTTCGGATCCATCGGATGGACCTGCGCACTTCCTTTGTGTCCTTTGCTGCATCCAAAGATTGTTCGGGTATCGATCTTGTTGCTTCTGGCATAACATCATGTTCGTCAGTGGTCTTGAGTTGGGTGAGCTCCGTCTCCATGCTGAAGGATTTATATATCTTGTTGAACTCTCGGTCGTAGTTGTCCAAGCGGGCAAAGCTTCCTCTTATGGATATGATTCCATTGGGTACCGACATCTTCATCATGAGGTACGCGTAATGCAGTACCACATGAATCGCGCAAAGGTTGGGCGTCCCAGGATTGTGTGGTACTGTGATGGCTAGTCCATAACTTCGACCTTGATTTTTTCTTGTCTGAAACTTCCTCGGGTTCCAAAGACAACATCAAGGTAGATCTTGCCTAGAGGAACCTCGGTGTTGCTTAGGACGATGTCATGGAACGAAGTGTCTGTTGGAGCCAGGTTGGTGAGAGAGTAGTTCATTGCGTGTAGTGTTTTGGTGTAGATGAGGTTGATGTTCCTTCCTGCATCCATAAAGACCTTGATCATGTCGAATCTGCCGATTTGTGCTTCAACTATCAATGCCGAATGACCTGGTCGGGGAACCCAAATGGAGTGATCAGCCCTGCTGAAAGTGATATCCTACTTAGACTAGTGGAGGTACTCGGGTGTTGGTGGTTTTTCCTTAATGCCATGTTAACTTGTAGGGTGATTAGCTTTTGCGTTTTGTTGGATGCGCATCCTTTATAAATCATGTTCATTGCTCCCCTGGACCTTGGGTATTCATCATTTTTTCCTCTATTTTCCTCGGGTAGCTGCTGGATCGTCGCAGCTACCGGAGGTGGTGGTGGTGCGTTTAGTGCCAGTGCCCTAATGGCGGTGTTGTATCCCTGGTTTGTTGCCTCGGCCACCTTAATGTTGAATGCTTGATTGAGCCCCAAGAAGGTGTCACAATCTCTCATGAGGTTATTTGATCGCCTCCTCTCTTCGGAGTCGACATAGTAGTGCATGTGGCATGGACCATCCAGCATCTGCACAACTGGCATTGGGGCTTCCCTCGGCTGCCTCGGCCAGTACTGTTGTGTTGTCCCACTTGGTCCTCCTTCCTGATTCCTTTGATATCCTCCACTGCAGTTATCACTCCTGCGGTTGTCCTCGTTGACGTAACCAGTCGCAACGTGGCTTGGCCCTCTGTAGCTGTCGTAGTTACGTTGTATTCTGTTGTCATTATTTCACTTGCCATGGTCTTCTTCGGGTGAGCGACCACACTTGTCAGCCCATATATTTGCCATGTCCATTAGCTGGGAGATCGTTTTTGGCTTGACCCGACCCCTCTCCTCTATGAATTCTTTCTGGGGCAAACCATCGTTGAAACCATTGACCGCCCTCTCATCAGAGATATCTTCAGCTGAGGTTTTAATGATGTTCCACCGCTGTATGAATGCGCGTATTGACTCGCCTGATTTTTGCTTGCACGCCCTCAACTCCTCGATGGATGAGGGTCGCTTGAACGTGGATTTGAAGTTTTGGATGAACTTGTCATCCAGGTCGCCCCAACTGCTAATTGATTTTTCAGGTAACTGTCTTAGCCAGGATACCCCCCCCCCCCAAGTTTCACTGTTTGTAAATAATCCGCTAGACACGCTTCTCGCTCTTAGAGGCCATCGTACTTTATGTGGAATCTTGAAATCCTTGGGTACGAGCGTCTTGCAAACCCTATGGGTAAAGCAACTTGCGCCACGTGCTACGAGATCATCTTCACTTTCCTCGTATGAGTACCTTCTGCGCCTTTCCCGAGCTTTATCGACTTTGCTTTCCGTAATGTCGTCCCTTGCGTCGTGGCCGCGTGAGGAGTGCGCAAACCGCGCATGGTGCAGTGACCTAGATATACGGGTTCATGTCATCTGTCGAGGACTGTTGTGACAGCGTGGTGATCTGCTAGAGTGTGGGACAATTTCATGGTCCTCCTTTGCGAGTGTTGCTCCAACCATGCCGAGTCCCATAAGGGCGAAGCGATGGATAGCTACTCGCGGATCATCGGCTTCTGATTGAGTTGTGAGTAGATAAGTTTGAGATGCGACGAGGGCGGCTTGCGCTGTTTTACCACTAATATGGCCCACTGAATCCACGGACATGAATGACAGATTCAGGCCTCGGGTGATGTCGCATTTGTCGGCTTCAAGTATATTGTTCAGCCGAGAGTCGCCTCTTCCTGGTTGTGATTGTCCTGCGACGCTTCCGGAGTTACGGGTGGAGCTGAGTTGCGCCTATCGCATGCTTGATTCATCGGCTCTTCTTTTCCGCTCTTCCAGGTCCCTTTGCATCTTGATCAATTGCCTCCTTTGCTTGTGAAGGAGGTACTGGTACGCCATTAAATTGTCACGTGTGACGTCCGTCGCCATGGGTACTGCACCCGAGATAGTGTTTCTTGCTTTCTCCTAGGAACCTGTGGCAGCCGAATAGCTATACGTTCACCATCATTTGCTTCGCCTCCTCCTTGGACAACGCGGTTTTCTGGTGCTGGTTCTGATCCGTTCCTACACAGAGTTGTATCCTTTTCGAAAATAATATCATTAGGCTGGATAATCAAGTTATCATTTTCGTCACGTTGTGTTGAGGTTCCTCGTCTCCTCATGTGGCTCCTATGATCACGCACACATGGTGGTGCTCCATGTATGATTTGTTGATGTATTTGTCAGAACTGTAGGAGACACCGTCCTTAGGACGAGTGAGATCCTTTAGGTTCTGCTCTGAGTATAAATATGTTTTTTATCCTGGAGTTTCTCAGATTCGTCGTTTGTTGGGTCCGTTCCTGCGGTGATGGTGTTTTGAAATCAGATCTGAAGGAGAGGCTGTCATAGAGATCGGTCAAATCCCCCAGATTCTCGGCGTGGCCGCTATTGTCTTCGACGCTTGTCGGGTGCGAGGTGGCCCTTGCAGTGGAGCCAATAGAAGATGCTGGTGTTGCCTCGTGTGCTATGATTGGAGCCGACGAACCCGAGAAGATCGGATCCGAAAGGAAGAGAACTTCCTCTGTTCCGATGCAAAAGTGGAGGTTTCCGATCATGAGATTTGTCTCCTCGTCAAAAAATTCTGGCAGAGGGGTGGGCGAGCGGGAATCAAGATCGATGGGATCGTGATGGATCTCCCCGACCTCAATCGTCGGATTGCTGCTTGGTGAAGTTGAAGCCGCCGAATTCATGACTCAAGCACTCGAAGTTCCCATAGATGGCGCCAATTATCGAGGGGTAACCTCAGCAATATCCATAGTTATGAACCTGGATTCGATGGAAATGAGAGCGTTGTTGATTTCGTCGGCCTGTTAGACAAACAAGAGAGTCGAATCCTATCTGAGCTTTATTGCAAAAGGATGATTACAAAGTCGTCGGTTCGCTAGATACAATCTAACTCATGGTGGTTTGTGTTTCGCTCAAGGCTGCGGTGCCTTCTCTGTCGGTTCCTCCCAGCCCTTATATGAAAGGTTGGGTCTCAGAGTCCAATACAGATCGGTTACAAGTTTGATTACAGCTACCCAACTATGTCGGTTCGTATTTCTATCTTGATCAACACGCCTAGTTCTTGGGCTTCAGATGCTTTCAGAACTCCTTATTACTTTGTAGGCCTTGGGTCATAGTCTAAGTATGTACCAGGTATACCAATTATGAGAACCCAATAAGTTATACCCATGTCAGTAGGTAGTGTAGTATTATGGAGAGTGGACGATTTTCCAGTATTATGAAGCAAGTCAAGAATCAAATTGTAACTAACGAGTGTAGAAAAATGGCAACGCTTGATCAGTTTGAATGAGCGGATCAATATAACTGATCACATAAATTTCAAACTTTCGTAGCACCAATGTCACCAGTTCCAATAATTTGAAGAAAAATAATAATGGAACACATAGAAGAAGAACTGATTTTTTATCACGTATGTAATGAGAAACAGCGAAGCTAGGGGCTGGAAAGTTTATTTTGGAACAGTGAAGGTTATAATTAAATCGGCGTTATCTACTATGGTCCTTTTGCCAACTTGGAAATGGCACAAGTCTTTGTAATTAAACAAAAGGTATTCCACGAAGGAAGTTTGGAATCATCACAGCATTAAAATAAACATTTCCTCGAGGTATATTCAGCACAATGAAATCTCTATGTATGACAAAGATCATGTGACTTCACAATGAAAGCCAAAAGATAGACCGCCAAAAAGAAGAAAAATAACATCTCGTGGCACTGACATTGAATAATCTTTTTATTCAGAGGAATATTCCGAATATTAACTCTCAAGATCAGCCCAACTCATTATAGAATTTATGAATTAACCTTTGATTTGGGAAACAATCACATGTGCGTAACCTACTAACCTTCTATGTTGTTTGATCCTACTATGACAGGTCTAATCATCTTTTTGTTTCTGCACACCCGGCCAGGATCCACCGTTCATACCTGTTTCAAGCAATGCATGAAACAAACAATTCCACAACTCAGCCAACCCAACTTATCCAAATCACAGTCAAAAAACTGCAAGTCATTCTGCGACCGTCAATGAGGATGCCAAGAATCAAAATATATGCCACGGCGCACCACCACAAGCATGACCATGGGTGGGCCCTAGGGCTAGCCCTGCTCAGGTTGGCCGATGTTTTCTCCAGATCACGTTTGTTTGGGGGCGGAGTTTTCGCTTTCCAAGTCGTCGAGAAACTTGTTGCAGGCGTTCATGGTACGGGCATCTAGCAGATTATGGTTCCAGAGCTTGATCATAACGAATCGCCAACACCTGTTCATCCAGCGTAAAAACTTATAGATCAAGCCACAGGCATGTAGGGTGAGGTGTTCATAGCAGATTTCTGAACCGCCATTTACCGTCGTAGAGTGGGGTTGTGCACGAGCTCTTGTCCATGCTGCCGGGAGAATGCGTCACAAGCCCAACGTATATGGCCATCGGCTAGTACCCTGCAGTTCACGTTTAAAGTATGAAAACAGGAATATGTATCTCAAGGATACAAGACAACTATTAGTTCCAATGGCTCCTCTATTACGAAACAAAATCTAGTATCATGCTTTACTGTACCATACCATCCAGGACAAAGATCCAATACCATAGCTAAATATATGTTGCCAAATCAAGCCGAATAGAGCGCCACTATTAGTTCCAATGGCTATTTGCGAAGGATAGAACGCAGCAAATTTCAGAAATCAAATTTAGAACTGAAGTTATCATTTGGACATCTTAGGACCTTCTGTGCCATCTTGTTTTAGTAGAATTCTGACAGCGATGCTATAAATTCTCGTTAGTACAGTGCAAAAAAGAAATTCCAGCGGCAGATCCATACGCAACAACGTTTCAATGGCATATAACTAAATTCCCATTAATAATAACATAGTACTACTTCAGATTTTAAGATTTTACATGGATCCAGATTGACTTGGCGAAACTAATTCCCATACCTTTGCAGGAAATTACCGAGTCCTTGGCTTTTGTTTCATCTGACCAGGAGTTTCTTTATGGGAATAAAAATGGCTAAAACATGACTTATTAGTACTCCCTCCGATCCTAATTAATGTTCTCAGATTTGTCTAGATTCGGATATATCTAGTCATGTTTTAGTGCTAGATACATCCGAATCTAGAAAAATCTGAGAACATTAATTAGGATCAGAGGGGGTAGAAACAATTAGAGTGGGTTCATCAAGGCCCAAGCTGTGTATCGGTGTATCCCCAAAAATAATAAAATAATAAATAGTTGCAGCAGGTCAAATCTCTCCCATAGTCCTATTTACAGTGATAGACAGAACTAAGAAGGAAGTGTTGGGGGTAGGCCTGACCTTTGTCTTCGAACAAATGAATTCCACATATGCATAATACGCTTCTCGTCTTTTGTAACATTAGAAAAACCATCAAGCCTCTGCATTTACACAGCAAAGTTAAGATAACAAGAATCAACTATTTATGCAGGTGAATTTAGAAGCCTGCAAATATTCCAAGTTTGAGCAAAGATTATCACATCCTACCGTCATATCTTCAAAGTCAATGATGTCATCATCCATTTCGTCTTCACTGTCATTATCTGCGAAAACTTCCTCTAGTTCCATTCTCTAGAAAATGTAAAACCACGGTCAAGCTAAATTTCAGTTGCAAGGCATAAAATTACAGTACAAATGAGTACATTATTATGATCTTACAAAATTAAAGATCAGTAGAGATGGTCGAATTACAAATAACAAGCATATGAAAGAAATCTGGCATACAATTGGAATGTCTAGCAAAGAACAATGTCAGATAACAGAACTGCCACTAACAATACCATATTTTCACAAGTGAAAGAAAATGGTAAATTTCTGTCCTCAAGATAAACTTTCTGAGAAGATTTGTTTTTTCAAATGATTGTTTTGTCTTTTACTTGTTTATTTCACCCAAATATAGCAGTAAAGGAACAATGACTACTACTTTCCACCAACCTCTGCAATTGACAAACCTCAATTTAGACCTATACCAAAACTTAGAGGTGAAATAATAGAAACAAAGGATAACTTTCCCTATAAGTAAACTTAAGTGTAAATATAATGTTCAAATATCCATGATATGTGCAGGCGTTATGTTGCAGATATACATGTGTTTCAGTAGATACATGCAACCACATAAGTGAAATCCTAATTCACAACAAGCATATGCACGCGTGCGCAATCGCATAAAGAAAGATAGCTAAGTGTTGCATGATTGCGATCACCTGTGCCTTCTGAGAATGGAAGAACTCGTGTTTTTCCAGCAGCAGATGACTGCCAGATGATATAAACACAACAAACAACAAGTTAGTTGAATAACTTATCAGAACAGCCTCAAGAACAATTAAACGGAAAGTTACAGGATATCAAGAACATAAACAGAATGGATTACTTTGTGGGGTCAGCTTGATCAACGGAGAGCTTCCTTGTCTTCCCAAACTGTATAACTGATGGTGTTAAATGATTGCTACCATGTAATGCGGGGTGAGTAATTGAAGCTTGCGGTACAGAAATCCCTGAAAATATAGGCAACATCAGGAAAAATCTCTGAAAAAGGCGGGTAACATCATGAAGAAATATGTGACAGGTTTCAGGCAAATTACTAATCTGACAGGATTCTCGAGGCAAAATAGGCATTTCAGCAAACAACATATTTTTTGGGGAGTTGGTGACAACAGGGCTGGCAACAGTGGCAAATAAGGGTAAGGTTTTAGAAATGGGTGGCACTAAAAGACAGATATTATTGGTGACAAACTGAGGATCCTGTCAAAATTCGATGGCATATAATTTATTTTTTCTGAGAAAAACACACCAAACATGATAAGAAATGTGAAACATTTCAACCCACTGGATAAAGGATCAGAGATAATATGCCAAGAGCCCATAAGATGTGAAATGTACCATTTCCATTTGGGACGTAATCCACCTCAGACCCTTTATGGGCATCTTTTGATGACCCTGATTCTCTATGTGCATGTACATGACCCATATTTTCTGGTGACCTTGATTCCCCAATGTCTTTGTCCACACGGACAGTCTTTACAGGTGATCTTGGTTCCATGATATGTGGATGTACATGCTTGGTCTTCTCGATTGTTGTTTCTAATCGTCTACACCTCTTCTTAAACCTTGATCTGATGGAACACAGTTAGACAACTTGAGCAGAGAATTTAGCATTGTTAAAAGTGGAATACGAGCGCACCGGTAGAAAAATACTCTCTTGCTTCGGTCATCTCCTGCAGTAGTTAGAAGCTGGAAATTGAACAGAGAATTAGTTTTCCCAATTAAGCAGTATTCTGACGAAAATGCAGCCCAGATCATGTGGGGCAGGATTCCGTCTGATCTAGGTGCACCCTTTGCCTTTTGAATTCAGAGGAAGCAAAACAAAGCAAGGACCAACACTGAGATTGCATTAGTGTAATATCCATAGACATGTACTTGAAACGCTAGTGAAGTACTGGATTCAGTGACAACGTCTCCAGATATACCAACATCATTTTATTTCTCAGTTAATCCGTTAATGAATGGTAGAGTACATTCAGCATCCTTCATCATATTTACCTCTGCTCTCCTGGTATCAATCTTCAGATTAACGTTAACAGCTTGGTAGTCTTCAGATACCTGTGTCGACAAGAAAATGGTACTAATTATCAAACATGTGTGATTGCACAAGATTTTGCAACGGAGATTTTAGAGGATAACAAACCCAGAACTCAAAGTGGAATAGCTCATGCGATGAGGTTAAATGATATTCCAGACCCTAGAACCACAAAAATGAATCGCAATATGAGAGATGGATTAAGTAAAGAAAAATAGAAAGCTATTGGTTTAAACAAAAAAGTTTAGTGGAACTGTTGAAAAAGAAAACAAAAACTGAGTTTCCTCAATAGAAAAGAGAAGCATCAATTTTGCAGTGCAACACAACAAAAATAGCATTGCCTTCGTCATAAAATTTGGCTGGTGAGATGATCTTTAGAACCATCGCTTAGCAGCAACACGAAATATATGACGAAAGATAAAATAAATGACATTTTGCTTCAGTTTTTACCTTGAAGCTTCCACACCGTACCAAGCAAAAGGAGCAAGAAAAATCTTCTGTAACTGGTAACAAGGTATAAACATATCAATAAGAAACATGATAGCAAAAAGAATAAAAAAGAACTATTGAGGCTAAAATACATCCGTTATAGTGATGCATAACTGATCTAAAATAGGTAACTTCTCGCAAAAGAAGTAAAACAGGAAACTAAACTCTGAATCTTGACCATGAACAACAGTCAAAGAAAGTAGCAACATATGACAATGCAGATCTAGCTTGATATCAGAAATATGAACACTAAATAAGAGATGGCTCGTGGAAAAAAAATGTTTTTCTTGTTTCAATAATCATATTGGTGCAGGCGCGTGGCAAAATCACTATAGCTGGTAATAAAATGGCAACTTTAACTCCAGGACCATGTGCAAAACAAAAAAGTAACATCATAAAATTACCTAGTAGTTTACTTTCTTGTGTATCAATATACATAAATATTTATATAATGAATAGTAAACTACTCTATATTGTCATGCAGTTCTTCAAGGATATTATCACACCACAAATAATTTGACAGTGAAAAACTACAAGCGTAAAACAAAAAATTGCCACACGCTGGCACTCCTTCAAGTTCATGAATTAATGCGGAGTTTTGCGCTGGCAAAAGGCGGTTATAATATCCTAAGCAATTAGTGGGATTAAATAAATTCATGATACTGAAGTCAGATTTGTTAAGTTAGGACTTAGGATACAGAGTCCTAATCTCTTAGCATTTGGTCGAAGTGAAGCTCTTTTTAAGCTAAGCAAGTAAATACAAATATATTATTTCTACTCATCTATTTACATTCCTTTTTTTTCACCCTGCTGTTATATATTCCTAGTTTCTGCTATTCGCCCTCTGTCAGCTCTTGTTGTTCATCCACTCCCAGGCTAACTTCTTTCACAACTAAACCACAAGTCGACAACTAAATGTCCTTTTTCTCATGTACACAACATGGATACAAAAGAAAAGTCACTAGTTTCTGTTTCAAAAAAGATTCATGGAATGGGAAGAACATTGGGCCTAGGACAAATGCCAGTACAGGATGCAAACAGGTGGCAACGAAATTGGGAAAAAGACCAAGGTTGGGGAGAGAGAACAGACCTTCGCTTTTTAGGGACCTTTTGCAGTGCTTGTAGTTAAAGAGTACATTGCCTGTTCTTAACCTGTAGAAACAACATTCACAGTATAATTGGTTACATCAAATATGAAATGTATTTGACAAAAAATGGAACTCGGCCACTCAAGCAAGCTGCAAACATGCGATAAGTAGGTCTCTTGTAACCAATGGCCAGGCCCAACCAGGTTCAGGATAGATTGACTTCTGGTACACAAGGATCCAGTTGACACCCTTGCAAGCCGTCGAATCACCACATAAACAGCACGCAATGATCTGATCAACACATGAACACGTCCTAGAAGTGTACATTGGTTTCTTTCCCCACGCTGTCTCCTCTCACTTTCCTCCCGCATAGCATGGCCCTTGGCACCCACTTCCATAATCACTACAAGAGAGCCAAGATGGTTCTAGAAGCCATTCACCTGACCAGTACCCCTTAAGGCATGAGGTGACGGAAGCCAGCAAAGCAGGAAGCTGCGGCTACAACATCCTCCATGTGCTGTAAGGCAGCGGTGCCATCCTGGGCGTGCATCACAACATAAAAAGTAGGTATGCGATTGAAGATTTCTGTACCCAGTTGAGAGTCAAACACACAATCTAGTTGATGTTTTCTGGAGTCTCAACTGGAAGGTGCCCAAAATGAGCTTCCCTCGAATCTCGGTTGAAAGGTCCAAGAAATTTTGGACATTCATTTCACTCTCAGTTAGAAGTTAATCCGTTCAGAGTTGTTTAAATCTTAGTTGGAAACCCCTGAATCAATAGTTCTTGTGAATCTTAGCCGAAAGGCTGAACTTAGAAGTGTTCGAGTACAACAGGTAATAGGGGATAGCGCCATGGTGCGGCGGATGTGAGCAGCGGTGCTGAATAGCAATTCATATATGGATTTATATCATTTACACTATATATTTTACCTGTTACTGATAATCCAGCACAAGCACTTGCAATCTACTCAACATTGTTGATATGGATGCTTTTAGGCTAGACCACCAAACGACAGCATGTAATGATTTGCCGCTCCTTCTCATGATACTCCAAAGAGCAAACAAAATCTCACATCGAGGGATAAAGCACATAAGCATTAAGGACTAAAACATGCATTTCCCCCCTCAAAAAAAACATGCATTTCCTATAATGACAGGTAATAAATAGAGGGAACAAAGCTTCATTAAATTTCAGAAATGCGCTATGTATGATGGGTTAGTGTTACCTTATGATATGTGGTAATGACGAAAGTGGGATATCATCATATGAGTAACAACTGTAAGGAGATAAATGCATGTCTTTTGCACCAGCCTCTTGTGCATCTATGCTTGCTCGTAGTTCATATGAATCCTGTAACACAAAAAGGTCGAAGATCTAACCAAAGCTACTAGAAATAACTCGCAATTTTCAGCAGAACTAAGGTGTTGCTACACTCCAAAGAATATTTACCCGACAAATTCTGAAGCGATAATAATTAGATTACACAAAGAAACAGAGAAGAGCTTACTGTAGCATCTGCCTTTGGAGAACAAAATGTCAAGCAACTGCCATGCTCAAGAAATGTTGGCTGCGTGCATATCAAAAGAAGAAAAGCAGAGTCAACAAACAATTTATATAGAAAGCAAAGACGGCAGCGAAATCTGAGAGACCTGGTAATGAAAACAAGGAGAAATGTTCAAAAGACATATAATTCATAACTTGCAGATTTTTTTTCGAGAAAACACAAAAGCTTTGCATCTCGATTCATTGATAGAAAAGAGAGTTATGCACAAGCCCAAGAGAGGACTACACCCGAGTTTACAACACGACACATAGGGGTGTGAAAAAACTCACACTGGTGAAACCGTTTGAAAGCGGCCGGTAGATGTAGTTCATTTCGTTTCACAAATCAAATCCTTACATCTAGTCTAATGCTAAATCTGTTCCATAATGTAGAACGTTTTGGCAAACTACATTATGGAACAGAGGTAGTACAAAAAATGAACTAAGCTGAAACCAGCTAAACCGTGAAACCGGTTTTGCCCCTCCCTAACGACGCACCAAAGAACTAGGTACCGTGGGAAGTAGGGCCGTCAGCATCTTGGTGCCCGCCGTTGCCCAATCCCAGGCCTCCGCTCAGACAGCAGAAAACTGGTGAACATTGGTTTGCACACCATCGAATATGACCACGTTGCTCTGCTTCCAGATCCCCCACGCCGTGAGCATGATCAACTACAAGGTGCCCTTCCGAGCGGACTTGAGGACGGAGGGAAAGGTCGAAGACACCAGTCCACAAAGGAGTCCCTGGAGTCTGTCAATTTTGAGAGTTTATGGCAAAATATACTTTTCATTGTGTGCAATTTGCCACTGTCATTGGGTGCCAATTTACAACAAGCGGTTAGGTCTTGTACTGTTCTACAAGCCTATCCCTCCACTTCAGCAAGCACTGGAAATTTCCAATGTTAAATAGGTGCTAATTTGCACCATCCATAAACATATAATTGGAATTTGCACCAAATGCTGAAGATCAGCCAGTTTTTTGTGTTAAATATAAAAGTAAAGGCAGTCAAATACTACTCCCTCCGTTCCAATTAATTTGGAATGGAGGGAGCCAATTGTTGAACATACAAGTAGAAATATGCATAACAAATCGTCAAATCTCGAACAGATGGCGAAGTGTAAGTGAATATGGTAAGGTGATTTCTTTTCCTGAAACAAGTGTCGTATCACAATGGCATCTCATGTATGAATCGAGCGGAAGATTAAATACTGAGAAAAAATGCAAGAAAACGTCAGAATATGCAACACGCACTTTAGTAACTTTGCAGCATACCTCTATGAAACCTGGGCTCATACTTATTTGTGTAGTCAACTTCAAAGTACGCCCCAAACTTAAAGTTACGGCATTATCCAGAGTTGAGCAAAGAAAATCAATTGGTATTTTACCCCAGGAACATTGGCCTCCAAGCTCTGATAAAATGTACCAGATGCACAAGAATTAGTCCATCGATATGACCACAAATGTATTGTTCGATCCTGAGATGTAAAACCGGTGTTTATTTTTAATAATTTTCAAAGACACAAGTTTGAGACTATATTTGCTTAGTGTGGAAGCAATAACAAAAAGAATCCCCTAAACATAGTGAAAGGTGAATATATATTGCCCACAATGGAGAGGGGGGGCTATTGACATGCCTATCCTTGTCGAAAACTAACAACACGTCTTTTAGGATAGTTTATTGCTTTGATGATCTTAACTATAACAGAATGGCAAACATAGCCAATTGTTGTTTAATTAACACAACACATTTTTTAGTTATAAATGGATGGACAGCATGTTTACTCATTTTCAAGTTAAGAGTAACAGCTACAAAGCACAAAAAGTTATATTGTACCAACTGTTGAATGTCTGCCACACAATGTCAACCAAACTTACTTTGGGGAGAAGAATACTCCATATAGTTCTCTGAGAAGTTTTCACTAAGATGTTGTCCACGTTGGCCTTTTGAAATGAACAGAGAAGTGGAATCAAATTGATGACAGCAAAGAAGTTGTTATCCAGAAATAATCACATAGGATGCACACTATACCACAGCTAACAATGATAATGTTATGGTTGCAAACTTGCGAGGTTGCTAAACTCTTCAAATCGGGGATGGTGAATGTGGCTTTAGTGTGGTCACTATCTCCAGATTCACTAAACGAAGTTAGGAGACAAGCCTGGTTGAATCGATAAACTGAAGAATGCTGCAATATGAAGCTACAATTGAGAAAAGAGACCATCTGATAGACACATACTACTATCTTCCATGAACTAGAGTAAGTGCTTACCCCATCAAGCGAACCATTACTAGTAGCTCTAGCAAACAGAACATGGAGAGGAAAAATACTATGTGCTGGCAATTCAGTATTTGCACTTCCAGAAATTGATACCGATATCTGTATCCTACAGTTATTAGTACAAACAAAGGTCAGTATTTGACAAGTTTCAACTTTCAATCGTGTCATTTGTATATCCCAAAGTTTACTCTTTCAAAAAGGCTCAGGTAACTTGGTAGGCTTTGTTCAACTGAGCTACCATTCAGGTCTAGTACGAAATTAGTTCATGAAAGCTACTAAGAGCACCAAATTCCATTCCCAAGATCCTCGGCTAAATATATGAAATAATGCATCCATAGAGAGAAATACTTCAATTTTGAATTGTTTGATAAATTTACCTCTTTTTCCGTTTTGCATCTACCTTATAACGAAGGCATCTTTGAAGCGAAGGGGGCTGCAAAATTCAACTGAGTCACTCGCATCTAAAAATAAAGTTAACACAGACCATGTTAGAATATGGGATAAAACTTTACATTTTTAATGGCTCTTAGTTGAATAATATTGTACAGCTCAACTGGTTTGCGGTATAATGTCAAACATTCCTCAGGGGTAAGTTCCTCATCTGGAAATAACTGAGCTCTTGACTGCTGACCGCACGATTGGTCTGCAGACCTGGGGTAACTGGATCCACATCCATGGTTCCTACAAAAAAAACAGGATGCATCAAAGAAAAGAAGAATCCATCTCACATCAAGAACAAGGGACCCATCCACTATACATAATACAAAACAGCTTAACTACTTCCCATTATTACTAGCCAAGGTACCACACAGATTTCAGCGAGTAATCATTAAATGCCAAAGATAGCATTTACCATCAAAACTCAGATGGAATCATATATAAACCTAAAGACATCAGACCTAACATAGCTCACAGTGGAATACGCAGTTATTCAGACATTGTCTAAAATCATCAAATGATTTATTAATATTGTCCCTATATTAGTAGCAAAAGATCATGTGATTGGATCACAAACCTATCTACCTGACATTGACATACTCTTGCAGTTTGCAAAAAGCTATACAGAGATTCTCAAAGCAAAAGAAACATATAAGACAAACATAAGAGTAAAATTAGCAAAGTGGGTAGCGGATTACGCTGTGTCATGGTTAAGTAGAGCTAGACCAGGCATCCTTGCTGTGAGGCACTTGGATTCCCTTGGGATCACGGGAAACCACTGAAATCGGCACGCAAAAGCACATCAACAAGTGTCTGCACAAAGAATCCTATGCACAGATCAGTAAAGTGGCATATAAGATTCCGAGTTTCCAACTAAGCATCCATGAACTGGATCGGATCCCTGCATGTAGGTCTGACTGCTCACGGGAGGAAATAAGATCAAGTAGCAACTAATCAAATCAAGAGCTTACCAAGAAAAGAAGTGTTACCCCAGCTAGATCTCTGGTACCAGTTAGAGGAGATCAATAGCTCTTCTGTGAGCTCCGACGGAAGGACAGTGGCGGCGAAGTGGCTTGGCTTTCTTAACTTCTTTCATGCACTCCGTCAGGTCCAAATGGAGTGTGCAACAGAGTCCCAGTGGGGAAAGGGATGTAGATCCAGAGTGGCTGCATGTATTTTTCGGTTATCCAATTGTAGAATCAGCATTTGAAACAAAGGATCCAGTATGAAAACAGGGATGTGCTCAATTTGGAGTGGTGCCAGCTATACTGGATGTGAATGTACTGCTGCCACGTATCATCGTTCATACATACACGTCAATCCAGGGTGGGGGGACGGGGCCATATGGATAGTTTTAAAATGGACCAAGAGTTACTTCTTCTGCTGCAATTTACTGTTTCATAACTCAGATTATTGTTAGCATACACACGTTCAATTGCCAGCCAATTTTTTAGCAACATAATATGGCTTTGTTTGGGCCAGGATGGCCTGGGTCCTGGGACACGTTGGACCACGTGGATTGGCCAACATCAGGGGCCATATCGGACCACTGAAACCATGCTTAGGCGAGCCCGAACTGACCTCCAGCCTGCTACCAGACTCGAGCTCAGCTCGACAAAGCTCAGAACACACAAAACCGACATTGACTCCTACTATGAAAATATATTGAGCTCGATAAAGCAGGGTAGAGGCTTGATATCGGCACAGCAAAGTGAGTGTACGCTGTCAAAAATTATAGAGGTATGGATCCAACCGATCCTTGTTGAGCTATTCGAGCCTGAGATCCTCGCCTGCGAGTTTGGTTCCATAATCGAGCTCGAATAGCCTAATTTGTCTTAAATATGAAATCCCTACAACAATTGATACATAGTGGTCGCTGCACCTTGTTAGGATGTGACACCACAACATAAAACCATGCATCTCCAAAAGGAGCACCTCAAACTGATGGAGAGAAGGTGTGGAATCCACATACACCCGTCCATTATATAGAACTAAAGGCCCGAACTGATGGAGAAAAAGGTGTGGAATCCACATACACTTTAACAGTATCTTAACATCCTAAAGATGATATGTGCTGAGCAGCTATTCGTATGGAGAAAGCAAAAGCGCAAAACCAAAAAAGAGGTAAAAGTTGTCTCGTAACTGATCGGGCGTGCCAACGAAACAGGCAACATCATCTACATGGTAAGCTCCATTCTGCTCGCGAGCTAAATAGCTTATACTTGCTAGATACATCTACCGGTTTATAGTTCCAGGAGTAGTACAAGGACAGAATTACTAGCTGCGCAAGCTCGGCACTAGCGTCCGCGCGTTGCGTCTGACAACAACAGCCCTAGAAATCGACCGCCGTGGTAGTAATTACTTGGGAATTTGAAGAGGGGAACTGACGTTACCGAGCTAGGGTCTCACAGGACCGCCGTCGCGGGCTCCGACTCACGGCCTCCGGCTGCCGGCCGCGTCTCCGCGGCGGGACGCGCCGGGAAGGACGCCGTGGGAAGGCGCGAGGGAGGTGGCCGCGGCGGCGGAGGGGGAGGAGGGGGAGGAGGAGGAGGAAGCTACTGTAGCGTCGAGATTTGATTTTGAGGGGCGGGCGAGATGACGAGCGGCTACGGGGCGGGTGGCCTCCAGGGAGCGGAATGGAGGCAGAATGACAAAAATAATCCAAATTAAAAATAAATTCACAAAATAAACTCTGGTAAAAAGTATTTTACACCGACTAACCATTTTTGTAGAGTATAGCGTCTACATAGGAGCTATAGCCCCTGCCAGCATGGAGGCCGCCTGGCTCACCCTGCCCCCACCGGACCGTGTAGCGTCTGGGCGTTAAACCTGGGTCGTGCAGCGTCTAGGCGCTATGCCCCCTAGGCATTACACATTGAGACATAGAGCCAGCCGCGCGATCCCCTCTCCACCCCGATCCAGTCACTTCCCAGCCGCTAGGGAAGAACACAAGAACAGAGAGCAGTTCCTCTCTTCTCTCCCTCTCAAATCCCACCCTAAAAATCAACAGATCTGAAGTTTTTTGCAGGGGATTTGCTCCCCAGTCTCTCCCTCAAGGTAATCTCCTCTTTTCCCCTCCCTTTCATTCGTTTAATCTTGCATATTCCCCTCTTGGAAACCCTAGGTCTAGATGGATGTTGGTAGTTGGTAGTTTAGTTGTATTTGTTGGGTAATAAAAGTGTGTTGTTGTTTTGTTGTGGAATGGAAGTGTGTTGTTCTGTATTAGTTAGTTGGGGAATGGAAGTGTATGTTTTTGGTTAGTTGGTGGTTCTATATTAGTTGTATTTGTTGGGGAATGGAAGTGTGTTGTTGATTTGCATTGTATATGATTGTTGCATATGGATTTGTATGAATGTGTGAATAATATGCTCTCATATGATTTGGAATAATATGTGAATAATATGTGTGAATAATATGCTCCCATATGCTTTGGAATAATATGCTCCCATAGGATGAACCACTCACATATTTATTGATGTTTGGAATATATATGTAGGATGGTGTGGCTACTTGATGATTACTATGATACAAAACACCGGGCATACTTGATGGCGGAGAAGCATATGGTAATAAAACAATGTTGGAGTTGTTTGTTTTAATTTTTCTATTGATTCTATTGTGTTAGATCCGTAGAGAAGCATAATCTTTTGACTTGTATGTATGCAGAAGCTAGGTCCCCTGAAGATTCGGTCTCATGGAGCGTCCTCGGGTGAGATGGCATACGATGAGCGGTACACTCCGTACATCCAGCAGCTAGGCATCCTCCCTTTCATCACGCTTGTGACCCGGTCGACACCGAACCTCAACGTGGTTGCCCTCACCGCACTTGTCGACCGGTGGAGGCCGGAGACGCACACTTTCCACCTCCTAACTGGCGAGATCACCCTCGCCCTTCAGGATGTTTCCATGATCTTTGGGCTTCCTATCGCGGGGAACCCTCTATGTATGAACACAGATTCTGATGGGTGGCGCAATGAGATGGAGCTACTTATTGGGAGGGCTCCTATAGAACTTGAAGACAAGAGTAAAGATAGAGTCCCAGCAGGCGTGACATATGCATGGATTGTGGCGAACTTTGCGCAATGCCCGGAGCCAGCCGAGGTTGAGGTGATCGAGACACATGCTCGTGTGTACGTGTGGTATGTCATCTCCAGGACTTTGTGTGCTGACAGCGGAGGTAGGACCGCTCAGTGGATGTGGTTGAAGGCTCTAACGCACTTTGATAGCAACATTAGCTGGGGTTCGGCGGCTCTTGACTACTTGTACCGGCAGGTAATCACTTGTTCACGCCACCGTCCACATATATCATATCCTAACATTTTTACTTTATTTGCAGTTGGATGATGCTTGTTGTAGGTCAAGCGCCAACGCCAGAATATGTGGTGATATGGTTCTCCTCTCGGTATGGAGCTGGGAACATTTACTAGTAGGTCGCCCGAAAGAGGTGGGCTACCTTCCTTGGCCAGAGTTTGGGAGACACCCTCTATGCTCACCCACTTGGGCTTACAAGTGGGACATCGTGTCGGAGATGACTAGCGATGTTGATGCCATGTACATGAAGTACACAAAAGAGTTCGATGCGCTTACGCCCGAGCAGGTAAATTTTTATCTTTACATCACTTTCTAGAATGTTTTACCCACTAGTCGAAATCTACAAGAAACATGTCCTTGTCATATGTTGCAGGTGGAGTGGGAGCCTTATGGTTATGGGGATGATTTTGGTGTTGCCCCCGGGTTTGATCTTAACCCGAAGTGTTTGGAGGAAAAGAATATTTGGCTCATGTGTTGCCCATTAATTTGCAATCGGGCGGTTGAATACCATCTGCCACAGCGTGTGATGAGGCAGTTTGGGTTGTTTCAGGCTCACCCTCCCGTGTGGAAGTACACTGACAAGGGGACTCATAGGTTAGTTAGCATGAGAACCTTTTTCCTCAATTACATCGTCTTCTATTTGGTCGTAGTAACAAATTTCTTTGTTGTCCTGCAGGTTGGACAGGAAGAGGCAGAGAAAGATCAAGAAGTGGGATCACCATCATAGGAAGTATGTCATTGAGTTCTTGATGTCTGTGGAGAAGGCTCAACAAACAGAATGGAATAGTGGAAGAGCTCATTGCGCAATTGCATTCAACAACTATCTTCAGTGGTTTCTTCAAAATATTTGTGTCTCCATTTGACCACCGTCTTACGAGGAGGAAATATTAGAAGAACCATGCATTTTCGATGAGCTTGCCTACAACGAATACAACAAGCTTGTCAGGGAGGGGCACAAAATCCCAATATCTTCCTCGCTCAACTTTGTGGTAAAGTTTTCCTTGCCCATTCCATTACTTTACTTGCCCTTCCATTGCTTTATTTCCTAACATGTTTGCGGTCTTTACTCCGTAGTGAAAGGAGATAAAGAAACATGCCGACGAAACCGAGGACATTCTCCACGATTGGCCGAAGGGAAAAAAGGCAGAAGGTATACTTCGAAACTTCCTCAAGGTATGGTTGAAAATGAAAGGAGTACTTATAGGGCATGTTGTGCTACACGCTTTGACTTCTCATGTACTTTATTACAGCGGATGACCCAGAAGATGCGCCGGTTATCTAACTTGTTAGGTTGCCGTGACCCCGAGTACACGACACCGTCAAATTCTAGGTCCAAGTCAATTTCTGACCCAACGGCTAATCTTGAGGATGACGAAGAGGAGGAGGCCAGCTCGGCGGCTCGTACAGAGGATGAGGTATGGGACGACCTTACATTTCTTACCTGCATTAACTGCCTTTGGTTTTTTTGTCGTACATTTCCTTAGGCATACATTCGTACATGTATATGCCTAATATGGAGAATGAGACGGAGGAAGAATAACGGATTCGTTCTGCTTACCTATTGAAGCTAAGGAAAGAGTTCACTCGGTGGACACCGGAGGACTTCCATAACAAAGGAAAGGCTAATGTTGTCGAAGACGAGCCACCACGGAGGTCAAGAGCTAGTAGGAGGATAAGGGGTCTAAACTATGATGATGATGATGATGATGAAGAGGAAGAAGAAGAAGAAGCGGAGGTGACACAGAAGATAGCTCGGAGGAGGGGTCGACGCCCAAGGACGTGTGGACGGAAGTAGTTCTATGCACTATGTGGGGTGCGCTATGTGTTGATGTAGTTCTATGCACTATGTGTTGATCTATGTGATGATGTAGTAGTATTGCACTATGTGTTGGCACTATGATGTAGTTGTATTGCACTATATGGACGGAAGTAGTTAATCTATGCACTCTATGTTGGCACTATGAATATCTCTGTGTTGGCACTATGAATATCCCTATGAATATCTCTGTGAATTTGTTCTATAAATGTGGAGGTTAAACTGAACTGAATTCAATTCTTAAGTGTAGCGCCTATCTGATAGGCGTTATGCATGTGTAGCCCTACCTGATAGGCACTATACTTCGGGTTTTTTGTTGCTCCAGCCGATACAGAGAGCAAAACCAGCTACACCCACTGGAAAACTCGCTAAGTCAATGTGTAGCGCCTATCTGATAGGTGGGCACAGCTAGTTTTGCTCTCTGTATTGGTTGGAGCAACAAAAAACCTCAAGCATAGCGCCTATCAGGTAGGCGCTACACATGCATAGCACCTATCAGGTAGGTGTTATGCCTCAAAACTGAATTCAGTTCAGTTATTTCTCTGTCTAGAGCACAAGTTATACCAGAATTGTATTACAAATTTGCAAATATAACAGAATTGAGAACACACTCAAAGTTCATCACATACTCATACATGGTGTTTTTCCCTTAAGGGGCTTTACATTCTCAAAGTTCACAACATACTAAAAGTTCATGTCATACTCAAAGTTCATCACATACTCAAAGTTCATGTCATACTCATAGACCACGAGCCTCCGCCATGGCCTCCGTCTACAAGTCTAGAACAAGAGGCCATTTCCCCTTCTTCTTGCGCTCCTCGTCTTCCTCCATGGAGCGCCACGCCGTTTGACGCTTCCTTTCCCTCTCCGCATCACGAATCTCCTTAGCGATGCGCTTCTCTTCCTCTTCTTTCTTGCGACGCTTGTCCTCGCGTTTCTTGTGCCTCACTGCCATCTCCTCATTATGCAAAGCTTCTTGGTACCAACGTCTAACTATCACACCATCGATCTCCTGGATAGTCTTTGTAGCTTCAGATTGCTCGAGGTCCATCCAAGTGTAGTACCTGCATACTGGAGGGAGAGTGACATGGGTATGCCAAATAGGCACTCGACTACAGCCTACCTGGTGCGGCTCGATAGAAGGCCCACTCGACGAATTGCCAAGATCCATGACGCCTATGACGGTTCGAGCGGTATGAAGCCCATATGGACACGGACTCCCAAACGCACAAGACAAGGAAGTCTCAATACTAGAGTTTGAATACAACTTGTAACCAACTCGTATTGGTACCTAAGACCTAGCCTCCCCATATATAAAGGCTAGGAGGGTCCAACGACAAGACGACCTAAGACCCCAATAGACAAATCGCGACTCCTACAATAGATCACCACAATAGACAATAGATCTAGACAACACCCGCAAAACCTAGCACATACGCCAGATCTAATCTGCGCATACACCGCCATCGGCGACATTGTAGAGAATATCATTTTGCGGCCCGAAAGTTGGGGTGTCCAGGCAACGCGGTACCCAAGTTCCCTGAAATCGCGCTGACTACAGTTGGTGTGCCAAATACTCAGAGGGTCTTTTTCGGCACGAATTCAACTTTACGTTTCAATACAAAAAATCAGGCTAATAGCCGTCAAGTTGGGCCCCCCTGTCAGTTCTCGCCGCTATGTCACTCCCGTCGCTTAGGTATCAATTAGGCTTGCAGCGTTGGCGCCTGCATCCATTACGCGTCTTCTTCTTCCCCGGAGCGGCAATCTGTGGAGGTCGCAGCCACGGCGCGGAGCTAGGACGTGGACGAACCTGCTCGGCCCAGCTCTCCTCCATATAGGCTTGCAGCGTTGGCGCCTGCATCCATTACGCGTCTTCTTCCCCGGAATGGCAATCTGTGGTCGTGGCCATGGCGCAGAGCTGGGACGTGACGAAGCTGCTCGGCCCCGCTCTCCTCCCCATCCCGAGTCGGAGCTCACCCTCACCATGGACGCACCCATGGCACGGTGCGGGGACGAGAATTGGTTCCCGGTGAGATCTATCACCTTGTCGACCATGCTCGGTTCTGTTTTCCTCCTCTAGAATCCGAGCTCGTCGTCGCCGTGGTTGCACCCGCACCAATTCTCGAGTATGCAGCCAGAGACGCCTACATGGCGTACGAGTTGTACAGTAAGCTCATTACCATGAAAGATGGGATAGTTAAGTCAGGGGTTTTCACGAGAGCTATGCCCTGGTTGCAAGCTAGCCTAGGAGAAGAAGCGCGATGAGGACAGAAAGCGGTTTCAGGACGAGCAGGGATCTTGGGACGGTGGCGACATCAAGCGGTTGAAGGGGAAGCAAGTCAAGGACGACAACAAGTGGTGGTGATACATTATGTGTTTGAACTAGATTTTAGTTTCTAGTTTATTATGTGTGTGATACATTTAGTTACTTCAATACAAAATTTCGACCAATTTAACTTGTTGATGTATTTCTTGACAATTATAATATAATCGAGCACTAGAAATATTTTGTAGTGTGCATGAGCATGATCAGTAAATATAATTGAACACTAGAAACTTTAAGACACTCCATATAAAGGAGTAGATTAATATAGAAGGTTCACTAGAGACACCACGGATATATTGTCTTACATGCCACACACATGTAATAATTAACTAGAACAAAATAAAAGCAGGGGCTGCAGCAGGAGGCCAGGACACGGAGACGCCTAGCAGGGTAAGGGTTTATCAGCAGGAGGCAGCGATAGCCTAGTCGATGAGATACAGGTCAGTCCTGACATACTCCCGGAGGAATTTGTCGTAGGCTGCGTGCCACGCCAAGGTAATCGGCTTATGCCTGCCTCCGCCTCTGCCAACGCCCTCCACGTGCCGGATCATGCTGTCGAGGTCCACGTTGATTGCTCTGCCACAGAATGGGCAAAACAGTCTCCCCCTACGGTGGAAACGGATTAGCCCACACCGTAACCGCCTCAGCACGTAGCGGCTCTTGTTGTCCCTAGATACCTTGCTATCGTCCACTTCATCATCATCCTCCTGTTGATTTTTAAGAACATAACTTAGAACTCATACATATAATTGAATTGTATTACAACTCAAGAATTGACAACATGTATATGTAAGACAATATATCCGTGGATATCAAAGATAAAGCATCTCAGCAATAGTTTGATCGGTTCATATATCATTTCATCTCAACACAATGACAAATAATTGCATCAGAGTGAATGTAGGATAAATCTAGGGGCCTCATAAGTTTCTTCAGAATGGAGTTAGCGAACCAAGTAACAATTGCACAACCTGTAATGTTGTTGTTCATCGCCCTAGGTTCACTAACTCATCCCTGAAAAAATCTGACACCAATGTGTCTGCCTCTCTTTTGGGACAAATTTGAATCATTGGCCACAATAAGAAATTGAAATGTAATCGTACAAAACATTATTCAGGGATATACATAGCCAGGTACACAAACAAGCCTAAATATTATAATTATAAATAAAAAACCAAACAATTAATCTTTAGGTGCATGTTAAAAATACTTATGATCAAAACAATTCATATACATATGCATCATACCAATCATTAAAAGATCAGAAACAATTCAAGGATCATATATGTAGTTCCATATGAGAATAAATCTAGGGCCTCAAAATTTGTTTCAGAGATGGAGTTGGAGAACCAAAGTACCAACAACACAACCTATATTGTTTGTGTGCATTGCTGCCTCAGGTTCACCAACCCATCCCTAAAACACGACACCGTCATACGTGTCTCCCCTTGAACTCTTTTGGGGCAAATTTCAATCATCGGCCTCGGTGACAAACTAAAATGTAATTCTTATACACTGAATGCATGGAATAGGTAATTCGAATATCATAGTTCTATGAATGTAGAATAAAGATTAAGGCCTCATAAGTTTCTATAGGGATGTGTGTTCTTCTCATGAACCACACGTGGATCCACCGGTGTCATTGCGTGTCTGTTCCTCTAAACAAACCACATAAGGATCCACCAGTGTCATTGTGTGTCTGTTCTTTTCATGAACCACACCCAGTGTCATTGCATGTGTGTTCTTCTAAACAAACCACATAAGGATCCACCTGTGTCATTGCCTGTCTGTTCTTTTCATGAACCACAGGCAGTGTCATTGCATGTCTGTTCTTTTCATGAACTGTTGGGGATATACTTTCCGGGTATCCTCAACGTTCCTCGCTGACCAGGGTGGCCCACTTCGGGTTAGAGCTTTGCTTCACAGGCGGCCCAGTTAGAGAGAGAAGACGGAGTCCCATCCGGCTGCGGGAAGGCCCAAAAGACTTACTGACTTAGGCCTATGATGTTACTTATAGTTCAAGATGTACTCTTTAACCAACTCTTAGTCATAGCCGGATTGATCTCTCCTGTAAACCCTAGGCCGGATATCTATATAAGCCGTCCTAGGGAGAGCCTTTAGGGCAACATCAGATAACACTAGACACCTCAATAGTCTACAATCTCAACTCGCACAGGCGAAACCCTTGTAACCCATATTTCGGCTTTGCTGTATTACTGGATTGATAGCAGGAGTAGGGTCCGTCTAAAGCTGGCGGATTCGAACCTGGGTAAACTTGTGCGCTCACCATCTCGGAACACTGTACGTCTCACACCCCTCTCTTCCGCACGCCTCGAGGACCCCCTCATGGCGTACTTGTCATCAATCCGATGACAGTTGGCGTCCACCGTGGGGCAAGTGAGCTTCGGATCTACATTCCGAGCGGAATCTGCAAGAATCGGAATCGGCCAGACCATCACCGTCGGTCGCATCCTCTACACCAGCAACGTCCCTCTCATCGTTCTCGACGAGACTTGGATTCCGGCTAGGGAGGCCGTGACTGCTTATACAATCATGTCTTTTGGCGAGATCGATGTTTACATCGGTTTTGCTGAACCTGCCCAACCCACCCCAGCGATGATGATAGAGGCAGAAGAAATTTCTGGGTCCCCTTTGTCCGCGGAGGCGGCAGAGTTCTGGATCTCAGAAAACCCCAATCCCACCTAGCCCGCACCAGTTGCGGAGATAGTGGAGAAATCCGAGCCTGAAGAAGACCTCGCGGACCAAGTCGAATCTGGAGTGGATCTCCCTGGAGAAGCCGGATCCCAGATCGACCCACTCGTGGAAGTCGAAATCCAGGCGGAGCACATCAACGACACCGATTCCGACTCTGATGATGTCGGGACAGACAAGCCTTTCCTGAGGTACACACTAAGATGTATGATACTGCGAGGCGCTAGCACAGATGCAATCCTCGAAACCATTGAAAATTTCGAGAGAGCTGATCACGAAAGCCGCAGGTACCTCAGGAAGCGCGCATCGCACTTCATTGGATACGTTGGATCCGGATCCGGCTCTGCCGATGCTGGAGAAAACACCGACTCGGTGCTAGAGGCAATTGGAACAAACGCCGACGTTCCCGCATCCTCGGATGAATCCATGACGTCGGCAGATTTCCGAAAGTTCTCTGCTGAATATGACGAGGAGTACAACTCCAAAGCTGCAGAAGATGGAGAAGCCATGGACGAAGGATCCGGGGAACACTCTCCCAAAGCGCAGGATGGTATGGAGGTCAGAGACAATCCCGAACTCCAGATGTCCAAAAGTACCGCTCAAAGCTTAACTCCGGGAAACAGACCCAAAGCCGTCTTTGCTACCGGCGCTGCCAAGAAGGCAAAGAAGAAGAACAAGACCCCGGCAAAAGACCCTCTGACAGAGGAGGTGATTGCCGAGGAATACGAGGAAGACTCGGATGGAGCACTTATCCCAGACGAGCCGAAGAAAGAAGCATCGGTGGATGGACACGTGATCACTGAAGGTGCGCGTAAACTCATCGATGCCGCATTAACCACACCTATCCCTACAGCTGCAGAACTTACTGCAGATGAGCTGGACGAAAGGGCCCAAGCCCTAGAAGCACGTCATCAACAACTCCTTGATGAAGCCAAAAACATCGAGGTGGAGAAGAAGCGCATGTCAAACAAGGAGTACATGTCCCGTCTGCATCAGAAGACACGGAAGCGTCACGTAGATGACAACCAATTCCCATGTGTCCGTGCCGTCCTTTTTGGAGATGAGATGGGAAAGCCACGGAAGGACAGCAATGGAGATTGGGTTTACCCAACACCAGTGCAAAATACTGTGGCAGCTCACGAAATTCTATCAGCTAATCCAGGACCAGAAGAGATACGTTTGGGTATCAAGCTACTCAACAAGGGACTAGAGCAGCAAAAGGTCGCCCTGTCTGGAAGCCAAAAGCTGGTCTCGGATTGCGACCAATGTCGCATAGATCCGGCATGGGCTGGCGCAAGATCCCACTATGTTTGGGCGCAGTATCATAACCCCGAACGCAGGGAAGACAATTATTCAAGAACCGGATCGATGGGGCAGCACCGCAGGGCTACACGTAACTGGAGCAACGTCGCTCCAGTAGCTGAGAAAGACGCAATCGCTGCACTCAGTCCGAGGAATCCTCCCCGAAAGGGAGAAGATAAAGAAAAACGTCGGGAGGAGGATCGTCAGAAAATGCCACCTGCTAGACATGAAAACCGTCCGGCTGAACCTTACCATGGTGGGAACGACGGATGAAGGAACGACAGAAACCACGCTGGTACAAGCCAGCAGGAGGCTCGTCATAGTCAAGAACCTCCCCGGAACCAGAATAATGACGCTCCGGACGGAGGCCGGCGATCAGCCGGAAACAACCCAGCTGCACCACCCTCTCCACTGCACAGTTATCACAACGGCCCCCAAGGAGGACGACATGGCGGAAGAGGTGGTGGCAGAAGCCGAAGTCCGGCTCCAAGGCACCGCAGCCACAGCCGATATTCGGGACGATCCCTATCCCTGAACAACACAAGACACAGGATCAACTCCAACATAGAGGCTCGGCGCTACGAAAACGATGACGTGTACGTGGGCCCAAAGTGCTTCGGACCACGCATCAGAGCTACAAAATTCCCGGAAGGATTTGCTATCTCAAGACATATTCAAGCCTACGACGGCATTGCTCGGCCAGACACCTGGTTACAGGACTTCTTCCAAGCTTGCTGCATCGCTAAGGGCGGAAACAGCCTGGTCGCAACCCGATATCTCCCACTTATGTTGCGGAAGACGGCGCGATCATGGCTCAATGAACTTCCGGCAAACACCATCCACAACTGGTATGATTTACAAAGTGCATTCTTTCGGAATTTCGAAGGCACATTCGGAGGCCCTGTACGGTTGGAGACCTACAGCGTTGCACCCAGAAAGCCGGAGAAACTTGCCGAGATTATCTCGGATGATGGATTGACACCAAGAACTCCTGCGAGGGAGTAAATGATCAAACTACAATTGAGGCTTTTATTTCAGGTCTCCCAATTGGATTACTGCGCCATCGCTTGAAGTGTGACAAGGTTACTGATCTAGGAGAGATGATAGAAATAGCGAGCAAGTATGCAGATGCTGATGATGATGCAGAGGGATTACTCAACGTCCTGGCTATACCTCAGTCGGCAAAGACAAAGCAACAGGCTCAGAAACGCAAAAACACCTCGGAAGAAAAACCCAACACGGAGACAGCAGTAGTCACTACTGTTTCCGGGTCTGGAGGACGAGGAGGACGTGGCGGAGGCCGTGGGCGTGGCTGTGGGACATCAAGGGTCCAAGGTAGAGGAGAGCAACAACCAGGCAAAACCTACACTTGGGCCGACATTTCCAATAACCCATGTGTGCATCACTTAGACGCCAATGGGGGCTCGTCCCACACCAACGCTGAATGTCATTTTAACGACGACATCAAGAGAGATGATACCGCGGGCTACAAAGCTAAGCGTAAGAAGGGAAAGAAAAATCCCGAAAAAGAAAAAGAGACCAAGCAAGATTCCGACATGGAAGAAGCCGACGCTTCAAATCCCAAGTCGGAAGGGAAGAAAACGTTTCCTACCAAGAAGGACACTTACGTCACCTTCCTCGGGTCTCAACCAGCAAAGGTCAAGAAAGCAGTTCTCCACGAGCTCAACGCAATAGTTCCGGCTGTCCCTCAGTATCTGGACTGGTCGGAGGTGGCAATCACATTTGACCGCGTTGATCATCCGCCTAAGTTGCATAGGCGAGGAAAATACGCCTTAATCATCAATCCACTTATTGACGGTTATGGTTTCTCCAAGACCCTCATGGACGGTGGTAGTAGCATCAATATTCTCTATGTAGAAACGCTACGCCGGATGAAGATCTCGGAAACACAGCTTAACCATAGCTCTGTGATTTTTCACGGGGTTGTACCAGGAAGACAAGCTAATTCCCTAGGAGAGATCACTTTGGATGTTACTTTTGGAACAGCAAAAAATTATCGAACGGAGGCACTTTCCTTCGAAGTGGTCCCGTTCAAGAGCGCATACCACGCTATATTCGGACATCCGGCTTACTGGGCTTTTATGGCTCGTCCGTGTTACATTTACAATATGATGAAAATTCCAGGTCCCAACGGCGTGATCACCATCAGGGGAGACCCGAAGAAAGCGCGAGAGTGCGAGGATGGAAATGCCGCCTTTGCCGAAGCCGTGCTGCACGCCCAGGAGTACCAGGAGATCAAGAAGAGCATAGGTCCATCCGTGATGCCCGCGACGAAGAAGGAGGTGACAAAACCAAATCCGGAGTTCAAGCCATCAGAAGAGACGAAGACGACGCCATTGAAGGATGATGACCCCTCCAAGGTGACCCAGATAGGCGCAGGCCTAAGTAGCGCATAGGAAAGCGCGCTCGTCAAGTTCCTCCGAGCAAATCAAGATATCTTCGCATGGCATCCATCTGACATGACCGGAGTACCTAGGGAACTTGCTGAGCACTCTCTAAATGTAAACCCGAACACTAAACCCGTCAAACAGTCCTTACGATGGTTTGGTGATGAAAAGCGTAAGGCAATAGCTAAGGAACTAGCGCGGCTAGAGTTAGCCGGATTCATAGAAGAGGTCATCCATACTGAATGGTCGGCCAACCCTGTAATGGTCCCTAAAAAGGACACTACTGATTTAAGGATGTGTGTTGATTATACTGCCTTGAACAAGGCTTGTCCAAAAGATCCGTTCGCTCTGCCTAGAATTGATCAAGTTATCGATTCTACGGCAGGCTCGGAACTCCTCTGTTTTCTCGACGCATATTCCGGTTATCACCAAATCCGGATGAAGGAATCTGACAAAATCAAGACTTCATTCATAACCCCTTTCGGAACCTTCTGTTATGTTATGATGCCCTTTGGGCTGAAGAACGCAGGAGCTACGTACCAGCGCACGATGCAGCGTTGCCTCCATGATCAACTCGGACGCAATGTACATGCATACGTGGATGATATCGTGGTCATGTCCAAAAAGAAGGAAACATTGATTTCCGACTTAGAGGAGACGTTCGCTAATTTACGAAAATACAACTTCATGCGTAACCCGAAGAAATGCTTCTTTGGAATACCAGCCGGAAAATTGTTAGGTTTTATTGTGTCTCAACGAGGCATAGAGGTGAACCGTGACAAGATCAAGGCTATTCTCAATATTTCCAGGCCAACTCGCCTGAAGGTCGTACAAAGATTAACTGGTTGCATCGCCGCGGTCAGTCGATTTGTAAGCCGGCTTGGTGAAAGAGCCGCACCATTATACAAACTCCTGAAGAAAACCAAGGATTTTGTCTGGACTGACGAAGCCGAAGCTGCACTACAAGACCTGAAGAAAGTACTCTCATCTTCTCCTATCCTTGCAGCGCCGGAACCTCAGGAACTGATGTTGCTTTACATTGCTGCGACAAATAGGGTTGTCAGTATAGTTATGGTGGTGGAGAGACCAGAAGAAAATCAGGAGCACCTGGTGCAGCGTCCGACGTACTTTGTCAGCGAGGTCCTGACAGAATCAAAACAGCGATATCCGCACTATCAAAAGTTGGCTTACGGTGTTTTTCTGGCATCTCGTAAGTTATGACACTATTTTCAGGAACACCCAATTACCATGGTGAGCAAAGCTCCCATGAGAGATATAATCAATAACAACGATGCTACAGGACGCGTCGCCAAATGGGGCATAGAGCTTGCAGCTTTCGATATTGAGTACAAACCCCGGAAAGCAATCAAATCCCAGATCCTTGCCGACTTTGTCACTGATTGGACAGAGACCAAGGAGAACATGGTCCTCCCGAAGTCGGAATATTGGACCCTCTTTTTTGATGGGTCCAAGGCTAGGGGGGCTCGGGGGCTGGCGTGGTGCTCAAATCACCCCAAGGAGATAAACTTTTATATGTGCTGCAGATCCACTTCACAGCGACAAACAACATTGCCGAGTATGAAGCACTGCTGCATGGAATCCGGATTGCTAAGGATATTGTCATCCGACATTTGATGTGTTATGGAGATTCGGATCTTGTTGCTCAACAAGTGTCGGATATTTGTAATGCAAATAAGCACATGGCAGCATATAAAGCTGTCGTGGTTGATCTATCTAAATCGTTCGAGGGGTTTGAAGTTCAACACATCCCTCGAGCAGAAAACGATGAAGCAGATGCACTATCTCGAATAGGTTCTGCGCGGAAAGAGGTTCTGGATGGCGCATTGAGCACCTCAAAGTTCCCTCGATAAAGGGAGTAGATGAGGAATATCCAACCAAATCCGACTCACCTTTAATAGCAGTTCTGGCTGTAATTCCCAGCTAGACTCAACCCTACCTTGATTACTTGGTAGACGACAAATTACCCGAAGACGAGGTGCTGAGCCGGCAGATTATCTGACGAGCAAAAGCCTATACTATTGTTAAAGGTGAGCTCCATAAACGGAGTGTTTCTGGGGGGTTTCAGCGCTGTGTATCTCCAGAAGAAGGAGTGGAAATCTTAAGAGAAATCCACAAAGGCGAGTGTGGTCACCACGCTGCAGCCAAATCTTTAGTGGCAAAAGCTTTTCGACATGGGTTTTTCTGGCTTACAGCTCAGGCAGATGCCGAACGATTAGTCAAGACATGCAAAGGCTGCCAAAAGTACGCCAAGCAAGCTCATGTTCCGGCTGATCAGCTGCGAACAATACCTATAACATGGCCTTTTGCGGTCTAGGGGCTTGATATGGTAGGACCTTTTAAAAGAGCTCCAAGTGTATTTACTCACCTCTTAGTGATGGTGGATAAATTCACGAAATGGATCGAGGCTAAACCTGTCACTAGTTGTGATGGAGCAACAGCCAAAAGATTTGTCGAGAATGTTATAATCCGGTATGGTTATCCGCATAGCATTATCACGGACAACGGGAGTAATTTTTCCATGAGAGAGTTGGCTGAATTCTGCGACGAGCAAAATATCCGGCTTGACATTGCGTCAGTCGCACATCCACAGGCTAACAGACAAGTCGAAAGAGCAAATGGTTTAATTCTACAAGGCTTGAAACCAAGACTCGAAGCACCATTGAAACATGCTGCGGGGGCTTGGGCAGAGGAACTACCCTCTGTAATTTGGAGTTTGCGAACAACTCCGAACAGGTCAACAGGATATACACCTTTCTTCTTGGTCTATGGTGCAGAAGCAGTTCTTCCTAGTGATTTGATTCATACTTCTCCTAGAGTGGCCGCGTATATTGAAGAGGATGCTAAGATTTCTCGACAAAATGATCTCGACTTAGTCGAAGAAGTTCACGTCGTTGCTGAAATGAGATCTACAGCCTATCAGCAGAAGTTACGCAAGTATCATAGCCAGAGAGTCCGAACTAGATCTTTCAATAAAGGTGATTTGGTTCTCCGGCTTGTGCAACAAAGAAAGCACAAACTTTCCCAAATATGGGAAGGGCCCTTTTTGGTTAGTCGAGTATTGCATAATGGGTCGTACTACTTAACTGACATGAGGCCAGTCAAAGAAAGACCTGCTACTAAGAAGAGAAAGAGAGCTGGAGGCAGTACAAATCCGGAAGAATTAGACAGACCATGGAATATTGCTCAGCTACGTCCCTTTTATTCTTAGTTTTATCTTTCTTTGTAATTATACATATGTACATGCTCTGTTAGAAATAAAAGTTTTGGTTACCTCAAAGTTTTCCTGAGAAGTTTTACCATCTTATTTCCTAATGATCATGTCATAGTCGAAAATCCCAGAATGCTTGAAAGTACATTATGCTCATGTTCGTTCTAGTTTAGATTTACGATTCTAAAACTTCTACCTTTGGGTATAACTCTAAAAATTCTAGTCTTTACTTGGGTTATTTGTCTGATTGTTGGATGCGGGTATCTTCCGAGTAGTGAATTGTTGGTACTGGAAGCCGGCTTTGTTTCCGAGTTTAAACTGGTTTAGCAATTGAGCTCCGTTGCTCGGCAAAGTTTTCGGCTGAAGGTTTGGCCGGCTCACGAAAGGGACGAGGCGGAAAGCCAGATAAACGATAAGTAGAGGCGGAAAATTCTAAGTGCTTATGAAAACATTTCAGGAACGAAAGGGACGAGGCAGTGGACGATGTCTGCACCGCCAGCGAGCTGCTCCAGCTGGAGGAGGAAGATGACAACGGACATTTTGCAAAACCCCCCCAGATGTTTTCCCAACACAACCCGCGGTCCACGACTGCCCCACCTGTCGGCGGAAGAGAGAAAAGTTGGGCTGCTTCTGCGTTGCTATTGGGCCATGGCCGAGTGAGCGGAAAAGGAAAGGTGCTGCTCGTGGGTGTTAGATAGAGGGTAAGATAATGGGCCTTGGGCCAGATCTGGTTTACTCTGAGTATTTTTTCTATTCCCAATTCTTTTCTTTATTCAATTACATTTTCTGTTTTCTCTTCTTTTACCAAACCTTTTTAAATTTGAATTTCTTTAGGGATTTAAATATCTAGAGATTTTGTAGGTTATAAATATTATTGTATAAAGGAATTATAACTATTTCCCCTACATTTCTTATTGTGTATAAGATATTCAAAATTATATGAAGGGTTCTTTTATTTAGTAAAGAAAATATAATTTAGGTTTTTAGGGATTTACTTCCTATAAGAAAACCTTATAGAAATTATTTGTATTACCACTAAAAGAATGTACTGGTAGTGGTTTAAGAGGCTAATGATTTATGTGTATAAAATATTATTAATACTCAACCTCATAAAGGAATTATATATATATAATATAAGGTATTAATCCGTGTGGTTCATAATATGATGATTTGATTTTCATGGTTCTCCATATTTGGTGATTTTCCCAACTCCAATTCTACGTGATTTGCAGAGTTTATAATTACCATGAGTTTTTGGAAGGTTCATCAGACTCGTATTCTATTATGAATATGTATAAAGATCAACGTTTAGGGACACTACTTCTAAATCTATGACTAGATTTGATATCTCAACTTAGAGTGAGATATTGTAATTACTTCCTAGAGCAATCTTGTTGGTTCATGGGTGTAAGTTTCTATTAAGGTTTAAGGTAATAAGGTGGACAAGGCTTCCACCTACAAACACTCATCTGGTTCTCTAATTATCTCTTGGAAGCTTTAAATGTCCAAGAGGTATTGTTCAATGGTTACTTAGGAATAGGAAATGGTTTCACTATCCAATTGATTTAAGGGTTTTAAATAATGAAGTAGATATGGGTCTTGTCATGGCTTGATGTACTGTGGTTAAAGCTTCTAAAGGATTCCTATCCTTAATACCTCACTAAGGTTATCTTTAGATAAGGAATTTCTTTCCTAAATATATTCTATAAATCTCTCTTATTTTAATCACAAAGATCACATCTTCTTGAATAAGTCCATCATCTAACTCCACCATATCCATCAACATATGATGACAGGGTCATGCCACTTCAACATTACTCCTTCATTCTTCTTATAGTATATATAACTTCCATTTCTAAACTACTCTTAAGGAAGTCATCAATGTAGTTGTTTCTAACTCCATCCATAAATTCCTTCATATCTACCTTACATTTAATTCTAAGGCCTGCAAGATTACAATCCTCTCCATATCACATGTGATATCAATCCTCTGGAATAGGTAAGGTACTACTCTCCACAATACAAGTTTGTTCTTGTATTACCTTGATTAATCTACTATGCCTCCAACTACTCAATATATTCATGTTATATACTTCATCATACTCTAGCTTGACTTCTCATGTTCAAGATAGATGATTCAGCTTACTAGGCTTTACCTAATTTGGTATACTCACAACTCTTCTTCAACACCTAGTCATCTATTCCCAAGTGACTTGAGAATAATGACCACCATCATTTGATCAAACTAAGCTTAGACTTCTAATTGTCTGACCAAGATATATACTCAACTAAGTAGTATACTTGTACTAGTATCTCTATAGGATTATCTTGTTAAGAAAACTTACTTTAAGTTTATTCCTTCTTAGCTTAACAAGATTATTATTTGATACACAAATACTACTAGATTTCTCATGGCTCCTCAACTACTAGCTTGACTCTTGGGTTTAGGTACTGCTTCTAGTTAACTCATGAGTGAGTTAACTCCTCCAACATGAAATGGTTTGATCACCACTAAGGACCTCATTCCATTGATGATGGCACACTTCACCATAGCTAGTTCCTCCTTCTGATTAATTTACTTAAAATCTTTGAAAGATTTATATAATAGGTCAAAGGCTATGAGTCAATAAGTTATAGGTTAGGAATTGATCACACACATTGATGATAAATAGACACCCTAGGACTTGGTTAAATAGGATTGTCATCTATTAACATGACGCTAAGGTTATGTGATGGATGGTCTTAGTTTGACTCCCTTTTCTACTCTATTTGTAATAAGAGTTAATGTTTAAGTACTACCATGGTACCTATGATAAGAGTAACTATGGCAAACAAGTGTTTCAAGATTTAATTATGAGTTTCTTTACTTAAGTCATATTAACTTAGTATTTAGGGTTTGTGGTAGATAATACCTTGATATCATCTTTAGAACATTAAGTATTCATCTTTGAGTTGTTGTATGGAATACCATGTGATGATTTCTAGAAGATCAAGTACTCTTTATTAAGTAGTGTGTTGTAGATTAGTTTTATTACATTTGATCTACCCTTAGATCAAATTATATTATCCAAAGATAAGGTTTTAGCAAAGGTCATATTGAAACTTATCGCAGTCAACTTGATGATCTACTTCAGCTCCACCAAGTTAATAGAAGCTTCAATCTCTTTGACAAGTTTTATTTAAAAGCACGAAAATTATCCAGATTTTCTGTGCATGAATGCAATGCAGACACATGTGTTCAGCTTATTTCTAAGTTCTAATGCTGGGGTGTTACATCCTCATCCTCATTCGGAATCTCCTCCTCGGGTTGGTGTTGCTCAACCTGCAAGTCATATAGCAAATGTCCTTCCTCGATAGAGAAAAGACCATTAGGCATAGGAGCGTGGTAGAGACGCCCAACTCCAGCAATATGCAAGTAATAAACACCACCTCTCCTAGTGAGCATTATACAAGCCTTTAAAGTAGAGAAACCAACACGTCGCTCACCTAGCACATGTTGCAACTTACCTAGGTTGATGCCTAGGGCAATGGCAAGAACGGTGATGACGCCTCCACCTGTGATTGGTCCTTGTCTTTGGGAGGATTGGTGCTCCAGGTAGCACACAAGGATTGCGCCCAAGTTGAGTGACAAGTCGCAGTTATTGTAAGAAGCTTTTGCAAGGACTAAGATGTCCTCCTAATTGAGTCTTATGAACTCATTTTGTTCCTACAAGGTGTTAGGAATAACATAGAACAAATAGCGAATTGCAGAATGTTGAATATTCTTCCCCTTGCTCACTCTAGAAGTGAAGCTCATTCCATTATAATATTGTTCCGGGGAAGGGTCTAAGCCAGTAAAGGATGCGCGTAGGGCATTAGCATCATTGTTTGGAAGATTAAAGCATGTGCACCATTCATCTAGTGATAAAGTGTAATTGTTGTTCATAAGTTGGAAAGAAACCGTGTCCTCTCCATGCCATAGTTTAACAGTGCTTTGCAAAGAACTTAAAAATTCAAGAGTTAATCGGCGATAAGTAGGCACATCATTGAATACAAAGTTTTGCAGGCCAACCCTATTGCAAAGTAAATTGAAGTCATCAGAAATACCGAGTTGGTTCAATATAATAGGGCAAGCACACTTGGTGGCCTTCACTTCTTGGTTCTTGATCTTGTTGAAGTGATCATGTTGGAGCTCATTCCTGAACCGTATCCCCATGTGTTCTTGAGTGATAGCCCTAGAAGCGCTAGCGGCGGCACAAGCACGAGTTTGGATCCTTGTGTTCATCATCTAAAATAATAAAGAAAGACAAAAATAAAACTTTTTGATCCAACAATAATAAGTATAAGATATTCCTCATCATAACACACTAAAGAATTCCCTCAAAATAATAATAATTAGTTCATAGTAGGTCTCACCCTAGATTGATAATGATGATAGATCAAAGATGAATTTGCAAAAAGTAATTGGAGGATCGGAGGAGAAACATACCGTAGATCACTTGTGTGCGAGGAAATCGAACGAAATTGAGTAGAGATGAAGATCTCTTGAGGTTTTGAGAGAGTTTGGAGGTAGAAGAGAGAAAAAGGATTGAAGTTTTGGGGTTTGAGGTACCTTCCCATGGCATTTTTGTGGTCGGACGCAACTATACGGGCAGAATTATATGGCAAGAACAATGTATTCCTGCCGTATAGTTGGCATGCTGTCAAAATTTTAGGGTTTCCACCTGGCGGCGCAGCTATATGACTAGAACTATACGGCCGGAATAATTTGTTCCCACTGTATAGTTGGTCGTCAAACCCTCTATACCTGGAAAAGAAATTTTACGAAAGCCTCGATATCTATACGACCGGAACTATACGGCCGGAATTTTTATTCCCGCCGTATAGTTGGTCGTTAAACCGTTAGTACTTATGAAAGAAAAAATATCGATGGCAAAAATATCTATATGACCAGAACTATACGGCCGGAATTTTTATTCCCGCCGTATAGTTGGTCCTTAAACCTTCTGTACTCAAAAAAAAATCTGTTTCTTCGAGAATTCTTTCTTATCCTGAAACTTAGCGAAACACCTTATTTTTGACAAAAAAATGATAGTAAATATTGTCGACCAACATCAACATGTATTAAGTAGGATTTTTAGTACTACCAAACTTCTTCTCCTTAATTGGAGCTTTCTAGCACTCTTTATTAAACATAAACTTAAACTAGAACTTAAAAACATAACTCAAACATTTATTTCTCATGGGTTACCTCCCATGAAGGGCTCTTTTATGGTCAATAGCTTGACCTCAATGTTGCGCACTTAGGCCAGATGAGTGGAACACCCACTCCAAAATAGTTGGCCTTCAAAGTGATGGCCTCCTTTTCATCATGCTTGACTTTCTTCTTACTGGGAAAATGAATAACAAAAGGGTCCCGTGGAGGCAATTGAAGCTTCACGTTCCCTTCATGTAGATTAATCAAAGCCTTAATAGTTCTTAAAAATGGACGGCCTAATATAATAGGAGTAGTAGCATCTTCAGGCATGCCAACAATAAAACAATCAATAAGATTAGGACAACCTTTAATGTATACTAAAGTATTCTCCTTAATTTCTACAGCTTGTTTGTAGGTAGAATTTTCTAGATGCAATTTTAACTCGACGATTTCAAAAGAGCCAAGATTTAACTTATTAAAAAGACTTTTTTAGAATCATTGAGACGCTTGCACCTAGATCACAAAGTGCAGCTATCTCATTGGTCCCAATCTTAATCTTAATACTAGGCTCAAATATATCATCAAGATTCATAGGTAATTTTTCAGCAATTTGCTTATATTCTTCCTCAAGCTTACGTACCTTTATTGCTACCTAATTAATGAAGTGTTTGTACATAGCTTTCTCATTTCCTTCACTTACCGGAATCTTGACATTGATCCTTTTTACAAGATCTTCAACAGTGTAATTTGGTGAAGGAGCATTACTATAATCAAGTTCTCCAGGCTCCTACCTTTGTATTCTTATCATCTTGAGGTCTTCAACAGGATTTGGCTCAGCTTTACCTGCAAATTTAGCAAGAATGAGAGTTTCACTCTCGGTTATCTTATCTAGTTGTGCCTCAACAATCCTTGTTCTTTCTTGAAGGGCCTGCAAATCATTCCTCAAACTTATAGCTTTGTTAGATAATTTACCAAGCATAGCATCATGGTTCTCCATTATTTTAACAAGAATATTTTTTTGCTCATTTTGTGAGTCTATAAAAGACTTTAGTGTTTCTTGGAGACTACCATTACTAGTTCCCATATTATTATTAGAGTTACCTACAGGACTAGAATAATGTTTCTAAAAATTAGGATTATAATTCTTCTTCCAAGCAGGGTTATAATTATTACGAGCTATGAAGTCTATTTCTTCAATATTTGATTCAAGGATAACTATTACCTAGATTTCCTTACCTTTTACGGCTAATATGAGCTCATCCAACTTAGCATTGAGTTCTTCATTTTCTTGTGGTGAGACAAAGTTCAACTTCTTCGTGTTTGATCTATCCACATGCCATTGGGCATTGTTGTCTTGCATATTGTCTAGCAGCTGCTTTGCTTCGGTAATATGTTTACCCATAAATGTTCCTCCAGCTGTAGTATCAAGTATAGACTTAGACACAGGGTTAAGAGTATTATAAAACAAATGGAGAATTAACCAGTCTTCCATCCCATGACTAGGACAGTTTCTCATGCATTCTTTCATCCTCTCCCATGCAAGCGCTAGTGGCTCACGCTCTTCCTGTCTAAAACCAGTAATATTATATCTCAGTTGCATAGTCTTTGTAGGTGGGAAAAATCTAGTCATAAATAAAGAAGTACATTCCACCCATGATGTAATAGTTTTTCTAGGCAAAGATAACAACCATTCTTTTGCTCTTCCTCTAAGAGAGAAAGGAAATAAGCGTAATTTGACTGCATCGGGGTCAACATCTTTTATGCGCATCATATCACATATTTTAGTGAAAGTATTCAAGTGCATACCTACGTCCTCAACAGTAGAGCCTCCAAATTAATTCTGTTAAACCAAACTTAAATAATGAGGCTTAATTTCATAATCATTAGCAGCAATTGATGGCTGGGTAATAGGAGTAAGCAAATAATCATTGTTGGGAGTAGCAAACTCTCCAAGCTTCTTTTCAACCATATTTCCTATGTTTTTGGGTTTTCTTAAACAGAGACTTAAAATAGTAAAACTAAGAATTTAAAGACTAACTAATTTTATTTGGTTTTTCAAATAAAGACTGAAAGCAAACTAAAAATTAAAAACAAGAATTAAAACTGACTAGGTTCCTACTAATCTCACCAGGGTAGCTATTGCTTCCCCGGCAACGACGCAAGAAAAAGGGTTGATACCTTCCATCTGGATTATGGATGTAGTATAGCTCTTTTTCCCCAGTAGACCTAGGTTTATCGAATCCTCAGGAAGCAGAAGCATAGTAAAGTTACTTTAACGGACCTTCAGGAGTTTTATAATTCCTTTTGTATTTTTACCGGACCAAGAGTTTGTTGTCTTTTATTGTTGTCGATGATGGAGAGAGAGGGTCTAGGGCTTTTGGTTTCACCTGTAGCTGTGCGAAACATCTGATTGGAATAAAAGGTAATAATAAAGTATGCATGTAATTGTTAGAGCAAGATAAATTTTATGTGAGCAGTGCATCTATAATTGCTATTGCCACCGCAACTGCTTATAGCAATAACCTACTAGTCTCATTCATGGAAGAAAGAGAACTAATGATATGCATAGTGACGTCACCATTAATCCCAAGTAAATCCCTCACATACAGTCATACTACCCTTTCTGTCACTGGGGTTCCCAACCTGCAGATTAGTCATTACTCATACTCCCTATACCTGGCTCAATCCTCGGGGTCTTGGGTACCTGACAAGTCCTTGGATTGAGGCAAGAGAGGATACAATAATCATCATGTCATACAAACTAATACATGATCCCATCTATGATAAATAACATACACAAAAGCTACATGGCTAGGCCGAATCCCTTAGCCTAAGGAGGATTACTCACACATAGAGATGAAATCAAAGATCATAAACATTGCAATGGGAATCATGAGATTGATAGCAAATAGTCTTATAATGTCGCCAATCAAAGATGAGATCTATAATTACAAGTGATGGAATATGGCTATGGTGGTGGAGAATGGTTTGGAGATTAGATCTAAGTCTATTCCTCCGGCGGCTCTTCAGTGTTGTGGATGGAGATCCGGGGGCGGCTCATGATTGGAAAGGAGCTCTGTTTATCATCGCCCAAGGCCTCTTTATATAGGGGTCCCTTCACGGAAGTTGTTCTGTTTGACCTAGCGGTGTTGATGGCAACTATACGACCGGAACTATATGACCGAAATTTTATTTCCACCGTATAGTTGGTCGTTAAAGCGTCTGTCTCCACTTCACGACTCCTGGTTTCTTTGGATTATTGGAAGTCTCGTATCTTTGACTTTAATATAGTGATTCCCATCATCAAACGTCATTATCTGCGCAGGGAAAAATAGCAAGAAAGGATTGCATACCCCTTTCATCATTAGATATTAGTGGCAGGGTTTAGAGAGATATTTCATAAAAAATATAAATAATATCTAGTTTAAATGTGGACGTAGATGGCTATATTTTAGAGCCATCACTCCCCAGCTCCCCACGTTGTTGTGCTCTCCCCCACCTACCCACGTCGTCGCATGCCCCCATCTCCATGCCGACGCGAGCTCCCATCCTCCATGTCTCTCTACTGCATGCGCCCCGCGACGATTCCTCTGAGGTCGTCCTGGCGCGTGTGCCTCGTGGTGATCTCTGCCACCCCGCGACGAGCTTGGACATGGAGGAAGGTGGGAGGGGAGGGCAGCCCCGCAACCTAGGGATGGAGGCGAGGATGGCGACTGAGGCTAGGAAGAAGGCACATGTCAGGTGAACAGGGAATAGGAAGAGAGGAGAGGTTGTGTGGGTGAGACTGATAAGTGGGTCCCACTGCTTAGTCTGACCACCATCCCAAACCTTTAGTCTTTTGCCTATGATAGGAAAGTAGATTTTAGGGATATTTTTGCAAATGAAACACAACTAGAGGTTGACAGTGGGTCCTCGTCTTGCCATGTCGTCAAATACATCTCTACGCCGCGAGCAGTGACTGTGTGTGACGCTCTGACGCGTCTTCAGTGACCATAAACTCGTATTCCTGTTGCACAAGTACCGTATTAACTTGCTAAGCAAGTTCGATGACTGATGATGGATTTAACTCTCTTTTTTGTGGGCATGTGCTATATCCTTTTCCTTCCGTCGCCATTTAATTTACTCTTTTGTCATAATATATTATACTATAGCTTAAGTTTGGTGACATGCATGATCAATGAGGGCACTTACACATCCTGTGTCTATGGAGTGTGGGCCCGGACAAACCTCCTTTAAAAAAACAAATTTAAAGATTTAAAAAGTTTCAGTAAAAATATCATGACACCGATAATGATTTATAATACACGCGTACAAAAACTTATGTGAAAATACTTTGTATTCTGGTCTCCTAAGAAATTTAGAACTGGACGTAAACGGTGCAATTTTGAATGAGCCTCTTTTTTTTCAAAATTTGTCATATTTGTCTCTTTTGTTGCGCCCGAAATATAAGGTATTTTCCATTAATTTTTTGAAGACGTATATTTCATTAGGTAGGTATTTTTTTCAAAAATATTTTATGAATTTAACAAAAAATCAAAAAGGGCTCGGGTATAAAGCGATTTTCTATGGAGTTGACCCTCTCTATTCGTCTTCCTCGAGAGTTCCGGGCTAGGATTTCCGGCTGCCACCTACGATTATCTGACTCTACCACACTAAGCCCGCTCAGCCGCAACTCTTTTAGGCTGCCTCCCCCGGCCTCATCTCGACCACCGTGCGGCCATGCACGAGGAGGTTTGCACGAAATCATTGCTCAGACAGAGGTGTCGTGCAGGAGGATGAGTCGGCGGTGATGAGGTGTTGCAGGAGGCACTCGTTAGGCGGGGTCCTTGGAGATGCATCTGTTTCACTTGCGGCAGCAGCAGTATCATAAAGCAGTAGTTGTCGTGCGTTTCTCTTCTACATCTGCTCAAGAAAATCCTATTCCATCCGTTCAAATTATAAGATGCTTTAGTCTATTTTTAAAATACATATGTATCTAAATTCCTTTTAGTGTATAGTTTCAGAATAAAATAACTGAACATACACACTAAAATAGATACATGTGTACTGAAACATCTTATAGTTTGGAGCGAAGGGTGTTGGAGGCTCGATTGGAGGTCGCTATACGTAGAGGTTAGGTTCTCCTGCTTCGAGAGTATCGCGGTTGGGGTCAAACTCCTCCGCCTCCCCCATCCTTGCCGACCCGCACTTTTAGAACCTGGACACACCGCTCCCTAAATATCTGGGCGTTGATTAGGCGCTTTGTGATCCGTGGACAAGGTAGGAAAAATTCTGGAGAAAAGCATATGTAAAGATGAATACGTCCATTCACAGTAACAGTTAGTGCGCTGTATGCATTGAATGCCACTTTGGTACCGTCACAGTGCAGCCTGGTACAGGATCAATGAGCCGTTCAACAAATAGTACAAATCGATTTTTTTTACTGTAATACAAATCGATTGCTACAATTAGGATAGAAATTCTACAAATGATTCCATTTCTATTTTCTGCTCTTTAACATCTCAATTCATTGGCACAACAGAGTTTTCCCATATGATCCACATATTATGTAGAACATGAATTAATTTCTGATGTTAGCAGATTTCTTATAGGATACAGATATGGCGTGGAACAAAAAAAAATATAATGTTGCATTTCAGAAAACAAGCCATTCACACAGCTGGCCCAGCATTTCTTGTTGACATTCAACCTGTTGGAACAATGCACCGATTCGTTCGACCAAAAACAACCGGTGTAAAAATGGACTGTATAAACAAGGATTTTTTGCAACGTGAACTAAAATATATGGGATACAAGGCACCAACTGGATCCGAACGCCATTGGAAGTAACGGATCGGAGGTATTTTGGCATGACTAATTTCTGCATATTATCTTAGAAATATGAACAGAAAATATTATGTCATCTTCTGCATGAATAAACTTTGTGTATTAATAGAGAACCATGATACTAGTAATTTTCAGGGTTGCAAAAAATCCATGAAAAGATACTAATATAAAACAAAAAATAACATAATCCAAATGCGATTGTAAGGAACAGAGAAACAGATCAGGGACTTGGTGGAAAAAAAATCAGATGAGCTGATGCGCAATCTCAACAAATCCAAAGACAGGAGTGAGAGAGAGTATAGAAAAATTGCTCATGTAACAATTAGACAACCCAAATCACCACTAAAAAAATTAGATGGCATGGATTCCTTCCAGGAAACCATCGAGTAAGTGTAGGTGGGTCATGGGGAGGCTGGATCTGGCCACAACTTCGCCGGTGGACTACTTTCCGATTGTGGCGTCGGGATGGAGGTGCCGGCGGGCGGCGGCCATTGCTGTTGGAGAGAAAGAAGACGAGGTGTCCCGTGTACCTCATTGCAGCGAAGCAAAGATCTGGTCCGCCATGGAGTCAAGGATTTTTTTTTTTTGAAAAGGAGCATATATTAATATCAGAAGATACCAATTACACCCAGCCTCTGCAACAACGCATTGCCCTAGCGGCTGTACGGATGCACACAGCCAAAAAAGAAAGAAGAATTACAAAAAAGAAAAATCCCGCTACAGTGACCCATTCGTTGAAACAGCGGTACTACCACCACCAAGACAACACCAGAAGTCTAGCTTCTCCAAAAGCGACGCCTCCAAGAAGGGAACAGTGCACAAACACCGTCATCGCCCGATCATAGATCTTAGGTTTTCACCCTGAAGAAAGTCCATGCTCTCAAACAATACCTTCAACAAGGCAATTGTTAGGCACAACCAATTAAGGCCAGACCCTAGGTTTTCACCCTGAAAGGTAGGACTGAGAACCTCTCCTCTGCAGTCGCCCCCACTTGCATGCCACTGCACCAAGTCATGAGTCACCAAGCCAATTCCTCATCACCACCCAGACTCGAACCACCATTGTCAATCCTCAGATCTCGGTCTCCATGACATTCTCCCTCAGCACCATGGAACGACAACATGCCCCATGATATTAACAGCCAAGAGAGCTTCGAAGCGCTCCCTCTGAGCCCAAACGGTCAGAATAAAACATGGGTGCGCACGACCGAATCCCTCCAATCCAGCAATCTCCAGGCATTGTTCGCCCATGGGAGTTCGCCGGCGGAGCCTTCCGGAACACGCCACTTCCGTCAGATCGATGGGGACAAGCACTGGCAGATCATAATCTTGGCGACAAAAGGAATCCTAGGACCGCTGCCATTATTCGCAAGACTAGCAGGCCTCCACGCCGCCAGTCACCTCCATGCAGACAAAAAAGAAAGGAAGCAGTCCAAGCGCAAGGCTGCAGGTACCGGCGATCCAAGGAACCGCCAGATCCCTCCGCCTCGGCCATGGTTGGACCCATCTGGCGAGATCGGCCACTCAGCTCAGATCTTGCCCGACGAGCCAACACGCCGCCAAGCTCGTTGAAGACGAGTTGAGGGCACACCGCCGCCTCCTCCCTGCCGCCCTGCCGGAGGGCCTCAGGCCCCGGCCCGAACAGCCGCGCCGCCCTGTGCCTCCGCCGGTGATCCTCCAACTCCCCAGGAAAAATAGCAGAGGCATCTCTCCATCCCTGCCACCGTCTTCGACGCGAAGGGGGCCGCTACCGCCGCCGAGGAGGGCAGCGGGGGCGGCCGGGGGGCGGGGGTGGGGGCGCCGCCTAGGGTTTGGTGGAGGGGGACGCCGCCAGAGACGCTCGGGAGGGAGCCAACCAGATATATGTAGGTTGCTCTCCCGGAACTTTTTGGTTCTCCCCCTGGAGTCAGGGACATGAGGCAGGAATCACTGTGCGTCCCATGTACTTCCCGGCGGCAGAGCATGGATTTGGACTGCCATGGAGACGGGATCAAGATGTAGGAATGGAGATCAATGGCGAACCTAGGTAGGGGATGAGCAGATTTGGAATTGGAGATGCTGGAGCCTGGAGGAGATGGGTGACCAGCCCAACGGGAAGGGGTGAGTGGGAATTAATGGGCTCGGCTCCTCTGCAGTTTAGTTCAAACTGTACGACGGGTGCTGTAGTTGGAGAAATCTGCCGTCGATTTGAATCAAACGATCCTCGTTCCATTACTCGGACGGCAGCGTTTTTGGGAAGAAAAAAAAAGAAAAAATACAAAACGCTGGGCTCTGCCAGTCTCTTCTATCCTCGGAACTCAGAGATGCAGCGAGACTAAGCAATGGCGAACTGGCTTCAATGCCCTCCCCCTCCCTTGCCCCAGTGACACCGGTTCTCCCCCGTTGGGCGTCTTCTTCTCCTGAAGCACATGAAGCTGGCAGACGGCCTTGCGTGGCATGCCGGACCTGGAGGCGGTGGATCCCAGGGTAGCGCGCCTCCTTTGACCGGCTTGAGATGGAAGCCCAGACTTTGCCCACAACTACAAAGAACTTGTTGCTCTTCATGATCAACTAGAACTTTGCTCTCTTCTTCATATGTGATTTCTGGATCAAGACTTGCAATGGCAACATTATATACATTATGTTCTTTTGAGGGCTTGATTACCGTTTCTCGAAAATGGCTGAAGCCAACAAATATACCAAAGAGTCAGTATTCTTTGTTTGTCCCAAATGTAGTGTCGAAGGTGACAACATCACCGAAATGTGTGTATCCAAGGTTTGTTGGTCCACCGACCTGCCGACTTGCCAACTCATGAGATGCTTTTGGCACAATTCCTGAATCATCTGTCGTTTCAATCTCAAAAGCTTGCAAAGTTGAAATCTTCTGTTGTGATGGCATCAAGTGGCATGTTCTGGGCAACTGCAGGAGATGGTTATGTTGAACAACCAACTCATGTAGTTCATAATTTCCTACTTCTCGGTCTATAGTGATTCCCATCCGAACTTTACAGCCGGTTCTTGTTTCTGCACGAGGACGCCTTGTATTATGATCTCTCTTGTCTTTTGCTCGATAGCCCTCGTTGGAACAAACGTATCTCGCTGAAGTAACTACTCCATCGGTTTTGCTCTTGTTTTCATAGTTTACCCTTACATCAAATCCAATATGACTGTCCAAAAGTTTCAAGCCTCGGTTGTAGAATTGAATTTCATGCCAATTTGAGGCATCCAAGTAGGGATCATGTTTTCCCTGTAAAAATGAGGCATAAAATTTAGGCATATTTGTTACACACCAGTAGCAGAGGATGCTATAGCCGAAGATTCAGATGGAATTGATCAAACCTATTTGGATCTTTGTTCGTGGAGTTAGTTTCAGATTCCATTAGACCTCCTTTTTTCCCCTTCTTTTAACAATCGCTGGTAACAGATCAAAGTTAATTTACTTGTTCTTTTGCTGACGTGAGAACAACTAACACAATCAATCAGTCACATACCTTGGGATTGACTTATTCTTTTCTGTTGCGGGACATGGAGGACAAAAGGAGGATCATCTGCATCAACAACAACTTGGTGTATAACTCTATCCAACTCTGAAAAGAACGAGGGTGGGGAAGAAGGAGGACAAGGGCGAGTCAAAGAGATCGCTGTTTGGCGTGAAAAAGTCTGATATGTGCGTGAAGTCTGGCGCCAAGCCTACAGCATTAGGAGTTTTTCCCTCCACGGCTCCACCATATTAGGAGTTAGTTACCAATTACTAGCACACGTACAGTTTGCCGATTGGAATGGAGGGCGGATTACGTGTCCTAGTACAGTTTGAACTGAACTGTAGAGGAGCCGAGCCCGGATTAAAGTGGAGTTGTGCCACGGGCCCTGCGCCGTGTTTAGTACTATAACAATTTAATACGGCAGCAATACTAATCTTTCTCATGTAATACTTCGTAATAACCGTGCTGGCCTACTAATAAGGAACGGCTCTAGACGGTGAGCCGACGGTGGGATTAGGGGTGAGTGCGTACACAGGTTCACCAAGCTAATTTCGTATCGAGTACATGTTATATACTGTATACGGGAAAACCCTATGTGGTGGCGTTACAAAGGAAGTAGTATTGAGGTAGAGTACTACTCTATGCCTAATACAACCAAGTATTTATTACATGTTCAACATTCCCTTAATTGTAACCTTTAGAAAGGTTAAGATTATGCCTGAACTCACGTAGACTTGTAACATGACCTTCGACCATCAGCCAATTGGTCTTTGCTTTGATATAAATTAAATTTAATATCCAATTGTTTGCTCATAATTTTCACGAACAAAATAATAATCAATCTCAATATACTTTCCAATTGGTCTTTGCTTTGATATAAATTAAATTTAATATCCAATTGTTTGCTCATAATTTTCACGAACAAAATAATAATCAATCTCAATATACTTTGTACGGGCATGAAATATGGCATTGACAGAAAGATATATAGCACCAAGATTGTCATACCAAATAACATGTTTTCTTTAAAAAAACTCTAAGTTCATAAAATAATGCTTCAACACAAGTCAATCCAGAAGTAGCATTGACAAGACTTTATATCTAGCTTCAGTGCTAGAACAAGAAACAATGGACTACTTACGAGCATTACAAGGCACCAGGTTAGGGACAATGAAGACACCAAATCTACTAGTGAAACACCAGTCATCCTGACAACTCGTCCAATCTTCATTTGGAAAGGCACTAAACAATGTGGAGGATGAATGCTTAAAAGTAAGACCGACTTTAATTGTTCCTTGAACATAACGTAAAATACATTTAGCTGTTGTCCAATGATTGGTAGTAGGAGCATAAATATACTGACAAACTTTGTTCACTGAAAAAGAAATATCATGTCTAGTTAATATCAAGTATTGAAGAGCACCAATATTGTGTGATGTCCTCAGAGCCAAGAGGGGATCCTCCTGTCAGAGACAATTTTCATTAGTAGACAATGGTATTGGACAAGTGGTGCACTTTGTTAACCCAACACGAGCAAGAAAATTAGTAGATTTCTTGAGTTAGAACCAATCCATGGGATGTGTTCTTAGCCTAAATGCCCAAGAAATAATGTAAAGGGCCAAGATCCTTAATGGAAAAATGATGTTGTAGTTTATCAAGCAATGCAGAAACAATTGTATCCGAGGAGTGAGTGACTATGATATCATCAATATACACTACAAAAACACCTCCCATACCCGGCAGATTTTTGGAACGACACAAACGAAAAGAACCAGCAATAGTTGGTTATGCGGCGAATGGGCACTGGTGGCACCATTTTGTCACGACATCCAATTATACGCCGTGGTACAGAAGGTAGCGACGGATTTTGGTGCCATGGTACATGGCACGTTAAAGCGGTAATTTTCCATGTCGCCCTTGGGCAACAATGACATTTTCTCGGTACGCCGTCCAATGCAAACGTTGTTAATTGGATAGCTGACAGGTGCGGCCTGCCTTCTATTTATGGGCCTTTTGTGCAAGTCGGCCCACATGGCTGGCCGCACTCATTCTTCAACCCAAGTAACAAACCCTAGATCTCACCAACCCCCGTTCCTATATAATACAGGGTCCCCTTGGTCGCCACACTCCAGTAACCTCCCTTCGTACGGCAATGCGCTCCCACTCTCTGCACTAATTAGCAACTCTCACAAACCCTAGATCTCACAAACTACTCATGCTCGTTTCATATGTTGCGATGTCTTGGAAGCTGAAGACCTACATGTTGCGTACTTGCGACCAATCTGACCTAGCCTCCACGCCGGACTCCTCTCAGCATAGGGTATCTTCATCTAATCGATCTTGTTTTTGGTTTTCCCACCATCTTTCATCTTGTGCTACGGCCATCGGAGTGAGGCGCCCGGAGGCTAGCGGCCACGCCATTGCGGCTGTCGTAGTGAGGCGTGCAGAGCCTAGCGGTCGCGCCACTCCGGTTGTCGGAGTGAGACGCGTAGAGGAGGACTGTCCCGTCACAGTACCCAGCCCGGAGGATGGCAAGCGCGTTAGGATAGTGACGCGCACGGATGTCATGTTGCTGTGGCCGTCTACCTAGTGCTAGCTCAAGATTATGGAGTACGATTAAGGATAAGTTAATGTAACAAAAATGTAACTAGATCTTAATGTTATGTAATATTCGATTTATGGGAATGCAATGGATTATTAGCAATCTAAATCAGTTAGTGTTAAGGTAATTAACTTTCAGTGATGTTGGAAGGTGTAACACGGCAAAAAAAATCGCGGTTACACCGCACTAAAGTTCCGCCGCCTTCAGTAACGTGACACATCCTCTGCCATGCCACAGAAGCGCTAGTTGGCGGATCACGTTGTGTCACACCAAAAAATCTGCTACCATTTGAGAATCCTCAACGCAGTTATCCCCGACGGCTTTTTTTTTGCCGCGCTAGTGCGAGCGCAGCGAGTAAGGCTGTGCCTCAACGTCTATAAGCCCCAGGGCCCGAGCTCCGTGTTGTAGTGATAGTTCAAAATAAAAACAGTGATACCTAATTGATTGAATACAAAGAGAGATGCATCTACCTTGGATGGTTGAAATCCAAGATCATGAAGTTTGGTTCTAAGCCAAGCATACCAGACATTAGGAGCTTGTCTAAGACCATAAATAGCCTTTTCAAGTTTACAAATATGATGAGGATGTTCAGAAGCTTTAAACCCAGAAGTTGGGGCATTTATACTTCCTCTTCTAGAACACTATAGCAAAACGCGTTCTTGACTTCTAGTTATCCTAAATTCTAGCCTCGTGACACAAACAAAGCAAGCACAATTCTAATAGTGGCAGCTTTAACAACTATTCTAAAAGTATCTTCATAATTAATTCCATAATATTGTGAATCCTTTCACAACAAGGCAAGCCTTGTACCGGTCAATAGTTCCATCGACATTTTTATGTGATATACCCGTTTGCAATCTATTAAATTTTTGTTGGAGATAGGAGGAACAAGGTGTCATGTTTTGTTGAGAATCAAGGCATCATACACATCTTGCATATCACGCTTCCAATTATCATCAGAAAGTGCATCATTAGGATTGCTAGGTTCACTTGTAGATGTGAGCAAACCGTAGGGAATAGTGTCATCAGTACACATTTTGGGATTTTCAATACCATTTTGTAATGTTGTCCAAGGATCAAGCACATGAGGTTGTGGTTGTGGCAGGACTATAGGAGGCGATGCAGTGGATCCAATATAATCTTCAGTACTAGATCAGAGTGGCGTAGGCAATCCAGTGTTTCTTGGCTTGGCTAGGGAATCCAAAGAAGATTTGGGAGACATGGGGTCTAGCAGTTGCGGCTGCATCTCGCCCACCTGTACCTTTGGTTGGTCAGCCGATTGACGCATGGAAGTGCGCGGGGACCGGGCCGATGTGGCGGGAGAGGACGAGCCATCCTAGTCCACAGGTAGGACACCGCACAAAGCACAGAGTGATGTGATGGCTCAATGCACGGCCCCCAGAAAAATGCTTGATGGCGGTGTTGATGTAGAGCTCATTGGGAACCCCAAGAGGAAGGTATGATGAGCACAACAACAAGTTTCCCTCAGTTATGAAACCAAGGTTTAATCGAACCAGTAGGAGCAAGGAAACACCCCAAAGGTGTTACTAGCTGAGCTTTGGCAGGGCGCACTACCGGTGCTAGTAGCAACATGGAGACCTGCACAACATAACCACAGAACTTTGTCCCCAACTTGCGATGAGGTTGTCAATCTCACCATGTTTTGCGGAAAACAAAGGATTAAACGTATCGAATAGAAAGAAGTAAAAGTTCACAGAAAGAAACACAAAGCAGTAACAGTTTGTAGATTGTATGTAAAGAAAAGGACCGGGATCCATAATTCACTAGAGGTGGCTCTCCTTAGATAGGTAACATGCTGGGTGAACAAATTACAGTGGGGCAATTGACAAACATCGATAAAGCAATACATGCATATACTAATCATCTTGACTCCTTTGAGACTTGATTGGGCATTATAACATTATACATAGACCGCCATCCAACTACATCTATGACTAATAATCCACCTTCAGGTTATCATCCGAACCCCCTCCAGTATTAAGTTGCAAGCAACAGATTATTGCTTTACCCAGCTGCATGTAAAGTAAACAATACGATTGTTCTATGAACAAAGGATTGTTGTTTTCTCCCTAGTAGCAACAACACATCTAGTACCTTAGAGATTTCTGTCACTTCCCCAGATTATCAGAGGCATGAACCCACTATCGAGCATAAATACTAACTCTTGGAGTTGCTAGCATCTACTTGGCCAAGATAGCTACTAATAACGTAAAGCATGCAAGATCACAAATAACAAAGACATGATAGAATCAATAATCAATCTGAAATAGCATCTCAATATCTATCGGATCCCCGCAAACACAACATGCAGAATTACAAATAGATGATCTTGATCATGAACTAAGCTCACAAGATCTAGACATGAAAGCACAAAGGAGGAGAACCAGCCATCTAGCTACTACATGGATCCGTAGTCCAAGGATGAACTACTCACGCATCACACCGGAGGCTTGCATGGTGATGAAGAAGGTCTCCAGGGTGAATTTCCCTCTCCGGCAGGGTGCCGGGAAGAGCTTCAGATCCCTCCCGATCTAGGGATGGAGATGACGGCGACTACATACTCTTTCGTGGATTTTTGATCGGGCCCTTAGGGTTTCCGTCCCGAGGGCAATATATAGGCGGAAGGAGAGGCTGAGGGGGTGCCGGGAGCGGCCACACCATCCCTGGCGCGGGCTAGGCCTGGCCGCGCGGCCAGGTTGTGTGGTGGCCTCCTCGCCCCTCCGTCTCGCATTCTGGCACTTGATGACTTCCGGAAAAATAGGCACTTTGGCTTTTGTCCCGTCCAATTCCGAGAATATCTATTTTCTGACTTTCCTGGAACCAAAAACAGCAGAAAACAGGCAACTAGCACTGTGGCTCTTGTTAATAGGTTAGTCCAAGAAATCATATGAAAAGTACTCCAAAGTTGGAACAAAACACAAGAAAGTGGATAAAACCAAGCATAGAACATCAAAAATTATAGATACATTTGCAATGTATCATGGTGCCGGATCTGAGGTAGATGTACGTAGAGAATCAACATCGCTGACCATGCCATATGTTGCTTTTGTATCTTAGCGATATTATATGCTCCAATGCACTATTTTGAGTGATGATTCAGGAATTTCTTCAGATTTTTTACTATCTTTAGGTATTATCTCCTCCACCACCTACTATGTATGGTAAGTTGTAGGAACAATATGCAAGTGATCATCAATATGCACACCCTCACTAGTGTTTTCCAAGGAAGAAGGTAAGTAAAGGAAAAACACTCTCATCAAACACAACATCACGAGAGACAAAGACATGTATGGTGGAAACATCAAGACACTGGAGAATTTTATGAAAAGGATTATATCTAAGAAAAACATGGCATTTTGAATGAAATGCAAGCTTATGTTGATTATAGGGACAAAGATTGGGCCAGCAAGCACAGTCAAAAACATGAAGAGCATCATAGTTGGGCTTGACATGAAGGAATTTTTCGGCTGGGTACTCAAAATTAAGAACCTTGGTAGGGAGCAAGTTTATGAGAAAAGTAGTTGTAAGAAAATCATCATCCCAATATTAAAGGCATTGATGCATTAGCAAGCAAAGCAAGACCAACTTCAACTATATAGCGTTGTTTTCGCTTAGTCGAACTATTTTTTTATGAGCGCGAGGGCATGAGACATGATGTGTGATTCCAACTTTTTGAAAGAAAGAATGAAGTTTTTTATATTCAACACCCCAATATATTTGCATAGTTATGTTTTTTCTCTCAAATTTTTGTTTAGCAAGTTGATGGAAATTAAGAAAGACTTGATAAACTCCAGAGTGTTTCTTAAGAAAGTAAATTTACTATAATCATCGATGAAGCTTACATAATATTGTTGTTTGCCAATAGAGGATGTAGCAAGACCCCATACATTAGAGAATACTTGTTCCAAAGGAACAGTAGGCACACTGGTGGATACATGGTATGGTAATTGATAACTCTTGGCTTGCTGACAAGGATCACACACATAAGAGTTTATTTCAGGAGAATATAAAAGCTTATTATTCCTAAGAACTTGTTGAAGAATAAAGGATGATGGATGTCCTAGAGGATGATTCCATGTAGACGAAGAGGGCCTGATGGTGATGAACACATGCTTGTGAAACCCCATGGAGTACTAGAGGATAAAGACTGCCATGATAGGGACCTTAAAGCAGAATTTGCTTCTTGTACTAGGAAGTAATATGATCTCATGGTCTAAGGAACATGATACTTGACATGAAAAAGCTTTGGCAATTGAAACTTGATGACATGATCAAATTGCTATGCTAAGGTTGGGTATGTCCATCACATCATTCTCCAGTTACATGACCTCATTATTAATTGATAACACATGCCATGGTTAGGAAACCTTAACCATCATTTAATAAATGAGCTAGTCTAGTGGAGGCTTACTAGGAACACAGTGTTGTTTATGTATCCATAGATGTATTATGTTTCCGACTAATACAATTATAGCATGGAGAACAAACAATTATCATGAACATGAAATATGATAATAACAACTTTATTATTGCTTCTTGAGAATATTTCCAATAGTCTTCCTCTCCCCTTACGCACACTCCTTGCTCCGCATCCCTAACCTTCTCCGAGCTCGGCATCTCCGATGACTGTCAGACCCTCTGTGCACCCTTCCCCCAAACCTATCTTCGATAGTACAAGTACCTCAACATTCTGAATCATACCAAGAGGAGAATTATACTATTTATTAGCAAGTTGAATAGGTATACCTGTTTCTTCCATATGTATTGGATCAATATCATTCTTGATTTCAATATATGGAGAATATGGTATAGCACTAATACTAGACCCAAGATTAAAAAGACCATGATAACAACTAGTCCCAGTAGCAGCAGAAATAATTGGTTTACTACATCTTGTAGTATTCCCTTTAATAACCTTGGTAGAGTGTTCACATAGATAAACATCAAATGGTTCCTTTTCAACTCGTTCCTTAATAGCTACCACTTGATGACGAATTTCCACTTGTTCATATAGAGTGGAATCTCTGTGTGCACTTTGATGCGTGCATTTTATATCTGTAGGGTTCGTTGCATGGAAAACAAAAAAATTCTACCGCAAGAACGAATAAAACCAAGATCTAATCTATGGAAAAACCAAGATCTAATCTATGAGATAAGTGCAACGAGATAGATCTGTACTAACCCTTGTAGATCCAAAGCCTTGAGCAAGATCAGATCTCGTGGTTGATATAGACGATCACTTGCTGATCTCAAGATCGAGTAGACGATCCTTCTGGCACTGCGTTCCGGCAGTGCTTCTGCACTCGGTTACACATACAGTCGATGTAGACGATCATCTCCCTGTTCCAATGGGCAACAGAGGTAGTAGATCTCCACAGAATCCTAGCAGCACGACAATATGGTGGTGGAGGAGAAATCTTGCAGGGCTTCGCCACCCCTCCCCTCCTTATTTAGAGGGGGCGCCCTAGGGTTTCCCCCTTGGCTCCACTCCCTAGGGCCGGCGCACATGGGGGGAGGGGGGAGTTTACTTCCCCCCCAAGTCTTGCCCCTTTCTTTCTTGGTTTTCAAGTAATCTCCTTAGAACCTTTTGGAACCTTTTGAAACCTTCTAGAAGATTCATACGAATACTCTAGAACTTTTCCAAAACCCAGAAAGTGATCTCCATTATATGATCTTATTCTCCGGACAATTCCGGATCTCCTCGTGATGTCCTGGATCCAATCCGAGACTCCGAACAACATTCGATCTCCAACTCATATTCCATATCTACCTAAACAACATCGAACCTTAAGTGTGTCATGTAGGGGTTCGCGTATGAAAACAATAAATTTTTACCCTACGCCCCTGAACCCCTTTGTTGGCAGGACCTATATATTAGTAATGTAGTAATGGGAGGGCCTTTTTGTGAACTTACCCTTGAAGACCAAAAAGCATTGTCAATGCTCGGGAGAGCGTGGTTGGTGTAGACACGCCGAAGCCGACCTCAAGGTCGTGATGAAGTCCTTGGATCCTATGGCTCCAACGACTTCTAGTGCCTCAAATGTTGCACCTCGCAGGGAGTTACATGCATCCGGTTCCTGGCGATGATTCCCTTTTCCCTGATCTAGCAATAGTTGCGGAAGTAGAGCTCCTAGATCCGAATCCTGCAATGCGACGGTGCTCCGCTGTGAAGATGTCTCTCGTTCGCGCAGTCCGGACTTAGGACTACGATCACGGGAGAGAGAGAGAATCAACTATAAGGTCTCCCCAAAAGAGAGGGAACCTTTATTGATTATTTTGTATATTTATTTAGCCAAAATACCTCTCTTTATATAGGGGAGGGGAAGGTACTTGATACATTGCAAATGTATCTATAATTTTTGATGTTCCATGCTTGGTTTTATCCACTTTCTTGTGTTTTGTCCACACTTTGGAGTACTTTTCATATGATTTCTTGGACTAACCTATTAACAAGAGCCACAGCACCAGCTGTCTATTTTTTGCTGTTTTTGGTTCCAGGAAAGTCAGAAAATGAATATTCTCGGAAATGGACGGGACAAAAGCCAAAGTGCCTATTTTTCTGGAAGTCATCAGATGCCAGAATACGAGACAGAGAGGGGCCAGGGGCCACCACACCACCTAGCCGCGCGGCCCAGCCTGGCCCGTGCTAGGGGGTGGTCTGGCCGCCTCCGGCACCCCCTCGGCCTCCCCTTCCGCCTATAAGATGCCCTCAGGACGAAAACCCTAAGGCCCGATCAAAAAATCCACGAAAGAGTCTGTAGCCGTCGTCGTCTCCATCCCCAGATCGGGAGGGATCTGAAGCTCTTCCCGGCACCCTGCCGGATAGGGGAATTCACCCTGGAGGCCTTCTTCATCACCATGCAAGCCTCCAGTGTGATGCGTGAGTAGTTCATCCTTGGACTACGGATCCATGTAGTAGCTAGATGGCTGGTTCTCCTCCTTTGTTCTTTCATGTCTAGATCTTGTGAGCTCCGTTCATGATCAAGATCATCTATTTGTAATTCTGCATGTTGTGTTTACGGGGATCCGATGGATATTGAGATGCTATTTCAGATTGATTATTGATTCTATCATGTCTTTGTTATTTGTGATCTTGCATGCTTTCTGTTGTTAGTAGCTATCTTGGCCAAGTAGATGCTAGCAACTCCAAGAGTTAGTATTTATGCTCGATAGTGGTTTCATGCCTTTGATAATCTGGGGAAGTGATAGAAATCTCTAAGGTACTAGATGTGTTGTTGCTACTAGGGAGAAAACAACAATCCTCTGTTCATAGAACAATCGTATTGTTTACTTTACACGCAGTTCGTAAAGCAATAATCTGTTGCTTGCAACTTAATACTGAAGGGGGTTCGGATGATAACCTGAAGGTGGATTATTAGTCATAGATGCAGTTGGATGGCGCTCTATGTATAATGTTGTAATGCCCAATCAAGTTCCAAAGGAGTCAAGATGATTAGTATATGCATGTATTTCTTTATCGATGTTTGTCAATTCCCCCGCTGTAATTTGTTCACCCATCATGTTATCTATCTTAAGGAGAGCCACCTCTAGTGAACTATGGATCCCGGTCCTTTTTCTTTACATACAATCTACAAACTGTTTACTGCTTTGTGTTTACTTTCTGCAAACTTTTACTTCTTTCCATTCGATGCGTTTAATCTTTTGTTTTCCGCAAAACACGGTGAGATTGACAACCTCATCGCAAGTTGGGGACAAAGTTTTGTGGTTGTGTTGTGTAGGTCTCCACGTTGCTACTAGCACCGGTAGTGCGCCCTGCCAAGGCTCAGCTAGCAACACCTTTGGGGTGTTTCCTTGCTCCTACTGGTTTAATTAAACCTTGGTTTCATAACTGAGGGAAACTTGTTGATGTGCTCATCGTACCTTCCTCTTGGGGTTCCCAACGAGCTCTACATCAACACCGCACCAGCATGTTTCTGGCGCCGTACACTGAGCCATCAGTACTCCCTCCCTCAAAGTCCTAGGGTGGGACTAATCAAGGGAGGAGGTGGGGAGGCGTGCTGGCCAGGCCCCACATGTGGCCGGCGGCCCTCCTAGGGTGGTAGCCCCCCTTCTTGGGCCTTTTCCCCTCCGGGATTTGACCCATTAGGTGGGCTGCCCCATTAAATCATATTTAAATATTAAATAAATATAAATACATGTATAATTCAATAATTAACACATATTTACATATTATTTAATTCCATGTTGATGTGGAAACCATTCCCTCTCATTCCGAAAAACTTCCTGACTTACCGAAACCCTTCCGGTTTTCTCTCTTCTCTTTCTTCGATGATTCTACCGATCCTATAAACACTTTCTAAGCATCACCAAGCCCTTAAGAGTGATACCCCACGGTTCGGGAACACTCCAGACATGGTCAGGACTCTCCCGAACCAATGATCAACAGAGGGACCTAGATGGCCATGTGACCCCTGTGCATTCCACAAAATCTTTCGTCGTTTGAACCGTGACTGTCGTGTCTTATTCCTTTTGTCTCTCGATACTTGCATTGCCCGAGATCTGATCAATGACATTACCATGTCTGGTTCAATCTCGTTACCGACAAATGCTACTTGACTCGTTTTGACAAGTGATATCCCTGTGATCAAATCACACGCTACACAACTATTGGATATAACTTCTCTGAGTGGGCCCTCGAGTATCTTTCCGTCACGCGGATGGAGAAATCCCGCTCTTGACATATATTGCCTCTACGGTTCCTCCGAATACCTAAACACACCTTTATGATCACTGTTTAACCAAGTGACGTTTGATGCTATCAAAGTGCCCTCGGGAGACAGTGATTGATATAGCCTCACGGTCTAAGGAATAGTCTACTAGGTCTATTTTAATCATCATAACTTGAACTTCGTGACATGATCGGGTCACGATGTTTAGGTTGGGTATTAGTTCATCATCTCATTCTCAGAATGGCTCCATTTCCAACTGGCATAAAGGCCACATGATCAGAAAACCTTGATCATCTGTCGACCAATGAACCAGTGACTAGAGTTTCACCGGGAACCCTTGGTTGTTTATATATCACACGTGTATTAACGTTTCCTTTCAATACAGTTATAACATGATATAAAACTTAATCATAAACTTTATGAAATATGATAATAATCCTTATTACTATTTGACTCTAGGGCATATTTCCAACATGTCACCCTACGGTTCACGAACTATGCAGACATGATCGAGACACCTCTCCAATCAATAACCAACAACAGGACCTGGAGATCCATAATGGTCCCACATGTTCAACGATGACTTCGTGATCGATAGAACCATTTACATACGACACCGATTCCCTTTGTCACGCGATACTCTACTTATTTGAGGTTCGATCATCGATATCTCCATACCTAGTTCTACCTCGTTATCGATAAGTACTCTTTACTTGTACCGTGGTATGACATCCCTTGTGATCTAGTCACATGCTTGCAAGCTAATTGGATGACATTCCACTGAGAAGGCCCAGAGCATATATATCCGTCATATGGATGGACAAATCTCATTCTTGATCCATGCGCTTCAACACATACTTTCAGAATACTCAATACCACATTTATAACCACCCAGTTACGAAGTGGCGTTTGATGTCATCAAAGCATTCATACGGTGATGGTGATTAACATAATCTTATGGTCGAAGGATTAGGTTACTATGTATTTGAAAGCTTGTAGCAAAACGAACTTAATGACTTGACCTTATGCTATGCTTACTATGGGTGTATGTCCATCACATCATTCTCCTAATGATATGATCTTGTTATTAATAACATCCAATGTCTATGATCAGGAAACCATGATCATATATTAATCAACAAGCTAGTTCAACAAGAGGCTTACTAGGGACTCTTTTATGTTTACAAAACACACAAGTATTAGTGTTTCCTAATAATACAATTATAGTATGGGATGTAAACATTTATCATAAACACAAAGATATAATAATAACCACTTTATTATTGCCTCTTGGGCATATCTCCAACAATATCATCATAATTGTATCGTAGAGGTTGAGTTTTTATAGTTATATGCACTGTTTTTGTTTATTTGCACTTTATCGTTAAGATTTCTTATCCTTTACATGCAATATGTATACCCGGATATATATATATATATATATATATATATATATATATATATATATATATATATATATATATATATATATATATCCGCGCCCTGGGCGCGCAGAGAGGAGTCTAGTCTATCATTTAAACCTTAAATTATCTAGCTCTGGTGGCATCGGAGCCAGCGATGGTGGCTTATTCATCGCTCCCTCTTGGGGCATCGCCTTTAGAGGCACACATGTGTGAGGCTTGCACCTTCGTGCATGGCTATCTTGCTGACGAGCGTGGAGGAAACTAGGGCGACGGTCCTAGACGGTGATGTGCGCCGAGGTGGCAGCTTCGGGAAGCTTTGCGGTTATGGCCTTACGTGGCGGGACTGCAGGGATGTCACCTAGCAGCGCATGCATGATGAACGAGTGCCACGAGGGTGGTTGGCTTTGTCGTCACGAATTTTTCACTTATCTCTCTATTTTCTATACTTTTTCTTTAATGTAATTTCATCCACGACATCAATTCTTTTGCACACCTGCTGTACGATTTTCCCTGCTAATACATCGAAGCCAGCATTTGCTGGATCTTCCAAAAAATAACTTTAAAGGAACACCAGATTTCCTTTTATGGTAAATAGCCAATCGAGATATGTTGCTTCGTCTTCTACATTATACAGGGTAGCACAGGAGAAGGCAGCAATGAGTAATGGCGGGTGAGGGAGGGGATCTGATGCTGATGGAGAGTACACCGTCCGGGTCTGCAACCTTGCGGCGACCTAGATGATGATGATGAAACGCCGGTACTCGATTCTGCAAGAGATCGGTGGGCGACGCACCCCGCGAAGGAAACCAGCTGCAGATTGTGGATGCACAGGCGTTTTCTTGGCCAACGTCACCCATCGTCGCATACCTAAGGTAAACATGATCTGCGTTATGTTGTATAGAACTGAGATACTACCTCCGTTCCATAATGTAAGTCTTTCTAACAATTTAAATTGAACTGCTAAAAGTCTTATATTTTGGAACAAAGATAGTAATTGTCAACGAGCTGAATAGGAGGTGTGTAGTACTGACTGTCCCTTGATCATAACTCCATATAGCATTGCATCTGGATACTAAGTTCAGAACGGGAAAATTTTCTAGTCAAATAAGAAGAAATGCAGAGGGCACATAGGTTATTTCCTAAAGCTTAGGTTAAAAGGATAAAGAACAACATTGTATACAGTCCACGGAAACTCAGCTCCATCAAACTGAGACATAACACTTTTGTGCAACAGAATTACAGAAAGCTGCGGGTAGATAGTTGCAGTTGCAGGTTGTTACATGACAGATGAAACTAAACCAGCCGCTGATGAAAAGTGTACGTGAAATATAACTGCGCTACTACGTAGATAGTGTTTTCTGAAGATGCATCAACTCCGCTTAAGCACTCAATGGTTCCAACTGTTATATGTAGATATCTAGCTGTCGCAGGATGACCTTGGTCCTCCAATCGATCTCAGTCGATCAGTTCATGCTTTGTCTGAACTACAGTCGTGTGCCTGCAGTTGATTTCAGGGATATTTCCCCAAGGAATAAAAAAAAAATCTGCATCTCCAGCATGTCAAACCAAAACTGAATTTTACATTGCCATCTATGCAGCTAGTTGATCAGGGCATTCTGAAATATCAGCTCATCATAATGATTTAATGATCACGTCCCTGAAATAGAAGATGAGGGGACCTAGGAATGATGATTGTTGTGGAAAGCATGGCTATCCATGTTCTCAACTAAAAAATAATCATATAAATCGATGATGACATACCTGAAACGAATATATACGACTTTCTGGCGAAAGAAATCTAGCACACGGAAAAAAGTTGTGAAACAAATAAGGCCAACTAAATGAACGGTTATGACATTTTTCTCTCTATCTACTAGCTATTATGATAGTATGCTCCTGTTGTAGTTGCATAGAAAAAGACTAAGCTGGTCTCTTGCATGTTCAGCTAATTAATGAAATCCTTTACATAATTATGTTTTTTACTTCAGAAAAAATAGTACAGAAAATTAGATGAAAAATCAGTGTAAATACCTGAGTTCAACAATAGCTGTCATGATCGCTTCATCTCCCTTCACGACTAAGTAGACACCCAATAAACCATCGCAAAAATGAGCAGCATCAACAAACTTCAGGCTTATCTGGCAGCAACGATAGGAAAAGTGAGAACTATTCTGTTAGACACTGCTTAAAAGCATCTGAGCAGGTCCCAGTTGTCCAAAATTAGAAAGAACAAATCTACAACATCGATGGCCACAGGATCGTAGGCGACACAAAGAAATCCACATGTACTCGGTGGTGATAAATTGGACCATACAATTCGATCGATGGTCACAATTAGTACAAAATGAGCCACAGAACTGAGGCAACACAAAATAATCCACATGTACTTGGTGGTCATAAGTTGGACCAGATCATTCTGTATCAATGAACATTTCAATAATATTAGCAATGCTTTTAAACTGCGAGTTGACTTCTTTGTGGGCCAACTTAAACTAAAAGAGAAGGTTCAAACAGATTAATTACTTGATCGATCGCGACGTCTGTTGAAAAGCTGGACTACTTTGCCAGCCTCCAGCACAAAGCCAAAGAAGCAGTCCAAGCATCGTTACACAGGTATGCTATATTAGATTAGGCCGTGTCCTCTGCTGCAAGGACACATGAGGTACGTATCTTCATCTTCGTTTCGTCTCCCAACATGAAGATTGAGTTCATCCTCTTCCTTTGCCTTAATCTAGCAGCCCACACCACCGGCGATGACCAATTCGTCTACTCCGGTTTCTCTGGTGCAAACCTCACCTTGGACGGCGCTACCACTGTCACTTCAGGCGGCCTCCTCCAGCTCACCAACGGCACAGACCAGCAGACAGGCCACGCATTCTACCCGACTCCGCTGCGTTTCGCCACGTCTCCCGGCGGAGTGGTGCAATCCTTCTCTGCCTCCTTCGTGTTCGCCATCTTGTCCATCTACACCGACCTGAGCGCCCACGGAATGGCCTTTGTCGTGGCGGCGAGCAACAACTTCTCGTCCGCTTTGCCTGGCCAGCTCCTTGGCCTCACGGACATCCAGAACAACGGCAACAACAGCAACCACTTCTTCGCCGTGGAGCTGGACACCATCCAAAACAAGGAGTACAACGACCTCAACGCCAACCATGCCGGCGCCAACGTCAACGGTCTCACCTCGCTGCAGTCCTACTACGCCGGCTACTTCGACGACAAGGATGGTAACTTCCGCAACCTGAGTCTGATCAGCCGTCAGGCCATGCAGGTGTGGGTGGATTATGACCACAAGGTTGCGGAGATCACCGTGGCCATGGCTCCTGTCAAGGTCAGCAGACCTGTGAAGCCATTGTTCACAGCCACCTACAACCTCACAACCGTGGTCACAGACGTCGCATACGTCGGTTTCTCCTCCGCGACCGGCACAATCAACGTGCGACACTATGTGCTTGGTTGGAGCTTTGCCCTGAACGGCCCTGCTCCGGCCATCGACATCGCAAAGCTACCAAAGCTTCCGCGCGTGGGACCGAAGCCACGGTCCAAGGTATTGGAGATAGTTTTGCCAATAGCAACCGGAGCGTTTGTCCTCATCCTGGGCACCATAGTCGTCCTCGTACTACGGAGGCGTTTCAGGTACGCCGAGCTGCGAGAAGACTGGGAGGTTGAATTCGGGCCACGAAGATTCGCGTACAGGGACCTGTACCGTGCAACGGAGGGTTTCAACAACACGCACCTCTTAGGAATTGGAGGATTTGGTAGGGTATACAAGGGTGTCCTTCCAGCGTCAAAAGTGGAGGTTGCTGTGAAGAAGGTGGCACACGACTCAAAGCAAGGCATCAAGGAATTCATCGCAGAGGTCGTCAGCATAGGACGTCTCCAACACCGCAATCTTGCGCCGTTACTTGGTTACTGCCGCCGAAAAAGTGAGTTGTTTCTGGTGTACGAGTACATGTCAAATGGAAGTGTTGACAAGTACTTACACGGTAGAGAAGACAAGCCAATTCTGAATTGGACTAGTAGGTGGCATATCATCAAAGGCATTGCATCATGTTTGGTATACCTTCATGAAGAATGGGAGAAAGTTGTCATCCATCGGGACATCAAAGCCAGCAATGTCCTCCTCGATAGTGACATGAATGGTAGACTTGGTGACTTTGGCCTGGCAAGATTGTACGACCACGACGCTGATCCGCAGACCACACATGTCGTGGGAACGATAGGATACCTTGCTCCAGAGCTAGGACATACTAGCAAGGCAACCCCGCTTACTGATGTATTTGCTTTTGGAGTATTCATCCTTGAAGTTACTTGTGGGCAGAGGCCTGTCAGGGCGAGCTTACAGGATAGCCAAGTATTGCTGGTCGAATGGGTACTCGAGCAATGGAGCAAGGGATCACTTCTCGATACCGTGGATAAGAGGCTTGAGGGCAACTACAACGCGGCTGAGGCATGTGTGGCTCTAAAGCTAGGCCTATTATGCTCTCACCCATTCGCGAATGCAAGACCAACTATGCGGCAAGTGATGCAGTACCTTGAGGGGGACATGCCACTACCGGAGATGACACCGACGGATTTAAGCTTCCAGATGATGACCATAATGCAGAATGAAGGATTTGACCAATTCATCATGACCTATCCTTCCTCCACAGCGAGTATTGAAAGCACATCTTCCCTTTCAGTTGGAAGGTGACGTGAATGGTCTTCAAGTTGTGTGAGCATGTTGTATGAGATGATGACGCCTCACCACCTGTTGAAATATTTGAACCTATTACATTTTTCAAAGCCTTAAATGTATTATTGTCGTTGTTTTCGTCTTTGTTTATCAGGTTGTCATACAACCAGTGTTCTTGGGGCTGGTATATGAGATAGCCGATCATGCCACAAAACCTCACCAGCCTGGAGTGGAAGGGCCGGAAAATGCCGCTATCCATGGCCTTGCAGAACCAAAATATGCATATACACAGATTTCAAAAACTCTATCTTCAGACTTATACGTGGCATACTACCTAGATGCTTCGGTTTGTTTAGAAAAGTCCAAACATGCACATGCTATTAATTCAACTTATATGGACCACTAGCTAGAAAACAAGGATCGCATGACAATGGTGGCCGAGGACCACATTTTTCCAAAATATACAGCCCTGCTGCATTTATTGACTTGTAGACCCAACCGATAGACTATTCTGTTGAGATGTGTGACATTAGCATAAAGAATTGCAGCAGCATGGCACAAATTTGAAGAAACATATCAACAAGATGGAAATGGTGTATACTCATTATGTTCTTCAATACATGATTTCCTACAAAGTGTGTTGCAATTGTTATTTTCTTAATTTGGACTACTAATAGATTCAAAGATCTTGTATTGGGAATTAAAAATTTACCATTAGATTTTCCGTGTATATATTCTCATAATATAACATTTTGTTATTTTCTACTAGTATGTCCCTATAAAAATGTACCATTAGACCAACTATGCGGCAAGTGATGCAGTACCTTGAGGGGCATGCCACTACCGGAGATGACACCGACAGATTTAAGCTTTCAGATGATGACCATAATGCAGAACGAAGGATTTGAACAATTCATCATGACGTATCCTTCATCGACAGCGAGTATTGAAAGCACATATGTCCTTTCAGTTGGAAGGTGACGTGAATGATCTTCAAATTGTGTTAGCATGTTGCGCCAGAGATGATGCCTCACCACCTGCTGTAATATTTGAACCTATTAGATTTCAAAGCCTGAAATACGTTATTATTTTCGTCTTTGTTTGTCAAGTTGTCATACAACACCAGTGTTCTTGGGGCTGGTATATGAGGTAACCGATCAATTGGATAAGGGTGCCACAAAACCTCACCAGTTTGGAGCGGAAGGGCCGAAGAATGCCATTATCCATGGCCGTGCAGAACCAAAATATGCATACGCACGAGATTTCAAAACTCAATCTTTAGTCCTATACGCGACATACTACCCAGACACTTTGGTTTGTTTAGAAAAGTCCAAAACTTGCACACGATATTAATTCAACTCATAGACTATTCTGGTGAGAGGTGTGACATTAGCTAGAAAACGAGGTTGCTGAGCACCACTTTTTTCAAAAATAAAAATACAGACATGCTGCATTTATTGACCTATAGACCCAACCGATAGACTATTCTGGTGAGAGGTGTGACATTAGTATACCTAGTTGCAGCAGCATGGCGCAAATTTGAATAACATATCAAGATGAAAATGGTGCACACTCTTTTATGTTCCTGAATACATGACCTCCTACAAAGCGCGTTGTCAATTGTTTTTTATAGTTTTGACTACTAATAGATTCAAAGATATTGGGAATTAAAATTGTACCAATGGATTTCTCGCGTAAATATTCTCATAGTGACCTCATTTTCAAGTTCATTTGACAGATAATTTTCTACTGTCTTACAAGTAATTCATGAAAATATATTCCTACATGTTGACTGAAAAAGCTAACTCGGTTCCAGTAGGTTAAACATGGCAAGGTCAAAGAGATCTGTCACCACAAGAATAGTTGTGACATGCACTTCCATCTGTCCATCCATATTTCTTCGGAGGAATATCGTTGATATATTCAAAGATAGAGCAGTGTAAGGTTGTAAGCTCCCTCTTTTCTGAGGGAGAATTGTAGTGACGCACGTGGTGCCTAGTGGTTGCCTTCTAAATCAGGCAATTGATTCCCCACTGCCAAAAAAGGTGTTGAAACGTCAACCTCCGACCTGGACATAATTTCCAATAAGTCGTCTGAAAGAAAGTTGGACCTACTGTTGCACTTTCCCATTCGATTGCTCTCGTAGATAGCGACGTTTATCTTACTCACGACTTGGTCCAATTAATTACTAGTAAATTCCCGTGTGTTGTAATCTCATATACTACTGTTTTATCATTATTATGGATTTTCTCCCGAACTTCCGTGCGCACTTTGATTGCTCTCATAGATAGGCACGCTGCCTTGCTAGATATTGGCCAACTGATTAAGTCTTCTAGCCCAAGCTCCTCCGATGAAGCACATGCTGTTCCTCCTACATGCCATCCCCTTCCTTGTTCTTCTTCCCCTTGCTGCTTCCACAACCAGCAACGGCCAATTCGTCTACAATGGATTCACTGGTATTAACCTCACCCTGGATGGCAACGCCATGGTCACACCGGACGGACTCCTAGAGCTCACCAACGATACCGTCAATCTTGGCCATGCCTTTTACCCAACTCCGCTGAAGTTGACCAACAACGGTACAGTGCAATCCTTCTCTCTCAGCTTCGTGTTCGCCATCATCTCCGTCCATGACGGCATAAGTGCTGATGGCATGGCCTTCTTCATCGCTCCGACAAAGAACCTCTCCAACACATGGGCGCAGTACATGGGCCTCCTCAACAGCGGCAACAATGGCAACGCGAGCAACCACATGTTCGCGGTGGAGCTCGACACCACCCAAAACCAGGAGTTCCAAGACATCGACAACAACCACGTCGGCATCAACGTCAACAGTCTCAGCTCTTTCCAAGCGTACCCGGCTGGGTACTACGATGACAAGGCTGCTGGATCCTTCAACAACTTGACTCTTATCAGTGGCAAGGCGATGCAGGTATGGGCTGACTATGACGGGGAATCCACACAGATCAATGTGTTCTTGGCTCCCCTAGGATCGGCTAAACCGGTGAGGCCGCTGCTTGCATCTCCCTACAACTTGTCCACAGTTCTGAGAGACCCATCATACATCGGTTTCTCAGCCACAACCGGTGCAATCAGCACAAAACATTGTGTTCTCGGCTGGAGCTTTGCGATGAATGGCCCTGCTCCAGCCATTGACATAGCTAAGCTCCCAAAGCTGCCACGGATTGGTCCAGAGCCTCGCTCCAAGGTGTTGGAGATCACCCTGCCGATAGCCTCGGCCACATTCGTCCTTGTAGTGGGCATTGTTATCCTTGTATTCCTCCGCCAGAGATTCAGGTATAGGGAGCTACGGGAAGATTGGGAGGTGGATTTCGGGCCACACCGTTTCTCCTTCAAGGACTTGTTCCGTGCAACAGATGGGTTCAAGGAAAAGAATCTGCTTGGTGTGGGCGGGTTTGGCAAGGTGTACAAAGGGATGCTCCCAAAGTCCAAACTGGATGTAGCAGTGAAGAGGGTGTCTCACGAGTCCAGGCAAGGGATGAAGGAGTTCATTGCGGAGGTTGTCAGCATTGGCCGGCTCAGACACCGCAACCTTGTGCCTCTGCTTGGCTACTGCCGAAGAAAAGGTGAACTTCTTTTGGTTTATGACTACATGTCAAATGGTAGCCTCGATCAGTATCTGTATTGTAAAGATGGCCGGCCATCACTGAACTGGGAGCAGAGGTTCCATATTATAAAGGGCGTCGCATTTGGCCTGTTTTACCTCCACGAGGAGTGGGAGAAAATCGTCATACACCGAGACGTTAAGCCAAGCAACGTGCTTCTAGACAGCGAGATGAACGGAAGGCTAGGTGACTTTGGCCTCTCAAGGTTGTACGACCATGGCACTGATCCACAAACCACACATATGGTTGGAACCATGGGGTACCTAGCTCCCGAGCTGGTACGCACAGGCAAGGCGTCCGCTCTTACGGACGTTTTTGCATTCGGCATATTTCTCCTTGAGGTCACTTGTGGTCAGAGGCCTATTAAGCAAAATCCATTTGGCAACCAACATATGTTGGCCGATTGGGTTATAGAGCGCTGGCATGCCGGATCGCTCATGGAGACACTGGATCCGAGACTCCAGGGTCAGTACAACATCGATGATGCGTGCTTGGTGCTAAAGCTAGGACTTTTATGCTCGCACCCTTTTACCAGTGCAAGACCCACAATGCGGCAAGTCACGCAGTACCTCCAAGGCGATACACCGCTCCCACAGCTAACACCAGCACATTTAGGCTTCACTATGCAGGCTCTGGCGCAGAACAAAGGACTGGAATCACCAAGTATGCCCTATCCTCAGCTATCAACAAGTTTTGCCACATTCTCTGGCCTCTCCGGAGGAAGATAGTCCCATGTGCAGTCACTCACAACAAGGCTATGTTGAATAATAAATAAAGTAGGCTGTGTGCATCATTTTGATGCAAAGGCCGGGGGTATCACCTCCATTTCGGGAAAAAAACTCACAACAAGACCATCAGTGTTAGTCTTGTGTTTTCATATATGAATAAACCAATTCCTTGTATAAAGGAGCTTTAATCAGGACTTTCATGTACTCCCTCTAAATTCCCAATAACGCTTTCGCAAATGGTATTCATGTTTAATACATAATAATATGGAAGAGTGTAATATAATGGACAATATTTATGCAAACCTGGCCCAAGTCCACTGCAGGGTTCAATCCCTTTTCACAATCATAGATAACATCACTCGTTAGTATAGTTATTATTGCTCCATTAAGAACATCAATTTCCACCTGCGGTTTTCAGAACAAGAATTGAATAAGGAAATGAGGGATGTATCACAGTATCATCCATAGAAAATCCAACTGTAATCATACAGAGTACTACACTTGTGCAATCGACATTTTGCATAAAATTTTGTGCAGCTCACTTATACCAGCTCCGTAGTACAGATACCTACTGGATTCTTCGCTGGGAACACAGTATGCAATTGAAGACAGATTAATATTATCCTTCGAGGCCTATTTGGGAACACTGAGTCATGTGAAAATTAAGTATTAGCACATAAGAAAATCATAATTTCCACGGATAAACATTCTACTCTCTGTAGCACGAAGATAAAATCAGAGGGTAATAAAGAAATAACCTGGGAAATCAGAGAGTCCCATGAAACAGCACGTCCTTGCTGTTTGAGCTTATCCATGACTGGCTTCAGTCAGTCAATCAGCATGTTGCAGGCCTGAAGGATTGCTGCACAACTAGATTCAGTACTCTATCAAGAAGGCATTCACACCCATCAAGCCACAGCTGTCCCAAAGCAAAAAACAGTCATCTGATGTACTATTGTCCACGGTCCTTGCCCAATCAATATAACCTCCAACCTCAGCCACAATGGAACCGTCATTGAGCACAGAAACTCTTCCAGGGGCTGGCATTGGTGCCACCTTTAAAATGACAGGAACGCATAAGATGCCCTGCTTCCGCCACTTGTTGCAACTGTTTTGAACTGCTTCAGGGACTAACTAGAGTGCATTACTGATGGGCGGATGGGTGCTTACCTGTTGACACGACCACCTGAGCCAGGACTCGCTTGCCACCTCATATCATTTTCATCTCCATTGTTGAACTTGATGCGATCAACGGGGGTTGATGAGGCTGCAGGGGAAAGAGGGAACCCCGGAGTTACTACGAGATCTGTCAGACGCTGGAAGTGGAGTCCGTCTCAGATACTCGCAGGAAGCCACAGCCACAAGGGATGCAGGTTAGTCAGCAACTCAGCATTCACACTCCCAGTATCTCCCTTCTGTTCCCACTCACAATTTCTTCACAGCAACATAAATGTGGCATCTAGTAGACTGAATGATGTTTGAAACTAATACATAACTGACTGAAACATCTAAAGCATCTTTCATCTATTCAAATCCAAAAGCAGTTGCATACATTTCAAACCCGGGATAAACAAGCAGCACTTCACAAAATGAGTTGCGTCACATATCCATGTACATAAGAATTGTACATGCCAAGGCCTGTCTTTGACAGACTAATCGTACATTTTGGTTTCGCAGGTCTCCAGGTGCTAAATATCTATCAGGCCTGGAAACAAGCTGCTCCACTAGGACCACGGCTTCCAAACAATCATGTCGTTTTCTCAGATCTCCGTCTGAACGCCACATCAAACCCCTGCCATGTGAGCACAAGCGTGTGTTATTTCCACAACGGAATAATCTGATTCAGGAATTACTGTACTCTATGCTAGAGCAGTTCACAACTGACCAAATTAAAGCCACGAGGCCCACAAAAATTTCAGCGTCCTGTATAAATGACATGCTGATAGTAGCAGAGTTCCTAAAATCACAAAACACGCAGATATTTGTATCAAAATCATAGTTTTGTAATCCCTCCAAAATTGAGCATGCTGTTGTGATGATTTTCTTATAAATTCGCTGTTCAATCCACCTAATACAATTGGAGGGTCATCAGAGGTAATTAGCTTTCCATCCTCTTGCATCTCCAACACGACCTGATAGCACGTGAGAAACAAGGCCAGTAAATATTATTAAGTGGTGAAGTGAAGTGGTCATATTTTGAAGAGAGATATCTAATTAGCTACGATATAAGCAAGCATAACAGAGAATGAAACCTACATGCTGCTCGGTTGGAACGTGTCCCTCGCTATATCAAGAACATACTGGCTGCAAGCCTCATCTTACCATACCAATGTAAGGGGTGTGATTCCACTTTGATAGTGTGCATGCCTGATAAGAGAAGAAAAAAATCACCTCAATCGGTCAATTCAATGCAGTAATCCTTAAAAGGAGTTTGCAAACATTGACACATGTTAATCAAGAACATATACAAGGTTCTTGAAACAGAAGTTATTACTTGTTGTAAAACAGCAAACCGTCCTTGACATAAGGCATGCTTCCCGAATATGCTGCCTGAAGACCCTCGAGCGCGGATTCATACATAGGGACAGCACTGAATCTATACCGATGGTATGTTGACCCAGAAGAACCTGAACTCGGCGGTGCAATCATACAGTGAATAGCATCGCCAACATATCATATCAATGATATAATATGTCTCATCAGGCTGCAGCAGCAAGACAACACAAAACGGCAATAGATGATCAAGCAGCCAGCGTCCCCAAAATAGAAATTGTTTGCTTAATTGGGTACCTCATGGAATAGGCAGTCGAGGACAGAGTAGGAGCTTGCTGGGCCAGAATATTGTTTTATATACCGGTGTGTAGTGGAGACTGTTAAGTTGAACTTTCACATTAAACTTCATGCTACATTAGCGAGCAACTTGAATAGTGGACTATGCCTTGAACTACAAGTTTTCTGCACACTAGTTTCACACAAAGTCTAGACCAGTACAGGGCTGCCGCAGGGCTTCCCCGCGGTTTGGAGCTTATGAGTCATACTCCAGGGCCTTTTATGAGTTTATTAGAGAGCACCCAACTCGCACAGACTACGACGGTTAACAGTCAGACTCATATAGGTATGTTCCTCAATAGAGGTTCTGCAGGACAACATCTCTGCTTAGAAAAGCCACTTGGAACACATTAAGATAAATATCAATCTGTCATACAGAATAAGAGAGTATTGCATCTTTATGGAGATGTAAATATAATATGGGCATACTCTCCTCTCAGTTGATCAACAGCTTGTCTCCCAGCTCTAATTCACGGGATCTCCGATCACATAGAGTGGGTTGCCACTGCAAACAACTCATTGTGTGGGTCTCAAGCCCATCTCCATCGATGCATTATCTAGCACATTACGTGATAAACCCTTTGTGAAAGGATCTGTCAAGTTCTTAGATGTTTGGATATAATCTAACGCAATAACTCCAGAGTTTCTCAGTTTTCTGACAGATTTCAATCTCCTTCTCACATGCCTTGATGACTTCATATTATCCTTAGAACTGTTTACTTTGATGATCACAGTTTGATTATCACAATTCATCGGGATGGTGGGTATAGGTTTTTCAACCACGGGTAAATCCATCAAAAGCTCACGAAGCCACTCTGCTTCAACAGTGGCTGTGTCTAATGCTGTGAGTTCTGCTTCCATAGTTGACCTCGTTAAGATGGTCTGCTTGCAAGACTTCCAGAAAACAGCACCACCACCAAGTGTAAACAAATAACCACTTGTGGCCTTAATCTCATCAGCATCAGATATCTAGTTTGAATCACTATACCCCTCAAGTACTCGTGGATACCCAGTATAGTGAATGCCATAACTCGCAGTGCCTTTCAGGTAGCGCAAAACTCTTTCAAGAGCATGCCAATGATCATCTCCAGGATTTGACACAAATCAACTCAGTTTGCTTACAGCAAAGGAAATGTCAGGCCTCGTAGCGCTGGCTAAGTACATGAGCGAGCCAATAATTTAAGAATATCTCAATTGATCTTTAGCATTTCTTCGATTCTTTCGAAGTAGCACACTAGGATCATAAGGTTTTGGAGAAGACTTGCAGTCGCTATACCCAAAGCGGCTCAATATCTTTTCCACATATTGGGACTAGAGCAGTGTAATCCCACCATTATCATCCTTCAGTAGCTTGATGTTTAAGATTACATCAGCCACTCCCAAGTCCTTCATCTCAAAGCAGCGAGATAGGAACTCTTTGACCTCCTCAATAACAATGAGGTTGGTCCCGAATATCAATATGTCATCGACATAGAGACACATAATAACTCCCTCGCCCCCACCATGGCGATAGTACACACTTATCAGCTTCGTTTACAACAAAGCCTTCAACGGTTAAAGTTCTTTCAAACTTCTCGTGCCACTGCTTAGGAGCTTGCTTAAGACCATATAAAGACTTCACTAACTTACACACATTTCCTTCTTGACCATCTACTACAAATCCATCAGGCTGCTCCATATAAATTTCCTCATCTAGCTCTCCATTTAGAAAAGTTGTCTTAACGCCCATTTGATGAACGAGAAGACCATGTGAGGCAGCCAAGGATAGTAGTACTCGAATAGTGGTCAATCTGGCAACAAGTGAGTAGGTATCGAAGAAGTCTTCACCTTCTTACTGGGTATAACCCTTGGCCACAAGACGTGCCTTGTACTTTCCAATAGTACCATCAGGTCTAAGATTTTTCTTGAACACCCACTTACATCCTACAGGTTTGCACCCATAAGGACGATCAGTGACCTCCCAAGTTCCATTAGCTAAGATGGAATCCATATCACTACGGACATCTTCTTTCTAGTAGTCAGCATCTTGAGATGCGTAAGCTTCTGAAATAGAGGTGGGAGTATCGTCCACAAGGTACACAATGAAATCATCACCAAAAGACTTTGCAATCCTTTGTCTCTTGCTCCTTTTAGGAGCTTCATTGTCATCCTCCACAGGATCACCATAGTGTTCTATCGGTATAGTGGGTTCAGGAATTATAACAAATTCCTGAGTAGATGAACTAGCCATCTCCTGATTTGATGAGCTAGACATACCTTTCATGGAAAAGATGTCCTCAAAGAAAGTCGCATAATTCGACTCCATAATCGTACCAACATGCATGTCGGATACCTCAGATTTTACTATCAAAAATCTATAGCCAATTCTATGAAAACATATCCCAGAAAAACACAATCCATGGTTTTTGGTCCAAGCTTTCGCTTCTTGGGTATTGGAATATTGACTTTCGCCAAACATCCCCAAGTTCGTAAGTAAGAGAGTTTAAGCCTTTTCTTCTTCCATTCCTCAAAAGGAGTCATGGTTTTATCCTTTACGGGAACACGGTTTAGGACATGACACGCAGTCATTAGCGCCTCCCCCCACCATTCCTTGGAAAGACCTGATGTATCTAACATGGCGTTAACCAAATTAGTTAGAGTGTGGTTCTTTCTTTCGGCCATCCCATTTGACTAGGGTGACTAGGGAGGCGTCCTCTCATGAATAATACCATGTTCCGTACAGAATATATCAAATTCATTTGAAAAGTACTCTCCACCACGATCCGACCTTAACCGCTTGATTCTAAGATCAAGTTGGTTTTCTGCTTCAGCTTTATAGTTTTTGAAGTAACTCAAAGCTTCATCTTTAGATTTCAGAAGATAAACATAGCAGTATCTAGTGGAGTCATCAATCAACGTCATAAAGTATCTTTTTCCACCTCGTGTCAACACACCATTCATCTCACAAAGATCTGAATGTATAAGTTCTAGAGGTGCTAAGTTTCTTGGTTCCATAGCCGTATGAGACTTGTGGGGTTGCTTTGCTTGCACACAAACTTGGCACTTAGAACCTTTGACAGTGGTAAATTTCGGAATTAAACTCATTCTGGCTAGCTGCGTCATGCAACCAAAGTTAATATGACAAAGTCGTGAATGCCAAATATTGGACTCATTATCATTTCAAACATGATTAATAACTTTAGTACATGAGTCTGACAAAGATAAGCGGAACATACCTCCGCACTCATAACCCTTTCCAACAAATTGTACATACTTAGACATTACAACTTTATTGGACTCAAACACCAACTTAAAACCATCTGGCATAGGAGCGATCTGCTGTCGAGATTCTTATTGATGGATGGAATGTGCTGCACATTCTTCAGCTGTACGGTCTTCTCCGAAGTAAACTTCAGATTTACCGTACCAACACCATGAACAGAAGCACGTGAGCCGTTTCCCATCAACACAGAGGAAGTCCTTGCGACCTGATAAGAAGAGAACATAGATATATCAGAACATACATGTGTATTAGCACCTGTGTCAATCCACCAATCAGGAGAATGACATACTGAAAGGATAGTAGGTAAAATACCGTACCCAGCGTCCTTCATCTCAATATCGCTAATAACAACATTACCGGTCTTGCCGTTGTTCCCATGTTGCTGCTTGTCAAAGCGATTAGGGCAGCTAGGAGCCCAATGATCAGGATCACCACAGATGTGGCAAGAGCCTTTCTTTTTATCATTCTTCCTCTTAAAGTTGGTGGAGTGAGTGGCCTTGTTCTTGCCATCAAACTTCCCTTTGCCATCAGACTTGTTCTTATTCTTGAACTTGTGGGATTGGAAGTTTTTCTTCTGTACCAAATTGGCACTAGAAGCTCCCTCAAGTACTCAAGCACGTGTGTCCTTTGCTCTCGCTTTCTCTTCCACATGAAGAGACTCAATGAGATCCGTAACGGAAAACTCTTGTCTCTTATGTCTCAGAGAAGTAGCAAAGTTCCTCCACATGGGAGGAAGCTTGGCAATAATGCCTCCGGCCACAAACTTGTCCGGTAAGGTACACTTGAACTGCCTGAGTTCTTTGGCAAGTGATTGTATCTCATGAGCTTGCTCAACGACGAAGCGCTCATCAACCATCTTGTAGACATAGAATTGCTCCATGACATACAACCCAGTGCCAGCGTCCGAGATCCCAAACTTGGCCTCGAGCGCATCCCACGCGTCTTTGCCATTATCAAATGATATATGGGTCAATAATGTTGTCCCCAAGAATACTGAACAGAGCCGCCATAAACATATTATCGGCTTTCTTAAAGGTCGCTTCCTGCTCAGCAGAAAGATCTCCTTCAGGTTTGCCAAGAGTGGCGATATAGTAGTTTAGGTTTTTAAACCATAGAATTGCTCTCGCGCGCCATCTCTTATAGTGCATACTATCAAACGAAGGAGGCCTAGTAGCCGCGGCTACTCCAGTGAAATTCAGTTGCCTATAATCAGGTTTTTGGATCGTTGAAAATATAAGTAATAATCCATATGATTTAATCCGAATAATAAACTGATAAAGCGTGATCATACAGACAGTACTAAAACCAATCATGCAGATCAACAAAGTAGATGAACAGATTACATCTAAATAAGACAAACCTATCATATCTACATCAATCGCTAGAATAAAGAACTCTAGCAGAATCTGAAAGAAACAATTTAGTATTACGTACGGTAGAGCAGCGGCAGCAACAGTCGCGGCGGTAGCTGCAGCGGTGGTAGCAGCGTCGTCAGCCATGTTGTCGATGTAGAGGCTGTCGATGTCCGGGAAGAAGTCCTCGTCGGGGAAGGAGTCGTCGGAAGACGTTGTGGAAGCCAGTAGTCGCGCTTGAGTGCTCCCCAAAAACCTGATCAGCCCTCACCCATACAGGTTCACAAGAGGTGGGGTTCCGGAGGCTTACTGTCCCGATCTACGGTGCACGCCGCAAGCCGGGATGGGGAAGATGAAGGCGGTGGCGCAATAGACTGGAAGGAGACGCGTGTGTTAAGCGATGCCGATTAGGTTTAGCGCAGGCGTTTATATAGAGCAAGTCAGGGAGACCGTGGGACTCAGCCCACGTCCGAGTCGGTAACAGCCCACGTCCCATAAAGACTGGAAACGGCTGACCAATTAACGCGTCCGTTAATGACTCGTAATTAATCTATGATTAATTTTCTTAACTAGCAAAAATAAAGCTCGGCTCGGCGAGATTCGCGCAACCCGCGGCGCGCGCGCGCGTCGTGACGAGGCGAGGCGAGGCGTGTCGAGGTGAGGCGGGTGGCGTCGGAGGAGGAGTGTGCGAGAGCTGCTCTTCTTCTCACACCTTAGTGAGTGGTGGAACAACCTAGTATATAAGGAGGTGTAACTCTCACTCAACTAGCAGTATGAGACTAAACTTTGACACCATTTGCAGAACCATATGCTGCTATGCACAAATGGGCCAAAGAGAATTTCAGAATTTGTCTAATGGGCCAACAGCCCAAAACTCACCAAATTCCGACACTATACACAATTGTACACTTTCGAGGGGATCGAGGGGGTGGACGTTGTACTCCAAGCAGTGCCGTGTCGGGTGACATCGGAGACACTACAAGGATTTGGGCCTATTGCAACAACAAGATTCGTGGCAATACGTGTTGAATTGTGGCAATAGATATCTATTTCAACGACATGATTTTCGTTGCCAAGTGTTGCGATAGGACGCATGGTAATAGGTTATTGCCACAAAAATCAAATCGTGGCAAGAAAACATGCTATTGCAACATCCATGTGACATGTTGCCACATTTTTTTCTCGCGGCAACATGTGCTTAATGCCACAATATGGTTCATGGTGATAGGTTAATGCAACAGCTAACAAAACCGTGGAGATTGGATGTTTGTGGCGATAGCCTATTCCAACAACAATAGTTTCGTGGCGCATGCCCTTCCGTGGCAATAGCCAAATTGTTGTAATAGACCCGAACCCTATAGCAACAACTCTTGTTTTTGTGGGTACACCTCTTTCACCACAAACGTTATGTTCGTGGCATTAACTTATGGCAACAACTCTCCAAACACAGTAACAAAAAAAATATAGTGACGGGTTCAAAAGACCCATTAGTGACAAGCAAGATGCCCGTCACTAGTAAGGTGTCACTGGGCGAAAGTCATTTATCCGTGCCCGTCACTACTATATTTTCAGGATTCAAATAAAATACAATTACAAATTAATACGTACATGCAGATACCATTACAATTCGTAACTCATCCATAACTTCATATAGTTCACAAAATGTATCTACAATTCCATAAAGGCCATGTAAGAGGGTCCAGTCACCTATTTGGTTTGATCCCACAACATGCAAGGACAATGAAGCATAAACTCAAATGGGTGTGACTACAACCTGTCAAGTGTACGAAATCAGGGAAAATGCATAGCATCATTGACACATTTAGGACTTTCATCATGAACATCTTCCTTCTTTCCTTCTCTTTGAATGTTCAGTTCATTTTGATCTTGATTTCCTTCTTATGTCATCATCACCACGGATAGATTCCTCGTTCCTATAATTTTCCAAGAACGATTTAACCATTTGCAACATCAAAGGAAACGACTTAATCACATCGAACTAGTGAATCTAAAATAGTAATTTCACAAATCCTAAACACCATTAAACAGGCATTATAAAAAGAACCATTTGATGTATCATGATCTAACCATTTACTAGGTGGAAGTCATTAACTAGCAAATCATCAAAACATTTTGAACAAATAAATAATATGTGCACCAATAACAATATAGAGAATTCACTTTCGTTTATGGCCTAAAACGGTAACTTTAACTTAGTAGTTGGTACATACCAACTGGGTAACCACTACAAGATTATGTATATCTGGCACAGAGCATTTCTACGGATATCAAATGGTGGAAATAATCTGGTGGAAACAAGCAACTAAGCAAGGTAAACCACATTGGAATTCAAGCATAGAAGTTCCATTGCCTATTGATTCTTCATAAGTGTTGACCAAATGAGACACTGCCATGAATTGAAGTATTGTAGTTACCTCATCGGAATCATAAAGTATGAACCAATGATCCTTCATGAACCGGGTCTGCACAAGTATTACCATAGTGGTTAACATAACTGAATTGTCAAAAAAATTGCCAGAAAATGTAAGGAAGGTAAGAGAAAGAACTGCAAATCAGATATTACCATTGCTGAAAAACATTGTTGGCTTGATGTCCGGAAAAACTGTGCTCCACTCCCTTTTGCCGTGACAGTACATACACTTTTGCGAACTAAGCTTTGAATATTCGATGCCTATGTGTTATGTACTTGTTCACATGCCAGAATAATCAATCTGCATGTGGATGCTAATACACAACTCAAAGGAAACGAAATGTTTTTGTGTGAAATACAACACAAACAAGAATATCAATTTGTAAACACACTACTTGTATAATCTTTCATAACACACACCTGGCTTAGAAGAAACCTCGCCAAAGTTTGACATCCAAGAATTAATATGAACGTTTGTCTTGCTTGTTTTCCAGTAGTTTAGTAAGAACATCCACGATGCTGATGAAAAAATACGCCCTGTAGCATGATATGCACACACGAACGTGAGATAAAAGCTCAGCCACAAAATTTCATTTTCACCAAATATAAATAGGATCTGAACTTATATTTTTCTAAAGAAAATGATAGTGCAATCAAAATAATAAGAACATGTTTTTACTCTTATGCAACTTCTGAAGTTGATAGCAAAAACTATTTCAGCTCATAGAGACAAAAGAGTATTGATTATTACTTACAACCAGAAGCTTGTGCGTATCATCAAGTCTATCAAGTCCAGGTGTCTGTGTTCAAATTATTGCTTAGCGGTGCCTCTAAAAGTTATTCTACTCCCTCCATCTCAAAATAGATGTCTCATATTTTTCTAAATTTGGATGTATCTAGTAGTAAATAGTTTATAGATACATTCAAATTTAGACAAATTTTGACATCTATTTTGAGACGAAGGGAGTACAAAATTTAAACCAGGTAAGTTCGATTTAAACTTGTTTACTTCCGCAGTCACAAATTATCCTACCTGACAATTTTAGGTAACTCGTTTCTACCACATAATTAGCTCTAGTAACAATATATTTTCTACTTGAGTGCTCGCGACAATAGACTAACAAGGATAAGATATTTTCAGGGAGAAAAAAGAGAACCCATGATCCAAGCAGGATTAAAGAACATAGAAGCAATTTCGATCTATGCATGGAAGAATATAATAATACCTGAACACACCAAAACTGATAGGCGATGGCAGATGTAACATGCTATTGAAAGTAAATTGATCCTGATCCTGATCCTTCTTATCTTCCAGCTCAAAATATATTATGAATCCTGTCCATTAAATTAATATTAGAAATATTCAACAGTTGAGAATTTTCATTGTAGATAAAAAGTTCACCTCGGAAGAAGCTGACTTATGCACGTATATCTGAATAGAAAGGTGTATGTCATCAATAAAATTTAATGCCAGTCTGAATAATAAAGTTGATGCAACGCTGTGTGAAATTCCTATGACTTATCCATAGCAATCTTGAATTACAATTCGTCAAACAAAATAAAATAACAGACCATATGCATTCGTTCAAGTAGAGGCCGTGGTGTCGCCCCATTTTCGAAAACAATATAAATATATTACTGTATAGCATAAGCGTACTGGCAATGATTACAGTAATTGAATAGCACATTCTTCTACAGTTCAGTATAAGCCATCACCAGAAAATGTTATTAAATATATTGCACCATAAATGTGTATTTCAACGACGAAATATAGGTGATTCAAGGATAACTGATCAAGAATATCACCTCTCCATAAATCTAATATGTACGTGATACAACTACTCCCTCCGATCCAAATTAGTTGACTCGCTTTTCTCTAGATTCGGATGTACCTAGCATTAAAACAAGTCTAAATACATTGCAATGTAGACAAATATGAGTAAACTAATTTGGATCGGAGGGAATACCTTAAAAAATCAATAATTAAGTATTTGACAACGGGCCATCTAAGGGATACATTGTCCTTCGCCTGTTGGCAACCAGGCAACCTGGAACAAAAATCAAAAGACCGTCCTTCGTCTCCTAGCAACCCTGCAACCTGGAACAGAAATCAAAAAACTGGCTAAGCAATCGAGGACCTGATCTCTATAATTGCTCCGTTCCTAACTAATCCGCCACAATAGCTCTGGCCTGGTCGTGCACCTCACGTGATGTGCGACTGAGCGGGCCGGTGTATGAGCAGGCAGAATCGCTGCGGGAATAAAAACAGGAGAATAAAGTGACTTGTGTACGCTTAGTGCACGAGGGAGGGCCGGAGGAGGAGCAGATGAGTTCCCGGCGGCAGCATGAAGGTCGGAGGCATGAGAGGCGGCCGCTGGGGCGTGAATCGGGATCAAGCCACTAACCTTCCGACCTTCATCTGAACACGAGATGGCTTGGTATCAGTCGTCGAGGAGGATCTCGAGGCAGCAGGACGACGGGGACGCGGGTCAGGCGCCGTCGCGGGGAGGCGGCGGGCAAGGCGTCGCCTGGAAAATGATGGGATCGTCGTGATCCAGATATTCCGTCATGCGCGATGCTTTTTTTCTTTTGTTTGTTATAATCGGGGTGGGTGCTGCGGACGGGGTTTTCCGGGATGAATACAGCCCTCAAACCTAATTACTATAAGTGTACCAAAAAAAATTTGGCCTAATGTGTGATGTTAGATTGTGTTTACCGGGTCTGATCGTGTGGTGGTAGTAATTCAGTGTATTTTTTGTGGGTACCTTTAGAGAAGTTTTTATTTGCTTCTTTATGCTTCAGGAAGAAACGAAATCGAAAATTAAGCCAGCGGGCAACATCGAATTAGATTTAACTCCCGAACCTTATCATTCCTCGTGGCTGAGTGTGGGGGGCATGGATTCGTTGACTGTACGGAATATCGTTGCAATATCTTGTTCTTTATTGCAACAGTAGCGGGTTGTTATATCCTCTACATATTGTCATTGATACAGAACTTGTTGCAGTAAACATCAAAAGCGTGGTGAATGCCTGGTGTCACACTCAAGTTAATTACTAGGAAGATGCCACCGCTAACAAATTAGCTTGGCCCTCGCGGCGATTTTGTTGTTGTTAGTTAATGATTGGCCCCGAGAGCCGAGAGTCACATGCCTTGAAACCTTAACAAAACACCCTCAATCCTAGGGATTAGAACATGGCCACCGTCTCTCCATGAGTCCTGCATCCCTTAGAACGCAGATTTTCCCCTTCTTCTAACCGCACGTGTCCCTGCGATAACCCCTACCCTTCGTCTCTCACCCTCCTTGGCGGCGGCTCTGGCCTGGACATTGGGCGATGGCTTCATGCTGGAGAAAGGACGCGCGACCAAGGACCTGTTGCTCCGCCATGACATGGATCTTGCGGCGACAACAAGTATGTAGGATGGAGTCGACGATAAGCCTGCAAGATCTTCCGCATCCAGGGCCTCCTAAAGAAGTCCCTTCCTGATTCATGTCAGCACCAATGCCTATTCGTATCCCTCGTGAGCTCTTCACCTCTAGGTCCCGACCTATCTATTCTTCTCCCTCCTCCTTTGTCTCTCAGAAGAAAGATATTTGTTATTCGATTTCATTCTTGGTTCTAGGAGCAAGGGTGACTCTTATGACAACTTCCGCACTCACTTTTGTTTGGTGTTGATTTGATCTCATTCTCTGTTCTAGGAACAAAGAGACTCTGTCTCTCTGACTGCATTATTTAATCATTCAATTAGCTGGAGGAGATTGAGAAGAATGTGCTGCCCTTGAGGTATTTGGTCTCATGAAGGAGATCAATAAGCAAGCTTCGTCATTTTATTATCTGATCATTTTCTACCGGAAGCAATTTGTTGTGCTTTGAATTTTCTTCACATTTTTCTGCCTTCAGTTTCCTATGTATTGTGTGTACTACTATACTCTTTCAGATATCCACAGGCGTGGCACTACCCTTGCACCTAGAGCTCTCCACTGCTCTTTCGTAACTAAAACAAGTCAAATTGAGTTAAGAAGATTGTTTTTTCTATAATCAGTATTCTTTTTCGTTGGATGCATAAGATCCGATTTTAGGTTTTATAAAAAAGTCGTTCAAATAAAGAGGTTATATGAATGAATAATATAGTGCAAATATTTCTCCGTTGACACTGAGATTAAAGAAGTAAATGATGGTTGCTGAAAGGTGAGTTGCGCACTTTCTGAAACTTCCCAAAAATGTGGCAAGATGATCATGGATTTCTGCGCACTTACTGTATGCCTTAATTGTCTACGTGCTTGAAGTTTCTCCAGCCTAGGGGAGGAGACTGCATGTGTGTCCGGAACACTTACTCGAAGTTGTAAGGAAATAGTATTTTCTTTTCGAAATATTGTCTCTTTAAAAATAATAGCTAGTTAGCGTATGTGTCCTTGGCGAGCCATTCTATCATACAAAAATTAACGACATATGGGTCAACGAACCCAACATCAAAGATTCCTCTTTTTTACATTCGAGAACTTTCATTCTGTATAATAGCATACAAAAGAATATAGTGAGGATAATTATAGGCAATGAACGAGATGAGCTAGAGACTTAATTGTAGAAATAAATTAATCACTTACAAACAATAGCAACTGATGAGAGATTTGTCGAGGACGTCTTGATTGTATAACTGAAAAAATTCTTCAAGATCAATAGATATTTGGTCATCACGAAAGTAATGCTCTTCTCTAACTACCATAATGAGCCTTTCTCGATCTTCGTTCTTTGCTACTTTCAAGTACCAGTCATGCAATATTCGCATTTGTGTTGGTAGATGCTGGAGCTAATCAATACTAGCCAGAGGATTCCCGCGGACATATTTTCGATGCTACATCAGCCTTGGAGATATCTGCGCCGCCTAGCATTTCTTCAATAGTCATACCACACAGCCTAGCTAAGTTTGCAGCTTCTTCCATATTTATTTGCGGTTCTAGTAACACCTTGAGTGGGAGGATCGATTGTACTTCCTGTTGTCCGAGCTGGGGAATTGCTTTCCCCGCCCACTTTTTTATATGTCTTTGCAATACAGCGGTCATAGTCATTTGGCCTATTTAACACATGTTGTGGTGGTTGCACAAGAAAATACTTAAAGTGCTGCCTGACTTTCGGATCTATTGGCTCCTTTGGCTCGGGTCATTTCGGTGCTAACTGGCGTTTCACATCGGCATCGATGACCACGGCGGTCTCCGCATCAGTCATTTCATAAGGTAACTTGGGAGGAGCCGCCTTGACTTTCTTCGTTGTTGTAACTTTCTTCCAAGTAGTCGACGGAGCGGTGGGACTCTTCCACTTTTTCCCTAGGAGTTAGTGGGCAGAGAAGGAGATCGAGATGGACTCGTGCTGGGGTGGTCCCTCTCGGGGAGGCGTTTACTTGGAGATGCTGGATTGCTACTCGGAGGAGACGGTGGCCTTGGAGGTGGTGGATTGCTAATCGGAGGAGATGGTGGCCTTGGCGCCGAGCTTGGAAACACGATGTGTTTCTTGTTCCATATAATGAAGCCACCCGTGACTTCTCCTAGTGTCATCTCCCCTTCACCTCTAGGGATGTTAAGTTCTAGTGACTGAAATCCTGGTTGAACTTCATCCACATGGACACGAGCATAGCCAGCTGGAATCTCACGACCATGGTAGGTTTCTCCAGGTGCACAAGGTAAAGCAAAGCCGACCGCCACCTTCATGGATATGTTCTTCAATGACACATGTAGCTCACAATTTGTATTCTACTTGACCCCATCCACAGGGTAGCGATCCATCGGTGCACCATCTATCATCAATGCATCCGTGGAAGCCACGCAAGTTTTCCGCTGAGATGGGCCGGTACTATCGAATGAAGGATCTTGATGCCGGCCTAGTCCTATAGTTTCATCAATTTGCTCCTACTGCCGCTCCAATCTGGCTTGTAATTCCTTGTTATGTCTTTCTACCTTCGCCAATTGTTCTGCCTCCTCCTCCTGCTGCCGCTTCCTTGCTCTCGATTGTCTTCTATACAATGTACTCGGCAAACCCAGTCCTCCACGAAAAAGAAGGTCAAAGACCTCGTGTTCATCCTTCGTGTTCAGGATTGCCGGGGTCCTTTGTCAGTTTGTAGTTCTCTCTCTCTCGGGATGGAACTTTCCCTCTTGAACCTCTTTCATCACTTTATCAAGGGCTTCCTTAGGTTCAGCAATTTTTTCTTTCCAATAATGTTCCCTGTTTATGGGTCATATGATGCCACATTCCCATGTATGCAATTTCTTGAACTCAAGGGCCAATCATGTGTAGCTGGAGTGATCCCTTTAGCAAGCAGGTTGGCCTCAATTTGATCCCACTTATGCATGGCACTCTTGTAGCCACCTGTCCCCATATGATGGTGATATTTATTTTCCACGACATTTTTCTTATTCTTTGTTGACCTTTGTGTAGCTTCTTCCGATTTCTTTTACTCACAAATGCATCCCAGTGATCTCGATGTTTTGCTAGTGCAGTGAATTCTAGACCTTTTTTTATCCTTGAGATATTTTTGGTATAATCTTTTCTTGAAGGTTTGGAATTGTGTGGCAATCTTCTTAAGAGTCCACTCCTTGACTTTTAGCGTCATTACCTGTGTGAGCTCAGTAGTCGACAAGACCGATAGGGTGAAATGTGACATGAGATCTTCCCAAAGCCAATTTTTGGATCTTTCATCGACAAAACTAACTCCAGTTGCCTTTTCTTTTGTTGGCTTACTCCATTGTTGAGTGGTTATCGGGATGTTGTCCCTAACAATAACTCTGGCCTGATGTACAAATGCAATTGCGTGCACTTTGTGCTCCAATGGTTCGCCATTGTTAGCGATTAAATCAATTGTGAGATGCACACCATCGCCCATATTTCTGACCGGGCCTCGTTTCATTTTAGAAGATGGGTTCGATGCGGAGGTCTAAGAGAAGAAACATTTGTTAATATATATACAAATCAATTAATGCATCTACTAGTGATCACTAGAGGCTTAAAATACCTCACCGAACTTTGTTAAGGGTCCAACATTTTTGTGAGCCATCATCGCAATCATTGCTTGTTTTCGCTTTTTCATCTCTTCGTTCTACCTCTGTTCCTTCAATAGACCCGTTCAGATATTGTGAGACATCATTCCACCGTCGTATGCTCCACCGTAATGTGCTCCACCCTCATTTATAATGTCTAACACTTGTTGTTCACTAGCGCTACCGTCCATAGCTTAACTAATACAAAAGAAAGATAAAATAATTTTTGCATTAGCATAACATTTTCTAAGAAATAATCCTAAATAATCCTATTTTTCTAAGAAACAATCCTATTTTTTCTAAGAAAAAAACCCTAAAAAATCCTTTTTAAGTAATAATCCTAAACAATAACTCTAAGCAAATAATCCTAAGCAAATAATCCTATGCAATAATTCTAATCAATTAATCCTAAGCAATTAATCCTAAACAATAATTATAAGCAAATAATCCAAAGCAAATAATCCTAAAAAATTCTAAGCAATTAATCCTAAGCAAATAATCCTATGCAATAATTCTAAGAAATTAATCCTAAACAATAATTATAAATAATTTTAATCAAATAATACTAAATAATCCTAAGCAAATAATCCTATGTAATAATTCTAACAATTAATCCTAAGTAAATAATACTAAATAATATCCTATGTAATAATTCTTAACAAATTATTCGAATTCTAAGAAAATGATCCTAATAACTCTAAGAAAATAATCCTCATAATTCTAAGGAAATAATCCTAAGCAAATACACGGGGGTGGCACGAGCTCCTCCACGAACGGCGACGTGGGGCGGGCGGCGGCGCGGGGCTCCTCCTCCCTCCACGAACGGTGAAGCGGGGCTCCTCCACTAGGGCGGCGTAGAGGCCGCATGGGGGCGGCGCAGGGCTCCTCCTTCTTCTCCTCCACGAATGACGGCGGTACTCCTCCTCCTGGTCGTGCGAATTTAAAGAGTCCCGGGTCGTGGCTCGACCTGGGGAGTGGCGTCGCTTTATATACTTGCAGACCTTTTGTCCTGGTTGGTGGCTGCAACCGAGACAAAAGGTCATTTAGTCCCGGTTGCCTCTAGTTTCGGTTGGTGGCTGCAACCAGGATTAAAGGGAATTTTGGCCGCCGCAGAAATGCGTGCTCAAGGCCTAGCTTTAGTCCCGGTTGGTAGCTTTATTTAATATGTTTTCTTTTGGATATTTGAAAAGTGTTTGAATATTAATTTAAATAGCTTTTGCATATTTTCGAATCTAATAAAACTTTCAACATGAGAAGTGTTTGAATTTCAATAACTAATCCAAATCCATTTTCTGTTTTTAAAAATAATTATTCTAACTATTCAAACTATTAACCATTTTTCCATTTTCAATTAAAAATATATTAACTCATAACTTTTGCATATATTCGAATGTGAAAAACTTTCAATATTGAAAGTGTTTGAATTTGAATAACTAATCAAAAACCATTTTTAGTTATCTAAAATAATTATTCTAACTATTCAAACTATTAACCATTTTGCCATTCTCAATTAAAAATGCATTAAGTCATATCTTTTGCATATTTTCGATTCTAACAAAACTTTCAACATGAAAAGTGTTTAAATATATACATATAAGATTTAATACATTATTACACATCACCAACATTCCATCTAGTGCTGGGGTTTTATTCTGCGCCGTAGCCATGGAGCATCTTCATTATTTAACAAGATGCTTGTGTTAGTGTTCACTCTAAAGGGCGAAACTTTATCAAACTTATTATAATCTTCAGACATGTATGTCTTGTCCTCCAATCTTGTGATGTTTATTTTCGGTGAAAAAACTATGTGGCGCTTTGGCTCATCGTATGATGTATTAGTTTGCTTATCTTTTCTTTTTCTCGGTTTGGTAGACATATCCTTCACATAGAAAACCTGAGCCACATCATTGGCTAGGACGAATGGTTCATCTTTGTATCCAAGATTGTTGAGATCCACTATTGTCATTCCGTACTGCTGGTCTACCTTTACCCTGCCTCCGTTCAGCTTAACCCATTTGCATCGAAACAAAGGGACCTTAAAATAAGGTCCATACTCAAGTTCACATATCTCCTCAATGTAACCATAATATGTGTCCTTTTTCCCATTGTCGTTCGTCGCATCAAAGCGAGACACCATTGTTTTGGTTATTGCTCTTTTTATCTTAGGAGATCGTGTAAATGTATTCTCATTTATCTCGTACCCTTGGAAAGTCCATATATTCGAAGATGGTGACATGGCCAACAAGTACAACTAATCTCCAATAGTGGTGCTATTCATGAGATGTGTCTACAACCAATCACTGAAAGTCTCCATGTGTTCAAGTATAATCCAGGAGTCAGACTGCTCCGGGTTTTTGAACGTACAATATTCTTGTGTTTCTCGATATACGGAGCCAGTAAGGTGGAATTTTGTAGAAATGTGTAGTGTGCTTTAGTGAAAGAATGCCCATCCATACTTATCATTTTTTCTTTCCTACCGTGCCTTTTCCACTAAGTCTCCCCTCATACCACGATTTAGGAACTCCAATCGGGTTAAGGTCAGGAATAAAGTCGACACAAACTCAGTGACCTCCTCTATTCCATATCCCTTAGAGATGCGTCCTTCTAGCCTAGCACAGTTATGAACACCTTTCTTTAAGGCTCCCATGAACCTCTCATAGGGGAACATATTGTGTAGAAATATAGGACCGAGAATGGTAATCTCTTCAACTAGGTGAACTAGGAGGTGCGTCATATTATTGAAGAAGGATGGTGGGAACACCAACTCGAAGCTGACAAGACATTGGACCACATCATTTTGTAACCTTGGTTGACTTTTAGATCGATTACCTTCTGAGAAATTGCATTGAGAAACACACATAGCTTCAAAATGGGTACTCGAACATTTTTCGAAAGAAGCCCCCTCAATGCAACCGGAAGCAATTGCATCATAAGCACATGGTAGTCATGAGACTTTAGGTTTTGGAATTTTTTCTCTGCCATATTTAGTATTCCCTTTATATTCAATGAGAAGCCAGATGGGACCTTGATACTTCTCATGCATTCGAAAGAGATTTACTTCTCTTCTTTGGTAAGAGCGTAGGTGGAAGCACCTTGAAACTTCTCTAGATGCATACTATTTCGGTATTTCATACATTATTGGTCCTGCCATGCTTCTAGTGTATCTTTATTCTTCCCATACATGCCCCAGAAGCCTTGCAGGATCACGCAAAGATTTTTTGTCAGGTGCATCACATCGATTGTAGAGCAGACCTCTAGGACTTTCCAATAGGGTAGCTCCCAAAATATAATTTATTTTTCCACATGGGTGCATGTCCGCTAGCGTCATTCGGAATAGATTATCTGCTAGAACCCTTTCAAATATTACTTTTAAATCCTTCACCATATCAAATACATCATCACCAGTATGGCGGATAGGCTTACTACGGTGATCTGCGTCACCATTGATATGCTTGCCTTTCTTTCTTAAGGGATGCCTGGGCGGAAGAAATCGATGATTCCCTGGGTATTCTTCTTACATTTATCCAAATGTATAATTTCAGTCTCACCTAAATAGTGCATGCATGCATTGTATCCCTTGTTTGTCTATCTTGAAGTGTTACTAAGGACATGTCAATCATTGATGGTTACGAACATCAACGCTCGTTAGTCAAATTCCTCTTGTTTGTGCTCATCCCACACACGTACACCTTGTTCATCCCACAACTATAAAATTTATTCAACCAATGGCCTTAGGTACACATCAATGTGTTTGCTGGGTTGCTTTGGGCCTTGAATGAGCACTAGAATCATAATGAACTTCTTCTTCATACACAACCAAGGAGGAAGGTTATAGATACATAGAGTCACATGTCAGGTGCTATGACTGCATATCTGCTCCCCAAAAGGATTCATGCCATCTATACTTAGACTAAACCATAAGTTCCTCGTGTTACCTGCAAAGCGCGGGAACTCTCTCTCGATTTTTCTCCACTGTGGCCCATTAGCAGGGTATCTCAACATCACATCTTTCTTACGGTCTTCCATGTGCCATCACAACAACTTGGCATGCTCTTTGTTTCTGAACAACTTGATTATTGTGTATTTAATTTGTCAAAATACTTCTCTTTATATAGGGGAAAAACCACCACATAGCTAACTAGCTTAGCCATGTGGGACTAAACAAGGGAGAGGGGAGAGGGGGAGGCTTGGCCGGCCGGCCAAGTCCCTTGTGGGCCCCACACGGGGTGCCCAAGGCCCAACTAGCCACCCCTCTCTCCTACCTTTGGTCTTTCCCTCATGGGACCTTTTCCCTTCGAATTTGGCCCAATTAGGTATTTGACCCTTTTTTAATTATTTTTCTTTTTATTGAATAAATATAAACGAATGATTAAATAAATATTCAACATTAAATTACATATTATTCAACCCCATTGATGTGGAACTCATTCCATCTCATTCTGGACATCCTCAGGACTTACCGAAACCCTTCTGGTTCTCTCTCTTCTCTTTTCTTCGGTGATTCTGTCGATCTCAAAACACTCTTTGAGAATCATAAATCCATTAAGCATGATACCCCATGGTTCAAGAACACTCCAAACATGGTCGGGACCCTCCCGTACCAATGATCAATAGAGGGACCTAGATGACCATGTGATCCCTGTGCATTCCACAAAATCTTTCGTCGTTGAACTATGAACGTCGTGTCTTATTACTTTTGTCTCTTGGTACTTGCATTGTCTGAGATTTGATCAATGACATCACCATGTCATGTTCAATCTCTTTATCAAAAAATGCTACTTGACTCGTTCCGACAAATCACACGCTGCACAGCTATTGGATGCAACTTCTCCGAGTGGGCCCTTGAGTACCTTTTCCGTCATGTGGATGGACAAATCCCGCTCTTGACGCATATTGCCTCAACTGTTCCTCCTAATACCTGAACACACGTTTATGATCACCGAGTCACCAGACGACGTTTGATGTTATTAAAGTATCCTCGGGTAATAGTGATTGATATGGCCTCACGGTCTAAGAAATAGGACACTAGGTCTATTCTAATCATTATAACTTGAACTTTGTGACATGATTGGGTCACGATATTTAGGTTGGGTATAGCTCATCATCTCATTCTCGCAATGAGGTGACTCCATTGTCAACTGGCATAAATTCCACACGATCAAGAAACCTTGATCATCTGTCAACCAATAAACGAGTGACTAGAGCTTCATCAGGAACTCCTAGTTGTTTATATATCACACGTGTATTGATGTTTCCTCTCAATAAAGTTATATCATGATATAAAACTTAATCATAAACTTTATGAAATATGATAATAATCCATATTATTATTTGTCTCTTGGGCATATTTCCAACAGTCTCCCACTTGCACTAGAGTACAAATAAACTAGCTATATTTGTTACTAATCATTGGCACCATATATCCCGACACCTTTGATCATGCTTGCTCATGGAAGAGGTTGAGGCTTGGGTTTGTACTTTACAGTCCCAAATCCTTTGCAACTTACTAATGCCATCTTGATTGAAATTAATACTTTATCATCACATGATAACATCTTTGTGTATGCATCGTAGTCATGGCAGCAGAATGAGGCCGGTTTCCAGGAGCCAACAGTGACTTTAGATCAGCCACATCAAGCTTTCTCATGGGCATTCTGCCATGGTACACACCTTCTGCGTAAACACGAACTAGTCCCGCCATAACAATATACCTTAAGTTAGATGGTACCCTTATATTTTATTATAAATGTAATGATCGAAACACTAGTGCACCCTGTGCAACTTTCAATGTTTTATCACCTCGCTTCCTACTTGACTTCAGTCGGTATTATCGATGTTGGAATTTCCAATCTTCTAAGGTTAACACATGTCCTTATAACATAACCCTTTGTGTTTTAAGATATGCCATCCTTCATAGATTTGGAAACATATCTACATTTCTCAATTAGACACTATGGACAAACTTAGCTCAACGTTCTATGATTCATACTTAATCACTTTTCAAATGTTCCTTCTCAGATCATATATTATGTTAAGTTGTCATCATGATTTTTCAAGATAGAACCTATGTCTTAACATAGTGGATGAAGATAATCCTTTTATTTCTTTCGACCATTGACGTTTAACTTAATGCTATTCCTAATTTGAGTAACCAAGGACCAGTCCTTAATCAATTCCTATTTTGAAACTATTTTCAGAATCCTATTTAGGATACAACATAATATCGTAATATACTCATTATGAACTTCTAATCCCTATAAATCATTATTTATCGGTACTTGTGCCTTCATTCTTAATGTGTCATACACACTTAAGAATCAATCCTTAAGCTCCCACTCAAAATATGTTCCCCACATATTTGAGTACGAGACATTCATTGCTCCCACTCAAAATATGTTCCCTACTGTAGCACCCCGGGTAAAACCACTACTAGAAAATCGTGTGTTGTTTTCCTTTTGTGCATCATCATGACGCATGCTCATGTCATCATGCCACATTACATCTGAGCATCGTCATGTCATCATGCATTTGTTCGCCTAAAACAATTTTCTATAAGCATATCCTTGTTTTTCTATTTGCCTCCATCTTTAGTTCCAATGTAAAACCCGATCCTTCCGAATATTTTATTTTGTCTAAAAACTATTTACGAAAGGCTTTTAAAATAAAATAGTAATCTAATAAAATAAAATATTTTGTTTGGGGAGGCAGCTGACTAGGCCAGCCCAAAGGCCAGACCAACTGGCCACCTACTACCAAAAACCAGTCTAGAACCCTAATCCCTACCTACCCCATCACCTACCTAATCCCTACCCCGCCGCCGCCACCCACCTGGGACATAACACACACGCGAGGTGCACCGCACCATCACGCCAACGTCACCACCGCTCATGATCCCGCATGCCCCGCTCCACCCTGGTCCCAACCCGACACCCCCTGGCTCAACACTTCCGTTCCTTCCCGTATCGATCCCCACCCTGCTTCCCCATCGACTTCCCATCCCCAACCCGTCACCCTCTTCCTCATTCTCTAGCTGACACCGCCACCTCCCTTTTTTCTACACGCAGCCTCGACCGCCAACAGGCCTCGTCGCCCTGCCGTCCTCGAGGAGCTTCGCCCTGCCTCGGATTCCTCCTGCCATGGACTGCCATCACCCTGTGCTGCTGTGGACATTGCACCGTCGCTGTGCGCCGTCCTCTGCTCTGTGCGGTGCTGCCCTTGGACCCACCTCGTAGAGCCCCGCCTCCACCATGGCTCATGCGCCGCCGTGACGTCGTGCTTCGGCCGTGTGCCGCCCTGCAGGTGCAGCCCCGCAAGCCGCTATCGACCCGCGTGGCACCCTCTCCTCTGAGTCGCCGCCTGCGCCGACCTCCTCGCGACATCCACCGCCACTGTCGAGCCGAAGCACTGCCTCCTCTGGCCGCATCCCGGAGCCACGGAGTGCCGCCATCCCTCGCCTGCACCGCCAGGAGGCACATGAGCCCCTCTGTTACCGCGCCTCCCTCTATTCTGGCGCCGCTCCCCGCGTCGATCACCTACGCCTCGGCCCTGGGCTCGCCTACCACCATTGCAGCGGGCCGCCACAGTGCCGTCCTCGTCCCCAACATGCGACTCCTCCGTCATCACCACCTCCCTAGCGCGTGCGAGCATGCTTAGGTCCCTGGCAACCTCCTGTTCACCCCGGTGGCCGCCTCCTCGCCCTCCTCTCGATGCCGATGCTCCCCGCTCATGTCTTCTGAGATATCCTCACAAGTTGAAGACAAAGTCTGATGTGCCCATGCGAGGGTGCTCGCTTATGTCTAGCTTGAAGTGTGCCTTCTCACATGTGCGTGTGTATGTGTATGTGCATTCGGCGTCTAATCCCCTTTGTCTAAGGCCGACCTCTACAAGATCTATACCGAAGCCGTGTACTCGTGAGGTGACAAGATACGACAATGCCTCCTTGGATATGATGATGGTTCCAAATACTACCGATGTCGAGACCCGAGTTCCGCACCGACAAGATTGCCTACACGGAACGCCAAGTTCTTCCTCTAGGATCCGATGATCGAGACCCCAAAGACCCGTTCCCGAATCCGATGTCCGAACCCTGGCACCAGCTTCGTGTTCTCCTTCATGGATGCCAAGTCCCTGTTCCCGGATCTAAAGACCGATTCTATCGAACCCCAAGATCGTCGATACCCTATGTGTGACCCCTATCCGACACCCTGTTTTTATAATATGACATTATCACTTGTTGCATATTAAATTGCTCATGCTCGCATACATATTCATTTGTTTGGGGTTATTTTGTCGACTCACCTAATAATTAAATATGGAGACCATATGCGGGCTATTCTAGCCTTCTATTGGCTCCATTTAAATTTGTGTAGCAAACCGATGCCAAGTTTTGCCTTGTTAATACAACATTTAAATTGCGGGGTAGCTAAACAACATGAACCTCCTAACTAATTGTCGGGACCCCGATTCTGCTTAATATTGCCTAGTCGCATCGCATCTTTGCCATGTCATACATCATATATGTATCATGCCTGATCTTTTGTCGTAGTATTAAATAGTGCATCCGGTGTTTCTTCTAGTGCTTTGCTTCTTTAGGGATTAGGCCATTGAGTTGACGGGAGTATCGACAAGTTCTTCAGATAATGTATCTTCAGCATTGTTTCTAGGCGAGCATTCTCCCTCTTTCTACCTATTTTGTGTTTATAGTCTTTACTTCCTCCTGTTGATCTATTGCTATCCGTGTTGCGATGCTTTAGTTCTCGTGTACCATCGATATTCCTTACAGCCTCTATATTGCCTTGGACACATCCTATTGCCTGTTGTTTGATAGATAATCGGCCTTGTGAGTCGTAGTTGCTTGCTCAGGTGCTATTTCGCGTTGTTGTTGTTCCACCATTGTTGGAAGTTGGCACATGTTTACTGGTGAAGATGATCATGACTTTAATTACAACTTGATAATAAAATATTGGGAATAGATATAAATAATGCAGAGGCACCGGTGGGCAATACTTAATATTTTATTATTAACCACTCAGTTGTGTCCCATAGGCCCGAGTACTTGATACATGTTCCTTGACTATCGCACTATCCGCATGTGGGACCATGAATCCCCTAGCCAGAGATAGATTTATTTATTACTTCTTGGGGTCACAAACTAGTTTGGGGCTTTATTACTATCATATGCTTATGCCATGCTTTATTGCTTTATTTACGATTATGTGTGGAGCACCTGTACTGTTTTGGAACATGGAATGTTTTCGCGGTATTGACTAGCCCAGTCACACATTCGGGTTCCCAGTCGTTTACAACCATTGACACAAACCCTAGGTCCATCTAGGAGCTGGCCAACTTCATTGCGGGTAGCTTAGTGATTGATGAATCTTGTGATTGCTTTGTCGTGAAATCCTCGTTGGGTTTTTATTTAGTTTTTTCGAGGTTGATCGTGCGTGTGTTGCTATTTGTGCACCCCTGCAGGGTAAATCTTTCTGAAAGCCGTGTCCGTCGTTATGGACAACTTGGAGAACAGTTGCTTGATCATAGATAACCATAACTAAAGTAGTGCTATAAATTTGACTATAACATGTCTAGTAATCAACTTCACTACAACGGAATAAGTAAATAAAAGTGCCAACAACTGTTGGATTTGGGATATCTCTAGCTAATTGTATCTGACTAGTAAGTATTGCAACTACAACAGAATGGTTAACTAAAATTGCCTACTACTTATGATATCAGGATGACTCATGCTATCTATATCTGACTAGTAAGTGCTGCAACTATAATGGAATGAATAAAACTACCAACTATATGGGTTTCCTCAGTTTGAGTTCCTCATTTAGTCTCGAGGGGGAAATACCAGGATGGGTATGATTGATGTTAGTATCAGCTTGGATCCAAATAGGTCTTTCTTATCCCTCTCTGATAGCCGACAGTTTTACCAAGTCTCTATATGTTGTTTAGTGCATGCTTCGCTGCCGCTTCAGTCCATTGATACATGTATCTATAATTTTTGGTGTTCCATGCTTGGTTTTATCTACTTTCTTGTGTTTTGTCCACACTTTGGAGTACTTTTCATATGATTTCTTGGACTAACCTATTAACAAGAGCCACAGTGTCAGCTGCCTTTTTTCGGCCATTTTTGGTTTCAGGAAGTCAGAAAATGAATATTCTTGGAATTGGACGGGACAAAAGCCAAAGTCATTATTTTACCGGGGGACACTTGGAGCTAGAATACGAGACAGAGAGGGGCTGGGGCCCGGCCACACCACCTAGTCACGCGGTCAGGCCTGGCCCGCGCCAGGGTGTGGTCTGGCCGCCCCAGGCACCACCTTGGCCTCTCCTTCCGCCTATATATTGCCTCTGATACGGAAACCCTAAGTACCCGATCAAAATTCCATGAAATAGTCTATAGCCGCCGTCATCTCCATCCCTAGATCGGGAGGGATCTGAAGCTCTTCCTGGCACCCTGTCGGAGAGGGGAATTCACCCTGAAGGCCTTCTTCATCATCATGCAAGCCTCCGGTGTGATGTGTGAGTAGTTCATCTCTGGACTACGGGTCCATGTAGTAGCTAGATGGCTGGTTCTCCTCCTTTGTGCTTTCATGTCTAAATCTTGTGAGCTCCATTCATGATCAAGATCATCTATTTGTAATTCTGGATGTTGTGTTTGCGGGGATCCGATGGATATTGAGATGCTATTTCAGATTGATTATTGATTCTATCATGTCTTTGTTATTTGTGATATTGCATGCTTTCTATTGTTAGTAGCCGTCTTGTCCAAGTAGATGCTAGCAACTCCAAGAGTTAGTATTTATGCTCGATAGTGGGTTCATGCCTCTGGTAATCTGGGGAAGTGACAGAAATCTCTAAGGTACTAGATGTGTTGTTGCTACTAGGGAAAAAACAACAATCCTTTGTTCATAGAAAAATCATATTGTATACTTTACACGCAATTCGTAATGCAATAATCTGTTGCTTGCAACTTAATACTGGAGGGGGTTCGGATGATAACCTGAAGGTGGATTATTAGTCATAGATGTAGTTGGATGACGGTCTATGTATAATGTTGTAATGCCCAATCGAATCTCAAAGGAGTCAAGATGATTAGTATATGCTTGTATGCTTTCTCGATTTTTGCCAATTGCCCCGCTGCAATTTGTTGACCCAGCATGTTATCTATCTTAAGGAGCGCCACCTCTAGTGAACTATGGACCCTGGTACTTTCTTTTACATTCATTCTACAATCAACTGTTTACTGCTTTGTGTTTACTTTCTGCAAACTATTACTTCCTTCCATTCGATACGTTTAATCCTTTGTTTTTAGCAAAACCGGTGAGATTAACAACCTCATCGTAAGTTGGAGGCAAAGTTATGTGGTTGTTTTGTGCAGGTCTCCACGTTGCTGCTGACACCAGTAGTACGCCCTGCCAACGTTCAGCTAGCTACACCTTTGGGGTGTTTCCTTGCTCCTACTGGATTGATAACCTTGGTTTCGTACTGACGGAAAACTTGCTGCTATGCTCATCATACCTTCCTCTTGGGGTTCCCCAACAAGCTCAATATGTTTTGGGCCATCAAGCTCTTTTTCTGGCGCCGTTGCCGGGGAGTCAAGGATATCTTCACAAGGGGAGTCCCTCATAACCAATCTCTTTACTTTGTTATTTTTGTTTTGCTTAGTTTACTTTTGTTTTGTTTGCTTGTTTCTTTATCAAAAACACAAAAAAATAGTTCCTACTATAGTTGTTGGTCTATTATTGCCTTGCTTTGTCATGATTTCTATCAATGGTTGGTTTCTTTGAAACTGAATCTTATTGGCAAGGTGGGTTCACGAAAGAACAAAAATATTATTATAATGAACACCGCTTGTCACAGAAAGGGAAACACTTATGGGAACAAATTGATAAATTGTATACCATTGCTATAAACGTGTGCTCTACTTATAATGATACTTATTGCTTTAATAAATCTTGTTGCTATAGGAGATATAAACACCTCCCTTTTCAATGTGAGTATAATGATAATGTTACCATATCTTCTTATGTTAAAGGGAATTATGACTTTTATGATGTGGAACAAATTGAAGAATTTATTGCTTGGAAGGGTGCATTTGAACTTGCTAGTTTGCTTGAAAATACTGATGACGCACCTTATAAATATGAGGTTTATGAAATGATAATTACAAGGAATAAAATGGCTATATTCTTGAATATCTTAATAGATGCTCTCCACCAGCGGAAGAGACTAATGCCTTGCAGGAGCCTATGGAAGAAGAAATTGCTGAAACTGGAAGCTCATTGGATGAAAAAGAGGAGGAGAGTGATGATCAAGAGGGGAAAGAATGGATCTACCCATTCCTACCTTCTAATGAGAGTAACTCATTACCCCTTACAATATTTGATTATTCCTCATGCTTACTAAAGGAGGACGACTGTCATGTTCCTGAGGATTCTTTTGAAAATGTTTATAATAAAGCTCTAGTGTTTGTAGATCATGAAAAGCATGCTTTATGTGATAGTTCGATTGTTGAGTTTATTCATGAGGCTACTGAAAATTATTATGAGAGAGGAAAATATGGTTGTAAAAGTTTTCATGGTACTGAAACACCTCTCTATTTGCTGAAAGTTTTGAAGTTACTCTCGTTTTATCGTACTATGCATGCCGCTTTGTTCTCTGTGAATTTATTTGCGTATAAGATTCCTATGCATAGGAAGTGGGTTAGACTTAAATGTATTTTGAATTTGCTTCTTGATTCTCTCTTTTACTTCAATTCATATTTCTTATGTGAGCATCTTCTCAAACTATCATGCCTAACTTAAAGGCGTTAAAGAGAAGTACTTATTGGGAGATAACCCAAAAGTTTTAGATGATTCTTGGAACTTATTAACTCAGTAATAACCGCTCCTTATCCTTTTTATTTGCTTTTTGTGCCAAGAGTAACCTCTAATGAGAGAGAAGTAATGATTGGGAAAGTTGTTGTCCCGAAACAGATTTCTGTGCTTCAACGTGAAAATTCGTGTAAAATCTCTGTACGTCCTTTTGTGGCGTGAATTGTTGTGCTTCTGCCCCTGGTTGTTATATAACTTTCGTTAGTTCAACACTTTTTGATTTGAGAAACAAAAGGTCTTCGAAAAAATTCGTCTTTACCTGCTGGTCTGTTTTGACAGATTTCTGCCATTTTCTGCATTTGCTTCTTGTGGGTTCCTTTTTGAGTTCTTTTGGGGAATTGAGCTTTTTGAGGGAAGTGCTACAGTAGCTAGTGTTTTAATGGAAGTTTTATTGGTGTCAGAACTGAACCTAAAGACTTATTATCTTGAGTGCACTAATGTTGCTAATAAAGATTGTGTGAAGTTTTTTATGAAGGAAAAATTTCAGGTGTATGGAAGGAATGAGTAATGAGATGCAGGATGTATGCACTTTTATTCTTGTAGACAATTGTTGGGCCTCCAAGTGCAGAGGTTTGTAGAACAGCAGCAAGTTTCCCTTAAGTGGATTACCCAAGGTTTATCGAACTCAGGGAGGAAGTGGTCAAAGGTATTCCCTCTCAAGCAACCCTGCAATCAATATACAAGAAGTCTCTTGTGTCCCCAACACACCCAATACACTTGTCAGGTGTATAGGTGCACTAGTTCGGCAAAGAGACAGTGAAATACAAGTGGTATGAATAATTATAAGTGGTAATGGTGATAGAAAATAGCTTGATGGTGTGAAAAAGACTAAAGGCAAACTGAAATAAAGATGGAAGCAAGCAAACATGTACTAGATCTAATAGCAAACGGTGTTTCAGTGCTTAGAAACAAGGCCTAGGGATCATACTTTCGCTAGTGAACACTCTCATATAAATATATTCTTCTTTATGATACTACGATGAACTACTCTCTCCAGTTGGACACTCTAATCGGTGGTAGCGCTATAACAACACACCTCAAAGTTCATCTTTCCCATCTAGATAACCCCTCACTGTCACCTTGAGTACTAGATGGGTCCAACAAACACCACAATTTCATAAAGACATCCAACTCCAAATATAACTCATAACAAGTATTTGTAATCTCTAGCCTAAGTGCCACCATGGTGTGCACACTGTCACTTTCACACACATGGGGAGAGCCGAGATCTATTAAAGCACTTGAGTAGAAAGGTAGATCTACTTGATTACAAGCTCATGATCTCAATAAGGTCATGCATAGAGAGAGAGAGATGAACACATAGCTCCCGGTAGAACCCTTAGCCTCGAGAGAGAACTACTCCCTCCTCATCATGGGAATCGGCAATGGTGATGGAGATGGTGGTGGAGATCAATGGAGATGGCTCCGGGGGCACTTCCCCGTCCTGGCAGGGTGCCGGAACAGAGACTTTCTGTCCCTCCGAATCTGCCCTTCGGTGACAGCGGCGCTGCGGAACTTTTCATGGATTTCTGATTGACGATCTAGTGTTTTTTTTTTGCATCGGGAGGCTCTTATAGGCGAGAGGGGAGACCGAGGGGGTGCCGGAGGGGCCCACACCACCCCCTGGCGCGGCCTGGCCTGGCCCGCGCCACCAGGTGGTGTGGCCACCCTCTGTCCCTTCTCCGTCTCGTATTCTGGCTCGAAGTGTCCCCCGGTAAAATAATAACTTTGGCTTTTGTCCCGTCCAATTCCAAAAATATTCATTTTCTGACTTCCTGGAACCAAAAACAGCAGAAAACAGGCAACTAGCACTGTGGCATCTTGTTAATAGATTAGTCCAAGAAATCATATGAAAAAGTACTCCAAAGTGTGGACAAAACACAAGAAAGTAGATAAAACCAAGCATGGAACATAAAAAATTATAGATACATTTGCAATGTATCAACATCCCCAAGCTTAACTCTTGCTCGTCCTCGAGTAGGTAAGTGATAAAAAGAAAGAATAATTTTTGAGGTGACATGCACCATCATAAACTTGATCAAAGTATTTGTAAAACTGTTGGGTCCGCGGCATAGAAAACAAAAAATTTCCTACGATGAGAACTACACGCCAAGATCTATCTCAAGATCGTGAGGAAGTCCGAGCGCCGCAACTTAGCAGTGCATCCGCACTCGCACACACGTTCAAGTCACCGGACAACCTCCACCTCCTCGCTCCAGCGATCCAGCAGAAGCAGCAACTCCTTCCTGACAAAATGCCACCGGGAACATGTATCTTGCTAATCCAAGACCATGGGTGAATAATTCTAGAGGGGGAGAGAGATCCTTCACAAGGAGGTGTGAGGAAGAAGGAGGAAGAGGGGGGCCTTTTATAGGAGGAGGGGGGGTGCCCCTCCTCTCCATGGCCAGCACATGGGGGTGACTCCTCACCTCCCCCATTCCTGTGGTGGTAACCCCTCCACATTAAAATGCCTCTTCACATTCCCCTTTAAAGTCCCTACTTTAAATGCATTAAAATTCTCCAAGTTTAATGCTCTCTCATTTAATAAAACTCTTTTATTAAATTTATTCAGAATTTTGTTAATTACTTTAATTAACAAACATTCACATATAACCCCTTGCAATATTTCAATATCACATGCAGAACCACTTTCTACAATTTCACCCGAAACAATTTCCGGTTTCTATCGAAACAATTCCCGCGCTTTGCAATTCTTTTGTCTGAAACATATGTGCTCCAAAATGGTGTCCGGTAACTCTTAAGTGTGTCACCCTATGGTTCACGAATAATGCAGACATGATTGGGACTCCTCTCAGATCAATAATCAGAAGCAGGACCTGGAGGTCCATACTGCCTCCTGCATATTCAACGATGACTTCTGTGATCGTGAGAACCTTTAACGCTTGTATTTTAATCCATTTGTCTCTTGATATAATACATGTCCGAGATTTGATCATCAGTATCCAAATACCTAGTTTGATCTCGTTACCGACATGCACTCTTTTCTCGTTCCCGTGATATAACATTCTAGTGATCACATCACTTGCTTGCAAGCTACCTTAATGTGATATCACCGAGAGGGCCCAGAGTATATCTATCCGTCATCAGGATTGACAAATTCCACTCTTGATCCATGAGCCTCAACATAACACCTTCGTAGCAGTGAACCCATCTTTATAGTCACCCAGTTATGGTGTGACGTTTGATGTTATCAAGATACTCTTCCGGTGTTAGCAATTAACATGATCTCATGGTCTAAGGATAAAGATTACTTCGTATGATTGTATAGAAATGTAAACATAATGACTTGATCGTAATGCTATACTTCGGATGAATGTTCATCACACCATTTCACAGATGTTGTGACCTTGTTATTAACAACATCCAATGTCCATGATCAGGAAACCTTGATCATCTTGTTAATCAACAAGCTAGTCTATAAGAGAGGCATAACTAGGAACCCTTTTTGTTTATTAAACACACATGTATTGACGTTTCTGATCAATACAATTATAGCGTGCAAAATAAACATCTATCATATATAAGGAATACATAATAACAACTTTATTATTGCCTCTCAGGGCATATTTCCTTCAGTCTCCCAATTGCACTAGAGACAATAATCTAGTTCACATAGTGATAAATCTAACACCCATGGAGTTCTGGTGTTGATCATGTTTTTCCCTAGGGAGAGCTTCAGTCAACGGATCTGCTACATTTAGGTCCGTGTGTACTTTACAAATCTTTATATCTCCATCCTTGACATGTTCGCGGATGGAGTGAAACTGGCGCTTAATATGCTTGGAATTCTTGTGAGACCTCGGTTCCTTGGTGTTGGTTATGGCTCCATTGTTGTCACAATAGATCACCATTAGGTCCAATGCACTAGGAACCACACCTAGTTCCGTAATGAACTCTTTCATCCAAACCGCTTCATGCGCCGCTTCTGAAGCAGCAACATATTCTGCCTCCGTCGTTGATCCAGCCACCACATGTTGTTTGGAACTCCTCCCACTAACTGCTGCTCCGTTCAAGAGAAATACGTATCCGGATTGAGACTTAGAGTCATCTAGATCAGTGTCAAAGCTAGCATCGACATAACACTTAGCGAGTAGCTCTTCTTCACCTCCGTATATAAGAAACATATCACTAGTTCTTCTCAAGTACTTGAGGATGTTCTTGACCGCTATCTAGTGTTCCAAACCTGGATCAGATTGGTACCTACTAGTCAAACTAATAGCATGTGCCACATTTGGTCTTGTACATAGCAAGGCATACATTATAGAGCCTATGGCCGAGGCATAGGGAATCTTATCCATTATCTCTCTTTCTTCCGCCGTAGCCGGACTTTGAGTCTTACTCAATGTCTTGCCTTGCAACATAGGTAAGAACCCCTTCTTACTTCCGTCCATACTAAACTTCTTTAATATCTTATAGAGGTATGTACTCTGCGATAGCCCAATTATGCGCCTTGATCTATCTCTATAGATTTTAATGCCTAATATATATGACGCTTCAGCAAGGTCTTTCATCGAAAATTTGTTGTTTAGATAACTTTTAACACTGTTTAAAAGATCTATATCATTTCCAATCAATAATATGTCATCCACATATAATATCAGAAATGCCACATTGCTCCCACTCACTTTCTTGTAAATACAAGCCTCTCCATAAGTTTGGACAAATCCAAACTCTTTGATCACCTCATCAAAGCGGAGATTCCAACTCCGGGATGCTTGCTTCAGTCCATAGATGGATCGCCGAAGTTTGCATACCTTATTAGCATCCTTAGGATCGACAAAACCCTTAGGTTGTATCATATATAACTCTTCTTCAATATTACCATTGAGGAACGCTGTTTTGACATCCATCTGCCATATTTGATAATCGAGATATGCAGCAATTGCTAACATAATCCTAACCGACTTAAGCATCGCTGCGGGAGAGAATTTCTCATCGTAGTCAACTCCTTGAATTTGTCGAAACCCCTTTGCGACAAGTCGAGCCTTATAGATGGTCACATTACCATCAGCATTAGTTTTTCTTTTGAAAATCCATTTATTCTCAACGGCCTTTCGATCATGAGGTAAGTCCACCAAGGTCCAAACCTGGTTCTCGTACATGGATTCCATCTCGGATTTCATGGCTTCTAGCCATTTGTTGGAATCCGGGCTCATCATCGCTTCTTCATATGTCGCAGGGTCATCTATTTCATCAACCATGAAATTCATAACAGGATTACCGTACAGTGCAGGAGCTGCACGTGTCCTACTTGACCTACGAGGTTCGGTAGTGTCCTCTTTCAGAGTTTCATGATCAATATCATTAGCTCTCTCTTCATTAGGTGAAGTCAACTCCAAAACAAATTCCGGTGCTGCGCTACTCGCCATTTCATGAAGAGAAGGTTCAATAACCTCTTCGAGTTCTACCTTCCGACTACTCACACCTTTCACGAGAAACTCCTTCTCAAGAAAGGATCCATTCTTGGCAACAAAAACCTTGCCCTCGGATCTGTGATAGAAGGTATACCCAATCGTTTCTTTAGGGTATCCTATGAAGACACATTTTTCCGCTTTGGGTTCGAGTTTATCCGGCTGAAGTTTCTTCACATAAACATCACATCCCCAAACTTTAAGAAATGACAACTTAGGTTTGTTTCCAAACCATAATTCATACGGTGTTGTTTCAAAGGATTTAGATGGTGCCCGATTTAAAGTGAATGCAGCTGTTTCCAGTGCATAACCCCAAAATGATAGTGGCAAGTCAGTCAGAGACAACATAGATCGAACCATATCCAATAAAGTATGATTACGACGTTCCGACACACCATTACGTTGTGGTGTTCCAGCAGGCATGAGTTGTGAAACTATTCCACACTCTTTCATGTGTGTGCTAAACTCGTAACTAAGATACTCACCTCCATGGTCAGACCGAAGAAATTTGATCTTTCTATTACGATGATTTTCCACTTCATTCTGAAATTCCTTGAACTTTTCAAAGGTTTCAGACTTGTGTTTCATCAAATAGATATACCCGTATCTACTTAAATCGTCCCTGAAAGTAACAAAATAACGATATCCACCTCACGCCGACACACTCATTGGTCCACATACATCAGTATGTATGATTTCCAATAAATCTGTCGCCCGTTCCATTGAACCGGAAAACGACGTTCTAGTCATCTTGCCCATAAGGCATGGCTCACATGTATCAAATGATTCAAAATCAAGTGATTCCAAAAGTCCATCAGAATGGAGTTTCTTCATGCGTTTAACGCCAATATGACCTAGACGGTAGTGCCACATATATGCAGATATATCATTATCAAGTTTAATCTTTTTAGCATTAACATTATGAATATGGTTAATACTACTATCGAGATCCAATAGAAATAAACCATTCAACACAGGTGCATGACCATAAAAGATATCATTCTTATAAATCGAACAACCATTGTTCTCAGATTTAAAGGAATAACCACTTTGCATCAAACACGATCCGGATACAATGTTCATGCTCAGTGCAGGCACCAAATAACAATTATTTAGGTTTATAACTAATCCCGATGGCATATGGAGAGTTAGCGTCCCGACGGCGATCACATCAACTTTTGATCCAATGCCGACCTGCATCATGACCTCATCCCTTGCTAGTTGTCGCTTGTTCCGCAGCCCCTGAACCGAGTTACATATATTAGCAACCGATCCCGTATCAAATACCCAGGTGCTACTGTGAGTACTAGTCAAGTACACATCAATAACATGTATATCATATATATCTTTGTTTGCCTTGCCGGACTTCTTGTCCGCCAAATACTTGGGGCAATTGCGCTTCCAATGGCCAGTCCCCTTGCAATAGGAACACTCGGTGTCAGACTTAGGGCCAGCTCGGGGTTTCTTTTCAGGTGCGGCAATAGATTTGCCACCCTTCTTTCCCTTGTGCTTGCCTGTCTTGTCCTTCTTGAAACCGGTGGTCCTATTGATCATCAACACTTGATGTTCTTTCCTAATCTCCACTTCTGCAGTCTTAAGCATTGACAGAAGCTCGGGAAGAGACTTCTTCATGCCTTGCATATTATAGTTCATCACGAAGCTCTTGTAGCTAGGTGACAGAGATTGGAGAACATGATGTATGCCTAAGTCAATGGGAATCGTTATTCCCAAGGACACAAGCTTATCGGCGTACCCAGAAATTTTGAGTACATGCTCACTAACGGAGCTGTTCTCCTCCATCATGCAGCTAAAGAACTTTTCAGTAGCATTATAACTCTCTACGGAAGCATGGGTATGGAAAATCATTTTCAATTCTCCCATGGTATCAAAGGCATTGCCATTTTCGAAACGCTTTCGAAGTTCTGGCTCTAGCCCATACAGTATGCCGCAATGAACTAAGTTGTGGTCCTCCTGACGAGTCACATAGACATTCTTTTCCTCGTCAGGGGCATCAGGAGCTGGTGGGGGCCTAGCGGCGCATCTAGCACATATTGCTTTTGTGCAGCAGTGAGGAGAATCCTCAAATTCATAGCCCAGTTGGTGAAGTTGCTACCATTCGCAGCAAGTTTCTCTTTCTCCATGAACACATTGAAATTAAAAGCAGGTGGTGCCATCTACAACAGAATTTGTAAAGTTTATTTAGACTAAGTTTATGATAGAGTGAGTTCAACTAATCCAAATTACTAATGAACTCCCACTCAAAAATGACATCCCTCGTGTCCTTTTGGTGATTACATGAACCAAATCCACTACACCAAGTCCGATCATCACGTGAGTTGATGTAGCTTCAAAGGCGAGCATCTATATGGGCATCATATCAACTATATGACTCATGCTTAACCTTTCGGTCCGTGTTCTGAGGCCATGTCTTTACATGCTAGGCTCTCCAAGTAAGAACCTTAGTATTCGCGTGTGTAAAACTGTCTTACACCCGTTCCTATGAAAGCGTAGATTCGAGTACACCCGATCATCACGTGATGTCTCAAAACACGATCCACAGAACAGTGCATACTCAAGGAAGAACACATTTTTATCTTGATATCTAAATGAGGGATCATCTTACAAGGCTATAGAAAGCGCCAAACTAGCAGTATAAGATGCTAACATCTAATGTGTAAAGTGAGATGATATGGTCCATGCATTTGATCTCTATCATTTGCATCGTGGTATGATCTCTATCATTCCTTTGTGTGTAAGGCCAAGGTCTATGGAACACTACAACAGATCCTAGAATCGGTGACGAATTGCCTGGTGACAAAATTCAGAACCGTCACCGAAAGTAACCATAGGTGACGGATTAGTTTTGGGCATCACGTATGCTTGATAATGCGTGACGGTCGCGTTTCGCGTCACGGCAAACCGTCGCCGATTATCCGCACGAGGGATTTTAGATCGTCGTAGATTAAGCCGTCACCGATTGTTCGTGGGACCAACGAGTTAGCAATTGTGTTAAAAAAGATAAAAGGGCAAAGATGGGTTTCGAACCGAGGACCTAGTACAAAGTAAAACGTTACGTTACCGCTGGGCTACCATTCGGTTTTTGAATTGTTTGATTGGCCTACCATTTTGTAAACTCTATGTGCAGTACGTGGCATGTACAAACACGAATCGTTATAGTTAGGTCTTGTGTGATCTTCCAAACAGTTTTCTTCTCTGTTCTTGCGAACAAGCACCGTCAAGGGTATCCCCTACGCGATCACGACAATCGATCACGATCCCAGCTAGCGAGGCTTCGCGGCAGGCTCAAATCACGATCTTCACCAACTTGGATTTGGTTCTCTCGTGAAAATCGCGAGTTGCAGGTTCGACAACGAGGTCGTCCTGTCCACGCTCAGCAGCATCGCGCCCATCCTGCGCGTCGCCGCCGAGATCGAGCCCGTCGAAGCCCTTTATTATAAGCTTCCCTGGATCTGGCGCTCGGCGATATGAAGCACATGTGAGTTCCTTCTAGATCTGTTATGAAATTGATTTGGATTGGTGTTTATGTTACACATTGTGATTTATTTGGACTTTGGTAAATAATTTTCACATCGATTAGTACAAATTGAATGGCATCATGACTCGAGTGGAACACATTATATATATTTTTGTAGGCGATGGATCAACAGTGGATTACTCATGGGCGCAAGTTCACCCCTTTTTACATACAAGGTGTCCGCGAGTTTATGGAGTTTGCGCGCGCAAACTGCAACGAAGGTGCATCAATATTGTGCCCATGCCAAAAATGCCTTAATATTACGCAGCAGACTCAGGATACTGTTGAGTATCACTTACACGTCAATGGTATGGCCGTTTCGTACACAAAGTGGAGTTGTCATGGAGAAGATGATGGTCCTGATGAAAACTATGATCATAGTTTGTATCAAAGCGATGACGATGATGATTATGATGATGGAAATGAGAATCATAATGATCATGTTGACAAGATGTTAGATGAGCTGCATGATTCTGGTGACAAAGGCCCAAGTGACACTAATTTCTATGCGAAACTCATCGAAGAAACTAAGAAAGAGCTTCACGAGGGATGCACCACTGAGACGAGGTTGTCATTCATTATGAATATGCTTTACGTGAAATCATACAAACCGGTCACAAATAGAGCTTTTGATCAATTTATGGCTGTCTTATGTGCTACTTTGCCAAAAGTGAATTTTCCCAAGTCCTATGCTGAAGCTAAGAGTGTTCTTTCTGAGGTTGGGCTTGGTTATGACACAATTCATGTATGCAAGTATGACTGTGCTCTGTTTTGGGGAGAGCATGCCAAAAAAAACTCATTGTCCCGAGTGTGGATTTTCAAGGTGGAAAGACCCGGAAGCAAAGACAAAGATTCCCCACAAGGTGCTTCGATACTTTCCTATAATCCCAAGGTTACAGAGATTTTTTGTTTCCAAGGAAGCGTCGATGAACACCAAGTGGCACAAGGAGAAGAGGGTTGCACTACCGGGTATTTTGAGGCACCCAGCTGATGGTGAAGCATGGAAGCACTTTGACAAGGAGTTTGGATGGTTTGCTTCAGATGCCCGTAACATAAGGCTTGGTATTGCGACAGATGGATTCAACCCATATGGAAACATGAGTAGTTCATACAGTATGTGGCCAGTTTTTGTCATTCCATACAACTTCCCACCGTGGATGTGCGTGGATCAAACAAACTTCATGATGTCATTGCTAATCCCTGGAAAAAATTCACTAGGAAAGGATTTTCATGTATTTATGCAGCCATTGATAAAAGATATGATGAAGCTATGGAGTGGCGTGGGCACATATGATGCGTGCACAGGTAGAGAGTTTCCGTTGCATGCTGCGTTTCTTTGGTCGATTCATGACTATCCTGGATATGCCACGATGTCTGGCCGTAGCACAAGAGGGTTTTTCGCATGTGCGCACTGCGATAAGGATCCTTGCTACGAGTCTTTGCATAATAAAATTGGTTATATTGGTCATCGTCGATTTCTGCCTCACGATCACAAGTGGAGGAGTAGTAGAGCCTTCAATGGAAAACCTGAACCTAAGGATGCACCAACAAGTTTCACACTTGCAGAAAGAGAGGAGAGGGTACAGAGAGTTCAAGATTACAGGCCAGGGAAAAATCCATCAACTAGGAAGAGAAAGCATGGCATGACTGGTGAGCCAACCTGGCACCTCAAGATCAGCTTATATGATCTGCCATACTGGTCAAGATTGAAGTTTGTTCACAACCTAGATGTGATGCACATTGAGAAGAACATATTGGACAATATCCTTGGTACCCTTCTTGAGCTTGATGGAAAGAACAAGGACACTGTTGGTGGTAGAATGGATTTTGAGAAATTTAATGTCAGGAAGAAGTTCTGGATGAAACCTGAGGCCAAGGGTTTTTCAAAGGAGAAAGCACCGTGGACGCTTGAAAAGGAAGGAAAACAAAAATTGTGCAAGTATTTGGCCAACACTAGGTTCATAGATGGTTTTGCTAGAAACTTAGCAAGATGTCTGGACATCCCAGGGGGTAAAGTGAACGGTCTGAAGACGCATGACTGCCACATACTTATGCAGCATGTGTTGCCAGCTGGTCTGAGAGGATTGCATCAAAGGCGATGTATGAGACCATTGCTGAACTGGGAAACTTTTTCAGGGAGTTGTGTGCCAAAACTCCAAGGGCATCTGTGCTGCGTCGAATGAAGGTTGAAATTGTCATAATTCTTTGCAAGCTTGAGCTGCTATTTCCCCCATCATTCTTTGATGTAATGGTGCACCTGGCTATTCATCTACCTGATGAGGCACTTCAGAGGGGGCCTGTTCAATATGGTTGGATGTATCCAGTTGAAAGAAGGCTCGGGTACCTGAAATCAACTGTGCGTAGCAAATCAAGGCCCGCAGGTTCAATTGCTGAGGGATATATCGTGGATGAGTGCTTGCATCATTGCTCTAAATTTTTGGGCGATGTCATAGAAACCAGACATAACAAGCCTGAGAGGAACCAAGATAAGAAACAAAGAGTTGATCCGCTAGAGTTTGATATTTTTTCAGATGGAGCCAGAGGGTTAGGACTATCCAAGTTGAAGTATTTTCCCAAAGAATTTGACAGTATGGTTTGGTATGTACTTCATAACTGTGATGAGGCACAAAATTATATTCGGTAGGTCTATTTACCTTTTTATTAATCATTCAAAATTTTCAGTAATATTTTGTGTTATAGCAGTACCATTACTAATTTGTTTTTGATTTTTAGGAATTTCCGGAAAAAACTACAGAACAGGGGTGTGAACAACATTGAGGTGGAACTAGAGAAAGAATTCCCTGCATGGTTTAAAAAACATGTCAGTAATTTGGACAATGCTCCAGAAGATTTAAAATCACTAGCACTTGGTCCAGATGCTCGTGTAGTTGTACACCCTATGTGCAATGTAAATGGCGCTAGCTTCCGTTCCGTCGAGCGTGAGAAGAACATGAGGACTCAAAACTCAGGCATAATGACAAGGGGATCCGTTTCTGACGAACAAGATCAAGAATACTACGGTGTGATGAAGGATGTTCTTGAGTTACAGTACCCGAGAAACAAGCACGGCGACAGATCCGTGTTCTTGTTCCGTTGTGATTGGTTTGACCTTGGAAGTAGGAAAACCACGGAGATGAAGGATGATGGATACTTTAAAAGCATCAATACGTCTGTATTGTGGTACAAGAATGCCCCTTTCATATTAGCTCACCAAGCAGAAACTTGTTTTTACTTGGAAGACACAAAATTTGGTGATCCTTGGAAGGTGGTGCAAACTTTCAAGCACAGGAATGTATACGATGTTCCAGAAAAAGATGATGAAGGCAATGCAGGTGCATACCAGGAAGACCTAGGCTCGGAAGATCCCATTGTTCACCAAATTGAGGACGAGGAAGATGAATATGTTGATGATCATGAAGACGACATGGCTGATCGCTCTGATGATGTGATATTTGTTGACTCTCAGACTGTTAGACAACTAGCAGGGAAAAATGGTGTAAACAATGATATGGACCTGAGCGACGAAGAACAAGAAGACTTGGAACCGGTTGTCGATGAATTTGGGAGGAGCATTTCAGATGTTGATAATGATATTGACTAGTACCTTGTGAAAATGCATTACTAAAATACTAGCACGCAGTTGTACTGTTTGATACTAGTTATGGAGACTGTTGCATTCAATTCCCAGTAACCATGTTATACACAAAATTATTAATTACAATGATATATATGGTCGTACCTAGATGTTTTTGCTTGTTTTTGTCATACTTACTTCGAGCAGCAAAATAGATTTACTGGAGATAGATACTTCTTTACGTGACACAACCTACGCGACAGACATGTCCGTCTAGTAAGTTGTGCACGCATAAAATTTGTAGCTCATAAAATATTCATAGATACCGATGAAATGAACTCAATTAACACGATTTCACTATAATTGGCAGCAACGACAGGCATAATATATTTTATCTCATAAAAAATTTAATAGTACCATTACACTTAACCATGTCTTCAGACATACTAATGCCACATAATGAAAGGACCGTAAAATATTGTCTTAACATCTCATATTATTAGGTCGACAAATGACCCATGACCATCATAGTGAAAATGATCAAGGCTACTAAAGTTCCACATTTGGAACATAGAAGGCAAATAGGAAAGCCCCCTTACGTCCCACGTACAGCATAAAAAACATCTTGTCTCCAATTCCCCGAAAATCCTCCTCCTGTGACATCACTTCCCTCCACCCAGCGCAGCATACTCGGCCATCCTCAGGAGAAATTGAGTACGACCCTTTGACCTTTGTGTATTTATCACACACAATTGTGATATCACCATATTTAGCCATGTCTTCAGGGACAAGGCGTCGCGGGAGTTTCTGTTCTTGGTTCACATGCACAATGTGAACATTTGTTAATCGGAAAATTACAGGCACAACAAAGTAGATCACTCATACTTACCAGCTCTTTCTTCCTGCAATTTGTCCAGCTTAATGTGTGGATCAGAGACTCACATTTTCCAACTTGATAAGGCCCAGCTCCATGTTCATCAACCATCGTGTCAATGATGTCAACATTGCTAACCACTGACTCCATCATTCTCCAGTTAATTATGGTTCCATCAGTGGCATGCATAGCGTCAAGTATGCTTTTCTTATCCTGGGTCAGATTGTAATATGCTGTACAAGTTCAAATACTTAATTAAATGAATATTACTAAATCAAAATTAAGATTAATGCATGGTAGGTACGTCGACATTAAGATTGTTTAGGAACAAGGAAAAAATATCGTGCCAAACACAAAGCAACTACTTCTTTTTTCATAAGGAAAAAACTAGAGACAATTCCATCGGTGACATTCTACACATTACAAAGTAGACTAGAAACCGAGCAAAATGGGTGAACCTAAATATTTTAGTGGATCTACATATATACATCCATTTTATAAAAACTCGTAAACATCGTATATTTGTAAACGGAGGGAGTACTTCAAATAAGCAGTTACTTACATGGGTGGGTGATCGGTAGGTTGATCAACGTCACAGGGGTAGATGGACCTTGTGTGTCGGTAGAGAAGACAAGCTCCGTTCCAACATCCAGATTGTAGACTCTAGCAAATTCTCTCCAATATTGGCCTTCAAGATATGTTCTGCCATCCTTGTTGATACAATCAACGTTGAATTCGAACCCTTCTTCCGTAACCACCTCGACCACAAAATCATTCTCGTGGTCGACAGAGTCGATGGCAAACTTCTTAAGGAAATTCGCTCTAGCATAGCAGGGTATTAACTGAAGAAAAATGGAACATGTTTACTACATGACAAACTAACAGATGCTATAATTCATGACAAGAGGGTGGAACAGGAAAGACTAATGATAATACAAAAAATAAAACCAGTACCGTCATTTCTTCAAAATTCTCTACAAGGGTGAGAAAAAAAAAGGACTTGATCTTGTCGCCCAGGCCGCACAGACCCTTGGTGTCAAAAAACCAAGGACACTATGAATCAAAAAAAGAAAATTTAAAGATCATTGACCGTACATTTTTGTCCAAATAGATCCAGTACATGCGAACTAGATAGGTTAGATTTTTACCGCAACGATCTTGCCCTTCGCCATCCCTCTCTCTCGACAGATCTGCGGCCTAGGCAAAGGTGGTTTAGATGGCGACGCTGACTCCAACTATGCCTTTAGGGTTTGTTGGAGGGAGAGCGTATATATATATATGGTCCGACTATGCTTGCATGCCGGGCCTGGACCCAGTTGTAAGCTTAATTTGTGGGCTCGACGTGATTATCTTTAGCCGTTAGGCAAAACAAGGAAATATATTTATTACATTTAGTGCACAGAGCAAGGAAATTGATTTGGTTTTTATTGCTCTGACTTAGTCGTTATAGTTAGGTCCTGTAAGATCCTCTAAAATAGAATCTTGAGTCTAACAAGGAAAGAATTAGCTATATTAATTAAATCCTTTACTTAGAATATTTTGCAAATTTTATGAAAAGTATTGGAAATAAGGAGTTTGCCTTTCATGTTTGTGGTTGTTTTTAGACATTCTGAAGGATCATCAGTATGTAAAGTACATAAGTTTCTGGTTTGAGATTGGTTTCAAAAACTTTTTGTAGTCCAAACTTACTTCAAACTTTCTTAGCTACAAAATAAAGCATCAAACCATCTAATTTAGTAAACAAATGCAGTGTGCATCAACATGAGAATTCAGATAACAAGTGCACCAGTAACGCAACAGCAAACTCCATACACATTAATATACTCTTAAACAACTGGGTATGATTGCCCAGCTTCCACCATACATAATAAAAACTTAGTCTTCAAACAACACACATTTTCTCTTCATCTCCAGGGGGACAACACAAACATAAACTAAACTTGTGGAAATAGAACATGAGGGCCAACAACAGGACCGATAACCGGGATGAGTCCACCCTTGACGTACTTGTCGAGGAATCTGCCAAAGGCGGCATGCTTCGCCTTGGTGTGGCCCTTATGCTTCTGCCTGCTGCCTACGCCAACACCATCCGTGTGCTGGATCATGCTCTCTAAGTTCGTGGTGATGACCCTGCCGCAGAATGGGCAAGATAGCTCCCCACGGCTACGGAAAGGTATCTGGCCACTCACCAACCGCTTAAGAACAAAGCGGCTCTTACGGTCCCTGTCGTCCTTGCCGTGGCCCACGTCGTCAGAGTCTTCCTGTGAATTTTGAAATACGTAAGAAGTGAGATAAACAGGAGCACAACAACGATCAAACGAAATAAGCTGTAAAAAATTAACAATGCTGCCAAAATTATTCTAAATTGTTGCGGTGATAGTACTAACATTTGATGAATCGAGGACAGTTTTGTGTTGCGGTGATAGTACTAACATTTGATGAATCGAGGATAATGTTGTGTGACCAATATTTGATGAATCGAGGACAGTTTTGTCTTATCATGTCTAGTGAGCGCTGGAACGCCTAAGCGTTCATTTCTAACTGCTTCAAAGTCCATAATGGATAATTTATTAAAGAACAATATTCTTTGGGGACATAATTCAAGGCATGTGAACTTTAGGGGCAAATAACCAATTTTGCCTAAATAAAATTCTTGCAATCATAATCACTAGAATGAAATAAGACTCGGATGAATTTAAGTTTCAAACACATTGATCATTACAGATTTAATTCCATTCATCAGATCAATCATTTCTTCCCAAATAAAATTCTTGTTATCATAATCTCTACAATCAAATTAGACTCAGATGAATTTAAGGCACTTAATGATGAATCATTTACAAGTTAACTACCTTAACACATTCAGAAAGTTATCTGATAACTATGAACCGATAGATATCATATGAGCAATCATAATAAGTAGAATTAAAGAAGGCTTGGATGAATTTAAGTTTTAAACGCATTGATCGTTACGCTAAACAGGATACTGATTCAAACACACTATGGAATCATCACATTAATAAGCAGCAAATTTAGATAATGGTAATTATGAATTCCATGCATCAGATCAATCCTTTATTCCCAAAAAAAATTCTTGCTATCATAATCTCTACAATCAAATTAGACTCAAATAAATTTAAGTCGCTTATGTTGATCAATCATGTGCAAGGTAACTACCTTAAACATTCAGAATGTAATCTGATAACTATTAACTGATAGATATCATATAAGCAATCATAATCACTAGAATGAAACAAGACTCGGATGAATTTAAGTTTCAAATGCATTGATCATTACACTTAACAGGATACTAATTGATACACACTATGGAATCAACACATTAATAAGCAGCAAATTAAGAAAATGGTAATTATAAATTCTATGCATCAGATCAATCTTTTCTTCCCAAACAAAAATCTTTGTTATCATAATCTCTACAATCAAATCAGACTCGGATGAATTTAAGGCACAACATTCAGAAATTAATCTGATAACCATGAACCCATATATATCATATGAGTAAGAATACTACATGGCAGATCAAATCAAAGTCAACTACAAAGGAACCGTACGAACCCTAGAATCAAGAATATCTAGAAGACCACCTAGACAGCACAAATCAATCTACTCTACGAACAAACCCTATGTGAACAGTAAGATGAACAGAGGAGATCGAACAGAACAGCTCAGAACCTCGGTGCCGTCGTCGGAGGCCTCCTCCTTGAACGATACATCTTCTTTGCGGGCTTGTTCATAGAGGTACTCGATGGAGTCAGGTTCTTCGCCGTCGTAGTACTCATCGTCTGGCACGACGATGACCTGGCGGCCTGCATGCGGGTTTTGTAGATCTGCCGCGGGAGCCATGACGTCCTCCTTCTTCTCATCATCGACGGCGACCACGACCAGTACGGTGGAGTCCGCAACGGTCACGGCGCGCCGACGAGCGGCTGGTGCTCCCGAAGAAGACTCCTCGCCCGCCATCGCGGCGACGACCGCAGGTGCATCGCTAGAGCTGTCGACCACCTTCGACTCCGGCTCGTCTTCGCAAGCGCGCTTCATCTTGCAGATTCACTAAGGGATGAGATTTGTGGTGCGGTGGTGGGAGTGGATTGGGTTTTTGGCAGATTGGGGAAGAAGTGGACGATGGTGGGAGAGATGATGAGACCGATGTGTTATATAGATGCTGCCGGTTTGGTTTCCTCTGGTTCACGCGTGGGTGTGGAATCGTGTAGTCCTGCATATGTAGTCCACTTTCCCATTGCTTTCACATTGGACCCACGCATGACATTTGGGAGAGTGGCGCGTTGCAACGGAAATCTGATAACTATTAACTGATAGATATCATATGAGCAATCATAATCACTAGAATGAAACAAGACTCGGATGAATTTAAGTTTCAAGTGTGAGTCTCATGTGTAAGTACCCAAATTACCTAGGAGATGCCCAACTCCATGGCATACTTTCTCAGAATGGTCTAAGATTTGGCATGTAGGTGTATCTTGTCATAGCACACATTTCATCTTTTGGGTTTTTGGTCCAATTATGATTTCAAATACTATTTTCCATTTTAATAATTGAAATTCAACTACATTTTGTAAAGGTAGTTCAAAAATTTGAATAAAATTTGTATTTCACCAACATGGTATGGTATTTGGGGTCATTTAGTTGGAATGTGACCACTTTGTTCATTGTCAAATGATTGTTTGCTCAAATTTTACCTCAAGTCAAATTTTGGTCAATATGGTCAAAACATTGAAATATTGATCTACATCTACATCATTGCGACCTAATTTGTTTTGGAAAAAATCATTTTTAGGTCCACAAGATGTGGTTTAATCATGGATATATTGTTAGGTCAGCTTGGTTCGTACATATGCGTCCTCTGCGTTCGACGCGAATTTGACCTAAAAATTCAGATTTGGATTTCAGGAGTTATGTATGTCTGAATTCCATGAGGTTTTCACCATTGTTTGAAGGACTCCAAGGGACACATTTTCAATTTGTAGAGTTTTTTCAGATCCAAAACTTGGTTCATGTAGAAATTTGAAAATTCAGTTATCCAGAAAATAGAAGTAGTCTGCTGAAAAAATTCAGTTTTGTACGGGTGGGTGTCACGTGCGCGGGTGACGTCAGCTGAAACGAACCGACGCGACGTATAAGAGCTCCCTCGGCCGCTTTGCCTGGCCTCATCCCCACCATTTGCCCCCTTTTTCCTCACCAGACACGGAAAGAAGAGCGCGGGAGAAAACCCTAGCTCTCCCCATCGTCTCCTCCGCCTGAGGCCTTCGAGCTCTCCCATACCGCGATATTTCGACGCCGACTATGGCGGGAGTGGGGTCCGGCGGCGATGCAGGCGGTTCTGCAAGGGCGGGGTTTGGAGCCGTGAGCCGCCCTGATGTGGTCGAGGTGGTGGAGGGCCATGGCGGTAGAGGAGGTCGTCAGTCCGTGCTGGTCGCTCTGGTCGATGCGGCGCTCGGAGAGGAGGAGTTGGTGCATGCGGACCTCAGCAAGGTGGAAATGCTGGATCTGAACGTGCCGGTCGACGGCGCGGAGGATCTGGCGCCGGTCCAGTCTCCACAGGTCACCGCAATGCAGGTTAGTATTATTTTCTTCTAATTTCTATTCAATCCCTTCAAATTATTTGGAAGTAAGATGTGTTTTGTAGATTCAGCTCTTTCAGTGTTAGGGATTCATATCCTTTGGGCTATATTCGATTAACCCACCTCTACATTAGATTGGACTGGATTAGATTGGATTAGAGTATATTTTGACTTAGATAGGATTTAAACCACATCAATCCATGTCAAACCAGGACAATCCAAAGTAAAACGACCGAGGCCTTAGGGATTTATTGGATGGAAGGCTGGGTCTGTAGATTCGTTGTGTAATTTTGTATAGATGACCAATGCTGATAGTCCATTGGTGAAGTTTTTCCAATTAGTAGGAAGATGGTTTATTTGTTGTTAAATTGATAGAGTTTAATTTGTAGTTAATTCGTATTATGTTGAAGGAACATGGTTTACATGATTCTCATTTGAGCTGCTGTGATATAATGTGGTTAGTTAGTTTCAACTAGTTAACAGTATGGCTTGTTTTTTTAGTACATGTGGTATAATGTGGTTAGCTGGCTACAACTATTCAACTAGTCTGAATTAGCTGCTGTGAAATAATGTGGTTATCTAGCTTCGGTATACTTTTGTAGTTTCCTTTTTTGCTTTAATTGCTTTTATAGGAAATGTGTTAAAATTACTTATAGAATTTTATTAACTTCTAGCACTAGATCTGAACAATGTGGTTATAACCATATGGCATGTATGTTATTAATTGATTGTAGTGGTGCCTCATAATAGTGTGCAAAGCAGTGATCTATGAACTTACTTTTGTTTTCCTTTACTTGTACCAATTGATTTTAAGACACATTTTTTAGATGCTTATGCTTGTATGAACCGATTTGTGTAGACTAATTAGTTTACAGACTTTGTACTACTCTATTTTGACTTGCTGGAGCTTCATGCAACCTGATACTAAACTGATTGATCCTTGATATTTTTTGTTTGAATGTATAGGCTAGTTTCTTTACCTTCAATTTCAACCTCCAAATAATCATTGTAATTTAATGGAATGTAGTATAAAAAGCATTGATGTAGTTTAATGATTTGTTTCTTGAATCAATGTTGTTTTTATGATAAGATTTGTAAAGTCGAATTATTGTGCTAATAATTTTTGATAGTGTTTTTCATTTATTAATATTGAATGCTTTTAGTAATTACCTTAAATGCTAGTGTTCATTTATCTTAATTGTCTGGCAGGCACCAACCCCAGGTTGATGCCTATGATGTACTCTCCCCGTGGCCTAATGAGGAGGTATGTTATTCCAAGCAGCTGTAGTGCATTTGGACATGCACAAAAGTAGTAGGTTTTTATATTTAGTAGGCAGTACTAACTGTTTTCTTGTTTTATTTATTGTGTAGTACTTCTCTGGTTCAGCTGTTGAAGTGGAGCAATGGACATACAAGTCCTTTGTGAGGAAAGAAGAAAAGAAGCTCAGGCGCAAGGGGATTTCTGCTTACCTGCCATTCAGCACCGAGTTCTATAGGTGCCCATTCCACCACTTCAAGCCACATGGGGGATTAAGGGTGGGGCTTGTGCAGCATGTCCGAGAGGTAGCCACTCGTGGACGTCTGGGTGAGGACTACTTTGAGGGTGACCTGCGTGATCGTGGCGGGCACGAAGCTCTACTCAGGGTCCTCCAGCCAGATGAGTTTGTGTTCAGCGACTCCAAGACTGAAGAGGAGTGAATATTGATATCAGCTGCTAGTATGTATGGTCACATCATCAGTATAGCGATGATGTTTATGTATATATGGTTAATATGTCGAACTGGTTAACTAGGTAGAAGTGGTTGAGAACTATGTTCTTTTGGTACTGTGGTTATAAGTGGTAACCTTGTGATGGTAGGGTGAAGTTCCCGTAAGACTACTATGTTATTATGCTGCTAGTAAGGTTATGGTTACATGCTCTTAATTGCTTGTTTCTTACATATGTATCTGTGTTGTGCCATGATAGTTGTGCTGCCAGTTAGAAAAATGTATTTCATTGCGTCAATTCTAAATTGGAAGGTTTTGATAGGTGTAGCAAATTGTAGTAGTGTTTCAAAATTTGAAATGGTTTGGGCCATTTAAGTGCAGAGATAGTGCTGTATATGCACTATGCCATGTAAATTTGTATTAAAAACGTATGAATTTATGTTAAAATATAGGACAAAAAAGATCAAATAAAGCAAAAAAAGGCCACCCATTGGCAGGATATTTCTCAAGGGAATCACGGCCTGCATACGACTAGAAACCAATGGCCAGGATGCAGGCCCGTGACCTGCCAGTAGGCCCAACGGCCCAAAGTAGAATTCCTGATAGCAAATAAGATAGAACAGAGAGGTTGTTGATAGCAGCCGAACGCGCGGCTATTTAAGCTGGTCGGAATCCTCTCGAGTTGGCGAGGTGGGACTAAACTCCCAGCCGTCCGACCCGTCTAACGTCGTGCGGCATTGGGGACATAATGGGCTGAAAGAGGCTCAGTTCGGTCGTAGGTAGCTTGTCCGGGTATAAGGCCCGGCTGGGCTGAGTTCCTTTTTTTAAACATTTTGTTATTATTTCAATATTACTTGTAAGTTGTAATATAGCTTGTAATAAAGATTCGATAACTGTATGTAAAATAAATGTAATATTTTTATGTACTTAGGTTTGTTTCTCTTGTTTCTATCATTTTTAAATATTTTGCAGATTCCGACTAGTTTTTAGAATTTTTTGATAAAAATTCAGATTTGGATTTGACGAGCTGTGTTTGTCTGAATTCCATGAGGGTTTTACCAATGTTTAAAGGACTGTAGGGGCCACATTATTTATTTGTAGAGTTTTTTTAGATTCAAAACTTGGTGCATGTACAAATTTGAAAATTCAGTTAGACACATCAAATAGGTGGTTTTGACATGAATTTTAGAAAAATTAGATTTAGATTTGAGGAGCTATGTTTGTCTGAATTCCATGAGGTTTTCACCATTGTTTGAAGGAATGTAGGGGCCACATTATTCGTTTGTAGAGTTTTTTCAGATTCAAAACTTGGTGCATGTAGAAATTTGAAAATACTAAATCACCTCCAAATCAAATTTGAATTTTGAGCAAGTTAACTTTCAATTTTTGATACCATATTTTATATGTTGTTAAAATGGAGGTATAGCATGCGGTTTGTACATTGGTAGAACTTTGAAAGAGAGCTTGCACATCATAATGCATTATATTTGTTCGACGCGATTTTGACCAAGCCAAGTTCATGAGTTTGAACATCATGCATCCAAAAAGCTAACACTCGGTCATTCCTATTCGAACAAGGCAGCAAGATGACAACATTGCCAGAAGGAAAAAAAATCCATAACAACCTGGCGAAACAAAAGACTGAACAAGTTTGGAAGAACGTACCTCAACATCATGGAAGTATCTTGGCATATAGTAGCAGAAACACTTGGTGCTCGACATCGTGGAAAACACGACTAGCATCTCGCGTGTGTCGGTTACGCTCAAAATAGGCCAAATCTGGGCGATACGTTGGACCGAACGGGCAAAACGTGGAAACCGGGAGACATCGTGGAAAACAGCCCGACATCGTGGAAAACACGACTAGCGTCTCACGTTTGTCGGTTACGCTCAAAACATGCCAAAACTGGGCGATACGTTGGACCGAACGGCCAAAACATGGAAACCGGGCAAAAATCCACGGCTTCGTGGAAACACTTGGTGCTAGCTATGTGGGCCCACACTTGTCATCAGGGTCAACTTAAGCCCAATCTTTGTCAAACTGGACCCACAGATGCCATAGGGTCCCACATGCACCGATGCTAGCTTTGTGGGCCCACATGTGTTATCAGGGTCAGCTTAAGCCCAATCTTAGTCAAACTGGACCCACAGATGCCATAGGGTCCCACATGCACCAATGTTAGCTAAGTGGACCCACATGTGTCATCAGGGTCAACTTTTGCGGCGATACGAGTCAACATAGAACCCACAGATGCCATTGGGCCCACATGCACCAATGCTAGTGTATGTGGACCCACGTGTGTCATCAGGGTCAACTTAAGCCCAATCTTAGTCAAACTGGGCCCACGTGTGTCATCAGGGTCAACTTAAGCCCAATCTTAGTCAAACTGGACCCACAGATGCCATAGGGTCCCACATGCACCGCTGCTAGCTATGTGGGCCCACATGTGTCATCAGGATCAACTTAAGCCCAATCTTAGTCAAACTGGACCCACAGATGCCATAGGATCCCACATGCACCACTGCTAGCTATGTGTGCCCGCATGTGTCATCAGGGTCAACTTAAGCCCAATCTTAGTCAAACTGGACCCATAGATGCCATAGGGTCCCACATGCACCGCTGCTAGCTATGTGGGCCCACATGTGTCATCAGGTTCAACTTAAGCCCAATCTTAGTCAAACTGGACCCACATATGCTATTGGGCCCACTTGCACCAATGCTTGTGTATGTGGACCCACGTGAGTCATGGTACATTCTATGTGGAAGCTCATATGCGGGATTGTTATTTTGATGAGAATGAAATGTTTCAAGTTTAAAATTTTTCGTGTCAACTAGTTCACGTAAAATTTATCAGTGTGTAGGTTTTCAATTTTTACGAGATATTTTGAATTAGTTATGCACTGTACAAGCTTAGGTCAAACTTGAGTTGAAAGTTGTAGGAAAGCCGTGGGTTCAATTTTTGAAATTAAGTTGCAGCCACGACCAGAGGATTGGTGAAAGCCCCGTGCGTTCAATTGTTGAAAGTTTGCAGCCACGACCAGAGCGCACCACACCTACACGCGTCGCATCGTAACAAAACTGATCCCACTGCTGAACCGCAATAATCGCACCGCATGCACCACACCTAAACATGTCGCACCGTAACAAATTAAAACTTACCCCACTGCACCGCAATAACCGCATCGCAACACTCCTAAACGCGTCGCACCGTAACAAAACTGACCGCACTGCACCGCACTAACCGCATCGCACCATAACAGGTCGACTACATCGATGTACGGGCCCTCCGCCTCGACTCCACCGCCGCCGTAACACCACAATAACCGCAACGCGTCCGCTTCTTGTCTGTTCTTCTTCCTCTCGCATCTTCCTCCTCCACACGACGGGGAACTCAGCATCCATGGATCCCTATGGAGACATCCTCGATGACGGGAAAACCACGGTTGACATCAAGCCCATCTGTGCCTATGGCACGAAGATTATGGAGGTGGTGTACACCAACGATGTGAACTACTTGAATCACATGCTGGAGAAGTTCTCGCAATTGCTCGAGAAAGAGACTTACAACTTCCTCGGACTCGACCTCGAGTACACAAGGAATAGGCGGGACGAAGCTCCGTCACAAAAGCTCGCAGTCGTCTAGATCGCCCTGAAGGAGACTGTCCTCGTGTTCCACTACTGCAGGTAATATACGTACTAAGGATGGGCATTTCTATTTCAGGCCTCCTTTGATTCAAAGGATTTCCTATGGGTTTGTACAGGATTCAATCCCTATGTTTTTTCCATCAGCACATGTTTGATTCATAGGATTGTACCCTGTACGAACGTTTTCACATTAATCCTCCTTTGATGCAGGGCTTGTTTGATTCAAAGGAATCTCATATGAATTTTGGAGGATTTTGATCCTTAGAAATTTTTCCTATGTGCATTGTTTAATTCCTATAGGTTTAAGTCCTTGTGGATTTTTTAGATCAAGTATTATGCATGGTCTATGGGCGTTGTACGTGGCCTAATAGCACGGTTTTGCAATTTCCTTGTTCAACGTTGTCATCAAATAATTGTACACCATCCAAATTATTGTCATGTCATAGTTTGCATCTATACTGCAGGAGAAAGGAGCCTTGTCCGAAACTGGTTATGTGCATATTTTTATTTTTTATTTGAGATCATGTATAATTAGCCAATGCAAATACATTGCTTGCACTTGTTTATTTCAAATACTTAGACATGTTAGTTCAAGTATTATGCATGATCTGTATGTGTTGTACATGGTCTAATGGTACGGTTATGCAATTACCTTGTTTAACATTATCATCAAATAATTGTACATCATCCAAATTATTTTCATGTCTTAATTTGCATTTATACTGCAGGAGAAGGGAGCCTTGTCCGAAACTGGCAGAGTTCCTTCAGGAAAAGGGGATCACTTTCGCTAGCGTGGACATCAGGAGTGATAAAGAGAAGCTTGCACATGAGGATATCACCATTCCAGAACAGTACCACATCGACATCCAAGACATGTTTAAGACCGAAGAACGGTTCCATTGGAATCAGCCGTATGACAGGGACGGGATGTTATCTCTAGCAGTGATCATCATTGACAGAGATCTCGGGAATTGCAAGGCACTCCCGAAGGATGGCCACGAAGTATGGGAGAACAAGCCACTTTCCGCGATGAACCTAGAGTATGCAGCAAGAGACGGGTATGTTGCCTACGAGCTGTATCATAGGCTCATTACCGCAAGGGACGGGCTAGACCGGGGGACTCGCAAGGCTGCAATTAATGCAGCAGAAAAGGCGGCAGCAGCTAAGGCCGAGGCGGCAGCTGCTGTAGACCAGAGTGATGCAGATGACGAGCAGGATGATGCAACGCAGTAGGCTGAAAGGGAACATGCGACGGCGATCTGGGAAGAGCAGCAGGAGGTCTGGGGAGCGGAAGAGGCGGAGGGAGAGGTGGTGCATGTCGCCAAACGCAAATGGGAAGCGGGTGAAGATGACCAGGACGGCGAGCAGAACGACACCACTGGCTGGGGCAACACCACCACCGCTGGCTGGGGCGACACCACCACCACTGCCTAGGGCGACACAGCCACTGACCCCACCGCCTCCAACGCCACTGGCTGGAATTAATGCACGTTACTAGACTATAGCCAATTATATTCGTGATGTTGTATGTTGTTTATGTAGTACAAATCATGGTACTTTGTTGTTGTTTACTTTCTAAGTTGAACTACTTTAGTATGCTTGTTTCTTAAAGTACCGTGAGCTAGCAAACATATCTATGTAATGTTATATGTGTGTTCAGTTGTGCTTGTGCACCGGCTATACTAGTTCAAAGGAATATGATTGTCAACAGATATAAACTTGCCTTGATGAAAGTATAGAATTGTAAACGCAAGCATTACAAAGTTATTTTAAGCTAGTGTTATTGGACCAACATTTGTCATCGGGATCAACTTTTGCCCAATCTCAGTCAAACTGAAACCACATATGCCATTAGGTCCCACATGCACCATTGCTGGTGTAAGTGGGCCCACATGTGTCATCGGGGTCAACTTAAGCCCAACCTTAGTCAAATTGGACCCACAGATGCCATAGGGTCCCACATGCACCGCTTCTAGCTATGTGGGCCCACATGTGTCATCAGGGTCAGCTTAAGCCCAATCTTAGTCAAACTAGACCCATAAATGCCATAGGGTCCCACATGCACCAATGTTAGCTAAGTGGACCCACATGTGTCATCAGGGTCAACTTTTGCGGCGATATGAGTCAACATAGAACCCACAGATGTCATTGGGCCCACATGCACCAATGCTAGTGTATGTGGACCCACGTGTGTCATCAGGGTCAACTTAAGCCCAATCTTAGTAAAACTGGGCCCACGTGTGTCATCAGGGTCAACTTATAGCCCATTCTTAGTCAAACTGGACCCACAGATGCCATAGGATCCCACATGCACCTTTGCTAGCTATGTGGGCCCACATGTGTCATCGGGGTTAACTTAAGGCCAATCTTAGTCAAGCTGGACCCACATATGCCATAGGGTCCCACATGCACCGCTACTAGCTATGTGGGCCCACATGTGTCATCGGGGTCAACTTAAGCCCAATCTTAGTCAAAGAGGACCCACAGATGCCATAGGGTCCCACATGCACCAATGTTAGCTAAGTGGACCCACATGTGTCATCAGGGTCAACTTTTGCGGCGATATGAGTCAACATAGAACCCACATATGCCATTGGGCCCACATGCACCAATGCTAGTGTATGTGGACCCACGTGTGTCATCAGGGTCAACTTAAGCCCAATCTTAGTCAAATTGGGCCCACGTGTGTCATCAGGGTCAACTTAAGCCCAATCTTAGTCAAACTGGACCCACAGATGCCATAGGGTCCCACATGCACCGCTGCTAGCTATATGGGCCCACATGTGTCATCAGGGTCAACTTAAGACCAATCTTAGTCAAAGAGGACCCACAGATGCCATAGGGTCCCACATGCACCGCTGCTAGCTATGTGGGCCCACATGTGTCATCAGGGTTAGCTTAAGCCCAATCTTAGTCAAACTGGACCCACAGATGCCATAGGGTCCCACATGCACCAATGTTAGCTAAGTGGACCCACATGTGTCATCAGGGTCAACTTTTGCGGCGATATGAGTCAACATAGAACCCACAGATGCCATTGGGCCCACATGCACCAATGCTAGTGTATGTGGACCCACGTGTGTCATCAGGGTCAACTTAAGCACAATTTCAGTCAAACTTTTGCCCAAACTCACTCAGACTATAACCACAGATGCCATCGGTACTCGCATGCACCGATGCTAGTGTAACTGGACCCACATGTGTCATCAGGGTCAAATTTTGCCCAAACTTAGCCAAACAGGAACCACAGATGCCATTGGGTCCCACATGCACCAATGCTAGTATAAGTGGCTCTGTTTCAAATTTTACTATGTAATATGCACTATGCACTGTCAAACCTGTTATAAGTGAGTTGATCAGAGCATTGATCTGTAAAACTGTCAAATATTTGTAAATTGTTGATATATATACCAATATGTACTGCTCTTTTTAAAAAAATCATTATTTAGCAAACCCGCTAAATGGGCATAGCGCGCTATAGCTTTTGATAGCTTTTAAAATCAGCGCCGCTAAATCAAATAGCCCGCTATTTTAAACATTGATAAGTGGGTCCCACATGCACCAATGTTAGTACAAGTGGGTCCAACATGCGCCAATGTTAGTACAAATAATAGTTTACCTAATTGGGGAAAAAATCTATCCCTGCAGATATCCTAGCCCCTTCTCGTACTTTCCCCAAACTGCTCCTCTCCATCCGCATCTCCGCATCGCCACGGCATCTCCGCACCGCCGTGGCCGTCCGCATCGCCTCCGTCAGGATCGTCCAGCCACCAACGACCGTATTTCTACAACCCCGCCACCACGCTTCTCCACAGCCACGCCGCCGCGCATCTCCGCAATGCATCCGCTGCCCGTAACGACGTGCACATCCGCATCGACTCCGGCCACACCACCATGACGCCGGCCCGTCGGCGTTGACCGCATCTCCGCAACCTTGCTCCGCGCTGAAGGTGAGCCCAATCATGTTGGATTTACTTGTGCTGCCCACTGAAATCATGTCTGCATTGTTTGTCCAGTAGTGTTTTCCATGAGCTATGTGCTGAAGCTAGATTTCCCATGAAAATACACTAGTGTACCTACTGGAATAATTCCTGCACATTACAATCCCATGAATCAAACACTACTGGAAGGAAACATTGCATAAGGTCTGAGCTCTACAATGCATGTGTAGGAAAATATATTAGGGCTCGTTTTGCTCCTATGCATTCATTTCATTTGGTTGAAATGAAATGAAATCCCCATGTCACTTCATTTGGATGGAATTTAAATTCCTTAATGAATTTTTATGTTTGGCTGCCACCTGGAATTCTGAAATGAAATGATTTACAGCTTCTGTTTGGCTGGCATTTTAAGCCAATTGTGAAATCAACAACACATTTGGCTTCAAAATTCAATTACATAATGTAAATAAAATATGATATTTTCAAAATAAAAATCAACTACAACATGAATAAAGATCAATCTATCCACAAATACACTTGTCTGCTCATTATATCAACACAGCTTGATCAATGATGTTGTCATTGTTAGCGTTCTCGTCCGCCATTTCCGCACGGCATTTAGCTGCAGTCCTAGCCCCCGCTCAGTAGCTCGATCCCTTGAGTAAAGTGTGCTAATTATATCCCAATACTTGATAACCTTGTACTTATAGGAAGTTGCATCGTTGTGTGCCTGCAAATAAGAGAAACTAGAACATGTTAGAACATGTGCCACTTCTTGAAAATCTTAGCCAAGGGTGAGCAACAGATAACACTTGCGAATAAATGTTTTCCTAATAGGTAGGAATACACTATAGCTATAACTTAGCACATCAGGCATGAAAAAGTAAATCTAATGTACAATAATGACAAGCCAGAGATTCAAAGTGAAGTTTGGTGGTGGTCCATTTCCTTGGTGCACAATAATGCATCATTCTGCCATGACCAAGATGACCAGATCACATTCATTCACTCCATAATGCATCATTCTGCCAGAGATTCAAAGTGAAGTTTGGTGGTGGTCCATTTCCTTGGTGCACAATAATGCATCATTCTGCCATGACCAAGATGACCAGATCACATTCATTCACTCCATCAAACATAACAAGTTTAGCTAGCTACATCTTGATATGAAAAATGGAACTTGTTTGGACACACACATATATAGATGATAAATTAGTTAGGCATGACATGTCTTAAGAAATTGTCGATGCCGGAATTATGGATGGATGTTCATGTGTAGAAAATACCACCTGGCTGTTTTCCTTGTTGCAAGGAAACAACTCGCAGTAAGCAAGGTCCAGAGCAGGATTGACAATGAACCAGAAACACATGCGTAGAAAGTACAACCACATGATGCATAGAGGGACAGTTTTGGGGTCGGCTGTACCACATGCAACCACAACATCGGAAATGGAAGAACCTACACTAACTTGCCATCTCTGATGTGCTAAATCGCTGAAGCATTATATTCTGGTGACTAAAACAGAACATAATTACTAGCTATGATCTGTTTCTATAAGAAATAGGCCTAAACTTCCCAGTCTCCCAAAAAAAGATCGGCCATCTAGCTACTATATATGGCAAGAACTAATGTAGTACTTACGATGTTTCTAAAATCCAACACAGCAAAGGTAGTTCTTAGAGAACTTATATCTGTCAAAATAGGAGTCTGGAGATTTCCTATGCTATGACTAGTGCTTGTAGCATTGAAATAACTTGCAAGTATTTTCAAAAACAATATTTGTATTGTTGTGATGAAATATGTTGTTGTGACGCTGTAATACCTATAATGTGTTTCCTACACTTTTACCATTTGTTAATGTGTGCTAAATTTGTATGTGCAGCCCATTCTTTAACATGGCAGGAGCATCTTCGCAGAAGCGTGATCTCGGACCACTCATCGCCCAAAGATGTCGGCTTACTGAGAGTGAGCAAGAGCATCTACTGGAACTTCAATCGAACATGGGCAAAATTGTCGGGTTGCCATTCGTAACCCGCTTGACCAAAACGAATCTTAAGCTGTACCACATGGTACATTCATATAACTTTCTTTTAATTCTTTTTTGTTGCCATGCGTGTATGCAATTTTTCTATGTGGTTTATGACATCGACTTACTAACTTATATATCTTGTTTTGTATTGATCAGAAGTTCCCTAAGAAGGTTGTTAATTCTCTACAAATCTGTGAGGGAGGCTCAACTGGAGAGTGTCTTCCTAAAGAGGAGATCACCCCCATCGACTTCAAGATAGAAAAGGATGATCGCCTCTTCTTCGATCCAGATGGGTGGAAGTGTTTCGTACAGAGCACAGATCTATAAGAGGGACAAGTTGTTCTCATATACTCGAAGAAAGCGCATTCAGAAGGGTGGCATAACCGAGAGGGTTTCGTCTTCATATTGAGAAGAATAAATGATTTGTCGCCTACGTTGGTGTCCATGCTCAGGGGTGCCAAGGCGATGGCAGGTAGGGGACGTGAAGGACAAACGCGTATGCCAGCAACGCGCGTTGTCAAGAAGAGGCACCGTCGTACGGGCAGGGGCAGCGGCAAGGGCAGGGCCACTTCTCTGTCGCCATTGCCGTCGCCGTCGCCATCACCGCCGTCGTCGCCGTCACCGTCTCCACCACCCCATCTGCCGCTGTATCCGAACCCCAACTTTATGTTCATTCGCATCCTTCACGAGGACAAGTGGGACAAGCTCTCCCTCTGCCATGCTTTCAAAGATTACATCAGCGACGACCAGCCCAACACTGTGCGCGTCCGGGAGCATAACAGCAGGCTGACCTTCGATGTGGAGATGTATTTCGATCATCGAGACGGCCGCTTGTACCTCCAAAGGGGCTGGCCCAAGTTCGTCAAGTGCTACACTATTTCGCTAGGCAACATCCTGGCGTTCGACTACTATGCTGGCAACAGGGAGCTGGTCGTCACAATCTACGGTGGTAGGCTCTCCTGCCGGGAGTACGCCACCAGCAGCGACGATGATGGCAGTGGCGGTGACAGGGACACGCAGACCATGCCCGTCAAGGAGGAGGAGATGTCAGAGGGCTACGGACGTCCAGACCGTGTCCTGACCCTATCAGATTTCCATGTCTGCCGCTTCCTAGACTAGGAAGAGGATCTAGGATTAAACTTACCCTGATGCACTCTGTCTAAATTTTCCTGATACACTATGCTTAAGTCTAATATGTAAGACTAAAAATGCTTTTTCTACCCTGTTGCATGTGCATCAGGGTGTGACCAAGCAGATCCGCCCCTGTTCCTAGTTGCAAAACTATTTGCTGAGTTTCTGGGTGTAAAGTCTAATGAGATCACCTACCTTTTGGTGGATGTTAGAAAATTTTGCTGGCTACATATCTAATATGTGAAATAGTTCTGCTCTTCTGTTTGTTTTTCGAATCAATGAGGTTTACTTGTTTAAGTGATATTGTGCTTCAGCTTTCAAGTTGGAGTTGTGGAATGAAGGAAACTAATGGTATTGTTTGCTCAGTAATCCAACTGTTGTACGTGAATGAACATATTTTGTTTTCCTTTTCATATATAAACAAATGACTTATTCAAATAATTTAATATGGTTCATGGCCAAATAAATTTATAGTACAATGAATTAGAGATAATCCCGGCTTGTAAACCATATTACAAATTCCGCACGGGAGGTCTAAGTAGTGGCAAAACCTAAACCGTTGCATGTGTTAGGATTTATTTAATTACAATATGTAATTAGAGATAATCCCCGCTTGTAAACCTCCTGTTCCGTTCCCTCTGTTTTTTCCAATCAAATTTACAATGAATGGTTTTCGTTCCCTCCACTTGTGTACCGAAAAATTTCGTTCCCACCTCTTTTGTTTTCCACCCACCCGCCCATTTTGGCACTAACAATTTGCCGCCCCCACGACACTTTAAAAATGGCGTGCCCCCACCTCCCGCATACCCATCCCCTAATTCCGTTCCTTGTTCACCGCCCACCTAGAACCCCATCGCCACTTTCCTCGACCCCAGATCCGTCAAGCAAGGCGTTGGCTGCCGGCAGATTTCCCCTCTGCGGCGGGTGACATGTCCGGCAGTCTTCGAAGCGGCACACCACGCCGGAATGTGCTACCACCGACACCGAAGCAAAAGCGTAAATGCCCAGGTCATTTTTCTGCCGCCCTAGGTCTATGGCTCTTTCTAGATCAGTCAAGCATGAGTTCTAGTAGATCAACATGTGTAGATCATTGTTCAAGATGCTGCAGCTTATGTGCAAGATCTAGGTTTTAGATCATAGACATGGTTCGAGATGCCTAGCACGTGTTGAACGTGACACCCTATGATCCGAATCCTTCGACAATGTGCTTGTCTTGGGTTTTAGTTTCATAGATCATGGTTCCAGATGCCATGAATGTGTTGAGCATGACACCCTACGATCCGATCTTATAACTATGTGTTAGATTTAGGTTTCTGTTCCTACATAATGGTTCAGGTAATAGGGCACAACTTGTTGGATAAACCCTGCTGCTTGGCATCTTAACTGACGCAACTGAACAACTTGATACCTAATACACTGAACTTGACACTTAACTAAATTTGTTGATAGTAGGGTTTAGACAGTTAACTGAATGACGATACGAGATTTGGAGGCAATAGAATAATATTTTTTGAGCATGTTAATTTTACAGTATGGATCACATAATTTTTGCTTTAATGATCTTTTCTACTCTATTTGGACTAATGAGTATGATCATGACTTGCCTTTGCTTGATTGTTTTCAGTTACTCAAGTCAAAACAGCAGTCGAATATGAAAATGTTAGGAAACAAGTGATGGATGAGAACGTGTCTCGTATGTCTGAAGCACTGAAGCAGAATGCTATTGAACATGGCAAGCCAATGTTGGATTTCACGGCGATGGCACGTGAATTTGTGTTTGGTACTGCTAAGAAACCGGTGGCAGTGACAACACGGAAAGAGGCACAGCCGCAGGAGAAGGATATCACCGAGGACCCTAATTATGAACCTGATCCTGCCGACGAGCCCACTGATGATGATGTGTTTGTTCCGGATGAAGAGGACCATGATGTTGTTCTTCCTCTAAGGTGAAGAAATGCAGCATTCTCCTGCCTTCACATGTAGGATATGTACAGATTGCTTTAATATTTATGGCTTGATCTATTAAAATGCAGGTGACGGAAGGTTCTACAAAAGAAAAGAAGCAGAAGCGCTCAAAAACCTTTGTGCCTCCAAATGTTGTAACAAGGTCAGCAGCAAATGCAGAGACTCAAGATGATGGTGAAACAGAGACCCCTACCCAGAAAGCAGGGGAAGGGGGTACTAATGGAAATGAATCCTCGCCCATGCTAATTCAAACCTCTAGAGGCAGTAACTCACCTGAGGAGAATGTACTTGTCCACAGCGAACAGGAAGGTATTGACAACACGTCTTACCATTTATTCACTGGTTTAGTTGCAAAATTTTCAATTGAAGTCTTGACTCTCGTTTTGTCACTGGTTTCAGTTGCAATTGTAGACACGGGTGCTCTAAAGGAAAAGCGTAATGTACGCAAACCTACTATGGGGCATGGGGTACACGAGTGGTCTAGAAGGAATGGAGGGGCTAAGATGCAGATCAACTTCACTCCTAGCATGAGGAGACCCACTGATCCTGTGCAAGCAGCAAAACTGAGTTCAGAGTGTGGCATTCACATACGCAGCAAGATGCCACTGGCAACCCACTAGAAGCAATATGGTGACAAGGAAGGTCGTCTGAAAGATACTATTACGGAAACCATTAAGTCTATAACTGTAAGTCCGTTAACCTCTTATTCATTTTCCATATAAAATGTCTCATTGGTGGATGATTTTTTAACAATTCTGTCATTCGATGCTGATATGAATTTGTGTTCCATGTTATCTGCAGGGAAAATTGGCTATGGACAGCAGTGGTGACCTTGGCAAAGACATTTGCACCGACATTTTATAGAAAGGTATTAGCCAACAACGTTGGAGGCTGAAAAAGGTCTATTGGAAAGAAGTTAAAGATCTAACCCGCGAGCAAGCTTTATTGTTGAAACCAAAAGAGGTAGACGAGGAAAGCTGGGCAGAGCTTCTTGATATATGGCATGATGAGCACTACAAGGTACACGATTCATGTTGTTTCAGCTACATCTATCGCAGAGATACTACTATACTATGGAATACTAAATTCATGCATCTGTACATAGCAATTTGCGAGAGTAACAAGAAGAACTGAGATGCTGTGACGAAGAAACACACCACTGGCTCAAGAAGCTTTGTTGCACATTACCATGCACTTGTGAGTATTTGAACTCTTCAGATGCAACACCTACTTCTTTTTGCTGAAAGGCCATACACACTTATAATTCATCGTGTCATAATTCTTGTAGAAATCTCAGAAGACCGAGGACGTCGATACCTCCCCGATTGCTTTCTTTAAAGCAAGCCACACTAACAAGGATGGTATGATGTCCCAGAAATCAGCAGAAGCTTATGTAAGTAAATTATTTTATGTGCTACGCATTTCTCATTAGTTTGTCTAATTATTTGATTTCTTCTAACTCTGGACTTGCTATTTTTTTATCCTATTGTAGACTGAGATGGTGCTTCAGAAAATGGGACCACACCCAGAAGATTGGATTCCCAAAACTGATCTGGAGATTGTTGAAGAAGTCGTGAGAGACCAGAACAATTCAAGATCAATTACTTTCCTTTCCAGCATCGGAGTTTCATCTGCTTCCAAGAGGTCTAGCGTCTTAGCTGGGCGCATCCGTGATTTAGAAGAAAAGTTATCAAGTCAGGATCAAGATTCGTTGAATGTAGCTGAAAGGGTTCAACGCGAGATGGAGGAACGGATGCAAGAGCAGGAAAGGAGATTTGAAGAGATGAGAAAGAAGCAGGATGATGAACTTGAAGCAGTGAAAAAGTCCAGCGAAGCGAATTTTCTGGCATTTGAGAAGAGGCAGAAGGAAATGAATGGCATGCTTAGTTACCTGTTGAGGATGTCGCAGAACTCCCAGTCCTAGTCCCCGTGACTTGGGCCAAAAATCTCTGCGCGCTAATGGGCCGGGTGGGCCGAAACATTGTTTTTTTATTCCTTTAGTCATTCGAGTTTGATACAACAGTTCAGTCTACTAGAATTTTAAAGTTTGCGTGTGATACAATTCATATTTATAAATTTTCTGCCATTTCAAATATTTGCTTCCATTTAATTTTGTTTCATAATTTGCGTGGAATTTCAATTTTTAATCAAATTTGTCCGTGCAAAAAAATTGGTGACGGCGTCACATTCCTCCCGGCCCACAAGGCAGTTCTGAATGGGCCGGCCCAAAAAATGACACATCATCATCGCGGGCCCCACATGCAGATGCCACGTCATCGTTGACGGCCCCACCTACATGCTGCCACGTCAGCGTCGCTGGACCCACCTGCCAGCTGCCACGTCATCTCCGCGGGCCCCACACGAAGGTGACACGTCATCGCATTGGCCCCACATGTCAGATGCCACGTCATCATGGTCGGACCCACCTACCAGCTGCCACGTCAGCATCGTCGGACCCACCTGCCAACTGCCACGTCAGCATCGTCGGACCCACCTGCCAGCTGCCACGTCAGCATCGTCGGACCCACCTGCTAGCTGCCACGTTAGCATCGTCGGACCCACCTGTCAGACGCCATGTCATCGTGGTGGGACCCACCTACTAGCTGCCACGTCAGCATTGCAGGTCCCACCTGCCAGCTGCCACGTCAGCATCGTCGGACCCACCTGCCAGCTGCCACGTCAGCATCGTCGGACCCACCTGCCAGCTGCCACGTCATCATCGTCGGACCCATCTGCTAGCTGCCACATCAGCATCGTCGGACCCACCTGTCAGATGCCACGTCATCGTGGTGGGACCCACCTGCCAGCTGCCACGTCAGCATTACAGGTCCCACCTGCCAGAATCCTTGTGACGCCATAAATCTTCCGTGACGGCATATTTCGTCAACGAATATGCTAAACGGTGACAGATTTTCCTATTTTAGGTGACGTAGAAGGTCCGTCACCGATAACCTATCTTAGGTGACACCGTAAGGACCGTCACCGAAGCTCAATCTTGCGTGATGAAAATTTGTATTCCGTCACTATAAAAGAATCTGTGGCGGAGCTTCCGTGACGACTCTGGTGACGCCAGGTTTTCGTCACGAGGGAGTACTTAGTGACGGAAATGGCATTTTCGGTGCAAAAGTGATTTGTCACAAAAACTCTTTTCTCTTACAGTGGAACTTACACGTTGAATGTGTTGTAAGAGTATCTATCATACATCTACTTATGTTTATATGTGGGCGATGATGATCATGTTATTGCATCTTTCATGTATTTTGGATATTGGTGGCATAGTGGTATGAAGCGGCCCGGACCAACCTTACATGTCATCGTACATGGGACCGGTTCCACAACTGACATGCAACTAATTTTGCATAAGTGGCTGGCGGGTGTCTGTCTCTCCTACTATAGTCAATATCTGATATACAACGAGTTGCTAATAACTTGGTTATCCTCGTTGTGGTTCCATGTTCGTAGGTAAGAACGGTTCTATCTCCGAAAGCCCTAAGCCACGTAAAACTTGCAATTGATAAATTAGAGGCGTCTAGTTTACATCGTTGTTGGGCTAGTGTCTTGATATGGTATTGTTGTAAGTAGATGTATGATAGATACTCTTACAACACATTCAACGTGTAAGTTCCATAGACCTTGGCCTTACACACAAAGGAATGATAGAGATCATACCACGATGCAAATGATAGAGATCAAATGCATGGACCATATCATCTCACTTTACACATTAGATGTTAGCATCTTATACTGCTAGTTTGGCGCTTTCTGTAGCCTTGTAAGATGATCCCTCATTTAGATATCAAGATAAAAATGTGTTCTTCCTTGAGTATGCACCATTCTGTGGATCGTGTTTCGAGACATCATGTGATCATCGGGTGTACTCGAATCTACGCTTTCATAGGAACAGGTGTAAGACAGTTTTACACACGCAAATACTAAGGTTCTTACTTGGAGAGCCTAGCATGTAATGACATGGCCTCAGAACACGGACCGAAAGGTTAAGCATGAGTCATATAGTTGATATGATGCCCATATAGATGCTCGCCTTTGAAGCTACATCAACTCACGTGATGATCGGACTTGGTGTAGTGGATTTGGTTCATGTAATCACCAAAAGGACACGAGGGATGTCGTTTTTGAGTGGGAGTTCATTAGTAATTTGGATTAGTTGAACTCACTCTATCATAAACTTAGTCTAAATAAACTTTACAAATTCTGTTGTAGATGGCACCACCTGCTTTTAATTTCAGTGTGTTCATGGAGAAAGAGAAACTTGCTGCGAATGGTAATAACTTCACCAACTGGGCTATGAATTTGAGGATTCTCCTCACTTCTGCACAAAAGCAATTTGTGCTAGATGCGCCGCTAGGCCCCCACCAGCTCCGGATGCCCCTGACGAGGAAAATAATGTCTATATGACTCGTCAGGAGGACCACAACTTAGTTCATTGCGGCATACTGTATGGGCTAGAGCCAGAACTTCGAAAGCGTTTCAAAAATGGCAATGCCTTTGATACCATGGGAGAATTGAAAATGATTTTCGATACCCATGCTGCCGTAGAGAGTTATAATGCTACTGAAAAGTTCTTTAGCTGCATGATGGAGGAGAACAGCTCCGTTAGTGAGCATGTACTCAAAATTTCTGGGTACACCGATAAGCTTGTGTCCTTGGGAATAACGATTCCCATTGACTTAGGCATACATCGTGTTCTCCAATCTCTGCCACCTAGCTACAAGAGCTTCGTGATGAACTATAATATGCAAGGCATGAAGAAGTCTCTTCCCGAGCTTCTGTCAATGCTTAAGACTGCAGAAGTGGAGATTAGGAAAGAACATCAAGTGTTGATGATCAATAGGACCACCGGTTTCAAGAAGGACAAGAAAGGCAAGTACAAGGGAAAGAAGGGTGGCAAATCTGTTGCCGCACCTAAAAAGAAACCCCGAGCTGGCCCTAAGTCTGACACCGAGTGTTCCTATTGCAAGGGGACTGGCCATTGGAAGCGCAATTGCCCCAAGTATTTGGCGGACAAGAAGTTCGGCAAGGCAAACAAAGATATATATGATATACATGTTATTGATGTGTACTTGACTAGTACTCACAGTAGCACCTGGGTATTTGATACGGGATCGGTTGCTAATATATGTAACTCGGTTCAGGGGCTACGGAACAAGCGACAACTAGCAAGGGATGAGGTCATGATGCAGGTCGGCAATGGATCAAAAGTTGATGTGATCGCCGTCGGGACGCTAACTCTCCATATGCCATCGGGATTAGTTATAAACCTAAATAATTGTTATTTGGTGCCTGCACTGAGCATGAACATTGTATCCGGATCGTGTTTGATGCAAAGTGGTTATTCCTTTAAATCTGAAAACAATGGTTGTTCGATTTATAAGAATGATATCTTTTATGGTCATGCACCTGTGTTGAATGGTTTATTTCTATTGGATCCCGATAGTAGTATTACGCATATTCATAATGTTAATGCTAAAAAGATTAAAATTGATAATGATATATCTGCATATATGTGGCACTGCCGTCTAGGTCATATTGGCGTTAAACGCATGAAGAAACTCCATTCTGATGGACTTTCGGAATCACTTGATTTCGAATCATTTGATACATGTGAGCCATGCCTTATGGGCAAGATGACTAGAACATCGTTTTCTGGTTCAATGGAACGGGCGACAGATTTATTGGAAATCATACATACTAATGTATGTGGACCAGTGAGTGTGTCGGCGTGAGGTGGATATCGTTATTTTGTTACTTTCACGGACGATTTAAGTAGATACGGGTATATCTATTTGATGAAACACAAGTCTGAAACCTTTGAAAAGTTCAAGGAATTTCAGAATGAAGTGGAAAATCATCGTAATAGAAAGATCAAATTTCTTCGGTCTGACCGTGGAGGTGAGTATCTAAGTTACGAGTTTAGCACACACATGAAAGAGTGTGGAATAGTTTCACAACTCATGCCTGCTGGAACACCACAACGTAATGGTGTGTCGGAACGTCGTAATCATACTTTATTGGATATGGTTCGATCTATGATGTCTCTGACTGACTTGCCACTATCATTTTGGTATTATGCACTGGAAACAGCTGCATTCACTTTAAATTGGGCACCATCTAAATCCGTTGAAACGACACCGTATGAATTATGGTTTGGAAACAAACCTAAGTTGTCATTTCTTAAAATTTGGGGATGCGATGTTTATGTGAAGAAACTTCAGCCGGATAAACTCGAACCCAAAGCGGAAAAATGCGTCTTCATAGGATACCCTAAGGAAACGATTGGGTATACCTTCTATCACAGATCCGAGGGCAAGGTTTTTGTTGGCAAGAATGGATACTTTCTTGAGAAGGAGTTTCTCGCGAAAGGTGTGAGTAGTCGGAAGGTAGAACTCGAAGAGGTTATTGAACCTTCTCTTCATGAAATGGCAAGTAGCACAGCACCGGAAATTGTTTCGGAGTTGACTTCACCTAATGAAGAGAGAGCTAATGATATTGATCATGAAACTCCAAAAGAGCACACTACCGAACCTCACAGGTCAAGTAGGACACGTGCAACTCCTGAACTGTACGGCAATCCTATTGTGAATTTCATGGTTGATGAAATAGATGACCCTGCGACGTATGAAGAAGCGATGATGAGCCCGGATTCCAACAAATGGCTAGAAGCCATGAAATCCGAGATGGAATCCATGTACGAGAACCAGGTTTGGACCTTGGTGGACTTACCTCACGATTGAAAGGCCGTTGAGAATAAATGGATTTTCAAAAGAAAAACTGATGCTGATGGTAATGTGACCATCTATAAGGCTCGACTTGTCGCAAAGGGGTTTCGACAAATTCAAGGAGTTGACTACGATGAGACATTCTCTCCCGTAGCGATGCTTAAGTCGGTTAGGATTATGTTAGCAATTGCTGCATATTTCAATTATGAAATATGGCAGATGGATGTCAAAACTGCCTTCCTCAATGGTAATATTGAAGAAGAGTTGTATATGATACAACCTAAGGGTTTTGTCGATCTTAAGGATGCTAATAAGGTATGCAAACTTCAGCGATCCATCTATGGACTGAAGCAAGCATCCCGGAGTTGGAATCTCCACTTTGATGAGGTCATCAAAGAGTTTGGATTTGTCCAAACTTATGGAGAGGCTTGTATTTACAAGAAAGTGAGTGGGAGCAATGTGGCATTTCTGATATTATATGTGGATGACATATTATTGATTGGAAATGATATAGATCTTTTAAACAGTGTTAAAAGTTATCTAAACAGCAAATTTTCGATGAAAGACCTTGGTGAAGCGTCATATATATTAGGCATTAAAATCTATAGAGATAGATCAAGGCGCCTAATTGGGCTATCGCAGAGTACATACCTTGATAAGATATTAAAGAAGTTTAACATGAACGGAAGTAAGAAGGGATTCTTACCTATGTTGTAAGGCAAGACATTGAGTAAGACTCAAAGTCCGGCTACGGCGGAAGAAAGAGAGATAATGGATAAGATCCCCTATGCCTCGGCCATAGGCTCTATAATGTATGCCATGCTATGTACAAGACCGGATGTGGCACATGCTATTAGTTTGACTAGTAGGTACCAATCTGATCCAGGTCCAGAACACTGGATATCGGTCAAGAACATCCTCAAGTACTTGAGAAGAACTAGGGATATGTTTCTTATATACGGAGGTGAAGAAGAGCTAGTCACTAAGTATTACGTCAATGCTAGCTTTAACACTGATCCGGATGACTCTAAGTCTCAATCTGGATACATATTTCTCTTGAACGGAGCAGCAGTTAGTTGGAGGAGTTCCAAACAACCTGTGGTGGCTGGATCAACGACGGAGGCGGAATATGTTGCTGCTTCAGAAGCGGCGCAGGAAGCGGTTTGGATGGAAGAGTTCATTAAAGAACTAGGTGCGATTCCTAGTGCATTGGACCCAATGGTGATCTATTGTGACAACAATGGAGACATAGCCAATGCCAAGGAACCGAGGTCTCACAAGAATTCCAAGCATATTAAGCGCCGGTTTCACTCCATCCGTGAACATGTCAAGGATGGAGACATAAAGATTTGTAAAGTACACACGGACCTAAATGTAGCAGATCCGTTGACTAAAGCTCTCCCTAGGGCAAAACATGATCAACACCAGAACTCCATGGGTGTTAGATTTATCACTATGTGAACTAGATTATTGTCTCTAGTGCAAGTGGGAGACTGAAGGAAATATGTGAACTAGAATTGTATTGATCGGAAACATCAATACATGTGTGTTTAATAAACAAAAAGGGTTCCTAGTTATGCCTCTCTTATAGACTAGCTTGTTGATTAACAAGATGATCAAGGTTTCCCGATCATGGACATTGGATGTTGTTAATAACAAGGTCACAACATTTGTGAAATGATGTGATGAACATTCATCCGAAGTATAGCATTACGATCAAGTCATTATGTTTACATTGCTATAACATCATACGAAGTAATCTTTATCCTTAGACCATGAGATCATGTTAATTGCTAACACCGGAAGAGTATCTTGATAACATCAAACGTCACACCGTAACTGGGTGACTATAAAGATGGGTTCAGTGCTACGAAGGTGTTATGTTGATGCTCATGGATCAAGAGTGGAATTTTTCAATCCCGATGACGGATAGATATACTATGGGCCCTCTCGGTGATATCACATTAAGGTAGCTTGCAAGCAAGTGATGTGATCACTAGAATGTTATATCACGGGAACGAGAAAAGAGTGCATGTTGGTAACGAGATCAAACTAGGTATTTGGATACCGATGATCGAATCTCGGACATGTATTATATCAAGAGACAAAGGGATTAAATTACAAGCGTTAAAGGTTCTCACGATCACAGAAGTCATCGTTGAATATGCAGGAGTCGGTATGGACCTCCAGGTCCCGCTTCTGATTATTGATCTGAGAGGAGTCTCAATCATGTCTGCATTATTCGCAAACTGTAGGGTGACACACTTAAGAGTTACCGGACACCATTTTGGAGCACATATGTTTCAGACAAAAGAATTGCAAAGCGTAGGAATTGTTTCGATAGAAACCAGAAATTGTTTCGGGTGAAATTGCAGAAAGTGGTTCGGCATGTGATATTGAAAGATTGCAAGGGGTTATATGTGAATGTTTGTTAATAATGTAATTAGCAAAATTCTGAATAAATTTAATAAAAGAGTTTTATTAAATGAGAGATCATTAAACTTGGAGAATTTTAATGCATTTAAAGTAGGGACTTTAAAGGGGAATGTGAAGAGGCATTTTAATGTGGAGGGGTTACCACCACAGGAATGGGGGAGGTGAGGAGTCACCCCCATGTGCTGGCCATGGAGAGGAGGGGCACCCCCCCTCCTCCTATAAAAGTCCCCCCTCTTCCTCCTTCTTCCTCACACCTCCTTGTGAAGGATCTCTCTCCCCCTCTAGAATTATTCCCCCATGGTCTCGGATTAGCGAGATACATGTTCCCGGTGGCATTTTGTCTGGAAGGAGTTGCTGCTTCCGCTGGATCACTGGAGCAAGGAGGTGGAGGTTGTCCGGTGGCTTGAACGTGTGTGTGAGTGCAGATGCGCTGCTGAGTTGCGGTGATCGGACTTCCTCACGATCTTGAGATCGGCAAGTGTATGACTACATCAACCACGAGTTCCTACTTGTTAACAAAACTCGTTCTCTTCGAGGGTAAGTTATCGTTGGATGTATGTCCACCCGTTGCTCTGTACCTAGTAGATAGATCTTGGCGTGTAGTTCTCATCATAGGAAATTTTTTGTTTTCTATGCTGCGGACCCAACATATTGTAATCATAATTAATTTTCTCCTCAATAGTAGGTGGACTGAAAATATCATATTCATTGTAATCATCATATATTGAAGGTTTGGTATCATCATAAGCAATAAAATAGATATCTTCCAAAGCTGGGGAACTAAAAAGATCATTTTCATAAAAACTAGCTTCCCCAAGCTTAGACTTTTCCATAGCATTAGCAATAATGGTGTCTAAAGAATTCATACTAACAACATTGCTATTCGCATGCAAATAAAGTTCCATAGGTTTTTTAATTTTCTCTTCAAACACTTCATGTCCTAACTCAAGATAAATACTATAAAGCTCTCTAATTTTGTTGTTGTTTTCCATTAAGCCTAACTAGTGAAAATAAAAACAAGAAACAACAAGGCAAAATTGCAGAATCTAAAGAAATAACTTCGAGCACTCACACCTTTTACCTTACCTCCCCGGCAACAATGCCAGAAAATAGGCGTTTGCCGTGGGGGGTTCTTCTTCTTTAATCCTCCGGTGTGAATACCTTTTACCTTACCTCCCCGGCAACAGCGCTAGAAAATAGCTTGATTTCTACGCACCTCTATTCTTGTAGACAGTTGTTGGGCCTCCAAGTGCAGAGGTTTGTAGAACAGGAGCAATTTTTCCCTTAAGTGGATTACCCAAGGTTTATCGAACTCAGGGAGGAAGTGGTCAAAGGTATACCCTCTCAAGCAACCCTGCAATCAAGATACAAGAAGTCTCTTGTGTCCCCAACACACCCAATACACTTGTCAGGTGTATAGGTGCACTAGTTCGGCGAAGAGATAGTGAAATACAAGTGGTATGGATAATTATAAGTGGTAACGGTGATAGAAAATAGCTTGATGCTATGGAAAAGACTAAAGGCAAACTGAAATAAAGATGGAAGCAACCAAACATGTAATAGATCTAATAGCAAACGGTGTTTCAGTGCTTAGAAACAAGGCCTAGGGATCATACTTTCGCTAGTGAAGACTCTCATATAAATATATTCTTCTTTATGATACTACGCTGAACTACTCTCCAGTTGGACACTCTAATCGGTGGTAGGGCTATAACAGCACACCTCAAAGTTCATCTTTCCCATCTAGATAACCCCACACTGTCACCTTGAGTACTAGATGGGTCCAACAAACAACACAATTTCATAAAGACATGAAACTCCAAATATAACTCATAACAAGTATTTGTAATCTCTAGCCTAAGTGCCACCATTGTGTGCATGTTGTCACTTTCAAAACCATGGGGAGAGAAGAGATCTATTAAAGCACTTGAGAAGCAAGGTAGATCTACTTGATTACAAGCTTATGATCTCAATAAGATCATGCATAGAGAGAGAGAGCTGAACACATAGCTATCGGTAGAACCCTTAGCCTCAAGAGAGAACTACTCCCTCCTCATCATGGGAATCAGCAATGGTGATGGAGATGGTGGTGGAGATCGATGGAGATGGCTCCAGGGGCACTTCCCCGTCCCTGCAGGGTGCCGGAACAGAGACTTTCTGTCCCCTGAATCTCCCCTTCGGTGGCGGCGGCACTACAGATTTTTTCGTGGATTTCTGATTGACGATCTAGGGTTTTTGCATCAGGAAGCTCTTATAGGCGAGAGGGGAGACCGAGGGGGTGCCAGAGGGGCCCACACCACCCCCTGGTGCGGCCTGGCCCGGCCTACACCACCAGGTGGTGTGGCCACCCTCTGGCCCTTCTCCGTCTCGTATTGTGGCTCCAAGTGTCCCCCGGTAAAATAATAACTTTGGCTTTTGTCCCGTTCAATTCCGAGAATATTCATTTTCTGAATTCTTGGAACCAAAAACAGCAGAAAACAGGCAACTGGCACTATGGCATCTTGTTAATAGGTTAGTCCAAGAAATCATATGAAAAGTACTCCAAAGTGTGGACAAAACATAAGAAAGTAGATAAAACCAAGCATGGAACATCAAAAATTATAGATACATTTGCAATGTATCAATGGACTAAAGCTCAAGCTTGGGAATGCCACGCATGTCACCCCAAGAAATATCCAAGAAGTACAAGCGTCAAAGCTTGGGAATGCCCAAGTCATCCCCCTCTTCATCAATAAAAATCCTAGGTTTCTTCTAAATGCTTTATTTTTATTGTTTCATGCACAGTTGCATTGTTCTTGGAGCGTCTTATTTTTCGTTTTTGTTTTGGTTTTTCGTTTGCTTAGTTTGCTGAATAAATTGGTTGGACCCCCTCTTTCATACATTGGTTTTCAAATAGTTTGGTTTGGTTTGGAAAAGAGTAGAAAGTTCATGCTTAAGTGTTAAAGAGAGTTTGTTTTTGACAGTGGCCTATGCTTTGTCATGCCATGCTTGATATTGTTTTGGCTTTATGCTTAGTATTCTTTGCTATAGCATGACTTGTTATAACCAATTGAGATTGCTTAATGTGCCTTGGATGAATCATGCGTTGTTTTAGCATATTAAAGCATAGAATTGTGGTATTCTCCTTTGATGCTTTATTTGGGTTGACTTGGCGCATGCTCACACCATGTAATGACTATCCCAGGTCACCATAAGACTTTATGATCCTTTAGTTTTCAACTCGTAGTATCACTTAATGCTTTGATCAATGATGGTTTGTCGCTGTGCATGATTATGGCCATTATTGCTCTCTTAGTTTGTCGCTCCCAGTCTTTTGCTAGCCTCCATAACCAAGTATGAGTTCCACTCATGCATCCAACTCCCTAAAACCAAGTTATTCCGAAGATTTCACCATACCTACCTATTAGCATATGCTATTCCAAGTATATTCATGTTTTTGTTTACCTTCCAAATTAAACTTGTTATGAGAAAACTAGTGATTAAAGCTCTCACAAACTTGATGGCACACTTTACTTTTCTTACCCTTAATAAACTTGAACCATTGTGTCGTCTATGTTGTATATGCTTGCACTTATTTGTTGGGGATTAGAAGAACCATGTTGTCATGGGGAACGCTTTCAACATTGCACTGGTACTTTGTACCTAGTTGATATCATGTTATTTTGTCTATGGATGTCGTCGGTGTGAAATGAAAGGGGAGCTTGTAAGTCCATGGAGTTATGTATATGTGTTAGGGAAACGCCTGGGCCGGGGGTCTAATCCATGCTAACATGGTGGAAACCTGCAGCGTAACCATAATGAGCTGTCTATGAAGCATTCTTCTTATAAAAAAAGAGTCCTATATTGAGGGGGAAAAAGAAAAAGAATAAAAATATATTATGAAAAGAGGAAAGATAGAAAAAAGCAACATATTCCCATGGTAAATAAGAAGATTGCTGAGATGCTTGTTGTCTGCTTGCCTTGTCATTTTGATATGGGGATTCTTCCATATCATCGGGCAAGGGGTACCCCGTTGGCGGTTCTCTATGATACACATGTACTTACAATGACAAGAACTTACCAGTGACTAAACTTGAGTAGCATGAGGAGCGGCCCTCGTATTCAAGGGACATGAGATTTCTAACTTATACTTCGTCAAGCATGTACATCATAGTTTGTTCACTTTAACCTTAATCACTTCAAGATGCTTATGATAGGGCAATGAGAGCTGAAAGCTATAAGTACCATAATTTTTGGAAGCTCTTGATAAAACTTGAATCTCTGCTTCCTTCTATGAAGGCCTTTCTTCCACAATTATATTGAGTCTCCACCTTCTACCTTTATGCACCTACTTTGAGAGCATAGTGGCCATTCTTAGTTCTATGTGCATTGTCCCAAGACTAGTTGATTGATGCATACCTTGATATTGCTTGTTTTAAACTATTTGTATCTAGTCACTCTTATGAACTTTGAAGGTGTCCTATGCATTTATACTTTGTACTCTATGAGGGACAAGCTGAATGCTATTATGCTATGTTTTCTTTATGTGAAACAAACAAACGTCTTGCAAGGCATTGTTATTCATGAATCTTTTGTTTGTGCCTTTTCATGTTGCAACATAGTTTCTTTGTCTTATTGCTAGAACTTTGTATTTCATGTTATGATTGAAGTACTATGATCCCAGCTTTAATACTTTGATCAAGTTTATGATGGTGCATGTCACCTCAAAAATTATTTTTTCTTTTTTATCACTTACCTACTCGAGGATGAGTAGGAGTTAAGCTTGGGTATGTTGATATATTGCAAATGTATCTATAATTTTTGATGTTCCATGCTTGGTTTTATCTACTTTCTTGTGTTTTGTCCACACTTTGGAGTACTTTTCATATGATTTCTTGGACTAACCTATTAACAAGAGCCACAGTGCCAGCTGCCTGTTTTCTGCTGTTTTTGGTTTCAGGAAGTGCTGACTCGTGTATTAACGAGCTCGTTGGGGAAGCCCAAGAGGAAGGTATGATGAGCACAGCAGTAAGTTTCCCTCAGTTATGAAACCAAGGTTATCAATCCAGTAGGAGCAAGGAAACACCCCAAAGGTGTTGCTAGCTGAGCCTTGGCAGGGCGCACTACCGGTGCTAGTAGCAACGTGGAGACCTGCACAACACAACCACAGAACTCTGTCCCCAACTTGCGATGAGGTTGTCAATCACACCGGTTTTGCTGAAAATAAAGGGTTAAACGTATCGAATTGAAGGAAGTAATAGTTTGCAGAAAGTAAACACAAAGCAGTAAACAGTTTGTAGATTGTATGTAAAAGAAAGGACCAGGGTCCATAGTTCACTAGAGGTGCCTCTCCTTAATATAGATAACATGTTGGGTGAACAAATTACAGCGGGGCAACTGACAAACATCGAGAAAGCAATACATGCATATACTAATCATCTTGACTCCTTTGGAACTTGATTGGGCATTACAACATTATACATAGACCGCCATCCAACTGCATCTATGACTAATAATCCACCTTCAGGTTATCATCCGAACCGCCTCCAGTATTAAGTTGCAAGCAACAGATTATTGCTTTATGAATTGCGTGTAAAGTAAACAATACGATTGTTCTATGAACAAAGGATTGTTGTTTTCTCCCTAGTAGCAACAGCACATCTAGTACCTTAGAGATTTCTGTCACTTCCCCAGATTACCAGATGCATGAACCCACTATCGAGCATAAATACTAACTCTTGGAGTTGCTAGCATCTACTTGGCCAAGATAGCTACTAACAACGGAAAGCATGCAAGATCACAAATAACAAAGACATGATAGAATCAATAATCAATCTGAAATAGCATCTCAATATCCATCGGATCCCCGCAAACACAACATGCAGAATTACAAATAGGTGATCTTGATCATGAACGGAGCTCACAAGATCTAGACATGAAAGCACAAAGGAGGAGAACCAACCATCTAGCTACTACATGGACCCGTAGTCCAGAGATGAACTACTCACGCATCACACCGGAGGCTTGCATGATGATGAAGAAGGCCTCCAGGGTGAATTCCCCTCTCCGACAGGGTGCCGGGAAGAGCTTCAAATCCCTCCCGATCTAGGGATGGAGATGACGGCGGCTACAGACTCTTTCGTGGATTTTTGATCGGGTACTTAGGGTTTTGGTATCGGGGGCAATATATAAGCGGAAGGAGAGGCCGAGGGGGTGCCTGGGCTGGCCACACCACACCCTGGCGTGGCCAGGCCTGGCCCGCGCGGCCAGGTGGTGTGGTGGCCCCTGGCTCCTCTCCGTCTCGTATTCTGGCTCCAGATGTCTTCCGGTAAAATAGCGACTTTGGCTTTTGTTCCGTCCAATTCCGAGAATATTCATTTTGGCCCCAGCTTCTTTAGTTCACATGTTGGAAGCTAGGTTTGTTAACCTCAACCCCTTAATGCAAGTAATGTTTCTTAAGCTTAAAGAAATTTAGGACCCTGAACAGAGGGATTTTATTCTAGAAACTTAGTTTAAGGAATTCTATGATGTTGCCAAGGAAGATAGAAAAGTATTTGAACGTTTCAATATGCTAGGCTCATGTGTAGATGTTGTTGGTACACGAAAAAAGATGAACAAAACTGAACCTAATGGAGAGGAAACTAAGATACCAATACCCTTTAAACTGGTAGCAATATATGAAGCCATTAAAAAGAATCTTGATTGGATTGTTCCTAAAAAGAACCTATTGGAGAGGGGCTGGGGCCCGACCATACCACCTGGCCATGCGGCCTGGCATGCGCCAGGGGGGGTCTGGCCGCCCCAGGCACCCCCTCGGCCTCTCCTTCCGCCTATATATTGCCTCTGATACGGAAACCCTAAGTACCCGATCAAAATTCCACGAAAGAGTCTGTAGCCGCCGTCATCTCCATCCCTAGATCGAGAGAGATCTGAAGCTCTTCCCGGCACCCTGCCAGAGAGGCGAATTCACCCTGGAGGCCTTCTTCATCATCATGCAAGCCTCCGGTGTGATGCATGAGTAGTTCATCTCTGGACTACGGGTCCATGTAGTAGCTAGATGGCTGGTTCTCCTCCTTTGTGCTTTCATGTCTAGATCTTGTGAGCTCCGTTCATGATCAAGATCATCTATTTGTAATTCTGCATGTTGTGTTTGCGGGGATCCGATGGATATTGAGATGCTATTTCAGATTGATTATTGATTCTATCATGTCTTTGTTATTTGTGATCTTGCATCCTTTCCGTTGTTAGTAGCTATCTTGGCCAAGTAGATGCTAGCAACTCCAAGAGTTAGTATTTATGCTCGATATTGGGTTCATGCCTCTGGTAATCTAGGGAAGTGACAGAAATCTCTAAGGTACTAGATGTGCTGTTGCTACTAGGGAGAAAACAACAATCCTTTGTTCATAGAACAATCGTATTGTTTACTTTACACGCAATTCGTAATGCAATAATCTGTTGCTTCGAACTTAATACTGGAGGGGGTTCAGATGATAACCTGAAGGTGGATTATTAGTCATAGATACAGTTGGATGGCGGTCTATGTATAATGTTGTAATGCCCAATCGAATCTCAAAGGAGTCAAGATGATTAGTATATGCTTGTATGCTTTCTCGATGTTTGTCAATTGCCCCGCTGTAATTTGTTCACCCAGCATGTTATCTATCTTAAGGAGAGCCACCTCTAGTGAACTATGGACCCCGGTCCTTTCTTTTACATTCAATCTACAATCAATTGTTTACTCCTTTGTGTTTACTTTCTGCAAACTATTACTTCCTTCCATTCGATACGTTTAATCCTTTGTTTTTAGCAAAACTAGTGAGATTGACAACCTCATCGTAAGTTGGGGGCAAAGATCTCTGGTTGTGTTGTGCACCACGTTGATGCTGGCACCGGTAGTGCGCCCTGCCAACGTTCAGCTAGCAACACATTTGGGGTGTTCCCTTGCTCCTACTGGATTGATAACCTTGGTTTCGTACTGAGGGAAAACCTGATGCTGTGCTCATCATACCTTCCTCTTGGGGTTCCCCAACGAGCTCGATACATTTTGGGCCATCATCCACCATACCTATGTAGGCGAGAGCCGCCGAATTCTAGACTCGCCGTGTACTGGCCTCAGTACTGACCGCTTCTTTTTTTCCTTTGCCCTTTGTGGGCACCCCTTTTGTTTAACAGGTATAAGTTCGACGTCGTTAGTAGGGTTACCCTTCCGGCTTGTCCTGGTCAGGGTTAGTTACGCAATTGGTTATTGTTCAGGGCTCTTAGCCTCATTTGCATCTTATCCATACTCGGATGTTGTATCGTTTTCAAGGTGATTTGGATCTTTGTATTGTATATCTGTATTCTTGAATCGTTGAGTCGTTGTTGTATATATATGTTCTGTGGGTTCCATCGTGGACTATTGTGTAATGATATTACTTCGTTTTCCACCCAAACACAAGTGCCTGGTGGGCATCTTTGAATCGTTTCTATGCGGGTTTGGCAGGAATCTCTGAAACTTGTATAGGACCGATTCGAGGGTGTTACAAAGTTGTATCAGAGCTTAGTAGTTGCGATACCCCACTGGTCCAGCCTGTAGGATAACCTAGCTAATGGTCAATGTAGCGTGTAAAAAAACTATTTTGTAAAATCAGTTGGATAGGTCTGATTAGGTCTGCTTTTACTCATTATCCCTATGTTATTCTCCTCTTACCTCTACGTGTTTTGAATCTTTTCTCTCACCTCTCTTCGGGGCCAGGATTTCTCGTGGTTTGGTTTCTGTCGTACCTTCAGGGTTTCGCTTTCTTCCTCTTGTAATGGTATTCTGCATCCGGTCTTCATGTTATCTAAGGAATCTTGCTCTGTTGTACCTTTCAGTGGACTAAAAATTCACTAGAATGTTTCTTTATACTTTCCAGAGATTTCCAACACGACAACATCATCCACATCCGATCCGATGAAGAGCCTCCATCAATCCCTTGTTTCCCAAACGCTATTTAGCAAGATCTTTAGTCTGATTCTGAGAGTGGGTTTCATAGTTCTCTTGTTCGTGTATAGTGTAATGCTTTGAGTGCGGGATGGAGTCACGACCATACCACTACTCTTATCATTCGCTCTTATACATTGAATTGGTGGATCAATGCAATTTTACTCCATCCATGGAAGTTAGAGGTGGCGAATATTTTGATACCTCTACCTTCGGCTTTGTTTCTCTAGAGTGTTCTGTTGACGAACGTAAGCAACGACCCTTGTTGGTGGTGTTGCCGAATTCAAGATGGAACAAGAATCTTGTTAGTGGTGTCACGAGGATCTACATGAAGCATGAAGATTCAGATCTTCAGCATTCTTCCCCATGCCATGAGGCTGATCTCGAGGGCGAGATCCATTGTTAGTGGTGTCGAATTGTAGCCTCCCGAGTAAAACCACTACTAGAAAATTGTGTGTTGTTTTCCTTTTGTGCATCATCATGACCGCATGCTCATGTCATCATGCCACATTGCATTTGAGCATCGTCATGTCATCATGCAGTTGTTCGCCTAAAACTATTTTCTATAAGCCTATCCTTGTTTTTCTATTTGCCTCCCTCTTTAGTTCAAATGTAAAACCCGGTTCTTCTAAATATTTTATTTTGTCTAAAAACTATTTACAAAAGGCTTTTAAAATAAAATAGTAATCTAATAAAATAAAATATTTTGTTTAGGGAGGAAGCTGACTAGGCCAGCCCAAAGGCCAGCCCAGCCGGCCACCTACTACCTAAAACCAGTCTAAAACCATAATCCCTACCTACCCTAGCCCCTACCTAATCCCCACCCACACCCGCCGCCGCCACCCACCTGGGACACAACACACACGCGATGTGCACCGCACCATCATGCCAACCTCACCACCGCTCACGATCCCGCAAGCCCCGCTCCACCCTGGCCCCAACCCGACAACCCCCTGGCCCACCACTTCCATTCCTTCCCGTATCGATCCCCACCCCGCTTCCCCATCGACTTCCCGCCCCCAACCAGTCGCCGTCTCCCTCATTCTCTTGCTGCCGCCACCTCGTCACCCTACCGCCCTCGAGGAGCTTCGCCCTGCCTCGGCTTCCTCCTGCCGCGGACCGTCGTCGCCCTCTGCTGTTGTGGACGCTATACTACCGCTGTGCGCCGTCCTCTGCTCTGTGCTGCGCCGCCCTTGGCCCCACCTTGTCGAGCCCCGCCTCCACCACGGCCCGTGCACCACCGTGATGTCGTGCTCCAGCTGTGTGCCGCCCTGTAGGTGCAGCCCGCAAGCCGTTGCCGACCCACGTGGCGCCTCTCCTCCGAGTTGCCGCCTGCACCGACCTCCTCGTGACAACCGCTGCCATCGTCGAGCTGAAGCACCGCCTCCTCTGGCCGCATCCCGGAGCGACTGAGCATCGCCGTCCCTCGCCTGCTCCGCTAGGGGCGCGCGAGCCCCTCTGCTACCGCGCCTCCCTCTATTCCGGCGTTGCTTGCCGTCCCCGCGTCGATCCCTGGCGCCTCGGCCCTGGGCTCGCCTGCCACCATTGGAGCGGGCCACCGTAGCACCGTCCTCATCCCCAACCTGCAACTCCTCCCTAGCACGTGCGAGCATGCTCTGGTCCCCGGCAACCTCCTGTTCCCCTCGGTGGCCGCCTCCTAGACCTCCTCTCAATGCCGATGCTCCCCTCTCATGCCTTCCATCCTCACAAGTTGAAGACACAGTCCGATGTGCCCATGTGAGGGTGCTCGCTTATTTGTGGCTCGATGTGTGCCTGCTCAAATGTGTGTGTATGTGTATGTGCGTTCGGCGTCTGATCCCCTTTGTCTAAGGCCAACCTCTACAAGATCTACATCGAAGCCGTGTACTCGTGAGGTGACAACTGACAAGATACAACAAGGCCACCTTGGAGACAATGATGGTTCTGAGAACTACCGATGTCGAGACCCGAGTCCTGCACCGACATGATCGCCTAAACGGAACGCCAAGTTCTTCCTCTAGGATCCGATGATTGAGACCCCGAAGACCCGTTCCCGGATCCGACGTCCGAACCCTAGCACCGGCTTCGCGTTCTCCTTCACGGATGCCAAGTCCCCGTTCCCGGATCTGAAGACCGATTCCATCGAACCCCTAGATCGTCGATACCCTATGTGTGACCCCTATCCGACATCCTATTTTTATAATATGGCATTATCACTTGTTGCATATTAAATTGCTCATGCTCGTATACATATTCATTTGTTTGGGGGTATTTTGTCGCTCACCTAATAATTAAATATGGAGACCATATGCGGGTTATTCTAGTCTTATGTTGGCTCCATTTAAATTTGTGTAACGAACCGATGCCATGTTTTGCCTTGTTAATACAACATTTAAATTGCGAGGTAGCTAAACAACATGAACCTCCTAATTAATTGCCGGGACCCCGGTTCCGCTTAATATTGCCTAGTCGCATCACATCTTTGCCATGTCATACATCATACATGCATCATGCCCGATATTTTGTCGTAGTATTAAATAGTGCATCCGGTGTTTCTTCTAGTGCTTTGCTTCTTCATGGATTAGACCGTTGAGTTGATGCGAGTATCGACAAGTTCTTCAGATAATGTATCTTCAGCACTGTTTCTAGGCAAGTATTCTCCCCCTTTCTACCTATTTTGCCTTTATAGTCTTTATTTCCTCATGTTGATCTATTGCTATCCATGTTGCGATGCTTTAGTTCTCGTGTACCATTGATATTCCTTTCAGCCTCTATATTGCCTTGGACACATCCTATTGCATATTATTTGAAAGAAAATCGGCCTTGTGAGTCGTAGTTGCTTGTTCAGGTGCTATTTCACGTCGTTATCGTTCCACCGTTGTTGAAAGGTTGGCACATGTTTACTGGTGGAGATGATCATGACTTTAATTACAACTTGATAATAAAATATTAGGAATAGATATAACTAATGCAGAGGCACCGGTGGTAAATAGTTAACATTTTTGTTTTTAACCGCTCACTTGTGTCTCGTAGGCCCCGAGTACTTGATACATGTTCCTTGACTATCGCACTATCCGCATGTGGGACCATGAATCCCCTTAGACAGAGCTTCATATATTTCTTATTTATTGGGGCCACAAACAAGTTTGGAGCTTTATTACTATCATGTACTACTGCTTTATCTACGGTTGTGCGTGGAGCACCTGTACTGTTTTGGAACGTGGAATGTTTTCGCGATATCGAGAAGCCCAGTCAGACTTTCGGGTTCCTAGTCGTTTACAGCCAGTGACACAAACCCTGGGTCCATCTCGGAGCCAGCCAACTTCATTGCGGGTAGCTTAGTGGGATGGCCCCCTGAAATATTTTATGAATCTTGTGATTGCTTTGTCGTGAAAGCCTTGTTGGGTTTTTATTTGGTTTTTCCGAGGTTGATCGTGCGTGTGTTGCTATTTATGCACCCCTATAGGGTAAATCTTTCTGAAAGCTGTGTCTGTGGTTATGGACGACTTGGAGCACATTATCTCGATCATAGACAACCATAACTAAAGTAGTGCTATAAATTTGACTATAACATGTCTAGTAATTAGTTTCACTACAACAGAATGAGTAAATAAAAGTGCCAACAACTGCTGGATTTGGGATATCTCTAGCTAATTGTATCTGACTAGTAAGTATTGCAACTACAACAGAATGGTTAACAAAAACTGCCTACTGCTTATGATATCAGGATGACTCATGCTATATATATCTGACTAGTAAGTGCTGCAACTATAATAGAATGAATAAAACTGCCAACCGTGTGAGTTCCTCGGTTTGATTTCCTCGTTTGGTCTCGAGGGGGAAATACCAGGATGGGTATAATTGGTGTTAGTATTAGGTTGGATCCAAATAGGTCTTTCTTATCCCTCTCTGAAAGCCGACAGTTGTATCGAGTCTCTATATGTTGTTTACTACATGATTCGCTGCCGCTTCAGTCCACCATACCTATGTAGGCGAGAGCCGCCGAATTTTAGACTCGTCGTGTACTGGCGTCAGTACTGACCGCTCACTTTTCCTTTGTCGGCACCCCTTTTGTTTAACAGGTATAAGTTCGACGTCGTTAGCAGGGTTACCCTTCCGGCTTGGCCTAGGCAGGGTTATGGACGCCATTGGTTATTCTTCAGGGCTCTTAGCCTCATTTGTATCTTATCTGTACTCAGATGTTGTATCGTTTCCGAGGTGATTTGGATCTTTGTATTGTATATCTGTATTCTTGACTCGTTGAGTTGTTGTTGTATATATATGTTCCGTGGGTTCCATCATGGACTATTGTGTAATGATATTACTTCGTTTTCCACCCGAACGCAAGTGCCTGGTGGGCATCTTTGAATCGTTTCTATGCGGGTTTGGCGGGAATCGCTGAAACTTGCATAGGGCCGATTTGAGGGTGTTACACCTACATATTCTAGTCTGAGACTTACATTTCTACCTTCTCAAAATATGTCATTCACATATCGCTTTAAGAAGAGTTTCACATCTCCCACTCAATTTCATGCAAATTGCATATCCTCTCACTATTTTTAATAATTCAAAATCCTTTGATCAATTATCAAACTGAGAGTTTTATTACAAGACACTAGTACCTTACTAGTATTAAATCCACCAGACTTTTAGCACTTATGAATCAAATTCTTTTGAATATTTCTAATACATTATTCATGAAAAATCGTTCCTTTTGTCATTCACCTTTTTCATCATGACTTTGCAGTCGTTTGAAAAATTCAAGTAACTCATTACTTGGTAAGATTCAACAATGAATTGCTTTCTAATCTTAAGTGAATGTTGCCTCTAGGATTTATCATAATTTTAGTTCACCATTATTTTCTTCGTAGTTCATAGGTTTGTCATGTTCTGGTAATATGACAAATGATTCACAAATGTCTCCATACAAGACGTGGAGTATATTTTGAATCCTACTTCATGTAGTGAAAACACTAGTGGGGAAAACATAATGATCATTATCATTGATCCTTTCCTTTATGAAGAGAATCGTTCAGGAATGCTATCCGTTGCACTTCTCAACACTCTGATGCAGGGTATGTTTTCACTATCTTCCATAAGATTTACAGTCGAGAACATAAACTTTCTCGAGAATGCACCAAAATGCAAGCAATACTAGTTTTGCCTTTCTTTTGGTTCTAGCCATGGATTTCATATTCAAAGTTTCCAATGAATACACTACAAGGACTTGTTCACTATTTGTTTTGGTGATATCGAATAACTCCAAAACTTCCACGATGATCCATACAAGATATGGCGCCGATATCATGAATTCATATGGTTCAATATATATATATATACTAATTGAGTGTTTACTATTTCTGACTAATGGTCTTTACACTTACACTACAACGATTTATTCGGCACCATCTATTCACCCACTTGATATCAAATATCACATTGTGATGATTTGTATTTTGACGCATCAAATGCATTGCATTTCATAATTCTCTTATGCCAATCTTATAATGTCGAATTTCATTACTATTGATCAAATCATAGTAATTAGATTCTCTTTTATCTTTAATACCCTTAACTGATGAAATACTTTGATCATATCAAATAGTTTCTTGTTCATGTTTCCTTTGGTTAACTTTTTACAAAATTCAAACAATCATATAATGATAATCACCATTTTGTTGAAATACGATATATCGAATATGTATGCTCTTTCAACAATTCATCAAACCCTTTGTATTCATGCAATACATGGTATTTGAGTTATCTTGCCAAACTTGGGCATGATTCATATGTGACAAGAAATCAAATGAATTTCACATATTATCAACACAACTTTGAATTTAAATAATGGTTTCATTCAAAATGAATATATCATTAAGTTGGGTATTTTCAAGGCATTTTAAATATTTTACAAATGTTCATGCATTATCAATTAGTTTCATAACTAGGATAATTCACACATAATCGAATAACATATGAACGTAAATAGAAATCATTCACAGAAGCAGAACAACTGTTTGTTAAAAACTCATATGAATAACTGTCTCACGAAGTGTGATACACACTAAAGAAGTTCACAATCCATCGATTACAATAATCATCCAAAAAACGATAAACTAAGTGATAAATGTCGAGGGAGAGTGTCGTTGGCCATCATCATCATGCTCTCTATCAACACGCAACGTCACCTCCTCTCCAGCAAGCAACTCTCATGTAGAAGGACCTGTTTTCACCAAAACAGAACAAGTATCAAATACCTTAACACTGCAACAAGTGTTTGCAAGATTATAACATTTATAAAATTGCATATCAAATATATACCTTCGTCATCGACGACCTCTCCGGCAATTTGTTCAACCTTTACATTTATGAAATGTAATATGAAATCCTAAAAATCCAATGTTTCCGTATCACCACTCATAATGCAAGTCCTGGCATGTGCATGGTAACTTGGTGGTAGCGACCGTAGCACCACACCTATTGCAAGAGCTTGTAAACAAGTTATCCAGGAAGTGAGAAAGCCTCATATACACATCATGTATGCGCTTCAAGTGGCTCTCCGTGAAGAGTTCTCTTCCATCTTCATGGAGAGGAAATCTCCCATCAGCTCATGTTCCCATATGCCCACTTGCTCCACGAAATGTGATCTGTACCATAACCGTACGAGGGTTAACGTTACCCACAATTAGCCACAGCTCATCAACGATTCCGAAACGCATCATCACTAATATTAAGGTGGACATCACACAACGGCAACAACGGTCTTCTCGCTGCTCTGGGTCTCATAGAAATAGGGTTGCTCCAAATCCATCTCGTAGATTATATAGTCGACCACATCATTCTCACCAAGGAGAACATGGAGACCCGCAACCCACATAGAAACGTTTGATCCATCTAGTTTGAGCTTTTCTCCTTCTAAACAATCGTCAATGGGGAAGGAAACATTGGGGAGAACCATTTTCTACATTTATAATTGCAAAAAGGAATTTAGACTAAGTTTATAATTATATGAGTTAAATATTAACTCAACTAAAAACTCCTATCCCTAGAAGGGTTTTAGTGATTACACGATCCATATTCACTACACCACCCCTGATTGTCACGGCCAACGATATAGTTGCAAAGGTGGACTCCAAAACGTCGATCACATCATTCATGCGACTCGTGCTCGATCATTTGACCATCCGTGTTCCGAGGCCATGTCTACACATGCTAGGCTCACCAAATCAACCTTAGTGTATTCGATGTGCAACATGGCTTACACCCACTGTATGCGAACGTAAATATGTCTAACACCCGATCGTTATGGCCTGCCTCATATCAGAGAACTTTTCTGGGTGGTGCACACTTAAGGGAGAACACTTTCATTGGTATTTTGATTAGGGATCATCTTATTAGGCTACCGTCGAGTATCTAATACTAGCACACAATAATATGCACACATTGAATGTAAGTGTGATGCGATATGGTCCTTCACGCTGTGATCTCCATCCCGGGCCTCCAGATTTCGGCGCCAGGTTCCCGTCGCTATAGGCACCATGGTACCGGTGCCTCTGGCATGGTAGTCCATCATCTCCATGACCATTACTACTACTTAGCAACATAAAGTAAATTACTTTACCTTTGCCACAACCATATCACATCACTATGCCCCTGCAAAACAAAGTTAGACGCCACTACTTTATCTTTGCATGTTTTACGTGGCTGATAGGGCTTTCGTACAAGAACCGTTCTTACCTACGAACTTCCACCACAACGCTGATCAAGTAGTTGTCTATACTACACCCCTTTTGGTACCCTCCATTGCAAATGGTATACCAACTAATGCGAGAGAGGCTGACATCCCCCAAAGCCATATTATACAGTACAAGTCGTATGTCAAGCATGGACCAGTCTCGTGAATGAACGTGTAAAGTCGGTTCGGGGCCGCTTCATCAAGCATTACTGCGGTATACACAAGTACACATGGGAGGGTAACAACTAAAAGATCAACGGCCAGACGCGACAACTCGTGTGTTCTACCCGTACTAGCATTACTACGCATAGATCTAGCTCTGATACCACAGTAGGGGTTCGCGCATGAAAACAATAAAATTTTCCCTACGCCAAGAACCCTAATGCCAGGACCTATCTATTAGTAATGCAGTAATGGGAGGCGCTTTTTGCGAACTTACCCTTGAAGACCTAAAAGCATTGTCAACGCTCGGGAGAGCGTGGTTGATGTAGACGAATCGAAGCCGACCTCAAGGTCGTGTTAAAGTCCCGACAGCTCCAACGACTCCTAGTGCCCCAAGTGTTGCACCTCGTAGGGAGTTACACACGTCCGGTGCCTGGCGATGACTCCCGCTCCTCCGATCCAGCAGCAGTTGTGGAAGTAGAGCTTCTGGATCCGAATCCCGCAGCGCGACGGTGCTCTACGATGAAGAAGACTCCTGCTCGTGCGATCTAGACTTGGGACCACGATCACGAGAGAAAGAGAGAGAGAGAATCAACTCGAGGTCTCCCCAAAAGAGAGGGAACCTTTTATTGATTATTGTGTATTTAATTTGTCAAAATACCTCTCTTTATATAGGGGAAAAACCACCCCATAGCTAACTAGCTTAGCCATGTGGGACTAAACAAGGGAGAGGGGAGGCTTGGCCGGCTGGCCAAGGCCCTTGTGGGCCCCATGTGGGGTGCCCAAGGCCCAACCAGCCACCCTCTCTCTCCTCCCTTTGGTATTTTCCCTCATGGGCCCTTTTCCCTCCGGATTTGGACCAATTAGGTATTTGACCCTTTTTAATCCTTTTCTTTTATTGAATAAATATAAATGAATGATTAAATCAATATTCAATATTCACTTACATATTATTCAATCCCCGTTGACGTGGAACTCATTCCATCTCATTCTGGACATCCTCCAGACTTACCGAAACCCTTCTGGTTTTCTCTCTTCTCCTTTCTTCGATGATTCTGTCGATCCCAAAACACTCTCTGGGCATCATCAAGCCCTTAAGCGTGATAACCTATGGTTCGAGAACACTCTAGACATGGTCAGGACCCTCCTGTACCAATGATCAACAAAGGGTCCTGGATGGCCATGTGATCCCTATGCATTCCACAAAATCTTTCGTCATTGAACCATGAATGTCGTCTATTATTCCTTTTGTCTCTCGATACTTCCATTGTCCGAGATATGATCAAAGACACCACCATGTCGTGTTCAATCTCGTTATCAACAAATGATACTTGACTCGTTCTGACAAGTGATATCCTTGTGATCAAATCACATGCTGCATAGCTATTGGATACAACTTATCCGAGTGGGCCCTCGAGTATCTTTTCTATCACGCGGATGGACAAATCCCGCTCTTGAGGCATATTGCCTCAACTATTCTTCCGAATATCTGAACACACCTTTATGATCATCGAGTCACTAGATGACGTTTGATGCTATCAAAGTATCCTCGAGTAACAGTGATTGATATGGCCTCACGGTCTAAGAAATAGGACACTAGGTCTATTCTAATCATCATAACTTGAACTTCGTGACATGATAGGGTCACGATGTTTAGGTTAGGTACATCTCATCATCTCATTCTCGCAGTGAGGTGACTCCATTGTCAACTGGCATAAATTCCACATGATTAGGAAACCTTGATCATCTGTCAACTGATGTCTACGCACTTCTATTCTTGTAGACAGTTGTTGGGCCTCCAAGTGCAGAGGTTTGTAGAACAGCATCAAGTTTTCCCTTAAGTGGATCACCCAAGATTTATCGAACTTAGGAAGGAAGTGGTCAAAGGTATTCCCTCTCAAGCAACCCTGCAATCAAGATACAAGAAGTCTCTTGTGTCCCCAACACACCCAATACACTTGTCAGGTGTATAGGTGCACTAGTTCGGCGAAGAGATAGTGAAATACAAGTGGTATGGATATAAGACAACGGTGCCAGAAAATAGCTTGATGGTGTGGAAGAGACTAAAGGCAAACTGAAATAAAGATAGAAGCAAGCAAACATGTAATAGATCTAATAGCAAACGGTGTTTCAGTACTTAGAAACAAGGCCTAGGGATCATACTTTCACTAGTGAACACTCTCATACAAAGATATTATCTTTATGATACTACTCTTATCTACTCTCCAGTTGGACACTCTAATCGTTGGTAGGGCTATAACAGCACACCTCAAAGTTCATCTTTCCCATCTTGATAACCCCACACTGTCACCATGAGTACTAGATGAGTCCAACAAACACCACAATTTCATAAAGACATCCTACTCCAAATATAACTCATAACAAGTATTTGTAATCTCTAGCCTAAGTGCCACCATGGTGTGCACGCTGTCACTTTCACACACATGGGGAGAGCAGAGATCTATTAAAGCACTTGAGTAGCAAGGTAGATCTAATTGATTACAAAGCTCATGATCACAATATGATCATGCATAGAGAGAGAGATGAACACATAGCTACCGGTAGAGCCCTTAGCCTCGAGAGAGAACTACTCCCTCCTCATCATGGGAATCAGCAATGGTGATGGAGATGGCGGTGGAGATCGATGGAGATAGCTCCGGGGGCACTTCCTTGTCCCGGCAGGGTGCCGGAATAGAGACTTTCTGTCCCCCGAATCTCCCCTTCGGTGGCAGCGGCGCTGCGGAACTTTTCGTGGATTTCTGATTGACAATTTAGGGTTTATGCATCGAGAGGCATCTTATAGGCTAGCCCGCACCAAGGGGTGGTGTGGCCACCCTGTGGCCCCCTCCGTCTCGTCTTCTGGCTCCATGAGTCTTCCGAGAAAATATGAACTTTGGCTTTTGTCCCATCCAATTCCGAGAATATTCATTTTCTGACTTTCCTGGAACTAAAAACAACAGAAAACAGGCAGCTGACACTGTGGCTCTTGTTAATAGGTTAGTCCAAGAAATCATATGAGAAGTACTCCAAAGTGTGGACAAAACACAAGAAAGTAGATAAAACTAAGCATGGAACATCAAAAATTATGGATACATTTGCAATGTATCATCAACCAATGAACCAGTGACTAGAGCTTCACCGGGAACTCCTGGTTGTTTATATACCACACATGTATTGACATTTCCTCTCAATACAGTTATAGCATGATATAAAACTTAATCATAAAATTTATGAAATATGATAATAATCCATATTATTATTTGTATCTAGGGCATATTTCCAACAATGGTATAGGACATAGAAGTAATCTTTGGAAACGCTCCTGGCGGTCAATCTGTTCTGAACGACATCGCTACCGGACACGCTCCCATGTGGAAGAACAAATCTATATTTTGGGAGCTACCCTATTGGAAAGTCCTACGTGTCCGCTCTTCAATCGACGTGATGCACGTGATGAAGAATCTTTGCATGAACCTACTCGGCTTACTAGGCGTGTATGAGAAGACAAAAGATACTCCAGAAGCACGGGAGGACCAACAATGTATGAAAGACCCAAAGAACATGCATCCATAGAACAAGACGGATAAAGGGCGCCACGTAAGTCCTGCCAGCTACGCTCTTACCAAAGCATAGAAGGAAATCTATTTTGAAGTCCTTTACAATATCAAGGTGCCATATGGCTTCTCGTCTAATGTAAATGGGATAATAAATGTGGCAGAGAAAAAATTCCAGAACATGAAGTCTCATGACTATCACGTGATTATGACGCAATTGCTTCCAGTTGCATTGAGGGGCTTCTACCAGAAAATGTTCTAGTACCCATTGTGAAGCTATGTGCATTCCTCAATGAAATATCTTGGAAGGTGATCAATCAAGATATTCTAACAAGGTTACAGAAGGATGTGGTCCAATATCTTGTTGGGTTTGAGTTGATGTGATCCAAATGAGATGCTATTTCTTTTGGTGGATGGAGTGATCAATGGCCTCCAACTTTTATGTTTAAGGTTTTGAAAAAATCCAAACTTGGTTTAGGCAGAAATTTGAAAATACTAAATCTGCTAAAATTCAAATTTGATAATTGAGCAAGAAAATGCAAAACATATTTGAACCCATCTTTTTATATGTTGTTGGTATGGACCCATCTTTTCAAAAGCCACTAACAAGGACGACTGTATGTTCTAGAGGGCCCTAGGGCGAAGTCGATGAAATGGTCCCTTAACATAATATATTGATGCTAGTTTATTTTTGAAAGGATGCTTGTTAATTACTAATTTTTATCCAAAGATTATCCATCGACATAAAAATCTTTAATTGAATTATGCTCATCATATTGTCTCGGATTAGATCCTTTGTCTTTGATTATTGTTGTTGACAAGAACACTACTTGATATTGGAACCCTAAATCTTTAATCTAACATTGGAACCAGATCCAAGAACGACTGAACATACCGGGGGCAGTGATGTCTACGCACCTCTATTCTTGTAGACAATTGTTGGGCCTCCAAGTGCAGAGGTTTGTAGAACAGCAACAAGTTTCCCTTAAGTGGATTACCTAAGGTTTATCAAACTCAGGGAGGAAGTGGTCAAAGGTATCCCCTCTCAAGCAACCCTGCAATCAAGATACAAGAAGTCTCTTGTGTCCCCGACACACCCAATACAGTTGTCAGGTGTATAGGTGCACTAGTTCAGCGAAGAGATAGTGAAATACAAGTGGTATGGATAATTATAAGTGGCAACGGTGCCAGAAAATAGCTTGATGGCGTGGAAGAGACTAAAGGCAAACTGAAATAAAGATGGAAGCAAGCAACATGTAACGGATCTAATTGCAAATGGTGTTTCAATGTTTAGAAACAATGCCTAGGGATCATACTTTCACTAGTGAACACTCTCATACAAATATCTTCTCTTCATGATACTACTCTGAACTACTCTCCGGTTAGACACTCTAATCCATGGTAGGGCTATAACATTACTCCTCAAAGTTTGCTTTCCCCATCTAGATAACCCCACACTGTCACCTTGAGAACTAGATGGTTCCAACAAACACCACAATTTCATAGAGACATCCAACTCAAAATATAACTCATAACAAGTATTTGTAATCTCTAGCCTAAGTGCCACCATGGTGTGCACGCTATCACTTTCACACACATGGGGAGAGCAGAGATCTATTAAAGCACTTGAGTAGCAAGGTAGATCTACTTGATTACAAAGCTCATGATTACAATATGATCATGCATAGAGAGAGAGAGAGATGAACACATAGCTACCAGTAGAACCCTTAGCCTCGAGAGAGAACTACTCCCTCCTCATCATGGGAAGCAGCAACGACGATGGAGATGGAAGTGGAGATCGATGGAAATGGCTCCGGGGGCACTTCCCCGTCCCGGCAGGGTGCCGAAACAGAGACTTTCTGTCCCCTGAATCTCCCCTGCGGTGGCGGTGGCGTTGCGGAAGTTTTCATGGCTGGAGGTTGTTCGATTTAGGGTTTTTGCATCGGGAGGCATCTTATAGGCGAAGAGGCAAGGTTGGTGGGCGGCCAGGGGGCCCACACCATGCCCTGGTGTGGCCTAGGGCTGCCCATGCCAAGGGGTAGTGTGGCCACCCTGTGGCCCCTCTCTGTCTCGTCTTCTGGCTCCGTGAGTCTTCCGGTAAAATATCGACTTTGACTTTTGTCCGGTCCAATTCTGAGAATATTGATTTTCTGACTTTCCTGGAACCAAAAATAGCAGAAAACAGGCAACTGGCACTGTGGCATCTTGTTAATAGGTTAGTCCCAGAAAGTGCATAAAAGTATCTCAAAGTATGAACGAAACATAAGAAAGTAGATACTAAACAAGCATCGAACATCAAAAATTATAGATACATTAGCAACGTATCAACATCCCCAAGCTTAACTCCTGCTCATCCTCGAGTAGGTAAGTGATAAAAAGAAAAGAATAATTTTTGAGGTGACATGCACCATCACAATCAAGATCAAACCATTTGCAAGCATTGAAAGCTGGGATCAAAGTACTCTAAACATGAGCATGAAAGATATAGTTCTAACAACAAGACATAACAACTATGTTGTAACATGAAAAGGCACAAACAAAAGATTCATGAATAACAATGCTTTGAAAGACGTTTGTTTGTTTCACATATAGAAAACATTATGAGAATGGTATTCAGCTTGTCCCTCATAGAGTAGCAAAATATAAATGCATAGGACACCTTCAAAGTTCATAAGGGTGACTAGATACAAATAGTTTAAGAACAAGCAATATCAAAGTTATGCATCAATCAACAAGTCTTGGAACATTGCACATAGAACTAATAATGGCCACTATGCTCTCTCAATAGGTGCATAAAGATAGAAGATGGAGACTCAACATAAAAGTAAAAGAAAGGCCTTCATAGAAGGAAGCAGGGATTCAAGTCTCATAAAGAGCTTCCAAAAATTATGGTACTTATTAGCTCTCAACTCTCATTGCCCCTATCATAAGCATCTTGAAGTGATTAAGGTTAAAGTGAACAAACTATGGAGTATATGCTTGACAAAGTATAAGTTGGAAATCTCATGTCCCTTGAATACGAGGGCCGCTCCTCATGCTACTAAAGTTTAGTTACCGGTAAGTTCTTGTCTTAGTAAGTACATGAGTATCATAGAGAACCACCAACGGGGTACCCCTTGCCCGATCATACGAAAGAATCCCCATATCAAAATGACAAGGCAAGCAGACAATGAGCATCTCAGCAATCTTCTTATTTACCATGGGAAAATGGTGCTTTTTTCTCTCTTTCCTCTTTTCTCATATCTCTTTTTTCTTTTTCTCCTTTTCTCAATATCTAACTCTTTTTTATAAGAAGAATGCTTCATAGACAACTCATTATGGTTACGCTGCAGGTTTCCACCATGATTAGGCATGGATTAGACCGGCGGCCCAGGCGTTTCTCTAACACACATACATAACTCCATGGACTTACAAGCTCCCCTTTCATTTCACACCGATGACATCCACAGACAAAAGAGCATGATATCAACTAGGTACAAAGTACAAGTGCAATGTTGAAAGCATTCCCCATGACAACATGGTTCTGCTAATCCCAAGATATAAGTGCAAGCATATACGACATAGACGACACAATGGTTCAAGTTTATTAGGGGCAAGAAAAGTAAAGTGTCCCATCAAGTTCGTGAGAGCTTTAATCACTAGTTTTCTCATAACAAGTTTAATTCGGAAGGTAGATAAAAACATGAATATACTTGGAATAGCAAATGCTAATAGGTAGGTATGGTGGACTCTTTGGAATAACTTGGTTTTATTTGGAGTTGGATGCATGAGTGGAACTCACACTTGGTTATGGAGGCTAGCAAAAGACTGGGAGCGACCAACTAAGAGAGTAATAATGGCCATAATCATGCAAAGCGATAAAACATTATTAATTAAAGAATAAAGTGATATTACAAGTCGAAAACTAAAGGATCATAGAGGCTATGGTGACTTGGTGTAGTCTTAACATGTTGTGAGCATGCGCCAAGTCAACCCAAATAAAGCATTTAAAGGAGAATACCACAATATTATGCATTTATATGCTAAAACAACACGTGATTCTTTCAAGGCACATTAAGCAATCTCAATTGTTTATAACATGTCATGCTATAGAAAAAATCACTAAGCATAAAGCCAAAAAAATATCAAGCATGACATGGTAAAGTCTAAGTCACAGTCAAAAACAAGCTCCTTTTATACCACTTACGCATGAACTTTCCTACTCTTTTCCAATCCAAACCACTCTTATTTGAAAACTAATGCATGAACAAGGGGGTACAACCAATTTATTCAAGCAAACTAAGCAAACGAAAACCAAAAAACAAAAACGAAGACGCTCCAAGAACAACACAACTATGGATGAAATAATAAAAATGAAGTGTTTGGAAGAAACCTCGGATTTTTATTGATGAAGAAGGGGATGCCTTGGGCATCCCCAAGCTTTGACGCATGTACTTCTTGGATATATCTTGGGGTGACACACGTGGAATCCCCAATATTGAGCTTTAGTCCATTCTTCATCTCATTACATCATTCTCTCCATACACCTGAAAATTTTCGTTCATACAAAACTTCACACAATCTTTATTAGCAACATTAGTGCACTCAAGATAATAAGTCTTTGGGTTCAGTTTCAACACCAATAAAACTTCTATTAAAACACAAGCTACTGTTGAACTTCCCTTGAAAAGCTCAATTCCCCAAAGAGAACTCAAAAAGGAACCAACAAGAAGCAAATGCAAATAATGGCAGAAATCTGTCAAAACAGACCAGCAGGTAAAAACCATTTGTTTCGAAGACCTTCTGTTGCTCAAATCGAAAAGTGTTGAATTAACGAAAGTTGGATAACAACCTGGCGCAGAAGTACAAAAAATAACATCTCAAACAGACATACAGAGATTTTACACGAATTTTTACAGCGAAGCACAAAAATCTGTTTCGGGACAGCAACTTTTCCAAGCATTACTTCTCTCTCATTAGAGGTTACTCTTGGAACAAAAAGCAAATAAAAAGGATAAGGAGCGGTTATTACAGAGGTAATAACTTCCAAGACTCATCTAAAACATTTGGGTTATCTCCCAATAAGTACTTCCCTTTAACGTCTTTAAGTTAGGCATGATAGTTTGAGAAGATGCTCACATAAGAAATATGAATTGAAGTAAAAGAGAGCAGCAAGAAGCAAATTCAAAGCACATTTAAGTGTAACCCACTTCCTATGAAAAATAATCTTTAAATAAACAAGTCATGAAAGCACAAAGCAACTAGCATAGAAAAGCAAAACAAGTGCAACTTCAAAATTTTCAACATAAAGAAGGGAAACTTAATATTGTTGAGACACATAAAACCATGTTTCCCTCACTCATAATAACTTTCAGTAGCAACATGAATAAAATTAACAATATAACCATCGCATAAAACATTCTTATCATGAGCCACATTCATAAAATGATTATTACTCTCCACATAAGCATAGTCATTCTTATTAATTGTGGTGGGAGCAAATTCAAAAAAATAGCTATCATTGGTATTCTCATCACCATAATCATCAAATATAGGAGGCATATTGTAATCATTAATTTTCTCCTCAATAGTAGGTGGACTGAAAATATCATATTCATCATCATAATCATCATATATAGGAGGTTTGGTATCATCATAAGCAATAGAATAGCTATCTTCCAAAGCTGCGGAACTAAAATGATCATTTTCATAAAAACTAGCTTCCCCAAGATTAGACTTTTCCATAGCATTAGCAATAATGGTGTCCAAAGAATTCATACTAACAACATTGCTATTAGCATGCAAATAAAGTTTCATAGATTTTTTAATTTTCTCTTCAAACACTTCATGTCCTAACTCAAGATAAATACTATAAAGCTCTCTAATTTTGTTGTTGTTTTCCATTAAGCCTAACTAGTGAAAAAAAGAAACAAAAAGACAAAATTGCAGAATCTAAAGGAAATAACTTCGAGCACACGCACCGGAGGATATGAGTACCTTTTACCTTACCTCCCCCGCAACGGCGCCAGAAAATAGCTTGATGTCTACGCACTTCTATTTTTGTAGACAATTGTTGGGCCTCCAAGTGTAGAGGTTTGTAGAACAGTAGCAAGTTTACCTTAAGTGGATTACCCAAGGTTTATCGAACTCAAGGAGGAAGTGGTCAAAGGTGTCCCCTCTCAAGCAACCCTGCAATCAAGATACAAGAAGTCTCTTGTGTCCCCAACACACCCAATACACTTGTCAGGTGTATAGGTGCACTAGTTCGGCGAAGAGATAGTTAATTACAAGTGGTATGAATAATTATAAGTGGTAATGGTGCCAGAAAATAGCCTGATGGCATGCAAGAGACTAAAGCAAAACTGAAATAAAGATGGAAGCAAGCAAACATGTAACAAATCTAATTGCAAACAGTGTTTCAATGTTTAGAAACAACGCCTAGGGATCATACTTTCACTAGTGAACACTCTCATATAAATATCTTCTCTTCATGATACTACTCTGAACTACTCTCCGGTTGGACACTCTAATCCATGGTAGGGCTATAACAGCACTCCTCAAAGTTCGCTTTCCCCATCTAGATAACCCCACGCTGTCACCTTGAGCACTAGATGGTTCCAATAAACACCACAATTTCATAGAGACATCCAGCTCCAAATATACTCATAACAAGTATTTGTAATCTCTACCCTAAGTGCCACTATGGTGTGCACGATGTCACTTTCACACACATGGGGAGAGAAGAGATCTATTAAAGCAGTTGAGTAGCAAGGTAGATCTACTTGATTACAAAGCTCATGATCACAATATGATCATGCATAGAGAGAGAGAGATGAACACATAGCTATCGGTAGAACCCTTAGCCTCGAGAGAGAACTACTCCCTCCTCCTCATGGGAATCAGCAACGGCGATGGAGATGGCGGTGGAGATGGATGAAGATGGCTCCGGGGGCACTTCCCCGTCCCGGCAGGGTGCCGGAATAGAGACTTTCTGTCCCCCGAATCTCCCCTTCGGTGGCGGTGGCGCTGAGAAACTTTTTATGGCTAGATGTTGTTCGATTTAGGGTTTTTGCATCGGGAGGCATCTTATAGGCGAAGGCAAGGTCGATGGGCGTCCAGGGGGCCCACACCATGCCCTGGCGCGACCTAGGGCTGCCCGCACCAAGGGGTGGTGTGGCCACCCTGTGGCCCCTCTCTGTCTTGTCTTCTGGCTCCTTGAGTCTTCTGGTAAAATATCGACTGGCTTTTGTCCGGTCTAATTCTGAGAATATTGATTTTCTGACTTTCCTGGAACCAAAAACAGCAGAAAACAGGAAACTGACACTGTGGCATTTTTTTAATAGGTTAGTCCTAGAAAGTGCATAAAAGTATCTCAAAGTATGAACAAAACGTAAGAAAGTAGATACTAAACAAGCATGGAACATCAAAAATTATAGTTACGTTAGCAACTTATCAGGCAGCGGTAAGCAGGGCTGTGAGGAGCAAGGCGAGGTGCAGATAGATTTCTCGAAAGTCTAGAGAAACCCTAGGCAGTGTTGGCCAGTGTAGTCAAAGAATAGCAGATAGGAACCCTTGACCTTTGGTCTCCGCGGCAGCGCGAAGTGTGTTTTACTGTGTGTTTATAGCATTACAATAACTTGCAATCCTTAATTTATTAGTGTTTTGATGTGTGTTAATAGCATTACAATAACTTGCAATTCTTAATTTGTAGAAACTATGGAACCACACGGTAAAGACAAAGAAAAGGAAATGACGCTCCCGGATATGATCCATGAGAGAGGAGATGTGGATGTCACCTCGCTGTATCTGAACAACTCCGGTGAGGGAGTTCCGAAGCTCAACCAAAGAGAGAACTTCGGTGAGGGAGAAGCCGACGACTCCGGTGAGGGAGAAGACAACGGCTCCAGTGAGGGAGAAGCCAACGGCTCCGGTGAGGGAGAAGCCAACGGCTCCGGTGGGACATTAAATATTACAAACTCTAGTGAGGTGCATATATATTAATTAATTAAGCCTCTACTGTCTATATACATATATTAATGCTCTTTCTTATTTTAGCCCTCCAGATCGAGCAAATCTTCTACAAGGAAGAAACAAGGCCTAGACAGGAAGTTGGGAGACCATGAAAGGTACAGGATCAAAGAAGTTGCTGAAGATGGCAAACCGAAGGCTCCCGCTGATGTTAGGGGAAAATTTCTAAAGCAATGTGGAGTCATTGTTAGGGACTACATCTCGATCACCATTCAAGAATGGAATAGGCCAAAGGAGACGGGACTTAGATATATCAGTGAGAGAGCAAAAGATGCACTTTGGAATAAGCTCATGGTTAATTTCACCCTACCGACGCTAGAGGTGGATCCATATGAGGAGGATCCAAAGAATACCATAGAGCAAAAAGTCAAGGAGTGGGATCTTAAGAAGATGGCCCAACAATTCACCAACTGGAAGAAAAGATTGCACCTTGACTTTATCGTGGAAGATAAGACTCTAGAGTTCAGTGGAGGGTATGAGAAGCTAAAAGACTACTGGGCTGAATTTGTGGCGTACAAGACATCGAAGCCAGCTAAGAAAAGGTCTGAAATGAATAAGAAAAATGCTGCTAAAAAGCAGTATATGGGGCAAGGTGGCTACAAGGCTAGCATGCCTAAGTGGGGCAAACTTGAGGCTGACATGCTTGCTAAAGGGATCAGTCCGGAGCCATACAATTAGATCGAATGGGCACTATTCAAAAAATGGCTGATATGCCGATTAATCGCCCGATTTATCACTACTCGGGAGTGGCCGATATGCCGATTTTCTGATTTATCGCCCGATAAATTGACCGATACGCTGAAAAATCGCAAATTTTCAGTCTGACGATAAATTGCCAATAAGCGATATCCTGAACATTGCGAACAGGTAAGGAAGTTTTACGGGCATGGAGGCACGTTGGACTCAGAAGGGAAGTGCATATATAACAGAAGACATAAAAAACTCCCATACCCATCGACATTAGAAATGCAGTAAAGGCTGTTGAAGAGGGGAGGTTCATTCCCGATAGAGAGAATGACGAGCTCACACTCACCCTTGGGAACACTGAACACGAGGGACGAACACGAGGCACATAAGGCTCCAAACCTTGGAAAATTGGGTTTCCCATCGACTAGAAGAATTACCCCGATAGAAGCCATTAGAGGAGAAAGGAAAAGGAGGAAATTGAAGCAATGAAGCATGCAGACCGGATGCGTAACATAGAAGAACAATTAAAGCAGCATCAGGACCAAATTGACACACTTAGCTAGCAAGGTACTACCGGCCCATCTCAGAGGCACATGGTAGAAGCTGCCTTCGATGCTATCGGCCCATCTACTAATCGGAAAAGCAGTGTGGCTTCCACAGAGCTCCCAGGTGATGATGCTGATGATGCACCGACGATGGATCCTCTTCGTTGCCTAGTGGATGATATCATGGAGATGACACATTGTGATCTACATGTGAAAGTTGTGAACATAACCATGAAGGTGACGGTCGGCTATGCCTTAACAATTGCACCAAAATCAACTTACCATTGTTGTCTAGTTCCACATGGCTACGCTATTGTCGGGGTGGATGAAGTTATGAACGAATTTGTGCAGCTGAACCTTGACTACCCTACAAGTGAAAGGGATGTGACAGAACTAAGAGAAGCCAAAAACGTCACCATTCTATGGTGAAAGGAAAACATCGTGCTTCCAAATCGGATGCCAAGGCCATCGACTCCTCAGAGCATTCCATCTTTGCCATAGCATCACCCGTCTTCAGCGCATTAGTCATCTTTGCCGTCGCCTCATCAGGTGTCGTCTCCGCCCCCTCACCCGTCTCCAACGCATCAGTCTTCACCACCGTGCTAGTCGTCTTAGCCCACTAAAGCTCAGGGCCAAAAGCAGAAGTGTACCACCGCTACTCTGGGGAGTGGTAACCGATCACCAAAATGTTGACTAGAGCCCCTCCCAAAAGTACCAAAGGTTCCTCCCATGAGAGCTTACGACTATACTCCAGAGGAGAATGAGGTGATCGCAAAGGCCCAAGCAAAACAATGGTTTGATAACCTGAAGCGGCCGAAAGAGCCAGAGTTCCCTAACATCGAAGAAGAAAAAGCCAAAGTGCAAAAAATGCTGTAGACCCTTCATCAACCCGAGCCAAGGCTGTCATCAGAGTATGATCTTTCTATTCTCAAGTCACATGAGTCAAATGTGCGGTCGAAGAGTAGTAGTGCAAGCGGGAAATTAGTTCCCCTGCTCGGAGAATAGAAAAACCAACCGTGCCCCCACTCAAGGTGATTTTTGATACCGAGGGGGGTCGAGCAAAGGTGCAGTCGAGTAGTATGATCCAAAGTTTGTTGCAATGTACAGAGAAGAGGCCACTGCTCATGGTTTGACCATTGCTGAGTATGTATCCCAGTTAGAGTTCCATGTGGTTGAAGAACCATACAAATACCGGCACGGAAAACCTCTCGTCAAACCTGAGGAGGTCAATCATATACCAAAAAAATGCAAAGATTGCATAAGTGGTACATGCAAGCCTCAAAGGCAGGGGCAAACTAGATAGTGCTGGGAGTTAGAAACGAGCATTATGGGTATGGAGATGCCTAGATAATGATTGAATTTGATGAACTATTTCAGTTATCCAATCAAAATGCCGTCGACAAAGCGATCGTTAGTGCCTATTGTCTATAAGTATTATTTCTATAATTAAGTCTCTAGCTAGCTCACCTCATTTATTGCATGTATAATCATACTCACTATATTATGCAGAATAAAGATTCTTGAATGCAAAAGAGGACGAATCTATGACATTGGGTTCATTGACCCATATTGGGTTCATGAACATAATGTCATAGTATCTCCCAAGGATACATAGGATAAAATTGTAAAGGCATTAAGGTTTCAAGAAACCAAAAGGGAAATACTATTACCTTTTAACTTCGAGTGAGTGTTATTGTCTTGTACACATTCTATTTCGCTTGCTTGATGTTAAGTGTTTAATTGATGAGTTATGTGTGCGCAACTTTCACTTTATTTTGCTAATCATTCAACTTGACAAAGGAGTAGTACAAGTCATGGAATGGAAACCTGAACCCCTTGCAAAGTGGGCAGACATGCAGGAAATGGTCCAGCAGTAATTTCAATCATTATGACACTATATCGACAACTTTCGTGCATTTCCTGATATCAAGTAATTAATAACTCATTTTATTAATTTTGTTTGTCGAGCAACGGTTGGAAATAGTTCACCAACAAGGCTAAGGGTGCCTAGAAATAGGAGCTTACATTGAACCACTAGATGTAATTACTACTAGCTAGATCCGCACATCTCTTTGATTCTAGTTTTGATACCATTATCATACTTGATTATTATTTTGATTGAACTTTGTTCTCATAAAGTTACTAATACAGGAAGATGGAAATAATTTATGTGGCTACTATGTTTGTGACTTCATTCGTCATACGACCTGTGAGACATGCAGAAATTTAGACAAACTTCAAGTACGTAAACATTATTCACAATTTTATTTTATTACCATCAATTGTGTTTAATTAGTTTCATTCATATATGTTGTCTCCTTCTTTAAATTAGATCAAACGGATGCGGGATGATCTTCTACCAAAGGAGCACGTAAGAGAAATTCAAGAGGAAATTGTGGGATTCTTAGATGGAGAGGTCCTAGATACAAAAGAAGAATACTACCGGGAGATGTTGATAGTGGAATAGGGATAGTAAAAGACATTATATTGTATATATGCATGAAACTCGTATACCGTATGTAATATGTTTGATGCTTGCTGTGTAATATAATCGGGAGATGTTGTTTAATATAATGGTTCCTTCATTGCTGAGTGCAAAACACAAAATAAAAAGGAAATAAATAAATGAAAATATACAATATGAATTCTCTACCGCGGCACAAAAAGTACCCAAAATGCTACCGCCGCAGAGAAACATCGATCCCGGTTCGTAATATGAACCGGGATGAATGGTCCTCCCCTCGCTCCAGACAACGACCATGTGGACCGCCTTTAGTCCCGGTACACAACACAACCGGGACTAAAGTGGTGGGGCTTTAGTCCCGATTATCGCGTCCCGGTTGGGTAACCGGGACTAAAGCCCCTTACGAACCGGGATAAGAGGTCCTGTTTCCACTAGTGATCGCTGTGAACTGATTCATAAAATTCAGACACCTCAACTTTGTGGATGGAGCAACTCAAGCGGTGAATGGAGTCAGAACCTATTCGCTCCAACAGAGATGGAGGATCAAACTGGCAACAGGACCGGCACCTCAGAGCATCTCCACTCGCCCCCTAAAGCCCCCTAAGGGTGAAATGGGGCCACCGGTGCAGAAAAACCTGCCGAGCCCTCCCCCAAATAGAAAGGTTACCTGCGTGGCCCAATCAAACATCCGGCGCCCCAAGGCCGAACACAACGCTAGGGAGGGTTGATCAGGGGCATTGACACAACTTGAAAAAGTTGGCGGGGCTAGCCCTATCGGCGGGACACCCAAAATTTGCCCCCTTTTCCCTCTCTTTTCCCCTCCAGGTCGCCCAGTCCCACCATTTTCCCCTCCGTTGCCACCCATTCCCGCCATTTCCCCACCCCACCTCTCCCGTCCCATGCGCTGCCGCCACCACCACCATGCCGCCGAAGAGGTACCAAGCTCCCCGAGCATCGGCGCCAGCTAAGAAAGGGAAGGCCGACAAGCAGGGGCCGGAGGGGATGACCAACACAGAGTGGACACTTGACATCCAATGCTGGTAGGTGGAGAACTCCAGCCGCTAGCTGAGGGAGAAGAACTTGAGCCTGTGTAGGGTGGCGGAGGCGCAGGCGGAGCAGACTCGTGCGGCTGGTGTTGCGGCGCAACATGCGGCCGCCATGGTGGGACTGGCGGTGCCGGCCTACAACACTGGGCTCCACATCCTTGGGAGCTAGACCAATGTCTCCTCCCCGTCTCCATCCAGCGTGTCACCGTCCGGCCACCCGAACACCCGCACCTTCCTCATTTCTCGCCGGGCAACAACGACTTTGACCCGCTCGACGGCTTTGACCCCAACTCCCTTGCCAACGACACCTTATCGGCCCATCTCCGCTTCCCTGCTTTCACACAGAGGCATGTCTTCTCTTAGTTTGCCACGGGCAGCTGCCACAGAGCTCCCAACCTATTCCGCACCGGCAGCAGCCAGAGCACCCCCAACATGTTTGGTGGATCACACTACGGTGACCGCGCCACGGACGAGTCCATCTTGGCCGACATGATCAACGGAAGATCCACCCAGGATTTCATGCAAGAGGAGGCCGCTGCATACGAGGAGGATGGCAGCGGCACATGGGAGGACGAGGTCTATGCGAATGCGGAGGTAGCCGAGGATGGGATGACGTGGTGGAGATACCGGTGACCATCGTGGTCGACCTAAAAGGGAAGAAGAAGGCCGTGGAGGTGAAGGGGGAGAAAAAGAAGAAAGGAGGTGGTGGACGCGGTCCCAAATGGATCTCGAGGGAGGATGAGTGCCTCGCCGAGGCTTGGAAGACCGTCAGCATAGACCCCTTCACCGGCGCCAACTAGAACTCAAACTTCTATTGGAAGAGGGTGAATGCGGCGTACGATGAGCGGTGGTTGTTGGACCCCTACTTCAAGGACTTGCACCACGACTGCAACGACTCCGGTATGTGATGGCTCAATGCACGGAACCTAGAAAAGTCCTGGTGCATGGTTGATGTAGAGCTCGTTGGGAACCCCAAGAGGAAGGTATGATGAGAACAGCAGCAAGTTTCCGTCAGTTTGAAACCAAGGTTTAATCGAACCAGTAGGAGCAAGGAAACACCCCAAAGGTGTTACTAGCTGAGCTTTGGCAGGGAACACTACCGGTGCTAGTAGCAACATGGAGACCTGCACAACACAACCACATAACTTTGTCTCCAACTTGCGATGAGGTTGTCAATCTCACCGTGTTTTGCGGAAAACAAAGGATTAAACGTATTGAATGGAAAGAAGTAATAGTTTGCAGAAAGTAAACACAAAGAAGTAAATAGTTTGTAGACTGTATGTAAAAGACAAGGACCGGGATCCATAGTTCACTAGAGGTGGCTCTCCTTACAATAGATAACATGCTGGGTGGACAAATTACAGCGGGGCAATTGACAAACATCGAGAAAGAAATACATGCATATACTAATCATCTTGACTCCTTTGAGACTTGATTGCGCATTACAACATTATACATAGACCGCCATCCAACTTCATCTATGACTAATAATCCACCTTCAGGTTATCATCCGACCCCCCTCCAGTATTAAGTTGCAAGCAACCGATTATTGCTTTACAAACTGCGTGTAAAGTAAACAATATGATTGTTATATGAACAAAGGATTGTTGTTTTCTCCCTAGTAGCAACATTACATCTAGTACCTTAGAGATTTCTGTCACTTCCCCAGATTACCAGAGGCATGAACCCACTATCGAGCATAAATACTAACTCTTGGAGTTGCTAGCATCTACTTGGCCAAGAAGCTACTAACAACGGAAAGCATGCAAGATACAAATAACAAAGACATGATAGAATCAATAATCAATCTGAAATAGCATCTCAATATCCATCGGATCCCCGCAAACACAACATGCAGAATTACAAATAGATGATCTTGATCATGAACGGAGCTCACAAGATCTAGACATGAAAGCACAAAGGAGGAGAACCAGCCATCTAGCTACTACATGGATCCGTAGTCCAAGGATGAACTACTCACGCATCACACCGGAGGCTTGCATGGTGATGAAGAAGGCCTGCAGGGTGAATTCCCCTCTCCGGCAGGGTGCCGGGAAGAGCTTCAGATTCCTCCCGATCTAGGGATGGAGATGACGGCGGCTACAGACTCTTTCGTGGATTTTTGATCGGGTACTTAGGGTTTACGTCCCGAGGGCATCTTATAGTCGGAAGGGGAGGCCGAGGGGGTGCCTGGGCTGGCCACACCACCCCCTAGCGCGGGCCAAGCCTGGCCGTGTGGCCAGGTGGTGTGGCCGGCCTCTAGCCCTTCTCCGTCTCGTATTCTGGCACTTGATGACTTCCGGAAAAATAGGCACTTTGGCTTTTGTCCCGTCCAATTTCGAGAATATTCATTTTCTGACTTTCCTGGAACCAAAAACAGCAGAAAACAGGCAGCTGGCATTGTGGCTCTTGTTAATAGGTTAGTCCAAGAAATCAAATGAAAAGTACTCCAAAGTTGGAACAAAACACAAGAAAGTGCATAAAACTAAGCATGGAACATCAAAAATTATAGATACATTTGGAATGTATCAACATCCCCAAGCTTAACTCCTGCTCGTCCTCGAGTAGGTAAGTGATAAAAAGAAAGAATAATTTTTGAGGTGACATGCACCATCAAAGACTTGATCAAAGTATTTGTAAAACATTCAAAGCTGGGATCATAGTACTTCAATCATAACATGAAAGACAAAGTTCTAGCAATAAGCAAAGAAACTATGTTGCAACATGAAAAGGCACAAACAAAAGATTCATGAATAACAATGCTTTGCAAGACATTTGTTTGTTTCACATAAACAAAACATAGGATAACAGTATTCAACGTGTCCCTCATAGAGTAGCAAATATAAATGCATGGGACACCTTCAAAGTTCATAAGAGTGACTGGATACAAATAGTTTAAAACAAGCAATATCAAGTTATGCATCAATCAACTAGTCTTGGGACAATGCACATAGAACTAATAATGGCCACTATGCTCCAAAAGTAGGTGCATAAAGGTAGAAGGTGGAGACTCAATATAATGGTGGAAGAAAGGCCTTCATAGAAGGAAGTAGGGATTCAAGTCTCATAAAGAGCTTCCAAAAATTATGGTACTTATAGCTTTCATCTCTCATTGCCCCTATGATAAGCATCTTGAAGTGATTAAGGTTAAAGTGAACAAACTATGGTGTACATGCTTGATGAAGTCTAACTCAGAAATCTCATGTCCCTTGTATACGAGGGCTGCTCCTCATGCTACTCAAGTTTAGTCACCGGTAAGTTCTTGTTATTGTAAGTATATGTGTATCATAGAGAACCGCCAACGGAGTACCCCTTGCCCGATGATACGGAAGAATCCTCATATCAAAATGACAAGGCAAGCAGACAACGAGCATCTCATCAATCTTCTTATTTACCATGGGAATATGGTGCTTTTTTCTCTCTTTCCTCTTTTCATAATCTATTTTTTTCTTTTCTCTTTTTTCTCAATATAGGACTCTTTTTTTATAAGAAGAATGCTTCATAGACAGCTCATTATGGTTACGCTACAGGTTTCCACCATGTCAGCACGGATTAGACCAGCGGCCGAGGCGTTTCTCTAACACATATACATAACTCCATGGACTTACAAGCTCCCCTTTCATTTCACACCGACAACATCCATATACAAAAGAGCATGATATCAACTAGGTACAAGTACCAAGTGCAATGTTGAAAGCGTTCCCCATGAAAGCATGGTTCTGCTAATTCCCAACAAATAAGTGCAAGCATATACAACATAGAATACACAATGGTTCAAGTTTATTAAGGGCAAGAAAAGTAAAGTGTGCCATCAAGTTCGTGAGAGCTTTAATCACTAGTTTTCTCATAACAAGTTTAATTTGGAAGGTAAACAAAAGCATGAATATACTTGGAATAGCATAAGCTATTAGGTAGGTATGGTGGACTCTTTGGAATAACTTGGTTTAGGGAGTTGGATGCATGAGTGGAACTCATACTTGGTTGTGGAGGCTAGCAAAAGACTTGGAGCGACAAACTAAGAGAGCAATAATGGCCATAATCATGCAGAGCGACAAAACATCATTGATCAAAGCACAAAGTGATACTACAAGTTGAAAACTAAAGGATCATAAAGGCTATGGTGACTTGAGATAGTCATAACATGGTGTGAGCATGTGCCAAGTCAACCCAAATAAAGCATCAAAGAAGAATACCACTATACTATGCTTTAATATGCTAAAACAACGCATGATTCATCCAAGGCACATTAAGCAATCTCAATTGTTTAAAACAAGTCATGCTACAGCAAAGAATACTAAGCAAAAGGCTAAAACAATATCAAGCATGGCATGACAGAGCATAGGCCACAGTCAAAAACGAGCTCTTTTTACCAAATAAGCATGAACTTTCCTACTCTTTTCCAAACCAAACCAAACTATTTGCAAACCAATGTATGAAAGAGGGGGTCCAACCAATTTATTCAGAAAACTAAGAAAACCAAAGCAAACGGAAAACCAAAATGAAAATGAAAAAGAAGACGCTCCAATAAAAACACAACTGTGCATGAAACAATAAAAATGAAGCGTTTGAAAGAAACCTGGGATTTTTATTGATGAAGAAGGGGATGTCTTGGGCATCCCCAAGCTTTGACGCTTGTACTTCTTGGATATTTCTTGGGGTGACACGCGTGGCATCCCCAAGCTTGAGTTTTATTCCATCCTTTATCTCATTATTCATTCCTTCCATACACCTGAAATTTTTCCTTCATACAAAACTTCACACAATCGTTATTAGCAACATTAGTGCACTCAAGATAAATAAATCTTAAGGTTCAGTTCTAACACCAAATAAACTTCCACTAGAATACTAGCTACTATAGCACTTCCCTCAAAAAGCTCAATTCCCCAAAAGAACTCAAGAAGGAACCAACAAGAAGCAAATGCAGAAAATGGCAGAAATCTGTCAAAACAGACCAGCAGGTAAAGACGAATTTTTTCGAAGACCTTCTGTTGCTCAAATCAAAAAGTGTTGAGCTAACGAAAGTTAGATAACAACCTGGGTCAGAAGCACAAAAATTCATGCCTCAAAAAGACGTTCAGAGATTTTACACGAATTTTTACGGTGAAGCACAGAAATCTGTTTCGGGACAGCAACTTTCCCAATCATTACTTTTCTCTCATTAGAGGTTACTCTTGGTACAAAAGGCAAATAAAAAGGATAAGGAGAGGTTATTACAGAGGTAATAACTTCCAACACTCATCTAAAACTTTTGGGTTATTTCCCAATAAGTACTTTTCTTTAACGCCTTTAAGTTAGGCATAAGAAGCAAAGAAAGAATTAAGTGTTCTCAAATGAAGAAGCATTAAGATCAATACCAGAAATATTTTCAACAAGGCAAGGTATATCATCCAAATAAGTTCGAGAGGATCCTCTCTCAATGCTCTTAGGTTCACTATTCTCATCAAAAGGGTTTGCAGGAACAATCCAATCAAGATTCTTTTCTATGGCATCATGTATTGCTACTAGTTTAAAGGGTATTGGTATCTTAGGTTCCTCCCCATTAGGTTCGGTTTTGTTCATCTTTTCTTGTGTACCAACAAAATCTACACATGAGCCTAGCATATTGAAACGTTCAAAAACTTTTCTAGCTTCCTTGGCAACATCATAGAACTCCTTAAACAAAGTTTCTAGAATAAAATCCCTCTTTTCAGTGTCCTCAATTTCTTTAAGCTTAAGAAACATTATTTGCATTAAGGGATTGAGGTTAACAAACCTAGCTTCTAACATGTGAATTAAAGAAGCTCTAACAATCTCATAGTTTGGAGCAAGTTCTGCAAGGGATCTATCCTCAGTATCCTCATGTTTGCTAACATGATTAAAGAATTCTTCAATATTATCTTTCCCAATTATAGAACCACTACCAATTGAAAGGTCTTTCAAGGTGAAAGTAGGGATCAAAATGGTGAGCTAAGGAAGAGGTGACAACTAAAGAAGACTTAATTTTTGTGTGTTTTTGAATAAGAAAGCAAACAAGTAAAACTATTTTTTTTGGGTTTTTGATAAAGAAACAAGCAAACAAAGCAAAAAGAAACTAAGTAAAACAAAAATAACAAAGTAAAGAGATTGGTTATGAGGGACTCCCCTTGTGAAGATGTCCTTGACTCCCCGGCAACGGCGCCAGAAAAATGCTTGATGGCTCAATGCACGGCGCCCAGAAAAGTGCTGGTGCGTGGTTGATGTAGAGCTCGTTGGGAACCCCAAGAGGAAGGTATGATGAGCACAGCAGCAAGTTTCCCTCAGTTTGAAACCGAGGTTTAATCGAACTAGTAGGAGCAAGGAAACACCCCAAAGGTGTTACTAGCTGAGCTTTGGCAGGGCGCACTACCGGTGCTAGTAGCAACGTGGAGACCTACACAACACAACCACAAAACTTTGTCCCCAACTTGCGATGAGGTTGTCAATCTCACCATGTTTTGCGGAAAACAAAGGATTAAACGTATCGAATGGAAAGAAGTAATAGTTTGCAGAAAGTAAATACAAAGAAGTAAACAGTTTGTAGATTGTATGTAAAAGACAAGGACCGGGATCCATAGTTCACTAGAGGTGGCTCTCCTTAAGATAGATAACATGATGGGTGAACAAATTACAGCGGGGCAATTGACAAACATCGAGAAAGCAATACATGCATATACTAATCATCTTGACTCCTTTGAGATTTGATTGGGCATTACAACGTTATAGATAGACCGCCATCCAACTGCATCTATGACTAATAATCCACCTTCAGGTTATCATCCGAACCCCCTCTGTATTAAGTTGCAAGCAACAGATTATTGCTTTACGAACTGCATATAAAGTAAACAATACGATTGTTCTATGAACAAAGGATTGTTGTTTTCTCCCTAGTAGCAATAGCACATCTAGTACCTTAGAGATTTCTGTCACTTCCCCAGATTACCAAAGGCATGAACCCACTATCAAGCATAAATACTAACTCTTGGAGTTGCTAGCATCTACTTGGCCAAGATAGCTACTAACAACGGAAAGCATGCAAGATCACAAATAACAAAGACATGATAGAATCAATAATCAATCTGAAATAGCATCTCAATATCCATCGGATCCCCGCAAACACAACATGCAGAATTACAAATAGATGATCTTGATCATGAACGGAGCTCACAAGATCTAGACATGAAAGCACAAAGGAGGAGAACCAGCCATCTAGCTACTACATGGATCCGTAGTCCAAGGATGAACTACTCATGCATCACACCGGAGGCTTGCATGGTAATGAAGAAGGCCTCCAGGGTGAATTCCCCTCTCCGGCAGGGTGCCCGGAAGAGCTTCAGATCCCTCCCGATCTAGGGATGGAGATGACGGAGGCTACAGACTCTTTCGTGGATTTTTGATCGGGTACTTAGGGTTTACGTCCCGAGGGCATCTTATAGTCGGAAGGGGAAGCCGAGGGGGTGCCTGGGCTGGCCACACCACCCCCTGGCGCGAGCCAAGCCTGGCCGCACGGCCAGGTGGTGTGGCCGGCCTCTGGCCCTTCTCCGTCTCGTATTCTGGCACTTGATGACTTCTGGAAAATAGGCACTTTGGCTTTTATCCTGTCCAATTCCGAGAATATTTATTTTCTGACTTTCCTGGAACCAAAAACAGCAGAAAACAGGCAGCTGGCATTGTGGCTCTTGTTAATTGGTTAGTCCAAGAAATCATATGAAAAGTACTCCAAAGTTGGAACAAAACATAACAAAGTGGATAAAACTAAGCATGGAACATCAAAAATTATAGATACATTTGCAATGTATCAGTATGTCTCACCGTTGGTCCATGATCCAGCACGCCTGCAACAAGTGGCATGGCGTCATGGAGGAGATGCGCTGGGTCCATGTCAGCGGCACCAACTACGACAATCAGGTAAACAGCCCCGGCGCCGGCAACTCCCGCCCATTTCAGACTTGTGTCCGACTTGTGTTTGTATATGCGTGCCATGATCTCCGCCTACGGCGAGGACAATGATGACAACGAGTTTAAGTTCATTCACGTCTTTGCACGGATCGAGGGGTGCGACAAGTGGACGGAGACACAGAACTCTCTCGCCAAGGCCAAGTCCAGCACCTACGACCTGGGGGTGGCGCCATCAGCGGCATCAGAGGGCCGGCCCATCGTCCAAAGGAAGGACAAGGCCATGAGGGATGCGACGCCCTCCATCGAGAAGCTACACTCGTCCATCCTAGCTTGCATGGCCATGAGGGCGGATCAGGCCACTAGGTTGGAGGAGGTCGCCGCGGCAAGGTGGGCATCGATCATCAAGCGAAAAGACATCAAGCTCGGCCTCATCAAGGCCAACATGGTGGCAAACAAGAGGAGGGGGACTTGGAGATCTTGATGATCAACATCAAAGACATGGACGCCGAGGTGAGGGCGTGGTGTGTGGATCAGCACGCCCTGATCCTCTCCGAGAACCGAGCGACCACCAACCAGAACAGTAGCCCGACACTGGCGACTACGACCCCAACCCCGACCATGATCCTCACCTAGGCCATTACCACCGTTCCGCCGCTGGCGACCCCAGAGGTGCCTCCTACCGCGGCGGATGATCCCCTCCCCGTTTGATTTTCGTGTTCCCGTATGTTTATTTTGATCGTTGATGGACTTGTATTCCAGTGACTTGCGGTGATTGCATCGCCTGAACTAGGTTGTGCCCGGTGGCGGCAAAACTATGTTTAATTTCCGGCGATCTTTTGAATGTTTGAATTTAAAATTGCGATTTTTAGGAGGCTATTTAGGAACGACTTCTGGGAGGCGGTGACCCCCGGTCGGAGGTACCTGCGCCGGCACCCCCCTAAGGCCAAACACCAAACCCGGTATAGGAAGGGAGAGTGGAGATGCTCTCAGCTAGCCAAACAAACTCACAGCCAAATCCAGCGAGAACACCCTACCCAGAAGGGAACTACCCCACTCCCGTACAAAACATCGTGGCGACCAGCGCCACAATAGAGGGTGTTTGGGCACATAGTACTAGGATAGTGCCTTGTTCCGACCAGAAATGACGTCAAGATATATGTGAATTTAGACAAAACAAAATCATTTATTTCTGAACAAATAAAGTATAATACATTGATATTTGTAAATAAAAACTAACGAGGTAAAAATGTTCTACATAAATATATAGTCGATATTTTCCTAACTAGTTGTAGACGTGTTTTATAATAAAAATACACTAAAAGTCAAAATGTGTATGAAAAATAAAACCAAAATTCTATATCTTACCTCACGTCCGACTAAAAATGCATCTGAATCGATCACATCAAAGGACCAACAGTCATAACCCAAACCAAGCTTTTAGAGCATCTCCACTCGGGGGCCCTAAAGCCTCTTAAAGGGCTATGGGGGGTCCCGACGCTCAAAATCGCGTCCAACCCGCCCCCAAACTTATTTTCGCGCCGGCGTGGCTCGTTTAGTTATCCGGCCCCCCATGCCGAACCCAATCTATATGGGAGGGGGGCAAGCAGGGGCGCCAGATGGAGCTAAAAACAACACGGGCTAGTCCTGGCAGTGAGGTAGGCGCATCCTTCCCGTCCAGGTTTCCTGCCCTTTCCCGCTATAACCAGGGCGGTGGCCATTGCAATCCACAGATTCACACCTCTCTTTCCACACCTCTTTTTCTTGCCATGGACAACCCACACTGGGCCTTTCTCACCCTAGAGGAGACGGAGACGCTGTGCGCCTCCATCTACCCATGTTCACCGGACTACCGGCTGCCCCCCGACTAGACGTTGAGAACCGGAGGGGTGCCCGTCCCTCCTGAGCCTCGCGGAAGGCCATCACGAGCCACTACTACCTCAAGCTCACGTCGGAGTAGCGGATGGATCCCAAGTGGTACCCCGACAACACCGCGACCTGGACCGCCTTCTTCGCCAACCGGCAGGAAAGAGAGCTCGCTAGATACGGGCGATGGCCCTCCTCCGGTCAACCACAACGAAGCCGACCAACGACTATGGTGGTCGAACGGGATGCTCGCCGGTGTGATACGCCACATCGTCGAAGGAGATCACCCTCGCCTGCGGTAGCCGCATTTTCAGCCTCCGCGGAGCCCCAACATAGGCGGCGGTAGCGCCCGTGTCGCCAGCCGGGGCACCCCACCTCCGGTTAGCCAGCCTCTGAGGTCGGAGGGGCAGGTGCCCCCGGAGTACGCTATGGCGGCTCGCCTGCTTGGACGCACCGGCGACCCGGAGGAGTTCCCAGGCCAGCGCGCGGCCATGCGCGCCTCTTTGGCTAGCGCCAAGGACAGCACGGCAGGCTGCTGCAGCAACTGCGGCCGTCGGTCCACGCTGATCGATGGTCTACGCTACCCACATCAAACCGTGGAAGGGCTGAGGTTCTAGCCAAGCGACGACGACGACGACGAGGATGCTAGGCAGGATTACAACTAGTTTTAGTTTTTTGTGTAATAAATAAATCGTCGAATAAAGTATTTTAGTACTGTTTTATGGGCGTACGACTGGGAGCCGTGCCCCACCAAATCGTGAACTAACCCGGCGCCCCGTACGGGCAGCGGCGGCGGGGGGGGGGGGGGGGGGGGGGGGGCAGGGAGGGGGGGTGATGCTCCTAGCGGCCGACGAATGCAGATGAGAGTTTGGAGAGAAAAATCGATCATGTGCAGCTGTGGGATAGGGAAAAAATTAGTCGACGAGGAGTCTAATTTTCATGCGTACACAAAACTCTGTAAGAAAATCTTGCGTATTTATTATAGTAAGTATTAGGGATAAAATTTATTTGATTGTATTAAGAGTCTTAAGTTAGCAAGATAGGTCAAACTCAGTTATATCATTACTCTTTTGCTTTTGTTCCTATGACAATTAATCTCGATCTTCGAAGTAGCTATCTTGACGGTCTACACGAAAATTATCTAATACTGATAACTAGCTAATTATGCTGATTGGAGGCTTTATCCACTGCTTAACATGTGTATCAACATGAAAAGCAGTGAATGATGAGGCGAGAAATAAGAAAGTAGTAACAAATTTAAAAACACAGAAGGAATGTTCGATTTTGTAGATCAATAAGTCAAACCATAAAAAAAAACATATAAAGAAGGATATATTATCACTCCATGCATAGCTAGCCTACTGAGTCATCAACCACAACCATGTCCACCAGGAGTATATCTCCATATCCATCACCAATATGGCAATATGACTCACCAAACCTGTGTCCAATAGTACACTGCAAACACAAATCAACAACATCAATCACTCCACACCACACCACTCCTTCATCTGAAACCACTGAAAGAATATCCATACGTGTAGGCTTCCCTTCTAACTCCAACCACTCAAAAACAAACACATCACCTAAAACAAATTCAACAAATCAAACTATCAAATAAAAAATCTACTAGCTTAGAATATTTTTATCTAGTTATATTTACATTGGATAAGGGGCAAGATTCAAGGAGAAGCAACACATTTGAGTTTTACATACGGCCTGGCACCTACTTGAACTATATATAACCCCCAAGTGGTAAGATTACATTTGTTGTACTCCAAACCTAACCATTGTTAATCATAGCCCTTCTAATTTTGCTACTCAAAGACATAAACAATTCATATGCTACATACGACTAGCAAGCATGGCGTGCCCGGGGATCACTGTCACAATTGTTCAGCCCTTCTTCGCATCCGAGCCCCCCAGGATAGGTTCTCTTCAGAATCCTTCCCCGTGCTCCTCTTCTTTAGCTCAGTGATCTGGCCTTCCCAAGATGTCCTCCATCTGGACTTCTCTTCCAGCTCCTATGGTATGGTTCACCCGGACAGCAAGTTAGTGAGGAAACAAAGGAAGCTCTATAAAGTCATAACTTTGAAAAGGGTATAACAAACAATGGTTGACAATGGCCATTGAAATTCGAACATGATGATATAAATAAGATATCACCACACATAGCTCACTCCTGTAATTTCCATCCATACATGTAAGACAGCAACCTTTAAATTATTGCCCACACAATCTTATGGATGAGATACATGAAAACGACTCATCCTTATCCTTTACAACAACACTGCTCAATCGCCCATATAATTATATATATGCATATACTCCCTCCATTCAGAAATATAAGACATTTTAGCTTTGTGAAATGAATGTATCTAGACGCCTTTTAGTGTATAGGTTCACTCCGAATCCTTATGAACTTATATACTAAAAGACGTCTAGATACATTCGATTCACAAAGCTAAAACGTCTTATATTTCAGAACGGAGGGAGTACTTTGCTTGACATGAATTCATATAGGATGGATAGTTTTGTGTTACCTACAAAAATAAGGGATAATTTCTGTAGTGCCTATCGTGTGTGTTTAATTTGGGTGGTGCCTCAAGCTTATGGAAAGGTCAAAGATCTGTAGTGCCTATCGTGTGTGTTTAATTTGGGTGGTGCCTCAAGCTTATGGAAAGGTCAAAGATAGTCCTAAAGAACTCAACGCCTGTGTTTAACATTCAGTCAGTCTTAAGCTCAAATATGTGTTCCCTGTCATCAGATAGTTTGATACTTCTCAATTAATCATCAATCAGCCATGTGCTAAATCAGGCTGGAACGCACATGCACGAATTGCTAAATTGCAAGTGTCTGTATTGAATTGAATTGACTAGGCCGGCCAGCACAGGGTTGCAGAGGTTATTTAGTATTCTTGAGGATTAGGCTAAATTGAAGAGAATTTTGTTACAGTAGAGAGTCACACAGCATTGAATTGAAGAGAATTTTGTTACAGGCATTGAGGACGTATGCGAAAGGGAGCGAGAGATAATAGAGTGGGGGGTTGACTATACCTGGTGGTAAAAGGCGGAATTGGAGGCGTGTCGGCGCGCCGCGGGGTCGAAGGCGAGGCGGCAGACGCCGCGGGCGAGCGCTTGGTCGTAGCTGCTGCGGCGGCCGGGGTCGGAGAGCGTCTCGTATGCCTCCTGGACCTGGATGAAGCGGCGGGTGTGCTCCTTGGCGGCGTCCGGCGGGGAGACGTCCGGGTGGTACTTGCGCGCCATCCGCCGGTACGCCGCCCGCACGTCCTCGAAGCTGCTCCCCTCCGGCGAGATCCCCAGCAGCTCGTAGAACGTGGGCTGCGGCGGCGCCGCCGTCCGCACGCCGCCTCCGGCCGCCGAAGCTGCCCGCACGCGCGTCGGCGTGCGGCGAGGAGGGGGCCGGAAGACGGGGTGGCCGGCGACGGCGGCCGCGGAGGAAGTGGTGAGGTGGGGCATGTGGGCTTGCTGCGTCATGTGTGTGGCACTTGGATCTCCAGACTGCTTGCTCTGATCTTCCGTGGAGAAGATATAGAGCGAGGGGCCCCCTTTCCTTCCCTTACGTGTCACTGGCTTGTGTTTTATGGCGAATGATTTCTCGACCTGAATCCAAGCAATTTTTGTGCTGTGGATTCCTTGTTCGATGTGAAAACACAGGTTCAGAAGTATGTTCCAGAAGTTATGCATGAATGGCTGTAATTTGTTTTCTTTTTAACTAGAGAAAAAAATGGTCCTAGATATATGCTCCTCGTTCCTTTTCCTGCACACAAACAGGCTTTGGACTCTTCTAACTGAATAAGACTTGCATCCATAAATTTGAAAAAAACCTCAGGAAGAAGAGAAATAGTTTTGATCTTTGGGTCGATGTAGACCGGACGCTTCGCGGAGCAGACGTGTCAACGGTTGGCAACTCATTTTCTCAATTTTCGAAAATCCGAACGGTTCACTCCTTATATATTCCCATGATATTTCCTCCATGTCTCTTACGTCGGGGGCGCGTCGGCTCTCGGCTCATTCCGCAAACCGCCACGAGCACGCGAGCGAGGAGCAGCATGTATCACTCCTATTCTCACCTACATGCGAAGTGATGAGACATTCCACCTTATAAGTTGATATAACTCTTTTTTAATTTTTTACGTGAAACTAAATTTTATCTTCCAATCTTTTTGTCATACGTGAGCTATCACCAAATTATACTGACATATATATGACATTCGATACATATGGATTTTGAGATTTAGGTAAATCTGAAATCAAACATGAGCGAAAAGGATTAGTCCATTATATCTATAACCATCCCATAGTGAGGCACATTGGCACTAGCCATGTGCAGGTACACTGACAAGATGATGATGTGGCAGAGCAGACATGCGAGGGGGCGAGCAGAAAGGCTGCACTACGGCCAAACCTTTTAATACAAATGCGTTGGGACAGTGTAGGCGGCTGAGCCAGATTACGTTTCATCTTGCCGATGGGTAGCTCGGCGGTGCCACCTAATATGGTTGGTACGAAGGTGAGCCAATGCGATGAACCAGTAACCGTTGCATGTTGTAGTGTACGCGACGTTGGTATAACATTTATGAAAGTCATCTTCAGTAAATATTACATCCCTTAGAGTGGTACAACAAAACCATTGTGCGTCCAACTATTTATTTATTCCTTGATAACAACACAAGAGCAATAAAATCTTCGACATCCTCATCAGTCTAACGAGGATTCACTATTACGGACAAATTTAAAAGCACTAGCTTGAGATTCAACAGTATTTCTAAGCTAAGTACCATTGGAGCGTTGCAATATTATTGGCTATAATTCTAGGTTGCTCAGCCCGACTATGTTATGCGTGCAGATCTATTCTCCTAACTCTATGTCTTTTCCTCATCTCCAAATTCTATTCCATAATTTACACCTTTAATGCCTCCAAAGAGATTGGGTTCCTCGTGGTATACTTTATCTCCTATTATATCTTTTGTAGTGGATGAGTCTTCGGTCATTGATATACCTAAGCAAGGGTTTTAAGAAGGTAGGATTGAGTACGAGCGCACTCAGCAAGTTCTGTAGTGGTTGTTTGATATATTATCTATAACCGTGGATCGATGATCCTAGATTTGTGCACGTTTTCGAAATCGGTTTCTTAGAAAAGGTAAGTTTTAGTTTTTTAGAAAATCTATGACTGTCAGTCTTCACGGGTTGTACAAGACTATACAGAGTCTCTTTTTCACTGCATTTGCAATCTTTTTTTCAGGATAGAGAGTAACACGTCACATTTCATACACTCTCGAGATGGGCATTACTTTTCCCACAAATGACCTTAAGCTTAAGTGCATAATAGGGTATGCCTTCCCGTTCAAACTTCCTTGGTTTCAGGCTCAGTTAAGGATCCAAGCCAATCACTGTCCTTCACTACGACCCTGTAGTCCACCCTTTATAATGATTTTTGGTCATGGGACCTATGCCCAATTACTATCCCTTCAAATATCCCAAGTCATTATCCCGCAATACGTAATAGGGACGTTACGGAAAAAGGTACAACTGACTTTACCATCTAATAACGGAATTTGTTGTCAGTGCATTTACCATGGCACACAAACTATTGACTATATTTGTTGTTTATCCTATTATATCTTTCCCGTACACTCGAATCTCCACCACATGATTTACCAATCATGCATATCATCCATGATTCCATTGTCCACCATTACAGAATTTCCGACTATCCTAAACTGGTAATCCATTCTTTATATTTATTATCAAAATAGTATTTGCTTTTAGGTGCAATAGATAGGCGATATTTTCGAAAGGATTTTGCTAGAAAATATTCAAAAGACATATGAAATTTCCCTTGCAAAGGTTATGCAAGTATGGTCTCACAAGATATATGCAAGAGTAAACTTGCCTGGTAACTACTCGTTAGCTCACTTTGGGTTTTCTATGGTACCATGTACTTCGGGTTCTGAAAGAAGCATCATTGTACGATAAGGACATTATTTAAAAATCCAAATGCATGCTTATATAGGTAATGCTTTATTTATGTTGATTGATCCCTTCTCTTAAGTATTAAGTGTTTTATGATTATTTAAAGTGAATTTGGAATTCAAAAATATTTCACTTTAGAATTTTCATATTTATTTTATTTTAGAAATTACATATAGATTTCACCCTTAGGATTATGATCTCCATTTACTTTAGAATTTTCCTATCAATCAAGGAATTAGGATCTGAATCCCAAATATTTAAAGGTTCACATTTTTAAGGTTATCACTTGATTTTGAGGCATTTTTGAAGTATTTTAGTTACTTGAGAATATTTTTTCTTTAAATTTTGGTACTCTTGAGAATTTTCACTCAACATATTTTTATTAATTCTAGAAAAATAGGATTTCTTATTCCTTGTATTTTCCTGATTTGTAATTATTTCAACATAGTTTTCTTATAATGCATTTTGTTTTATTTATTTACTCATCACTTGATTTTGTTTGAATTTTCATCATATTATAACTATTTATAAAAATTTACTAAAAATACTTTTTAGATTCTATTCATTTTTTACTATTTGAAGGTATTTTTATTTTATTTTTCTAAAATATTTAAGGGTGTTATTGGTTAATAGGCATCTTCCATATATGTGAAAAGAGCAAAATTCCGTTGGGTCCTGATGCATGTAAAATGCATACATGAACTTTCTAGTTTATTGATACATATTTCTACATATTTGCATCATATTAGTAGTTATTATCGATGTTCTTATTGATTCCAGGGATTTTCTAAACAATCACTTCTCCTTTGGTTCTAACTCTGTCTGGCAGAATATACCTTCTATTAGTATTATCTATATTACAGGAGCTACGATACTCCAAAAAGTGCAAGGTCAGAGGCCACAGTTCAAAATTTTTGAGACGCATCCAACAAGCCAAAGAAGGACCAGAGAGCTTAATGGGCTTTAGACTAGGGCCCATGGTGCGTCCACCCAGGTAGGGCATGCCACCTGGGGTCTTTTCCCCTTCGGTCATCTGATTCGCCTCTTGCCCACCAACTTTTTTTGACCTAAAAACTCTCTATATATAGCCCTCTTGGCCATCCTCAACACATACGAAGGCAGAGATCGAAAACACTAAAACAGAGAGTTTGCAGGCCACCGTTGGCAGAAGATTAGAGGGGGAACCGCTGCTAGAATCGCCTCCGATCGCCTCTCCTCCTTAAAAAACACCTCCTCATCACTCTCCATGATGAGAGGGGAGTAGTCTACCCACTAGACTACGAGTTTGTGGTGGTAACTTGATCTAATATCTCTATGTATCATCATTATGTATGATCATTGTTGAAGTCCATATGATATGCCTTCCATGATTGTGGATCTATCTATGTAATTCCTATGGTGGATATTGTGGTATGAGATAATACTAGTCATGCATTTACCGTTGTGTTGGATCTGTTATGTCTTGTGATACTTGGGAAATATTATATGATGCATGTAATGGTTTGATCTATGCAATATGCCTTGTTTACCATGTCATGAGGTGTTTGACACCTCCAAGTGGAGGTAGATGAGAGAGATGTGGTAATACACACAACAAATAAATCATTGCATTAGTGTTTCGAGTGTTTTTCATGAATAAGTATGATGTATGTAGGTAATGGATGGCCGAGTGATAGTGGCATATGTATCGAGTGACACAATGCAGCCAAACATCTAGAGGTAAAAAGGGAGAAGTATGATGTCTGACGTGACAACAACCAACACTAGCCTTATTACAAGGGTAAACAAACAACACAAATGAGTATTTCTTCCAACTATGTGTTCTAGGACATGTAGTCGCCATAAAGTTACCATTGAAACATGACAATTGTGTGTACATTATTATCTATAACCTGATCATCACCATAGATGGAGAGATACATGATTGAGTGGACCCATAAACGCATGTCCATTATTCCTATAAGAGAAAACATTTGTCTTGTCCTCTTGTGTTGAAGAGGATTGGGACAATTTACATTACTATTTTATTGCACTTTACTTCCTTGTATTGTATCAACCTCCATTATTTCTTTAAATTGTTTAGTGCATATACAACAAAAACTTGTGACACTTTAGTTGTAGAGAATAAATAACTTTTCCTTGTTGCTCCTACGGATCGATACCCTACTTCCACATTGATAGATACTACAGTGATCCCCTTCTCTTGGGGGTTATCAAGTACCTTTTTGGCGCCATTTGCTGAGTCCCCGCAAGGAAGCTACAGCCTCATGATAAGGTCATCCGTCCATGCGAAAGGAAGATGATCCAGCTGAATTCTTCGTCCCATTTCAGATCTCATAGTTAACACGTAATATATGGTGCTAGAATCACTGATGTCATGGGTTATTAAGTCCTAGATGTTTTGCAAGTGGAATCTTAGATTTCCCCGCAATTCGTAGTATTTATCATCATTTAGGATGATAATAGCATTTCATTTTTTTGGAAAATAACTATTTTCTGTCTCTTTTAGAACATAGATGATAACACATAATTTTCAAATACTTTCATAAAGACTCTTTAAAGGACATGAGCAAGTGGTGAACTTGCCTTGTGACTACAAGGTAGTGAAGTCGGATACTTCCACCTAACCTTGAGCTTCGGTTTCTACAGAAAACCATTATTGCCTGGTAAGGATAATATTTAAAGAAGCAATATGCAATGCATAGTAATGTCATGCCATGATTTGTTTTCTTTCTTTTTTGCGTGTTTTACCCACCTTGTAAAGGTTTTAGGTGTTTTTTAATTAATAAAAGAAAAGCATTACTTAGGAATTATTAAATTCCTATTATTTTGATATTTAATATTTTTATACTAATTAGTATTATTCAAAGAGTTTAAAAATGAACTTATTTAATTTTTATCTCTTTTAAATATTTAACTAAACTTCCTTTAAAAAATAAAACTTTATTTTTTATCATACATGATTTATTTTTCAAAAATACAAACTAGTATTCTTCTATAATAGTACTTCCTTTTAGAATCTTAAGAACGAATTTTATTCAATTTTAAGTATTTTGTATATTTTTATAAAATTGCAGAAGGAATATATATATATAGATTTAAGATAAATAGTAGGCTGCCCATGGTGGCCACGGTGCATACCCTTACCACCGTCTGATCTGATAAAGGGAGCACACGGTGTTAGGGAGAGAGCACACGGTGCATATCATGACCAGTGGTAGAAATGCATGTAACACGATTGTTTAGCACGGGTGGCGGCTCTAAAATTCACATACATACATAGCGACAAAACACATATGTCCAACATCGGCTGAAATTTTGGTGGCGAACACACACGGACGCGGCTGCATGCATACATTCAAAGCGGCAACATACATGCATGATTGCACGGTCGATACTCTCCCGTGTACCATTAGCAACCATGTTTTACACATGCATGTAACTAATGCTCACGACTACGGATTAGATTTTGTTTTTATGCATAGACGCATGTGATCTCTCACTATAACACGCATGCATATTAGCCGTTGTCCATAAGTGTTTGTAGCTTCCATCGGTTATAGCAGATCTCTCACAGGGGGTGGGTATACGGCTAGCGGCTGCATGGAGCATCCATGAACGTACGAGGCTCGCGGTGTAAGTATATAAATGGTGGAGTTAACTCCGTTTGCCACTATCAACATGCAAATGAAACAAGGGAGCACATGCACCATAATCCGACGGTGAATAGGGTGTGCACCGCGGCCACCCCGGGTAGCAAATTCACGTCGATAAATTTAATAATAGATCTATATTTAATTTCTTAAACTTACTATCTAGTATTTTTTATTGGATAGGGGATATTTTTTGATTTCATAAATATATTATTTGTATTTTTAGGATTTTTATTTATTTTTCTAGAGCCTAATTTATCTTAGGGATATATTTGTAATTATGTATTTTATATAAGTCCTTATTTTAAAACACGGGCCTGGCCCACTGGGCTGGCCTGGCCCGACCCGACCCGCTAGGGCTAGACAATTGCCCCTAGGTAGTACTGGGCTGCCCACAACCGGCCTAGTACCATACACTCGCTCACCCTCTTCTCTCTTCTCTCTCGCGTGACGCCCTCTCTGGCCGCTCGATGTCGCCGCCGCCGCCACAGTGATTCCGGCCGTCCTAGGCCGCCGTGGCTGTTGCTACGGTGCAAGATGACGTGGATGTTGCCGCTGCTCGACGCTGTCCTGCTTGATCTAATGCTGGCGCTCTCCACTAACCGCGTTGATCCCACCTCGTGGCTAGGGTTTGGGTCCGCCGTGCTCTGGCGCTCCCTCGCTGACGTTGTGGTACTCCCTCGTTGACGCTGTGGTGCTCATGGCGCCGCTCTTCCATGACCACCACTGCCGTGTGCAGGCGCGGGTTGTAGCGCTCCCCTCGGGTGCTCCCCGTGCCGCCACCTCTCTGTCGCTGGCCACCTCTCTGCTTCCTCTTCGATAATATTACGAAGACTATCGTCGTATTGATGACAAGTACGCCATGAGGGGGTCCTCGAGGTGTGCGGAAGAGAGGGGGGGTGAGACGTACGGTATTCCAGGACAGTGAGCACACAAGTTTACCCATGTTCGAATCCGCCGGCTTTGGACGGATCCTACTCCTGCTAGCAATCCAGTAATACGGCAGAGCCGGAATATGGGTTACAATGGTATCGCCTGTGCGAGTTGAGGGTCTAAAGTATTGGGTGTGCCCTAAAGGCTCTCCCTAGGACGACTTATATAGATATCCGGCCTAGGGTTTACAGGAGAGATCAATCGGGCTACGACTAAGAGTTGGTTACAGAGTACATCTTGAACTACAAGTAACATTATGGGCCCAAGTCAGTAAGTCTTCTGGGCCTTCCCGTAGCCGGATTGGACTCCGTCTTCTCTCCCGACTGGGCCGCCCGTGAAGCAAAGCTCTAACCCGAAGTGGGCCACCCTGGTCAGTGAGGAACTATGAGGATACCCGGAAAGTATATCCCCAACAACAGCCCCTGGAGGCCTCCAAGATCCAAAGTCGGATTTTATCATCGTCTAGCTTGATCTTCGGCTTGCAGAATTTTGAAGGGTTCTTGAAACTTTACAAAAATACGATCCGGGTCTTAAAAATAAGTCGGACCTATCAATTAGTTACTCGGATTTTCTAGCTCGATTTTAAACTAAGCCGGAACTTGGTTTCCACGCCACCTGACACAAGCATGGTCAAGTCATGTCATCTGACAGGCGTGCCGTCAGCACGACCGTTGGTGGGTCCGCAGTTCGTGGAACCGAGGCGCCGTTTCAATGCGAGCGTGGAGATCGAGGAGACACAATCATCGCGTGGGTCCTTCTCGGTTCTTTCCACGACGCGTGGCGGTTACACTGTAGCATGTGCACGAATCTTGGCGCAGTTAGGTGGATATAAGGGGTTTGGATTTCTCCTTCTCCTTTCCACCAGTCTTTGCTGTTTCCTTTCCTCCCAATCCTCCTGCGCGCTCAGAGCTCTCTCGTCCTCCCCCCACAGAAAACTCCCAGCGCCGCCGCTTTTAGGTCACTTTATCACCGGAGAAAAATGGCTTCATCATCTTCTTCCTCTGGTTTGGCGGCGGCAGCGGCGGCGGCGTCGGCGGAAGCAGCTGCGGAGAAGGAGAGCTTCCGGGGAATCTGGATCCCCTGCGCCCTTGACGAGGACGGCCTCAAGAACGTGGAGAAGGAGGGGCTTCTCGCCGCCGACGACTAGCGGAGTGGCTCCGACGAAACCGTCCCCAACCCGCGCGAGGGCGAGCGTGTCCACTTCGGTACCCATCTAGATCGAGGTCTGTCTTTTCCTCCCTCGGAGTTCTTCTCCGAGGTGATAGATCACTATGGAGTTCAACTCCACAATCTTCCCCCCAATTCTCTTCTAGAAATGAGCGCATATGCTGCGCTTTGCGAGGGCTTTCTTGGCATTAGGCCGAGTTGCTTCTCTTCCGGTACTATTTTCATGTCCGGAGAAATTCTATCACTGCCGGTGTTCCTTACATCACCGGCACCATTAGCTTTTCTGTTAGACGAGACCGGTCATATCCCAAAATTTCTGCCAGTGACTCGGTCAAACAATGGCCAGCCACTTTCTTCTATCATAGGGATATTCCGGCTCCCGATAAAGCTACTACTTTGCCGGCTTTTGTCGATAGAGCTGCCACGGCCCAACCTTCCTGGGACGAGGCTGCTCCGGCTCTCACCGACGATCTGATCCTCGCTAAGAGGCGGATCGAATATCTGATCAAGCACATGGGTCTGAAGGGATCCGACTTGGTCCAGTGCCGGGTCTCACGTCGGATCCAGCCACTTCAGTACCACGGGGATAGACTGATGCATTCCATCATGTCTTCCAAAAAAGACTCCCTCCGCATCAGCCCCAAATCCTACACCACTCAAGGCTACATCAGCCAGATCAAGTGGCTGATCAAGGAGCGGATCGAGAGGAGGATTCCGGAGATTTCTCTGGATATATACACAGCGGAAAACCCCGTGGTGCCGGTAAGCTTCCATCAATACACCTTTTATGTGTTTCAATCTCTAAGTTATATACTGCAATGCTGATATGTTTTCTTGTTTTCAACTTGCTGACCTCCCTGAGTTGGAGCTTGCTCCACTCGAAGGATATCCTCCTGAGTTTTCTCAAGAGACTGAAGTGGTCCCATTGCCGGACCTTGCGCTCAAGAAGCGCAAAGCTCCGACAGTGGCTGTTGGCACAAAGGAAGTGCCTGTTGTGAAGAGGTAACTTTCATTCACAATTTCCACCTTTCTCGAATTTCTTTCTGAGATGTAATGTTTCCGACTTTACTACATTCTCAGAGCAAAGCCTCTTATCAAGGGTAAGGGGAAAGGGATTCCTGCGAAGTCCCTGCGACAGACGACGCTCACCATAGCTTCTCTTGTTGTGGCTCCTCCAACTCCTGCCCCTCAACCTTCTGCTACTCCGGCGATCATTCCTTCTATGGTGGTCGTAGAAGATCCGGCTCCTCCAACGGAGCCCGCGATCCTTGGGTCGCAGACTGACGTCACCGTGGGTGCGTCAGCTGAAGATAAGGGTGAACCCTCTTCGGGTAATGATCCCTCAGCTAAAGTCTTCGCCAAAAACCTCCTCAGCAATCCGGGACTTGCCAAGTTTGGCCTATCCCGAAAATCTGCAGAGGAAATCCAGCGGCTGGCCAGGAAAGTCCTGGACAAAAGCCATCTATCCCCTAAGGAGGAAGTGCAAGAAGCAGAGGACGTCAAGTTCTCTGACCTTCTCGCTCAAGTCCGCCTTCGCGACGAGAGGATGAGGACTGGCGAGCTTCCAACAGCCCCAGTAATCCCTCTTACCCTCGCCGAGAAGGTGGCAGCTGAAGTGAACACGGGTTTAGACAAACTCACCCGCGAGCAATATGTAAGTCGGAATTCCAACTCTTGCTTTTACATTATGTTATATCATATCCTCTAGCCCCCAAGCATGAAGTAGGATATAGAATCCGAGTTTGTGCTTCATTAGGATGCCAAAGAATGAACTAGTGTAGCCCCCAAGGCTCGTGCTGATATTTAGCAAAAAATATTAGCCCGAGTCTTAAGTAGCTTTCTGACTTTGGGTATTCTGACTTACAAAAAGTATGTTCCTATAACCAGGAATTATTATCCAATGTCTGTGATAAGCAGAGAGAGATCAAAGCTCTTCGGCTTAAAAATGCTGAGATCAAGGTAGCTAAGGATGAAGCCGAAGGTAAATCATTTCGAGATTTAAACCTTGTCTTTTGCTTTTTTAATGTCGAATTTTTCTGAACTGTTGTTCTTTTTGACTTACAGCGTTGGTGAAACAATCTATCGCTATGATTGAAGAGGCCGAGAACCTCAAGACCCTGGTGGTGGAGAACAAGGGACTCCGCCAAGAGCTGGATAAGCTCAAGGCAGATCATGAAAGGAGCATAGCTCAAGTCCTGGAATCCTCCTCCATGGCCATCGAAGAGCGTGATCGCAAGATCGCTGCTCAAGATAAAATTATCTCGGACCTCAAGAATGAGCTTGGCAGAGAGAAGGATATCTCCGAGGCGCTCCGGGATGAACTCCAGAGTCTTTGGGAGGAGAAGACCAAGATTGATGATGTCATTCTTGGTATGTTCCATCTGTCTGACTTATCATTTCTTCGACTTTCATCAATGTCGAATTTTTCTTGACTTGTTTTGTGTATAGGTCCTCTGAACTTGACGGACTCTTCCTCTTCCGAGCCCCGCACCCACCGGCTTACCCAAGTCGGTGATCTTTTGCATGACTTCCGCCAGTCTATTGAAGACATTGGCGAGTCTCTCAGGATTCCGGACGTGCCAAGCATGTCGGATTTTCAGGTGCGGGACAAGGCCAAGGAGATGCCGCAGCTTGTTCGGGACTAGAACATGTCAGACGCGCGGACTGCTGCGCAGAACACTCTCACCATGGTCATGAGCCACCATGGAAACATGGAGATATGGCAAGTGACCAGAGGGTACTGCAAGGTAGACGAAGACGGCCAGGAGCAAGACCTTCAAGCCATCATGCATTCCTGCGCCGGATATGGGTGCCACGTAGCTGATCTGGCCAGCTAGGAGATCCCCTTCTTCACCCGCGTAGATACTCCGCCGCCTCCTCTAGAAGAAACCGAAGAAGTTTCCAACGATGAACGGACCACCTCGGATCCGGACATCTCAGAACGATATCAAGGCGGAGTAACCAGCGAGCCGACAGCTACTTCATCTCCTCCTGCATCATAGATCAGAAAACTATGTATTATTCTAGAAAGACATGATGCGTTTTGTAAATATTAAGTACTATTGACTTTTGCTAGTGCTAAGCTTTTTACCTATTCAACACTTTTGGCTTTTGAAATTTTTGCGTGCCTGAAATGTTCACATAAGCACTTGAAATTTTCCGTCTCTACTTATCGTTTATCTGGCTTCCGCCTCGTCCCTTTAGTGAGACGGCTAAACCTTCAGTCGGAAACTTTGCCGAGCAATGGAGCTCAATTGCTAAACCAGTTTAAACTCGGAAACAAAGCCGGCTTCCAGTACCAACAATTCACTACTCGGAAGATACCCGCATCCAGCAATCAGACAAATAACCCAAGTAAAGACTAGAATTTTTTAGAGTTATACCTGAAGGTAGCAGTTTTAGAATCGGAAATCTAAACCAGAACGAACATGAGCATAAAGTACTTTCAAGCATTCTGGGATTTTCGACTATGACATGATCATTTAGGAAATAAGATGGTAAAAACTTCTCAGAAAAACTTTGAGGTAACCAAAACTTTTATTTCTCACAGAACATGTACATATGTTTGATTACAAAGAAGGATAAACTAAGAATAAAGGGACGTAGCTGAGCAATATTCCACGGTCTGTCTAACTCATCCGGATATGTACTGCCTCCAGCTCTCTTTCTCTTCTTAGTAGCAGGTCTTTCTTTGACTGGCCTCATGTCAGTTAAGTAGTACGATCCATTGTGTAATACTCGACTAACTAAAAAGGGCTCTTCCCATACTGCGGAAAGTTTGTGCTTTCTTTGTTGCACAAGCCGAAGAACCAAATCACCTTTATTGAAAGATCTAGTTCAGACTCTCTGGCTATGATACTTGCGTAACTTATGCTGATAGGCTGTAGATCTCATTTCAGCAACGACGCGAACTTCTTCGACTAAGTCGAGATCATTTTGTCGAGAAATCTCGGCATCCTCTTCGATATACGCGGCCACTCTAGGAGAAGTATGAATTAAATCGCTAGGAAGAACTACTTCTGCACCATAGACCAAGAAGAAAGGTGTGTATCATGTTGACCTGTTCGGAGTTGTTCGTAAACTCCAAATTACAGAGGATAATTCCTCTGCCCAAGCCCCCGCAGCACGTCATAGTGGTGCTTTGAGTCTTGGTTTCAAGCCTTGTAGAATTAAACCATTTGCTCTTTCGACTTGTCCGTTAGCCTGTGGATGTGCGACTGACGCAATGTCAAGCCAGATATTTTTCTCATCGCAGAATTCAGCCAATTCTCCCATGGAAAATTTACTCCCATTGTCCGTGATAATACTATGCAGATAACCATACCGGATTATAACATCCTCGACAAATCTTTTGGTTGTTGCTCCATCACAACTAGTGACAGGTTTAGCCTCGATCCACTTTGTGAATTTGTCCACCATCACTAAGAGGTGAGTGAATCCACTTGGGGCTCGTTTAAAAGGTCCTACCATATCAAGCCCCCAGACCGCAAAGGGCCATGTTATAGGTATTGTTCGTAGCTGATCAGCCGGAACATGAGCTTGCTTGGCGTACTTTTGGCAGCCTTTGCATGTCTTGACTAATCGTTCGGCATCTGCCTGAGCTGTAAGCCAGAAAAATCCATGTCGAAAAGCTTTTGCCACTAAAGATTTGGCTGCAGCGTGGTGACCACACTCGCCTTCGTGGATTTCCCTTAAGATTTCCACTCCTTCTTCCGGAGATACACAACGCTGAAAAACCCTAGAAACACTCTGTTTATGGAGCTCACCTTTAACAATAGTATAGGCTTTTGCTCGTCGGATAATCTGTCGGCTCAGTACCTCTTCTTCGGGTAATTTTCCATCTACCAAATAATTGAGGTAGGGTTGAGTGTAGCTGGGGATTATAGCCAGAACTGCTATCAAAGGTGAGTCGGATTTGGTCGGATATTCCTCATCTACTCCCTTTATCGAGGGAACTTTGAGCTGCTCTAAAAATGCGCCATCCGGGACCTCTTTCCGCGCAGAGCCTATTCGAGATAGTGCATCTGCTTCCTCATTTTCTGCTCGAGGGATGTGTTGAACTTCAAACCCCTTGAACGATTTAGATAGATCATCCACGACAGCTTTATATGCTGCCATGTGCTTATTTGCATTACAAATATCTGAGACTTGCTGAGCAACAAGATCCGAATCTCCATAACACATCAAACGTCGGATGCCAATATCCTTAGCAATCCGGATTCCATGCAGCAGTGCTTCATACTCGGCAATGTTGTTTGTCGTTGTGAAGTGGATCTGCAACACGTATAAAAGTTTATCTCCTTAGGGTGATTTGAGCACCATGCCAGCCCCCGAGCCCCCTCGAGCCTTAGACCCATCGAAAAAGAGGGTCCAATATTCTGACCCAGGAAGGACAATGTTCTCCTTGCTCTCTGTCCAATCAGCGACAAAGTCAGCAAGGATCTGGGATTTGATTGCTGTCCGGGGTTTGTACTCAATATCGAAAGCTGCAAGCTCTATGCCCCATTTGGCGACGCGTCTCGTAGCATCGCTATTGTTGATTATATCTCACATGGAAGCTTTGCTCACCACGGTAATTGGATGCTCCTAAAAATAGTGTCATAACTTACGAGATGCTAGAAAAACACCGTAAGCCAACTTTTGATAGTGCGGATACCGCTGTTTTGATTCTGTCAGGACCTCGCTGACAAAGTACGTCGGACGCTGCACCAGGTGTTCCTGATTTTCTTCTGGTCTCTCCACTACCATAACGATACTGACATCCTTTTTGTCGCAGCAATGTAGAGCAACATCGGTTCCTGAGGTTCCGGCGCTGCAAGGATAGGAGCAGATGAGAGTACTTTCTTCAGGTCTTGTAGTGCAGCTTCAGCTTCGTCAGTCCAGACAAAATCCTTGGTCTTCTTCAGGAGTTTGTATAATGGTGCGACTCTTTCACCAAGCCGGCTTACAAATCGACTGACCGCAGCAATGCAACCAGTTAATCTTTGTACTTCCTTCAGGCGAGTTGGCCTGGAAATATTAAGAATAGCCTTGATCTTGTCGCGGTTCACCTCTATGCCTCTTTGAGACATGATGAAACCTAAAAATTTTCCGGCTGGTATTCCAAAGAAGCATTTCTTCGGGTTAAGCATGATGTTGTATTTTCGTAAATTGGCGAATGTTTCCTCAAGGTCGGAAATCAACGTTTCCTTCTTTTTGGACATGACCGCGATATCATCCACGTATGCATGTACATTGCGTCTGAGTTGATCATGGAGGCAACACTGCATCGTGCACTGGTACGTAGCTCCTGCGTTCTTCAGCCCAAAGGGCATCGTAACAAAACAGAAGGTTCCGAAGGGGGTTATGAATGAAGTTTTGACTTTGTCAGATTCCTTCATCCGGATTTGGTGATAACCGGAATATGCGTCGAGAAAACAGAGGAGTTCCGAGCCTGCCGTAGAATCGATAACTTGATCAATTCTAGGCAGAGCGAACAGATTTTTTGGACAAGCCTTGTTCAAGGCAGTATAATCAACACACATCCTTAAATCAGTGGTGTCCTTTTTAGGGACCATTACAGGGTTGGCCGACCAATCAGTATGGATGACCTCTTCTATGAATCCGGCTAACTCGAGCCGCGCTAGTTCCTTAGCTATTGCCTTACGCTTTTCATCACCAAACCGTCGTAAGGACTGTTTGACGGGTTTAGCGTTCGGGTTTACATTTAGAGAGTGCTCGGCAAGTTCCCTAGGTACTCCGGTCATGTCAGATGGCTACCATGTGAAGATATCTTGATTTGCTTGGAGGAACTTGACGAGCGCGCTTTCCTATGCGCTACTTAGGCCTACGCCTATCTGGGTCACCTTGGAGGGGTCATCATCCTTCAACGGTGTCGTCTTCGTCTCTTCTGATGCCTTGAACTCCGGATTTGGCTTTGTGACCTCCTTCTTCGCTGCGGCCATCTCGGACGGATCTATGCTCTTCTTGATCTCCTAGTACTCCTGGGCATGCAGCACGGCTTCGGCAAAGGCGGCATTTCCATCTTCACACTCTCACGCCTTCTTCAGGTCTCCCCTGATGGTGATCACGCTGTTGGGACCTGGAATTTTCATCATATTGTAAATGTAACATGGACGAGCCATAAAAGCCTAGTAAGCCGGACGTCCGAATATAGCGTGGTATACGCTCTTGAACGGGACAACTTCGAAGGAAAGTGCCTCCGTCCGATAATTCTTTGGAGTTCCAAAAGTAACATCCAAAGTGATCTCTCCCAACGAATTAGCTTGTCTTCCTAGGACAACTCCGTGAGAGATCACAGAGCTATGGTTCAACTGTGTTTTCGAGATCTTCATCCGGCGTAGCGTTTCGACATAGAGAATATTGATGCTGCTACCACCGTCCATGAGGATCTTGGAGAAACCATAACCGTCAATAAGTGGATTGACGATTAAGGCGTATTTTCCTCGCCTGTGTAGTTTAGGCGGATGATCAGCATGATCAAACATGATTGCCACTTCCGACCAGTCCAGATACTGAGGGACAGCTAGAACTGTTGCATTGAGCTCGTGGAGAACTGCTTTCTTGACCTTTGCTGGTTGAGATCCGTGGAAGGCGACGTAAGTGTCCTTCTTGGTGGGAAAAGTCTTCTTCCCTTACGACTTGGGATTTGAAGCATCAGCTTCCTCCATGTCGAAATCTTCCTTGGTCTCATTGTCTTTTTCGGGATTTTTCTTTCCCTTCTTCCGCTTAGCTTTGTAGCCCGCGGTATCATCTCTCTTGATGTCATCATTAAAACGACATTCAGCGTTGGTGTGGGACGAGTCCCCATTGGCGTCTAAATGATGCACACATGGGTTATTGGCAATGTCGGCCCAAGTGTAGGTTTTTCCAAGTTGTTGCTCTCCTCTGCCTTGGACCCTTAACGTCCCACGGCCACGCCCGCGGCCTCCGCCACGTCCTCCAGACCCGAAAACAGTAGTGACCACTGCTGTCTCCGCGTTGGGTTTTTCTTCCGAGGTATTTTTGCGCTTCTGAGCTTGTTGCTTTGGTTGTTTTGCCGACTGAGGCACAACCAGGGCATTGAGTAATCCCTCTGCATTGTCGTCAACATATGCATACTTGCTCGCTGTTTCTATCATCTCTCCCAGATCAGTAACCTTGTCACACTTTAAGCGATGGCGCAGTAAACCAATTGGGAGACCTGCGATGAAAGCTTCAATCGCAGTTTGATCGTTTACTCCTTCGCAGGAGTTTTTTGTGTCGATCCATCGTCCGAGATAATCCCGGCAAGTTTCTCCGGCTTTCTGGGTGCAACGCTGTAGATCTCCAACCGTATAGGGCCTCCGATATGTGCCTTCGAAATCCGAAAGAACGCACTTTGCAAGTCATACCAGTTGTAGATGGTGTTTGCCGGAAGTTCATTGAGCCATGCTCGTGCCGTCTTCCGCAACATAAGTGGGAGATATCGGGTTGCGACCAGGCTGTTTTCGCCTTTAGCAATGCAGCAAGCTTGGAAGAAATCCTGTAACCAGGTGTCTGGCCGAGCAATGCCGTCGTAGGCTTGGATATGTCTTGAGATAGCAAATCCTTCCGGGAATTTTGTAGCTCTGATGCGTGGTCCGAAGCACTTTGGGCCCACGTACACGTCGTCGTTTTCATAGCGCCGAGCCTCTATGTTGGAGTTGATCATGTGCCTTGCGTCATTCGGGGATAGAGATCGTCCCAAATGTCGGCTGTGGCTACGGTGCCTTGGAGCCGGACTTTGGCTTCTGCCACCACCTCCTCCGCCATGTCGTCCTCTTTGACCTCCTTGGGGGCCGTTGTGATAACTGTGTGGTGGAGAGAGTGGTGCAGCTGGATAGTTTCCGGCTGATCGCCGGCCTCCGTCCGGATCGTCATTATTCCGGTTCCGGAGAGGTTCTTAACTATGACGAGCCCCCTGCCGGCTTGTTCCAGCGTGGTTTCCGTCGTTTTCGTCCGTCGTTCCCACCATGGTGAGGCTCAGCCGGATGGCTCTCATGTCTAGGAGGTGGCATTCTCTGATGATCCTCCTCCCAACGTTTCTCCTTATCTTCTCCCTTTCGATCGTTGAATTCTCGTCGGGGAGGATTCCTCGGATTCAGTGCAGCGATCGCGTCTTTCTCGGCTGCTGGAGCAACATTGCTCTAGTTATGTGTAGGTCTGCGATGCTGTCCCGACGATCCGGTTCTTGAATAATTGTCTTCCCTGCGTTCGGGGTGATGGTACTGGGCCCGAACGTAATGGGATCTTACATCAGCCCATGCCGGATCTGTGCAAAATTGGTCAGAATCCGAGACCAGTTTTTGACTTCCGGACAGGGCGACCTTCTGCTGCTCCAGTCCCTTGTTGAGTAGCTTGATACCCGAGCGTATCTCCTCTGGCCCTGGATTAGCTGATAGAATTTCACGAGCTGCCACGGTATTTTGCACTGGTGTTGGGTATACCCAATCTCCGTTGCTATCCTTCCGTGGCTTCCCCGTATCATCTCCGAAAAGGACGGCACGGACACGTGGGAATTGGTTGTCATCTATGTGACCCTTCCGTGTCTTCTGATGTAGACGGGACATGTACTCCTTGGTTGACATGCGCTTCTTCTCCACCTCGATGTTTTTGGCTTCATCAAGGAGTTTTTGACGACACGCTTCTAGGGCCTGGGCCCTTTCGTCCAGCTCATCTGCAGTAAGTTCTGCAGCTGTAGGGATAGGTGTGGTTAAGGCGGCATTGATGAGTTTACGCGCACCTTCAGTGCTCCATCCGAGTCTTCCTTGTATTCCTCGACAATCACCTCCTCTGTCAGAGGGTCTTTTGTCGGGGTCTTGTTCTTCTTCTTTTCCTTCTTGGAAGCACTGGTAGCAAAGACGGCTTTGGGTCCGTTTCCCGGAGTCAAGCTCTGATCGGTACTTTCGGACATCTGGACCTCGGGATTATCTCCGACGTCCATGTCATCCTGCACTTTGGGAGAGTGTTCCCCGGATCCTTCATCCATGGCTTCTCCTTCTTCTGCAGCTTTGGAGTTGTACTCCTCTTCATATTCCGCGGAGAACTTTCGGAAATCTGCCGATGTCATAGATTCATCCAAGGATGCGAGAATGTCGGCGTTTGTTCCAATTGCCTCCAGCACCGAGTCGATGTTTTCTCTAGCATCGTCAGAGCCGGATCTGGATCCAACATATCCAACGAAGTGCGATGCGTGCTTCCTGAGGTACCTGCGGCTTTCGCGATCAACCATATCAAAACTTTTAATGGTTTCGAGGATTGCATCTGCGCTAGCGCCTTGCAGTATCATACGTCTTAGTGTGTACCTGAGGAAAGGCCTGTTTGTCCCGGCATCGTCAGAGCCGGAATTAGCGTCGTTGATATGCTCCTCCTGGATTTCGACTTCCACGGGTGGGTCGATCTGGGATCCGGCTTCTCCAGGGAGATCCACTCCAGATTCGACTTGGACCGTGAGGTCTTCTCCAGGATCGGATTTCTCCACTATCTCCACAACTGGTGCGGGCTGGGTGGGATTAGGGTTTCCTGAGATCCAGAACTCTGCCGCCTCCGCAGACAAAGGGGACCCAGAAGATTCTTCTACCTCTATCATCACCACTGGGGTGGGTTGGGCAGTTTCAGCGAAACCGATGTAAACATCGATCTCGCCAAAAGACATGATTGTATATGCAGTCACGGCTTCCCTAGCCGGAATCCAAGTCTCGTCGAGAACGATGAGAGGGACGTCGCTGGCATAGAGGATGCGACCGACGGCGATGGTCTCGCCGATTCCGATTCTTGCAGATTCCGCTCGGAATGTAGATTCGAAGCTCACTTGCCCCACGGTGGGCGCCAACTGTCGTCGGATTGATGACAAGTACGCCATGAGGGGGTCCTCGAGGCGTGCGGAAGAGAGGGGGTGAGATACGGTATTCCAGGACGGTGAGCACACAAGTTTACCCAGGTTCGAATCCGCCGGCTTTGGACGGATCCTACTCCTGCTAGCAATCCAGTAATACGGCAGAGCCGGAATATGGGTTACAATGGTATCGCCTGTGCGAGTTGAGGGTCTAAAGTATTGGGTGTGCCCTAAAGGCTCTCCCTAGGACGACTTATATAGATATCCGGCCTAGGGTTTACATGAGAGATCAATCTGGCTACGACTAAGAGTTGGTTACAGAGTACATCTTGAACTACAAGTAACATTATGGGCCTAAGTCGGTAAGTCTTCTGGGCCTTCCCGTAGCCGGATTGGACTCCGTCTTCTCTCCCGACTGGGCCGCCCGTGAAGCAAAGCTCTAACCCGAAGTGGGCCACCCTGGTAAGTGAGGAACTGTGAGGATACCCGGAAAGTATATCCCCAACAAAGACCTCGAGTAAGTGCTCTAATCTCCTCTCTATGCTCTACCTTGCCTCTATCCCATGCCATGTGGTCACTTGCGATGGATTTCCCCATTTAGGGTTCATCCCTAATTTCTAGGGTTCATACCCCCTAAAATGGTGATTTAGCATAGCTCTAGGGTTAATCTTGCCTATGCTAATCTTTTGATGTTGATCTATTGGTAGTGTAGTGTCAATCTCTGTTGAGCATGTTTGTTACTATGTTCTCTATAAGAGAACACTCTGCTGATCCAGTTTTGTTACCCTATTCTCTGTCATAAAATTCTCTGCGAAAGGATGATTAGATTAATGTGGATGCCTAAGTGGTTGTGTCTATGGATTTACTCCTATGGAATTAAGTTGAGATTGATCTCCGTACTAATACTTGGTTAATTACTTACTTGTGAAGTACTGATATGTTTAGTCTCAGGATTTAATCCTGATATAGTGTAATTCTAAAGTTACTAGTGCTAGTCCCTGCTCTGTGATTAATAAGAAGAGGATTTATTAAAATATGATTCATATATACTTATAGGAAAGTGATTCAACTTATTGGTTTATGTATAGTGTGGCCTAGTGATAGACAGTGATGATCTTTACTATCCTTTCTAAAATAAAGTGTCTATTTATGATTCCTAAATCATTTCGGAAGATGATTATCTTTGTTGGAAAGAATATGCTTGAGCTTGTACTCAAGCAGATTTGAACCTGCTAGGTACAGAGGTGCTACCCTTCTGGGAATGTGCCCTATACCAGCAGTTGTGATATGTATTTATCTAGTGAAATCTAGATCATAGGGTCAATGTTGTTGGTTTGAGACCCTCCCTATGTAAGAACACATGTATAATCTGGCTGTTGATTATATGCTGTCTGATATGTTCACTATCATGTGCTTGCAAGAGAATGAATGTGTAAGATCAAAAATAATTAAGTCAAAATGTTGGGATATACCCTGGTATCCTTGTACTGATGTTGCCTTCTACTTCTAGTTTGTGGTAGCCTTGTATTTATGCTGGCTTCCTCTTGGCCTGGTTTTGCTCCTCCAGGTGGTGTTGCTCCTATGTGACCTTGCTGTCCACCTAGTACCTCCCCCTCCTCAAGTCACCATCTTTGCTGGTGTCCTCTTGGGTTTTCTGTGGTGGAAAGTGATTTGATCTAGTGATATTGTTGCAAGATCTGGTGCTGTTCTTGTGCTGTTCTTGGGTGTGCCGGTGAGAAACTGTGGCTGGGTTCTCTTGTGAAGTGGATAGCAAAGCTGGCTTTGCTCTATGCTGTTGTGATTTGAACTACTTCCTTGCTCTCTGCTGTCGACACCTCAATGCATGCATTTAGGTGGGTGAGCTGCTTCACTGTTTGCTTTGGCTATGGATGAGATCAAGTAACTATGGTTTAACTTCCCATCCTTTTACTATTACTCCATTCTGGTGAAACTTGCCACTTCTCTATTTGGCTAAAGTTGTTTGCTTAAAAGAACATATAATGCACTTTGGTGAAACTTGCCCCTATCAATTACTCTATGATGTAATATGAACAGTGCACTTCACTGTTCACCACTTAGAGTAAAACTAATCAACTAACACTTTATTTCTTTTTTGAGTGGTTTATCTTATTTTTCAAGAACAAGGTCTAGATGCTCAAGGTTTAGTATAGGAGTAGATAAGTAGTGTAGGTTCTCATTGTAATCTTATTTCTATTTGCTTTATAAAGAATCTTGTAATAGTATTCCTTTGATTTAGTAAAGATTCATTTATTTAGACTCTATTCCTTATAATAATCTATTTGATGTAATTTTCCATTTGTAATCTTATTATGGAATAAAGATAAGAAATAAGAATTCATTTCTTATTGGATTTTACTTGTCTTAAATTCATATTGTTGTTTATTATATCTATAATATAATCAAGCAATGTTAATACATATTTTTGGGAAACCAATTAATGATTCTAACTTCTGATTTTCAAAGATTATTCAAATGATTTGAATTTCAAATGTGAATACAAAATATCCCCCCCAAAACACAATAATGCCTAAAGGTCATGTCAAAATTTATAGCAATCACCTCATAGAGCTATTCCTACCTCTATGTAGTGAAAGAAACTCTGATCACTTTAGGGTTTTTGTTTGGCAAAAAATTTACCCGTATTTTATAGATGAATGCATGCATATGCACAAATTCCTATTTCTACCCTTCGTTGGTTCCTAAATGCTGGGGTGTTATAGACTTCCCCCCTTAAATTAAACTTCGTCATAAAGTTTCCTGTTGTGTACCTGAATAGTTCTAGATATGCTTCCTTTAAGTCATCCTCTTTCTCCCATGTAGCCTCTCTCTCTAGGTGATGTTCCCATTGTACTTTGTAGTATTTGATTGCCCTGTTTCTCAACCTTTTCAAGTTCTCTTCCAGAATTTTACAGGGTTTCTCCACATAAGTCAAATCTTCTTGTAACTCCATTTATTGATGTGTAATTGCATCATCAGGAACTTTAAGACATTTCCATAATTGCGTGACATGGAAAACATTATGAACTTGAGCCAATCTTTTTTGGTAACTCAAGAGCATAAGTTATTGTTCTGTTCCGACTTAGTATCTTGAATGGTCTAATATATCTTGGACTCAGTTTTCCTTTGACTCCGAATCTCTTAACTCCCTTCATTGGACTTACTTTGAGATATACCATATCCCCCACTTCTGGATTCCACGATCTTCGACTTTGATATGCATAACTCTTCTATCGACTTTGAGCTATCTTCAACCGATCTCTAATAGTGTCGATGATATCTTGTTTTTCCTTGATATAGTCTGGTGAAAATTCCTTGCTACTACCAGGTTCATACCAACATATCGGTGATCTACATCTCCTCCCATAAAGTACTTGATATGGTGCTGCTTTCAGACTACTTTGATAGCTATTGTTGTAGGAAAATTCTGCCAACGGTAGATGATCTTCCCACGAACCTCCAAAATCTAATGTACAAGCTCTAAGCATGTCCTCTAAGATTTGATTGGTCCTTTCCATTTGGCCTCCAGTTTCTGGATGATAGGCTGTAAGGAAATCTAACTTAGAGCCAAGTGCTTCATGTAATTGTTTCCAAAATGCTGAAGTAAACACATATCCTCTATCTGATACAATTTTCTTGTGTACTCCATGCTTACTTACTATCTCTTTGACATAGATTTCCACTAACTACTCGGCATTATCTTTTTGATTTACCGGGATAAAATGTGCACTTTTCGTGAATCTATCCACAATCACTCATATCATATCTTTCCGCTTCGGTGTCATGGGTAATCCTGTGATAAAATCCATACCAATTTCTTCCCATTTCCATTCCGGAATTTCTAAAGGTTGTAATGGTCCTGCTGGACTTTGATGTTCTACTTTTACCCTTTGACAAGTACGGCATTCAGATACATACTTTGCAATATCCCTTTTCATGTTATTCCACCAGAATAATTCCTTAAGATCCATGTACACCTTCGTACTTCCTGGATGAATTGAATATGGTGTTTCATGTGCTTCTCGGAGGTATCACCTCTCTGATCTCCGGTACATCTGGTACACAAAGACGGTTTTGGAACCATAAATATCCATAATATCCTAGGTGAAAAACTGATTTTTGTCCTTCGGAAATTCTTCTGATTTCTTCAGCAATAAATGGATCATCAAGTTGATGTCGATAGATCTCATGACGAAGATCACTGCTTTGCTCTTCTACAACCCTCATGGTAGCTAAGCCTACACGAACTTATGTCCTTAAGAATTGTATTTCTAACCTTTCCAAATCCATTTGCAACTCTTTTGGTAATTCTCTATTGATGGGTTGAGTATCCGTACTCTTCCGACTTAAAGCATCTGCTACTACATTGGCCTTTCCTGGAGAATAGTTAATTGTAAGATCATAATACTTGATCAACTCCAGCCATCTTTTCTACCTCATATTCAACTCCTTCTGAGTAAAGAAATATTTAAGACTTATGATCTCTGTATAGTTCACATCTTGCTCCATAGAGAAAATGTCTCCATCTCTTTAAAGCAAAGACCACTGCTGCTAACTCCAAATCATTAGTTGGGTAGTTGACTTCATGAGGTTTGAGTTGTCTAGACCCATAAGCAATTACCTTGCGGTCTTGCATTAGTACACATCCTAGTCCTTCTTTAGATGCGTCACAATATACTTTGTAATCTTTTCTAGTTTCCGATATAGCTAGGATTGGTGCGGTTGTTAATCGGGTTTTCAATTCCTGAAAACTTGCTTCGCACTTCTCATCCCATCTGAATGGTGCATTCTTTCTTAGCAATTTGGTCATTGGTCCAGCTATCTTGGAAAAACCTTCAATGAATCTCTGATAATAGCCTGCCATGCCTAGGAAACCTCGAATTTGTTTCACATTGGTTGGTGCATTCCATTCCAACACTGATTGAACTTTGGACGGATTTATGGCAATTCCATCCTTACTGATTACATGCCCAAGAAATTCTACCTTGTCCAACCAAAATTCACGCTTGCTAAATTTAGCATACAGCTTATGTTCTCTCAAGATTTGCAACGCTATCCTCAAATGATCAGCATGCTCTTTTTTATCCTTAGAGTATCACTACAAGAAAAGTTTCCTTCCGCAACGACTTGGCCTGACGGTCGTCGTAGAAGGCGCGTCTTCCACGACGAAATTCTCGGCTCAGCCGTGGCCAATGGAAAACTTTTTTTCTAGTTTCGCGGCCCTCTAGTACGACGGATCTGCTAAAAACATGGAGGAAGCTCGGCTGGCGCGTGGTAGAAGCAAGATTTTCGTTTCCTCGCGCGATGTTGACTCTCCGAAGTCTTTTGAGGCATGTGGGTCCCGAACGTCAGTGTCTCTAGCGGACCATACTTTTTGGTCGCGCCTCCCTAATTTGAAGTCGATAATGTTGCTCGAGGCGTCTGCCGTTTATTCAGGCTGCTAGGTCCCACATGTCAGCCTCTCATTAGAAGGATCGTGTGTATGATGGAATTTGTTTCCTTCGCTCGTGCTGCCCTATTCCGAAGTTGATAGCGCTGGTCGATGCATCTACCGTCTAATCAACCACCTTAGACCCACATGTCATCCTCTCATTAGAAGAAACGTGTGTATGATGGAATCTTTTCCTTCTCTGGCACTACCCCGTTCCGTGTTGATAGCGGTGCTCGACGCATCTACCTTTTAACCAACCTCCTGAGCCCCACATGTCATCTTTTCATTAGAAGAAACGTGTGTATGATGGATTTTTTCCTTCGCTCGTGCTGCCTGTTCTGAACTTGATAGCACTATTCGATGCATCTACCGTTTAATCACGATGCTGGGCCCCACATGTCACCCTCTCATTAGAAGAAACATGTGTATGATGGATTTTTTACCGTCTGTAGCGCCTTCGTATTCCGAACTTGATAGCTTTTCTCGCTGCCTCAGCCGTTTATTTAGGCTGGTGGGTCCCTTATGTCAGCCTCACATTAGAAGAATCATGGGTATGATGGAATTTTTTCTTCTCTAGCGCTACCCTGTTCCGAACTAGATAGCGTTGCTCGACGAATCTGCCGTTTACTCACGCTGCTTGGTCCCCCATTTCAGCCTCTCATTACAAGAAACGTGTACATGCTGAACTTTGTTCTCGCTCGCGCCTTCCTGTTTCGAACTGGCTACGTTGCTCGATGCATCATCTGTATAAGGTCGCGCTACTAGGTCCCACATATCAGCCTCTCTATAAATGAAACGTGCGTATGATGGACTTTGTTTGGCCATGTCCGCTGTTTTGACCTTGGCAACTTGCTGGGTCCCAGATGTCAACCATCTCTGTGCCGGAAACATGTCTATGCTAGGTCCCAGCTGACAACCTCTATTTGAAAGAACCATGTGTATGTTGGACTGATTTTTTGGGTCCCAGATGTCAGCCTCAGAGTACAAAAAATGCTCATAAAGGCCAAATTGAAAAGATTCTGGGCTAACTTGGGGCGAATTCCCTATTCGTCATGGCTTATATTCCATGGGCTCACTCCCAAATTAAATGGGCTATGGTCGGTGGCCACAAGATCACGAAAACGCTGAATTAGAAGGTATTGGGCTATGCTTGGGGCTGATAGGCTAATTTCATGGGTTATGCTTGGGCCTGCTGGGTCCGACATGTCAGCTTCTCTATAAGTGCAATGTGTGTATGCTGGTCTTTTTTTCGGCCGCGTCCGCTGTTTTCACCATGGCAGCCATGTGTGGTCTTACTGTTGGGGCCCTTATGTCAGCCTCTCTGGCTTGTTCTGGCTTGTGGGTCCCTAATGCAGCCTTGTATGTTCTGTCTGGTGGGTCCCCAATGCGAGCCTCTCTGTACAAGTATTTAAACTTTTGTTTTGAACCCACCCTCAAAACAAACTCTAGGGACACTGCACGATGGTGGGTCCGTGATGTCAGGCTCTCCATAATGCGATATTTCTAGAAGAAAAAAAATGAAAATCCAAGATATGATTCGAACAAAAGACCTTCAAATCAAATAAACGTAAACTGAGTGTGTTGCCACTACAACAAAATATTTATAGAATAAATATCATTAAATTTTTATTAGTACTACAATTTATGTATTAGTCTTCTTAAAAATATTTCGTGTGTCTATGTTTATCTCTTTTAAAATATAAAAGGGCAGTGCTCCTGGCATCTCAATTTATAAAATGCCACATAATGTAGTATTTTCTTAAAAACATGGGTAGGCAGAGTTTTTTATTTTGAGAGGTGGGGGGCAATGCCCAAAAGGCCGAATTAAAAAGAGTTTGGCTATTCTACATAGGCTTCTCTACATGGGTTATACTCTGTAGGCTATGCTCCATGGGCTTTATTCTCAAATTTTAGTGGGTTGTGCTCAGCAGTCCCCTGACCCCTAAAAGGCCGAATTAATATGTTCTCGGCTATGCTCCATGGGCTCCTTTCTCAAATTTCACTGGGCTATGTTAGCAGTCCCCTAACCCCGAAAAGAACAAATAAAAATGTTCTGGGCTAAAGAGAGGCCGAATGAGCTACTAGATTTTTTCTCCTGGTTAATAAAAATGGCATTGTGATGTGCTCGGCCGGATTCGAAACAAAAAACCTCACAGAGGGAGGGGAAAAGCGATAATTCTTTTTGGCAGCTATTCATGTCAAAATTCAGCAGTACAGAATAAGGTAGAAAACTTATCAATAGATTTGAAGTTCATATTCAGGAGCACTTGACCAATTCTGTAGCATTTCAAAAGTGACCAATTCAGTAATACAAACAATGAAATACCATAGAAGTACAAAGAGAACCAGTTTTTGTTTCAGCTCTAAAAACCTTGTCGTGTGATCAGTTTGTCGTTTTCACCAATAACACTCGACCATTGGAGCAAGCAAAACTGACGATCAAGTCTGCTTTGAGTACCTTCTTCTCACATCAAGGCCAGTGTGTCCCCCATATGCAACCCAAAATGCCCAAGTCTCATCTAGATTGTGACACGGCCATGTACAAGGGCGACGAGCACGCGTCCATTTCAAATTCAGTAGCACATGACAGATGCAGAAGCAATTTAATGTGACCGATTCAACGGTGGCAGAAAATGACCAAAAGAATTGACAGATTCAGCAACGCTGACATTGAAATTCAATGGATGTACAACAATGTGGCAAAGCCAAGTTTCAAAAGGAAAGTGTGACCATGCATTTTCTCCACTCGATCTGAATAAGTCCAAGTACATAGTTATTACTACAAAATAGATTAGCAGTAGCCAAACTCCATAAAAAATAATTAGTAGAAGTGTAGAACTGCAAGCTTACACTAAGCTAGGAACCACTACATGTCCCATCATACATACTCGAAGAAACGAGAATGCTTTAGCGTGTCAAAGTGCTGGCCGGGCTGCGCCCTAGATTTCCTGCCTAGGACGCGTCTCTCGTTTCATTGTCGCCTGTTGGCCTCTAGGTCAGCAGCATACATGTAAAATTCATACGACAAACCAGGAAATTCAGGATCCTTAATTTCGGCAATTCCAATTACGAAGGGACTATGCCACCAACATAAACTAGCTAATTAGGACAACATTACATACACTCACAGTAGGATCATCACAAGAGGATTAAGATGTGATATCTCACCGATGAATCTTGTCCAACGACAGGTTTAGTAGTATGCCAGTAAAAGACATGAGCACTTCCTGCGTGGCATTGGCCGGCGATGGCCTAATCGCTGTCTCGGGTGACCTCTTTACTATAACCTGGTTGAAACTAGTGAACAAGACCAACGACCAAAACCTCACCTTGTACCACGGCGATTCGCACCCTACTGACCTGACCGGCCTAACAGACAGGAGCAAGTCCGTGCTATGCCCGTCAATTTGGGCGACGAACAGCTTGCCCTCCTTCCCGATGCCGATGACCTTAGCTCCGAGCGAGCCCGGTGCACGAACCGGCACAGACGAGTCCGATTTCTTGGGGCTATATCTGGGCACTGTCATCGAGTGGGAAGATATGAGGTGCTAGACGAACACTTTCTTGACGTCAGTGAACTTGCATCCTGGCTCCATGCAGACACACCGGCGATATTTGCATGCGATCTTGTGGTCGTAGATGTCCTTGTAGGAGACCAAAGTCCAGCAGATGTCGTTGGGGCATCTACTACCTTTTTCGCCAGCGACTTGGCGGTACAGCTCCTTAGAGCATGTGGCCAGCCGAACAACGCTGGTAGTGTCCAGACGCTTAGCTATTTCATTGAAGACGTCGTCGCTGACCTTCATCGAGATGTTGGTCAGCCGGTTGTGCCTCGAATCGACAACCATCATGTCCGAATGATTGGGGGCAAGGGTGGATCTATGTATGACTATTGGGCTTATTTGGAAGAGAGGGGTGGTGGCCAACTGCTTCACCGCACCCGGGGATTGCTCCACTGCACCCGGGGACTGCTTCACCGCACCCGGGGACTGCTCCACCGCACCCGGGGAGTGCTTCACCGCAGCTGGGGACTGCCGCGTCCAGCCTGGAGGCTGCTGGCTCCGTTGCTTCGCCGGGTCGACCACCAGACGGATCCGGCTTAGCCATCCGCGCAAGGGTGAACCTGCTCATGTAGGCGGTATACGCCATCCGGGAAAGACCAACATGGGCCAGGCCGTTCATGAAATTCCTGGCAAGCGGGGAACTGCCCGAAGAAGAGGTAGAAGCAAGGAAGGTGAAGCAGAGCTAGCGCATGCACCATCATCAACAACAAGCTCTACAAGCGCAGTGTTGGGGGCATTTATCAGCGGTGCATGAGCCGGGAAGAAGGAACCCGACTATTGACCGACATTCACCAGGGTGAGTGTGGCCACCACGCGTCATCACGAGCCATAGTGGCAAAGGTATTCCGCCATGGGTTCTTCTGGCCCATGACACTGGAAGACGCTGAGCAAATCGTCAAAGCATGCAACGGTTGTCAGCGGTTGAGCCAGCAGAAGCACACTCCGTCTCCAGCACTCAAGACAATTCCCATCACCTGGCCATTTGCCGTCTGGGGGCTCGACATTGTCGGCCCTTTTAAAACAGCCATATCCGGCATGCCACACTTGCTGGTGGCGGTGGACAAATTCACCAAGTGGATAGAGGCAAAGCCAATAAAGAAGCTAGATGAACCAACGGTGGTCAAGTTCTTCACAGACATAATCACACGCTTTGGCTACCCCAACAGCATCATAACCGACAGCGGCACAAATTTTGCCAAGGGAGCTTTCGCACGATTCTGCGGAGATAAGGGCATCCGCCTGGACCTGGCATCTGTGGCTCACCCCAATCCAATGGATTGTGCGAGCGAGCAAATGGCCTAGTCCTAGCCGGAATCAAGCCCCGGCTGATCGAGCCACTAATGCAATCCCCCGACTGCTGGATTGAGGAGCTACCGGCTGTGCTTTGGAGCCTTCGCACCACGCCAAACCGGTCCACCGGCTACACTCCTTTCTTCCTCATCTACAGGGCGGAGGCGGTTATGTCCGTAGACATCGAGTTCATCGAACCCCGCAAACTTCTTTACACAGAGCAGCAAGCCAAAGAAGCATGGGAAGACAACATCGACCTTCTCGAAGAAGCACGCGAGCTGGCCTTGTCTAGATCCGCCATCTACCAACAAAACTTGCGCCGTTACCACACCAGCTAGATCCGTAGCGTCTCGTTCCGTGAGGGTGACCTGGTACTGAGGCTGGTACAAGACACCAAGGGGATGCACAAGATATCTCCGCCTTGGGAAGGCCCATTCATCATTAGCCGAGCACTGCAGAATAACTCATACTACCTCATCGACTACCGCCAGCCGGAAAAGAACAAGATGGATCGCTCAGGTGAAGAAACTGAATGCCCATGGAACGCGAGCCTGCTTCGCCCCTTTTACACTGGAACAAGAAGTGTATGTATCTTACCGTTATGTAATGAACAAGCATGGGAGCCTAGACACAGTCTCGGGGACTCTGCAATAAATTAGCAAGTCATGCTGCACAATTTAGTTTTTCGGCTGCATTGTTGTAACCCCGATTGGCCCAGACGGCTGCGCGACCCACGCGGCAAAGTACTGTACGCGGTTCCTAGGGCTTCCTTTTTAGTTCCGGCTGCAGACCGCAAGCCAGGTGACAGATCTGGCAAGAGCAGAACGCTCGAAGGCCCCTACACGAAAAAGCCACGAGGAAAACAAAGACGTCTAGATGTCCTGGCTGCGCTCGCTCGCCCAAGGCCAATGACCCAAACCCGAAGTATCATGCAGTACGCCTATTAAGCTACCCCTTCGACTCCGGCTAGAAGCCAGCAAGGGAACAACATCAAAACTGGCCAATGCTCACTGAGAAAAGGGCAAAGAAATTGGATTTGTGCGAAATAGCAAAACTTCAAAACTAGTGAATCTACTAAGATTATAGTTTAACTTGCATCTGTTTAACCAGGCAAACAACTTGTTTGTTTCTATGTTTGCATGAGCCAAAGTTCCACGATGAACACCCAAGCCAGAGGCTAGTAGCTTCCAGGCGGCAGTAGAGCAGGTCAAGGAGATTCGACCCGGATGTATCCTCCAGCCAGCCCGAACCTCGGGGACTACACCCTATGGCCACAAACCTGCAAATAGACAACATCATAAAGGAGGTTCGACCCGGCTGTATCCTCCAGCCGGCCCGAACCTCAGGGACTACACCCCGTGGGTGCGCTTACGCGCCCCCCACACAGAAAAAAGCATGTAGTAAATGCAAAACAGAAATTGCAAACAAAAAACCAAGGGAAACTATCAAAAGGGAGGCGATGCTCCCACCAGAGTTCAGTAACAAGAACAAAGACGATTGTTCCACAGCACAAAGAAAAAACAGGTTCTTCATCCACAAATACTCCTGGCATATGGGGGATCAGGTTTAACTAGCTGGCAGAGGGGCCGGAGGCACTGGCTGGGGCTTGGCTGCTGGAGGCGACGTCGACCGAGGCGGTCCGGGGTGCAGCCGAGGCTTTAGTGGGCGGCACAACCGGGTCGTGGTGATACGCCTCCATGCCAGCCAGGTCACTGAAGTCCCGGTCTAGCTGGACGAAGCTCCCGATCTTCACGCCAGAAGAGCGGATATCAGGAACCTCGGCATGAAGCTGATCGTAGTTGGTGCCCTAGCGAAATCTACGGGAAAGGCTCCGCAGATCCCCATCTGGGTACCAGCACTTCAATAGCGCCAACACCATCTCTGCACCGCCACAAGCCGCCCATTCTCGAGCCACATCCATAAGATCCGGAGTGCCTGACAGCTTCCTGGCCAGAGCGTCCATGGTGGCCGGCTGGACGGTGTCGGGTGATGACCCACAAGTATAGGGGGTGTATCGCAGTATTTCCGATAAGTAAGAGTGTCAAACCCAACGAGGAGCAGAAGGTGCTGGCTAGTGGTATGGATCAGGAATTCTCTGGAAATACTTAGCAAACGGATACTTAGGGTTTTTTGATAAAGCAAGTAAACAAAGTACGGGTAAATAAAAGACAGTAGGAATAAATGCAGCAAGTGGCTGAATCCTTTATGCAGCAAAGGACAAGCCGGTTGTATTACTTAAGATGACCAAACATTCTCGAGGACACATGGGAAGACTGTCAAGTGCTTTCGCTTCATATAGTTGATTAATCTTCTCTAGCTTGCTAAGTGTTGTGTGGGTGAACCTGTGCTAATGTACCGCCCCATCCAAGACTAATACATACTTGTGATTATACCCCTTGCAAACATCCGTAAGTACAATAAAGTAATTAAGGTAGAAACCTAACCACAACTTTAAACTCTAAGACCCTTACGTCCCTTGTGCAATGGTTTCCTAACGGGGGTTCAGGTTTCTGTCACTCCGGCAACCCCTACGATTAGTAGCCAAATACACAATGCATTCCCCTAGGCCCATATAGGTGAAGTATCATGTAGTCGACGTTCACATGACACCACTAGAAGAAGTACACCACAATTTAAATAAATAACAATCTATTGAATCTTTCTCAACACAACTCCACTACTAACAAGACTTCTCCCATGTCCTCAAGAACAAAACGAACTACTCACAAGACATCATATGGATCATGATCAGAGATGGAATAATGATGTATAACAATCTGAACATAAACAATAATTCAATGGTTCACTCAATAGCATCAACTACAAAGAGTAATCAACACCGGGAAAGTTTCCCCTATGAACTAATGCAAGATTCAACCCAATTGTTACAGCAATATGGAGATGGTGATGAGGGTGCTGATGGTGATGATGGTGGTGATGATGATGATGATGATCCCGATGAAGTCCAGCTTGATGGTGGTGTTGATGGCGACAATCTCCCCTATCCGGGAAGGAATTCCCCCAGCAGAAATCTGTCTGCTAGAGAGATCTTTCTCTCTTGGTGTTTTCCGCCCCATAGAGGCGGCGGAATCTTTATGTGGTCGCTCCTCGAGTCTTAGGGTTCCGGGAGGATAATATACGCCAGAGGGGAGAGGCTGGAGTGGGCCAGGGTGGCCACACCAGCTCCAGGCGCGGCCTAGGGCTGCTCGCGCCAGGGGGTGGTGTGGGCCCCCTATGGCCCATCTCCACTCCGTCTTCTGGAAAAATAGGATTTTCCGTATATTTTCCCGGATTTTCTGATCTTCGCGAATTTTGCCTCCAAACAACACATTTTCCATCAGAATCCTGACTGCAGCGGTCCATGCTCCAAAAGTCATCAACCATGCAAAAACAGATGAAATAACATAAGTATCACCTCTCAATATTAAATATATCAATGATTAATAGTGAATTAAGACATAGAATAGTGATGCAAAATGGACGTATCAACTCCCCCCAAGCTTAGACTTCACTTGTCCCCAAGCGAAACTGAGCTCAATAAACATGGCCTCAGGTTTATGGAGTGAAGAGTCGATAAAAAGAACAAGAAGCATCACATTCATCAAATGCATAGATCATAATAGAAGACAACTCACTAATATATAACTCAACTTGCAATGAGTAAAGGAAACACAATAAAGATACATAAAGTAAATCATAATTGGTAATGGCAAACTTAGCTCTTGGTCGAAGAATAGTTGATAATTTGCTGGAGTTCACAAATAGCTGGTTTTCAATGATAGCTTTCAAAGTAGTAAACATCAAGATAAGAGCAATGTGCAAAACAAGGAACATAAGACATGATTGAATAAATCATCATATGAATGAATGAAACACAACAACTCAAAATACTTGCTGAGATAGAAGGGAGTAGGTTTACTGACTCAACTACAAAGTAAAAGAAAGGCCCTTCAAAGAGGGAAGCTGGGATTGCAAGTCTCATAAAGAGCTCCCAAAAATTATGGTACTTATAGCTTTCAGCTCTCATTGCCCCTATCATAAGCATCTTGAAGTGATTAAGGTTAAAGTGAACAAACTATGGTGTACATGCTTGACGAAGTTGAAGTCAGAAATCTCATGTCCCTTGTATACGAGGGCCGCTCCTCATGCTACTCAAGTTTAGTCACCGGTAAGTTCTTGTCATTATAAGTATATGTGTATCATTGAGAACAGCCAACGGGGTACCCCTTGCCCGATGATACGGAAGAATCCCCATATCAAAATGACAAGGCAAGCAAACAACGAGCATCTCAACAATCTTCTTATTTACCATGGGAATATGGTGCTTTTTCTCTCTTTCCTCTTTTCATAGTATCTCTTTTTTTTTCTCTTTTCTCTTTTTTTCTCAATATAGGACTCTTTTTTATAAGAAGAATGCTTCATAGATAGCTCATTATGGTTACACTACAGGTTTCCACCATGTCAGCATGGATTAGACCAGCGGCCCAGGCGTTTCTCTAACACACATGCGTAACTCCATGGACTTACAAGCTCCCCTGTCATTTCACACCAACGACATCCATAGACAAAAGAACATGATATCAACTAGGTATGAAGTACCAGTGCAATGTTGAAAGCATTCCCCATGACAGCATGGTTCTGCTAATCTACAACTTACAAAGCACAAGCATATACGCAACATAGGTGAGCACAATGGTTAAAGTTTATTAAGTGCAAGAAAGTAAAGTGTGCCATCAAGTTCGTGAGAGCTTTAATCACTAATTTTCACATAACAAGTTTAATTTGGGAGGTATACAAAACAAGAATTTACTTAGAATAGCAATAATGCTACTAGGTAGGTATGATGGACACAAATGGCAAAGGTTTTGGTTTTAAGGAGGTGGATGCACGAGAAGAATACCCTCTCAGTACAGGTTTTTGGCTAGCAAGGCCGGGTAGCAAGTAGAAGAGTTGAAGGAAACAAACAAACATACAAATGATAAGGACAAACATGCAATCTTCCTCGGAAGCATAAAAGATCTTAACTAGAGAATACTAGACTTATGAGCAAATCAAGAAAGAAAGATGATGAAATTATATTTCTTTAGAGTACTTATATCCTTTTCAACTCTCAAAAATAGTGTTGCTACTGACCGAGCCAGGTTTGCCAAAACCAACCAAATTAACTCAATGATCCCAAAGTGATACCAATACTAACAACAAGATCAATCAAATAACCATGAATTTAAAAATAATATAAGGTACGCAAAAGAGTGAATGATAGAACTTCTCATTAATATTCCATAACGGCAACTCACACCAAGGGATACATATCTAACGAGAGAGGGGACACTTCCATAATGCAGACCATACTACATAATAACTCCTCTATTCATGATATGACTCTACTAATAAGGTAAAAAGATAGAAGATAGTGATGTAATACCGCGGCACTCCCCCAAGCTTGGAACAAACCAAGGGGATGCCAAACCTGATGACGAATTACTCCTTTGGTGGTGGTGGTATCCTCTTGATGAGCTCTTTGATCAATTTCCCAAAGTCCTCAATCTCGAAGGTGAGAGTACGAATCAACTCCGAGTTGTGCTCAATACGGCTCATAATCATTTCAGTTTGTGGATCCCAGCTCTTGTAATTCTTTTTCCATTCTTCCCTCTTGGAGTCTTCTTTTCCTGCATGGTTATGGATAAAGGTATGGAAGGGATTCTTGGTGTGTGGAGGAAGTGACCGTGGAGCCAAACTGTGACGGGGAGCTTTCTCCCCAGTCTGCATCCGTGCCGTCCTTCTAACCCTGGCAGGCTTTTTCACCACTCCAATGCTTGCAATGGTAGTGCCGGTGTGCTTTGCCTCCTCTTCAGCTTCACTCTTGATCTCCTTCTCCTTACCGGGGTCTTGGAGGTCTTCCTCCATAGGCTCCTTCCCTTTATCCTTGGCGGACACTATTGTGCTTCTAAACTTTCAAAGAGTATGTCCTGGCAAAAACAGATTGAAACAAAAACACAACGAAAACACGATATACGAACCTCGGAAGATCCGAGGGGTTATATATTACGAAGTTTCATATCAAAAGGAAGGTACTGGGAGAAAACGAGTCGGAGGTGGAGTCTGGGGTGGACTCACCACATGGTGGCGCGACCAGGGGTGGGCCCACGCCACAGGGTGGTGTGAGCCACCCTGGCTCCGTTTCCGACCCTTTTTCGCTTCGTAGCTTTCCTGTTTGACTAAAAACTGCAAAAATATAGTTGGATAGTATTTTCGCGGACCTTTTCTTACCAGAACTGTTACCTATTTGAAAACGGACTCTGCAGGTCTCTGAATTTGGTATCTAGTAGATTCTTTCGGAGTCATCGCTTGAATAACATCAATATCTTCATCTTCATACACTTATTACTTGAGTCATAAAACCTTTCTCTTCCTTATTACACCATTATCTCCACTTCCTAGAAATTTCTTTCACACGAAACTTCACACAGTTCTTATTAGCAACATTAGTATAAGTGAAGTGATAAAACCTTTTGAGTCCAACTTCAACTGAAAACCATCAAAACAAAAGCTACTGTAGCAAGTCCTTCCGAAAACCCAAAAGAATTAAAAAGGAAATCGAATAAAGAAGCAAATGCAAGGTTGGCAAAATCTGTCAAAGCAGATCAGCAGGTAAAGATCAATTTTTTCGAAAATCTCCTGTTGCTAAAATCAAAAAGTGCAAAACTAACGAAAGTTAAATAACAACCTGGGGCAGAAGCACAAAAAATTATAGCTCAATCCGACATACAGAGATCTCTCACGAATTTTTACGGTGAAGCACAAAAATCTGTTTCGGGACAGCAACTTCCCCAAATCTTACTTCTCTCTCATTAGAGATTGATCTTGACACAAAAACCAAACAAAACGGATAAGGAGTGGTTATTACCGAAGTAATAACTTCCAAGACTCAAAGAAACAAAAACAAACTGAAAGCAAAAATGAATTGGGTTGTCTCCCAAAAAGCTCTTTCTTTATAGCCATTAAGATGGGCAAGATAATTTTGAAGATGCTCCCATAGGAATATGAATTGAAGTGAAAAACAGCATTAAGAAGCAAAGGTACACATGTTTAAGTCTAACCCACTTCCTATGCAAGGGAATTTTGTAAACAAAAAAGTTGTTGAAACCAGAGGTAACTTGCATAAGAAGGCAAAAGAAGTGTAACATAAAAACTTTCAGCATAAAACAAGGAAACTTGATATTATTGAGATGCACAAGAACACTTTTCCCTGTCTCATAGTAGCTTTCAATACCATGCATAAATTTAACAATATAGCTATCACAAGGACCGTCATAGCAATGATCACTTATTCTAACAGAAAACATAGGAGTACTAGCTCTCATAACACTACTATTTGAAACAATATTAGAGGTATCCTTACAAAGGATAGTGTGTCCCTCTTTTTCATATTTAGTGACAAAGTCTTTCACATTTTCTATTGTAGGTTCATCAACCATTTGTTTATCAGGTTCAACATCTTTACTTGTACTTTCATTAACCATACTAGCTATCATAGAATGTTCCCTTATCTTAACTGGGAAAGGCATTTTCTCAATATAAGGTTTACGTAAAACATGATTAGCAGTAGAAACTTCAGTATTTCTTGCAGGAACACCCTTAGCAATATCTTTATAAGGCTCATGATACTTATTCCACTTCTTCTTAGGCACTTCAATGTAGGAAGCAAAAGCCTTAAAATAAGAAGCAATAGCTTGAGAATCTAGACCATAAGCATTTTTAATATTTTGAAAGTCATCAGTTCCCATAAAAGATTCAATGCATTCATAATCATAATTTATACCTGACTTTCTACCTTTGTCATTCTCCCAAGCTTCAGCATTGTCTTGAATACGGTCCAGAAGATCCCACTTAGCTTCTTCTTCCATACGAGTCAATGATCCAGCACAAGAGGCATCCAATAAATCCTTGTCATGTAGAGGGAGCCTTGCATAAAAGTTGTTGATAATAATATTGTTGGGGAGCTCATGAATGGGTGATTTGAGCATTAGTAACTTCAATCTCCCCCAAGCTTGAGTTGTACTCTCTCCATCAAGAGGCCAAAAGTTGTATATTTGATTCCGATCTTTATGAATCTCACTAGGAGGATAAAACTTTGAATAAAAGAGAGGCACTATTTCCTCCCATTCTAGAGCTTGACCATTATTCGGCACCTTATACCATTCCTCAGCTGTTTCTTTCAGTGATAATGAGAATAACTTCTTCTTAACTTGATATGTAGTAATACCTGCACACTTGAACAACCCGCATAATTCGTGTATAAAGAGTAAATGATCACCGGGATGGACAGTTCCATCCCCAACATAGTAGTTATCCATAACACGATCAATAATTCTTGTAGGTATTTTGAAAACATCATTCTCAGCAGGTGGTGGCTTATCTACTACCTTAGCAGTGGTAGTAGCATTACCAAATAAGAAACTCAGCGAATTATCCATAACGAAAATAAAGCAACTAGCAGAAGTAAACAATACTCACAGTAGAAGTTTCCTTTACTAGTTCCACTCTCCAATAGCGCTTCACTCCCCGGCAACGGCACCAGAAAATAGTCTTGATGACCCACAAGTATAGTGGGTGTATCGCAGTATTTTTGATAAGTAAGAGTGTCGAACCCAACGACGAGCGGAAGGTGCGGGCTAGTGGTATGGATCAGGAATTCTCTGCAAATACTTAGCAAACGGATTTTTAGGGGTTTTTGATAAAGCAAGTAAACAAAGTACGAGTAAATAAAAGACAGTAGGAATAAATGCAGCAAGTGGCCCAATCCTTTATGCAGCAAAGGACAAGCCGATTGTATTACTTAAGATGACCAAACGTTCTCGAGGACACCTGGGAAGACTGTCAAGTGCTTTCGCTTCATATAGTTAATTAATCTTCTCTAGCTTGCTAAGTATTGTGTGGGTGAACCTGTGCTAATGTACCGCCCCATCCAAGACTAATACATACTTGTGATTATACCCCTTGCAAACATTTGTAAGTACAAGAAAGTAATTAAGGTAGAAACCTAACCACAGCTTTAAACTCTAAGACCCTTACGTCCCTTATGCAATGGTTTCCTAACGGGGTTCAGGTTTCTGTCACTCCGGCAACCCCTACGATTAGTAGCCAAATACACAATGCATTCCCCTAGGCCCATATAGGTGAAGTATCATGTAGTCGACGTTCACATGACACCACTAGAAGAAGTACACCACAACTTAAATAACAATCTATTGAATCTTTCTCAACACAACTCCACTACTAACAACAAGACTTCTCCCATGTCCTCAAGAACAAAACGAACTACTCACAAGACATCATATGGATCATGATCAGAGATGGAATAATGATGTATAACAATCTGAACATAAACAATAATTCAATGGTTCACTCAATAGCATCAACTACAAAGAGTAATCAACACCGGGAAAGTTTCCCCTATAAACTAATGCAAGATTCAACCCAATTGTTACAGCAATATGGAGATGGTGATGAGGGTGCTAATGGTTATGATGGTGGTGATGATGATGATGATCATCCCGATGTAGTCCAGCTTGATGGTGGTGTTGATGGCGACGATCTCCCCTCTCCGGGAAGGAATTCCCTCGGCAGAAATCTGTTTGCCGAAGAGATCTTTCTCTCTCGGTGTTTTCTGCCCCATAGAGGCGGCGGAATCTTTCTGTGGTCGCTCCCCGAGTCTTAGGGTTTCGGGAGGATAATATACGCCAGAGGGGAGAGGCTGGAGTGGGCCAGGGTGGCCACACCACCTCCAGGCGCGGCCTAGGGCTGCCCGCACCAGGGGGTGGTGTGGGCCCCCTATGGCCCATCTCCACTCCGTCTTCTGGCATCCTTAGTCTTCTAGAAAAATAGGATTTTCCATATATTTTCCCGGATTTTCTGATCTTCGCGAATTTTGCCTCCAAACAGCACCTTTTCCATCGGAATCCTGACTGCAGCGGTCCATGCTCCAAAAGTCATCAACCATGCAAAAACAGATGAAATAACATAAGTATCACCTCTCAATATTAAATATATCAATAAATAATAGTGAATTAAGACAAAGAATAGTGATGCAAAATGGACGTATCATCGGGCTAGACGTAGTCGTGGACCTCGAGAGCAGCGGCACAAAGCCAGTTCGCCTCCTTGCTAACAACCGCCACCAGCTCCCCCGGGTGGAGATCCCGCTCTGGATCCGTCTCAGGAATGTGGGCCAGCACCTAATCAGTCGACTTAGGATACTGAGTTGCACCCGGGAAAAGAGATAATGGTCAATATGGGCTGCAAAACACAAAATTGCAATACTGGGTGAGATTGAGAACACTTACTGACGACAATCTCGGCAATCTAGCAGAGCTCTCCCAGCGCCACCGCCTCCCTAGCCTTTGAAGCTCTGAGGGCATCTTCCTGGGTGGCATAGAGCACCTCCAGATTCTTCAGCGTCTCAGTCTGGGTGTCCGCCACCTTCTTGGCTTGGCCAGCCTTGATCTCCATCTGCTGCTGATGCGCAGCCAGCTAGGCGATCTGGTCCTGGCGAGCCTTGTTGGACTCCTCTAGCCGGGCAACCTCTCCCTTCAGCCGGACCACCTCGCGGTCCCGGTCCGCCAGCAGAGCTACAGGAGGGTAACCAATATTCAACAAGAAGCGCGAGAAATCACACAATCGGGAAGACACGGCAAAGCAAGCAATCTTACGGCCTAGGTCCCGCGAGGTCTTGGCAGCATCGACGAGAGCCCTCTGCGTAAAAAAGAGAAGTAAGAACCGGCCACGGCACGTGAACAAAAATCAAGATCGGCAACGTGATGCTTACCTCGACAGAGGCCCCCAGTGCTTTGGCCTAACCAAGCCCCTGCTCCAGCACCTCCACCAGCTAGCGGGCCTGGCCAATGGCCAACGGTGCTCTCGCCGATAGCTGCGCCAAGGCGGCGTCTAGCAGTGGTGCAGCCCGAGCCAGCGTACAGCCGGTGACCTGAAGGTCGTCGTCGCTCACCGGGGCCGTGGAGGGCCCACCTGCCGGCTGGACAGGGACCTCCGGTTGTGGCACCTCCACCGGCTCCTCCACCCGGTAGGCTCCAGAGTCAGCGCCCACCGTTGAGCCAGAGGGAGGCGTAGCCGTGCCAGTGCGCCCAAGCAGGAGACTCTCGGCAAGCCGAGAAACGGCCTCGGCCCGGTAAAGCATCGCAGGCACAGCCGACGGCACCACCTCCGCTGCATCCGCACTGGATCCAGCCGGCGGAGCAGGTGCCACCTCGAGCATCGGAGCCAGTGATATGTCCATTTTGCATCACTATTCTATTTCTTAATTCGCTATTATTCATTGATATATTTCGAACTGAGAGGCGATACTTATGTTATCTCATCTGTTTTTGCATGGTTGATGACTTTTCGAGCATGGACCGCTGCATTCAGGATTCCGATGGAAAAGGTGCTGTTTGGAGGCAAAATTCGTGAAGATCAAAAAATCCGGGAAAATATACGGAAAATCCTATTTTTCCAGAAGACTAAGGAAGCCAGAAGACGGAGTGGAGATGGGCCACAGGGGGCCCACACCACCCCCTGGCGTGGGCAGCCCTAGGCCGCGCCAGCAGGTGGTGTGGCCACCCTGGCCCACTCCAGCCTCTCCCCTCTGGCGTATATCATCCTCCCGAAACCCTAAGACTCGGGGAGCGACCACAGAAAGATTCCGCCGCCTCTGCGGGGCGAAAAACACCGAGGGAGAAAGATCTCTCCGGCAGACAGATTTCTGCCGGGGGAATTCCTTCCCGGAGAGGGGAGAACATCGCTATCAACTCCACCATCAAGCTGGACTTCATCGGAATCATCATCATCACCACCATCATCACCATCAGCACCCTCATCACCATCTCCATATTGCTATAACAATTGAGTTGAATCTTGCATTAGTTCATAGGGGAAACTTTCCCGGTGTTGATTACTCTTTGTAGTTGATGCTATTGAGTGAACCATTGAATTATTGTTTATGTTCAGATTGTTATACATCATTATTCCATCTCTGATCATGATCCATATGATGTCTTGTGAGTAGTTCGTTTTTTTCTTGAGGACATGGGAGCAGTCATGTTGTTAATAGTGGAGTTGTGTTGAGAAAGATTCAATAGTTTGTTGTTTAAGTTGTGGTGTACTTCTTCTAGTGGTGTCGTGTGAACTTCGACTACATGACACTTCACCTATATGGGCCTAGGGGAATGCATTGTGTATTTGGCTACTAATCATAGGGGTTGCCGGAGTAACAGAAACCTGAACCCCCGTTAGGAAACCATTGCACAAGGGACGTAAGGGTCTTAGAGTTTAAAGCTGTGGTTAGGTTTCTACCTTAATTACTTTCTTGTACTTACGGATGTTTGCAAGGGGTTTAATCACAAGTATGTATTAGTCCTAGGAAGGTCGGTACATTAGCACAGGTTCACCCACACAACACTTAGCAAGCTAAAGAAGATTAATGAACTATATGAAGCGAAAGCACTTGATAGCCTTCCCATGTGTCCTCGAGAACGTTTGGTCATCTTAAGTAATACAACCGGCTTGTCCTTTGCTGCATAAAGGATTGGGCCACTTGCTGCATTTATTCCTACTATCTTTTATTTACTCGTACTTTGTTTACTTGCTTTATCGAAAACCCCTAAAAATCCGTTTGCTAAGTATTTGTAGAGAATTCCTGATCCATACCACTAGCCAGCACCTTCTGCTCCTCGTTGGGTTCGACACTCTTACTTATCGAAAATACTATGATACACCCCCTATACTTGTGGGTCATCAAGACTATTTTCCGATGTCGTTGCCGGGGAGTGAAGCTCTATTGGAGAGTGGAACATGTAAATGAAACTTCTACTGTGAGTATTGTTTACTTCTGCTAGTTGCTTTATTTTCGTTATGGATAATTCGCTGAGTTTCTTATTTGGTAATGCTACTACCACTGCTAAGGTAGTAGATAAGCCACCACCTGTTCAGAATGATGTTTTCAAAATACCTACAAGAATTATTGATCGTGTTATGGATAACTACTATGTTGGGGATGGAACTGTCCATCCCGGTGATCATTTACTCTTTATACACGAATTATGCGGGTTGTTCAAGTGTGCAGGTATTACTACATATCAAGTTAAGAAGAAGTTATTCTCATTATCGTTGAAAGGAACAGCCGAGGAATGGTATAAGCTGCCGAAGAATGGTCAAGCTCTGGAATGGGAGGAAATAGTGCCTCTATTTTATTCAAAGTTTTATCCTCCTAGTGAGATTCATAAAGATCGGAATCAAATATACAACTTTTGGCCTCTTGATGGAGAGAGTACAACTCAATCTTGGGGGAGACTGAAGTTACTAATGCTCAAATGTCCCATTCATGAGCTCCCCAACAATATTATTATCAACAACTTTTATGCAAGGCTCCCTCTACATGACAAGGATTTATTGGATGCCTCTTGTGCTGGATCATTGACTCGTATGGAAGAAGAAGCTAAGTGGGATCTTATGGACCGTATTCAAGACAATGCTGAAGCTTGGGAGAATGACAAAGGTAGAAAGTCAGGTATAAATTATGATTATGAATGCATTGAATATTTTATGGGAACTGATGACTTTCAAAATATTAAAAATGCTTATGGTCTAGACTCTCAAGCTATTGCTTCTTATTTTAAGGCTTTTGCTTCCTACATTGAAGTGCCTAAAAAGAAGTGGAATAAGTATCATGAACCTTATAAAGATATTGCGAAGAGTGCTCCTGCAAGAAATACTGAAGTTTATAGTGCTAATCACGTTTTACCTAAACCTTACATTGAGAAAATCCCTTTCCCAGCTAAGGTAAAGGAACATTCTATGATAGCTAGTATGGTAGATGAAAGTACGAATAAAGCTGTTGAACCTGATAAACAAATGGTTGATGAACCTATAATAGCAAATGTGAAAGACTTTGTCACTAAATATGAAAAAGAGGGACACACTATCCTTTGTAAGGATACCTCTAATATTGTTTCACATAGTAGTGTTATGAGAGCTAGTATTCCTGTGTTTTCTGTTAGAATAAGTGATCATTGCTATGATGGCCCTTGTGATAGCTATACTGTTAAATTTATGCATGATACTGAAAGTTACTATGAGAGAGGGAAAAGTGTTCTTATGCATCTCAATAATATCAAGTTTTCTCGTTTTATGCTGAAAGTTTTTATGTTGCACTTCTTTTGCCTTCTTACGCAAGTTGCCTTTGGTTTCAACAACTTGTTTGTTTACAAAACTCCCTTGCATAGGAAGTGGGTTAGACTTAAATGTGTGTATTTTTGCTTCTTAATGCTCTCTTTCACTTCAATCTATATTCCTATGTGAGCATCTCCAAAATTATCATGCCCATCTTAATGGCTATAAAGAAATAGCTTTTTGGGAGACAACCCAATTTGTTTTTGCTTTCAGTTTGTTTTTGTTTCTTTGAGTCTTGGAAGTTATTACTTCAGTAATAACCGCTCCTTATCTGTGTTGTTTGGTTTTGTGTCAAGATCAACCTCTAATGAGAGAGAAGTAATATTTGGGGAAGTTGCTGTCCCGAAACAGATTTTTTGTGCTTCACCGTAAATATTCGTGAGAGATCTCTGTCTTTCTTATTGAGCTGTAATTTTTTGTGCTTCTGCCCCAGGTTGTTATTTAACTTTCGTTAGTTTTGCACCTTTTGATTTGAGCAACAGAAGATTTTCGGAAAAATTGATCTTTACCTGCTGGTCTGTTTTGACAGATTTTGCCAATCTTGCATTTGCTTCTTTATTCGATTTCCTTTTTGAATTCTTTTTGGGTTTTCAGAAGGAGTTGATACAGTAGCTTATGTTTTGTTCGTATTCAGTTGAAGTTGGACTCAAAAGGTTTTATCACTTCACTTATATTAATGTTGCTAATAAGAACTGTGTGAAGTTTTGTGTGAAAGAAATTTCCAGGAAGTGGAGATAATGGTGTAATAAGGAAGAGAAAGGTTTTATGACTCAAGTAATAAGTATATGAAGATGAAGATATTGATGTTATTCAAGTGGTGACTCCAGAAGAATCTACTAGATACCAAATTCAGAGACCCGTAGAGTCCGTTTCCAACTAGGTAACAGTTCTAGTACGAAAAGTTCCGCGAAAATACTATTCAACTATATTTTTGCAGTTTTCAGTTAATAAGGGAAGCTATGAAGCGAAAAAGGGACGGAAACGGAGCCAGGGTGGCTCACACCACCCTGTGGTGCGGGCCCACCCCTAGCCGCGCCACCAGGTGATGAGTCCACCCCGGACTCCGCCTCCGACTCGTTTTCTCCCAGTACCTTCCTTTTGCTATGAAACTTCGTAATATATAACCCCTGGATCTCCCGAGGTTCATATATCGTGTTTTCGTCGTGTTTTTGTTTCGATCTATTTCTGCCAGGACATACTCTTTGAAATCTTAGAAGCACAATGGTGTCCGCCAAGGATAAAGGGAAGGAGCCTATGGAGGAAGACCTCCAAGACCCCGAGAAGGAGCAGGAGATCAAGAGTGAAGGTGAAGAGGAGCAAGGCCAACATCCGCACACCGGCACTACCGTTGCAAGCATTGGAGTGGTGGCAAACCCAGCCATTGGAGGGAAGCCTCCTCATTACCGTTCAGATCCCTAGTCACTTCCTCCACGCACCAAGAATCATTTCCATATTCTTATCCATGAGCATCAATACCAGAATATGCCCGAGGGGAAATTACCCTCCAATTGGGATTTGCCTCATTCTAGCCATGCAGGGAAAGAAGACTTCAAGGAGGAAGGTGGACCTGCTTCAATGGGAGAATGATAGGCTTCGCAAGATGCTGGAAGATTTCCTCACGACAACTAAAAAGATATTACCACCCCCACCGAAGGAGTAATTCGTCATCAGGTTTGGCATCCCCTTGGCTTGTTCCAAGCTTGGGGGAGTGCCGCGGTATTACATCACTATCTTCTATCTTTTTACCTTATTAGTAGAGTCATATCATGAATAAAGGAGTTATTATGTAGTATGGTTTGCATTATGGAAGTGTCCCCTCTCTCGTTAGATATGTATCCCTTGGTGTGAGTTGCCGTTATGGAATATTAATGAGAAGTTCTATCATTCACTCTTTTTCATAGCTTGTATTAGTTTTCAATTCATGGTTATATGGTTGATCTTGTTGTTAGTATTGGTATCACTTTGGGATCATTGAGTTAATTTAGTTGGTTTTGGAAAACCTGGCTCGGTCAGTAGCAACACTATTTTTGTGAGTTGAATGAAAAAGATAGAAGTACTCTAAAGAAATATAATTTCATCATCTTTCTTTCTTGATTTGCTCATAAGTTTAGTATTCTCTAGTTAAGATCTTTTGTGCTTCCAGGGAAGATTGCATGTTTGTCTTTATCACTTGTATGTTTGGTTGTTTCCTTCAACTCTTGTACTTGCTACCCAGCCTTGCTAGCCAAAAACCCTGTACTGAGAGGGAATTCTTCTCGTGCATCCACCTCCTTTAAACCAAAACCTTTGCCATTTGTGTCCACCATACCTACCTAGTAGCATTATTGCTAAACCAAGTAAATTCTTGTTTTATCTACCTCCCAAATTAAACTTGTTATGTGAAAATTAGTGATTAAAGCTCTCACGAACTTGATGGCACACTTTACTTTCTTGCATTTAATAAACTTGAACCATTGGGTCCTTCTTTGTTGCGTATATGCTTGCGCTTTATGAGTTGAAGTTAGCAGAACCATGTATCATGGGGACCGCTTTCAACACTTCGTTGGTACTTGTACCTAGTTGATATCATGTTCTTTTGCTTATGGATCCCGGCGGTGTGAAATAAAAGTGGAACTTGTAAGATCATGGAGTTTATATGTGTGTTAGAGAAACGCCTGGGCCGCTAGCCTAAGCCATGCCTAATGATGGTGGAAACTTGCAACAAACTATAGTGAGCATTCTATGAAGCATCCTCAATAAAAACCTATGCAAATAGCAGATAAAAAGATCGCTGAGATGCTCACTGTCTGCTTGCCTTGTCATTTTGATCATGGGATAGCTCCTGTGTCATGTGCAAGGGGTACCCCGTTGGCGGTTCTTAATGATACACATGTATTTACAATGACAAGAGCTTACTCGTGACTGAAGTTGAGTAGAATGAGGTTCAGTACTCATAAGTAAGGGGCATGGGATTTCAACTTATAACTTGTCAATCATATCCTCTTAGTTGTGTCACTTTAACCTTAACCACCAAAAGATGCCTATGATAGGGGCAATGAGAGCTAAAAGCTAGTAAGTATCATAATTTTTGGGTGCTCTTTATGAGACTTGCAATCCCTACTTCCCTCTAAGAAGGGCCTTTCTTTTACTTTTTAGTTGAGTCAGTAAACCTACCCCCTTCTATCTCAGCAAGTATTTTGAGTTGTTGTGTTTCATTCATTCATATGATGATTTATTCAATCATGTTTCTTATGTTCCTTGTTTTGTACATTGCTCTTATCTTGATGTTTACTACGTTGAAAGCTATCATTGAAAACCAGTTATTTGTGAACTCCAGCAAATTATCAACTATTCTTCAACCAAGAGCTAAGTTTGCCATTACCAATTATGATTCACTTTATGTATCTTTATTGTGTTTCCTTTACTCATTGCAAGTTGAGTTATATAATAGTGAGTTGTCTTCTATTATGGTCTATGTATTTGATGAATGTGATGCTTCTTGTCCATATTCTTTTATCGACTCTTCACTCCATAAACCAGAGGTCATGTCTATTGAGCTCAGTTTCACTTGGGGACAAGCGAAGTCTAAGCTTGGGGGAGTTGATACGTCCATTTTGCATCACTATTCTATGTCTTAATTCGCTATTATTCATTGATATATTTCGTATTGAGAGGCGATACTTATGTTATCTCATCTGTTTTTGCATGGTTGATGACTTTTGGAGAATGGACCGTTGCAGTCAGGATTTTGATGGAAAAGGTGCTATTTGGAGGCAAAATTCGCGAAGATCAGAAAATCCGGGAAAATATAAGGAAAATCCTATTTTTTCAGAAGACTAAGGATGTCAGAAGACGGAGTGGAGATGGGCCACAGGGGGCCCACACCAACCCTGGCGCAAGCAGCCCTAGGCCATGCCAGCAGGTGGTGTGGCCACCCTGGCCCACTCTAACCTCTCCCCTCTGGCGTATATCATCCTCCCGAAACCCTAAGACTTGGAGAGCAACCATAGAAAGATTCCGCCACCTCTGCGGGGCGGAAAACACCGAGAGAGAAAGATCTCTCCGACAGACAGATTTCTGCCAGGGGAATTCCTTCCCGGAGAGGGGAGATCGTCGCCATCAACACCACCATCAAGCTGGACTTCATCATCATCATCACCATCATCACCACCATCATCACCATCAGCACCCTCATCACCATCTACAAATTGCTGTAACAATTGAGTTGAATCTTGCATTAGTTCATAGGGGAAACTTTCTCGGTGTTGATTACTCTTTGTAGTTGATGCTATTGAGTGAACCATTGAATTATTGTTTATGTTCAGATTGTTATACATCATTATTCCATCTCTGTTCATGATCCATATGATGTCTTGTGAGTAGTTTGTTTTGTTCTTGAGGACATGGGAGAAGTCATGTTGTTAGTAGTGGAGTTGTGTTGAGAAAGATTCAATAGATTGTTATTTAAGTTGTGGTGTACTTCTTCTAGTGGTGTCATGTGAACGTCGACTACATGACACTTCACCTATATGGGCCTAGGGGAATGCATTGTGTATTTGGCTACTAATCGTAGGGGTTGCCGGAGTGACAGAAACCTGAACCCCCGTTAGGAAACCATTGCACAAGGGACATAAGGGTCTTAGAGTCTTAAGCTGTGGTTAGGTTTCTACCTTAATTACTTTCTTGTACTTACGGATGTTTGCAAGGGGTATAATTACAAGTATGTATTAGTCTTGGATAGGTCGGTACGTTAGCACAGGTTCACCCACACAACACTTAGCAAGCTAAAGAAGATTAATCAACTATATGAAGCGAAAGCACTTGACAGTCTTCCCATGTGTCCTCGAGAACATTTGGTCATCTTAAGTAACCGGCTTGTCCTTTGCTGTATAAAGGATTGGGCCACTTGCTGCATTTATTCCTACTATCTTTTATTTACTCGTACTTTGTTTACTTGCTTTATCGAAAACCCCTAAAAATCCGTTTGCTAAGTATTTGCAGAGATTTCCTGATCCATACCACTAGCCAGCACCTTCTGCTCCTCGTTGGGTTCGACACTCTTACTTATCAAAAATACTGCGATACACCCCCTATACTTGTGGGTCATCAGCCGGCGCAACCTCGGGCGTCGCAGCTAGCGCACCTCCGTCCCCGGCAGGCGGAGGGGCGGACGCGGTGGCGACGGTCGTGGAGCCGGGCAAGGGCATCGCCTCACTGCGGGAAATACAAGGATGAACAAAGTAGGAGCGATCCAATCAATACAAGTATCAGGAGTAAAGGAGAACCTACCCGGCAACGCTCAGCATGGTGGCCGCAGGTTTGGGGCGGCGTCTCTTCTTGGCGCCGCCTCCAGCCGGCGCAGCGCTGGTCAGGGCGGCATGCTTCCCCCTGGCCCTGGGTGCGGCGGTTTCAACAAGATCCAAATCCTCACCATGCGTGGTTGTTCGAATGCAAGCAAAATATCAAGTTGGCGGCTAGAGCGCAGTCGGAGCAAGGCAGGCAAGGACGAGGAAAAAACTCTCATCGGGTGGGAACTCACAACCCTCATCGGCCCTCATGGGGAACCGCTCCGGCTCCACTGGCGGAGCCTTTGCGGGCTTATGCTCCACGGGGAAGTTGGGGAGATCATTGTCTCCCATGCCATCCTCCGCTAGCTGCGCCGTAAACAGCTACTCAACCAGGGAAGATAAGAGGCACAAAACAGGAATCCCTCGGGAAAATCCACCAGGAGAAGAGGAGAAAATGCACACCTTCAACAGGAGCCGACCGTGGTGGTACGGCCGGCAGGAGAACTCCTAGTCCTCCTCCAGCGCCTCCTTGGAGATGGCGGCAAGCCACTCGCGGAGATCCGCGTACGGCACGTCCAGCCGGGACACCCGGGTGGGGTCCAGATGGCCGGAGAGGTGGCAGATCTTGTGCGACTGGTGCTGCAGTGGAAGCACACGGCTTGCCATCCAGGACAACAAAATCTCCACTAGGACCGCTAGCCGGGTAGCCATCCGGTTGATATCACCCTGGGCGCCCAAGTGCTGGTCGCTCCAGGCCTTCTAGGTGGAAGGGGCGTTCGCGAAGACCGGAATCTTGATCCAGTCCACCTCGGTGTTGTTGCACACGTAGAAGTACAAGCGCTGCAGAACTTGACGGTGTCTGGAAGCTCCAGGCGTGGCATCACTGCCGACGACCGCGGGTAGATGGCGCAGCAGCCCGTCTCCGTCAGCGGGCCATCCTTGCCAACCACCTGAACCTTGAAGTGAAAAAACTTCAAGAAGTTCATGGCGTTGGGGCGGACGCCGAGGTATGCCTCGCAGCAAGCTGTGCGATGCGACAGCATCGCCACAGCGTTGACTCCGAGATGGTGGATCTGGAGGTCGAAGGAGACAAGCAGCTCCAGGAAGAACTTGGCTCAGCGGCAGCCCAAGGACACGAGCGAAGTGGGCGAGGAAGACGACAGCCTCGCCAGGCTGAGGGTTGGGCACCTGCTCGCCCTCCGGCGCGAGGCGGTGTTTCACCAAGTGCTCTGACGGCAGGAAACTCCCCCGCCGGTACTTCTGCACCAACTCCTCGGTGACATACGAGCCACACCACCCGCCAGCGACATCGGGCAGCATATTGTTCGGGAAGGTGGCCGTGTTTGAAGCGCGGGGGCCTGTTGCTGCGGAAGAAAAGGAACGACACCGACAACCAAGAAGCAGCGGCGTAGGGGAGCAGTGGAGGGATAAAGCGCGAAGGAGAGTAGGGGCAGCAAGCACAGGAAGAAGAAGTGAAGAACCCCCGCTCCTTGGCGTCCCTATTTATCGGGGAAGAAAGACCGCGCCAGTTGCCCTCCCTCTGCGCCACGTGGCAGGCAACTGCCCACTTCTCCACGGCGGTTTGGGGCGGATCGCGTGCGCCAGTGTCACGCACACAGAAGATCCCGCAGAATTTACCGCGGGAGGCAAACTGCGCCCACGATCTCCAAGAAACCACAATGATGAAAGCGTGTGCGTGATACATTGCAAATGTATCTATAATTTTTGATGTTCCATGCTTGGTTTTATCCACTTTCTTGTGTTTTGTTCCAACTTTGGAGTACTTTTCATATGATTTCTTGGACTAACCTATTAACAAGAGCCACAGTGCCAGGTGCATGTTTTCTGCTGTTTTTGGTTCCAGGAAAGTCAAAAAATGAATATTCTTGGAATTGGATGGGACAAAAGCCAAAGTGCCTATTTTTCCGGATGTCATCAAGAGCCAGAATACGAGACGGAGAGGGATCAGGGGGCCACCACACCACCTGGCCGCGCGGCCAGGCCTGGCCCGTGCCAAGGGGTGGTGTGGCCGCTCCCGGCACCCCTTCGGCCTCTCCTTCCGCCTATATATTGCCCTGAGGACAAAAACCCTTAGGACCCGATCAAAAATCCACGAAAGAGTCTGTAGCCACCGTCATCTCCATCCTTAGACCGGGAGGGATCTGAAGCTCTTCCCGGCACCCTGCCGGAGAGGGGAATTCACCCTGGAGGCCTTCTTCATCACCATGCAAGCCTCCGGTGTGATGCGTGAGTAGTTCATCCTTGGACTACGGATCCATGTAGTAGCTAGATGGCTGGTTCTCCTCCTTTGTGCTTTCATGTCTAGATCTTGTGAGCTCTGTTCATGATCAAGATCATCTATTTGTAATTCTGCATGTTGTGTTTGCGGGGATCCGATGGATATTGAGATGCTATTTCAGATTGATTATTGATTCTATCATGTCTTTGTTATTTTTGATCTTGCATGCTTTACGTTGTTAGTAGCTATCTTGGCCAAGTAGATGCTAGCAACTCCAAGAGTTAGTATTTATGCTCGATAGAGGGTTCATGCCTCTGATAATCTGGGAAGTGCCAGAAATCTCTAAGGTACTAGATGTGTTGTTGCTACTAGGGAGAAAACAACAATCCTTTGTTCATAGAACAATCATATTGTTTACTTTACACGCAGTTCGTAAAGCAATAATCTGTTGCTTGCAACTTAATACTAGAGGTGGTTCGGATGATAACATGAAGGTGGATTATTACTCATAGATGAAGTTGGATGGCGGTCTATGTATAATGTTGTAATGCCCAATCAAGTCTCAAAGGAGTCAAGATGATTAGTATATGCATGTATTGCTTTCTCGGTGTTTGTCAATTGCCCCACTGTAATTTGTTCACCCAGCATCTTATCTATCTAAGGAGAGCCACCTCTAGTGAACCATGGATCCCGGTCCTCTTTCTTTACATACAATCTATAAACTGTTTACTGCTTTGTGTTTAGTTTCTGCAAACTTTTACTTCTTTCCATTCGATACGTTTAATCCTTTGTTTTCCGCAAAACACGGTGAGATTGACAACCTCATCGCAAGTTGGGGACAAATGTCTGTGGTTGTGTTGTGCAGGTCTCCACGTTGCTACTAGCACCGGTAGTGCGCCCTGCCAAAGCTCAGCTAGTAACACCTTTGGGGTGTTTCCTTGCTCCTACTAGTTCGATTAAACCTTGGTTTCATAACTGGGGAAACTTGATGCTGTGCTCATCATGCCTTCCTCTTGGGGTTCCTAACGAGCTCTACATCAACATCGCCATCAAGCATTTTTCTTGGCGCCGTGCATTGAGCCATCAAGCAATTTTCTGGCGCCGTTGCCGGGGAGTCAAGGACATCTTCACAAGGGGAGTCCCTCATAACCAATCCCTTTACTTTGTTGTTTTTTGTTTTGCTTAGTTTCTTTTTGCTTTGTTTGATTGTTTTGTTATTCAAAAACACACAAAAATAGTTTTACTAGTTTGCTTTCTTATTTGAAAACCCAAAAAAATGACTACTCTTGAAAACACTAAGTTGTGTGACTTCACTAGCACCAACAACAATGATTTTATGAGCACACCTATTGCTCCACCTGTGGCTGAAAATACTTTCTTTGAGATAAAACCTGCTTTGCTCAATCTTGTTATGAGAGAACAATTTTCTAGTATTGGTAATGAAGATGCTGCTTCCCATCTAAATAACTTTGTTGAACTTTGTGAGATGCAAAAGCATAGGGATATAGATGGTGATATTATTAAGCTGAAATTGTTTCCTTTCTCTTTGAGAGGAAAAGCTAAAGAATGGTTGAATTCCATAACTAGGAATAGTATTGATTCTTGGACTAAATGCAAAGATGCTTTCATTGGAAAATACTATCCTCCTGCTAAGATTATATCTATGAGAAGTGAAATAATGAAGTTTAAACAACTTGATAATGAGCATGTTGCTCAAGCTTGGGAAAGAATGAAATCTTTGGTAAAGAATTGTCCCACTCATGGACTGACTGCTTGGATGATCATCCAAAAATATTATGTAGGATTGAACTATTCTTCAAGGAACCTATTGGATTCTACTGCTGGAGGTACCTTTATGACCATCACTTTGGGTGCTGCAACAAAACTTCTGGACAATATGATGGTTAATTATTCTGAATGGCATACTGAGAGAGCTCCACAAGGCAGGAAGGTACATTCTGTTGAGGAAACTTCCTCCTTGAGTGATAAGATTGATATTATTATGTCTATGCTTGTTAATGGGAAAGCCCATATTGATCCAAATAATCTTCCTTTAGCCTCTTTGGTTGCTCAAGAAGAGCAAGTTGATGTGAACTTCATAAGAAATAACAACTTTGGCAACAATGCTTATGGTAATAATGCTTGTAGGAGTAATTTTGGTAACAACAATTATAAGCCATATCCTCCCAACAATGGTAATGCTTATTGAAATTCTTACAACAATAATAGGAGTGCTTCCTCTGAACTTGAAGTTATGCTTAAAGAGTTTATTAGTAAACAAACTGCTTTTAATAAAACTATTGAGGAAAAACTCTCTAATGCTGAAAGAAATATAGCATCTTTAGCTGAAGCTCAATCTACTTTGAATAAAATGGCTACTAAACCTGAAACTAATGATAATCCCTTTGCAGCTACTAATGCCATACAAGTAAGAATTGATGAAAATGTTAGACTATTAGCTGAATTACATGCTAAGTGGAAAAGAGAAGATGAAATTGCTAGAAACATTAGTGTTTCTACTATTACCACCACTAGTGTTGAGGCTAGTAATAGTTCTACTACTTTAGGTGATAAATTTGATTTTGATCTTGATGCTTGCAATATCTCTGAAGTTATTAAGTTCCTACAAAAGCTTGCTAGAAGTCCTAATGCTAGTGCTATGAACATGGCCTTTACAAAACACATTACTGATGATCTCATAAAGATTAAAGAAGAAAAGATGAAACATAAAGCTTCTATTCCTATAAAACAAGAGGATGGTTGGAAACCCATCATTAAGATGAAAGTGAATGACTTTGATTTCAAAGCTTTGTGTGATCTTGATAGTAGTGTTTCTATTATGCCTAGAAGGATTTATGATATGCTTGATTTGCCTCCTCTTGAAGATTGTTATTTGAATGTCCCACTTGATGATAATGCTAAAAGGAAACTCATGGGGAGTCTTAATGATGTTCTTATTATGCTTAACGATTCATATGTCCCCGTTGATTTCTATGTTTTGGATGTTGAATGCAATGCTTCTTGTCCTATTACTTTGGGAAGACCTTTTCTTAGAACTGTTGGTGCCATCATTGATATGAAAGAAGGCACCATTAAATATCAACTTCCACTCAAGAAAGGTATAGAACACTTCCCTAAAAAGAGAGAAAATATTTCTTTTGCTTCTCCTATGAAAACAAAATTTGGTCTCAATGCTTCTTCATTTGAGAATACTTGATTCTTTTTCTTGCTTCTTATGCCTAACTTAAAGGCGTTAAAGAAAAGTACTTATTGGGAGATAACCCAAAAGTTTTAGATGAGTCTTGAAAGTTACTACTTTAGTAATAACCGCTCCTTATCCTTTTTATTTTCTTTTTGTGCCAAGAGTAACCTCTAATGAGAGAGAAGTAATGATTGGGAATGTTGCTGTCCCGAAACAGATTTTTGTGCTTCACCGTAAAATTTTGTGATAGATCTCTGTATGTCGGATTGAGCTATATTTTTTTGTGTTTCTGCCCCAGGGTGTTATATAACTTTCGTTAGTTCAACACTTTTTGATTTGAGCAACAGACGGTCTTTGAAAAAATTCGTCTTTACCTGCTGGTCTGTTTTGACAAATTTCTGCCATTTTCTGCATTTGCTTCTTGTGGGTTCCTTTTTGAGTTCTTTTGGGGAATTGAGCTTTTTGAGGGAAGTGCTACAGTAGCTAGTGTTCGAATGGAAGTTTATTTGGTGTTATAACTGAACCTTAAGACTTATTTATCTTAAGTGCACTAATGTTGCTAATAAAGATTGTGTGAAGTTTTGTATGAAGGAAAAATTTCAGGTGTATGGAAGGAATGAGTATTGAGATGAAGGATGGACTAAAGCTCAAGCTTGGGGATGCCACGCGTGTCACCCCAAGAAATATCCAAGAAGTACAAGCATCAAAGCTTGGGGATGCCCAGGGCGTCCCCTTCTTCATCAATAAAAATTCCAGGTTTCTTCCAAACGCTTCATTTTTATTGTTTCATGCACAGTTGTGTTGTTCTTGGAGTGTCTTCCTTTTCGTTTTCATTTTGGTTTTTAGTTTGCTTGGTTTGCTTAGTTTTCTGAATAAATTGGTTGGACCCCCTCTTTCATACATTGGTTTGCAAATAGTTTGGTTTGGTTTGGAAAAGAGTAGGAAAGTTCATACTTATGTGGTAAAAAGAGCTTGTTTTTGACTGTGGCCTATGCTTTTTCATGCCATGCTTGATATTGTTTTGGCTTTATGCTTAGTATTCTTTGCTGTAGCATGACTTGTTATAAACAATTGAGATTACTTAATGTGCCTTGGATGAATCATGTGTTGTTTTAGCATATTAAAGCATAGTGTAGTGGTATTCTCCTTTGATGCTTTATTTGGGTTGACTTGGCACATGCTCACACCATGTTATGACTATCCAAAGTCACCATAGCCTTTATGAACCTTTAGTTTTCAACTTGTAGTATCACTTTATGCTTTGATCAATGATGTTTTGTCGCTCTACATGATTATGGCCATTATTGCTCTCTTAGTTTGTCGCTCCCAGTCTTTTGCTAGCCTCCACAACCAAGTATGAGTTCCACTCATGCATCCAACTCCCTAAACCAAGTTATTCCAAAGAGTACACCATACATACTTACTAGCTTATGCTATTACAAGTATATTCATGCTTTTGTTTACCTTCCAAATTAAACTTGTTATGAGAAAACTAGTGATTAAAGCTCTCACGAACTTGATGGCACACTTTACTTTTTGCATCTAATAAACTTGAACCATTGGGTCCTTCTTTGTTGCGTATATGCTTGCGCTTTATAATTTGAAATTAGCAGAACCATGTTTCATGGGGAACGCTTTCAACATTGCACTTGTACTTTGTACCCCGTTGATATCATGTTCTTTTGCTTATGGATCCCGTCGGTGTGAAATAAAAGTGGAACTTGTAAGATCATGGAGTTTGTATGTGTGTTAGAGAAACGCCTAGGTCGCTAGCCTAAGCCATGCCTAATCATGGTGGAAACTTGCAGCATCACCATAATGAGCACTCTATGCAGCATCCTCAATAAAAACCTATGCAAATAGCAAATAAAAAGATCGCTGAGATGCTCATTGTCTACTTGCCTTGTCATTTTGATTATGGGAAAGCTCCCGTATCATGTGCCAGGGGTACCCCGTTGGCGGTTCTTAATGATACACATATACTTACAATGACAAGAGCTTACTCGTGCTTGAAGTTGAGTAGCATGAGGATCGGTCTTCGTAAATAAGGGGCATGAGATTTCGGTTTATAACTTGTCAAGCATATCCTCTTAGTTGTGTCACTTTAACCTTAATCACCTTAAAGATGCTTATGATAGGGGCAATGAGAGCTGAAAGCTATAATTACCATAATTTTTGGAAGCTCTTTATGAGACTTGAATCCCTACTTCCTTTTACAAAAGGCCTTTCTTCCACCGTTATATTGAGTCTCCACCTTCTATCTTTATGCACCTACTTTGAGAGCATAGTGGCCATTCTTAGTTCTATGTGCATTGTCCCAAGACTAGTTGATTGATGCATAACTTGATATTGCTTGTTTTAAACTATTGTATCTAGTCACTCTTATGAACTTTGAAGGTGTCCTATGCATTTATATTTGCTACTCTATTGAGGGACAAGCTGAATACTATTATGCTATGTTTTCTTTATGTGAAACAAACAAACGTATTGCAAAGCATTGTTATTCATGAATCTTTTGTTTGTGACCTTTTCATGTTGCATCATAGTTTCTTTGCTTATTGCTAGAACTTTGTCTTTCATGTTATGATTGAAGTACTATGATCCCAGATTTGAATGTTTTACAGATACTTTGATCAAGTTTATGATGGTGCATGTCACCTCAAAAATTATTCTTTCTTTTTATCACTTACCTACTCGAGGGCGAGCAGGAGTTAAGCTTGGGGATGTTGATACATTGCAAATGTATCTATAATTTTTGATGTTCCATGCTTGGTTTTATCCACTTTCTTGTGTTTTGTTCCAACTTTGGAGTACTTTTCATATGATTGCTTGGACTAACCTATTAACAAGAGCCACAGTGCTAGCTGCCTGTTTTCTGCTGTTTTTGGTTCCAGGAAAGTCAGAAAATGAATATTCTCGGAATTGGACGGGACAAAATCCAAAGTGCCTATTTTTCCGGATGTCATCAAGTGCCAGAATACGAGACGGAGAGGGGCCAGGGGGCCACCACACCACCTGGCCGCGCGGCCAGGCCTGGCCTGCACCAGGGGGTGGTGTGGGCGCTCCCGGCACCCCCTCGGCCTCTCCTTCCGCCTATATATTTCCCTCGGGACGAAAACCCTAAGGACCCGATCAAAAATCCACGAAAGAGTCTGTAGCCGCCGTCATCTCCATCCTTAGACCGGGAGGGATCTGAAGCTCTTCCCGGCACCCTGCCGGAGAGGGGAATTCACCCTGGAGGCCTTCTTCATCACCATGCAAGCCTCCGGTGTGATGCGTGAGTAGTTCATCCTTGGACTACAGATCCATGTAGTAGCTAGATGGCTGGTTCTCCTCCTTTGTGCTTTCATGTCTAGATCTTGTGAGCTCCGTTCATGATCAAGATCATCTATTTGTAATTCTGCATGTTGTGTTTGCGGGGATCTGATGGATATTGAGATGCTATTTCAGATTGATTATTGATTCTATCATGTCTTTGTTATTTGTGATCTTGCATGCTTTCTGTTGTTAGTAGCTATCTTGGCCAACTAGATGCTAGCAACTCCAAGAGTTAGTATTTATGCTCGATAGTGGGTTCATGCCTCTGGTAATCTAGGGAAGTGACAGAAATCTCTAAGGTACTAGATGTGTTGTTGCTACTAGGGAGAAAACAACAATCCTTTGCTCATAGAACAATTGTATTGTTTACTTTACACGCAGTTCGTAAAGCAATAATCTGTTGCTTGTAACTTAATACTGGAGGGGGTTCGGATGATAACCTGAAGGTGGATTATTAGTCATAGATGCAGTTGGATGGCGGTCTATGTATAATGTTGTAATGCCCAATCAAGTCTCAAAGGAGTCAAGATGATTAGTATATGCATGTATTGCTTTCTCGGTGTTTGTCAATTTCCCCGCTGTAATTTGTTCACCCAACATGTTATCTATCTAAGGAGAGCCACCTCTAGTGAACTATGGATCCCGGTCCTCTTTCTTTACATACAATTTATAAACTATTTACTGCTTTGTGTTTACTTTCTGCAAACTTTTACTTCTTTCCAGTCGATACGTTTAATCCTTTGTTTTCCGCAAAACACGGTGAGATTGACAACCTCATCGCAAGTTGGGGACAAAGTTTTGTGGTTGTGTTGTGTAGGTCTCCACGTTGCTACTAGCACTGGTAGTGCGCCCTGCCAAAGCTCAGCTAGTAACACCTTTGGGGTGTTTCCTTGCTCCTACTGGTTTGATTAAACCTTGGTTTCATAACTGAGGGAAACTTGCTGCTGTGCTCATCATACCTTCCTCTTGGGGTTCCCAACGAGCTCTACATCAACACCGCCATCAAGCATTTTTCTGGGCGCCGTGCATTGAGCCATCAGCGCGCAGTTACCAAAAACTGCCATGGCAGACTAAGAAGTCAAACTGACGCGACACACGCCAGAAATGGCAGGCGTGGCTGACGCAAGCAACGACGACAGCAAACTGGCGATCCCTCTCCTAGCCGGGTGCGGCAGCCGGTCAAGAAGATCACTGCTCACACCCTGTAGGTGGGGCCATCGGCTCCATAGCCGGTAAACCCTAGCCGGGAAACAACAAAGAATCTCAAGATGGTACAAGACAAAGACTACAAGACAAAGGAAAACGACAAAGCATCTGCACCATCAATCATTTCAAATGAGCACGCGAGAACTTCTCCACGGGGCCAGGTCCTAACGCGCTCAGGGACTAGTGTCGGGGGGATAACCCCCAGGTAGGCCAAGACGGGACCAACCGGCCGGCTCCAAGGAGCTCACGTCGTTTGGATCCAGACCAAGGAACCATAGTCGGGTGGAATCCACCACCCGGTCCGCATCCAAGTTTCCTCGGCTGGCCCGTCTAGCCAGGTAGCCAGAAGAACATGCTGGGAGGCCGCTCCTAGCCGGCCGCCTCGGATCCGCTGGCGGTAGTACGGTGGGAATGACGCTCCCTGCGGAGCGCACCTTTAACCGGTGTTGGGGATATAGTTTCTGGGTATCCTCACAGTTCCTCACTGACCAGGGTGGCCCACTTCGGGTTAGAGCTTTGCTTCACAGGCGGCCCAGTTAGGGAGAGAAGATGGAGTCCAATCCGGCTACGGGAAGGCCCAGAAGACTTACCGACTTAGGCCCATAATGTTACTTGTAGTTCAAGATGTACTTTGTAACCAACTCTTAGTCGTAGCCAGATTGATCTCTCCTGTAAACCCTAGGCCGGATATCTATATAAGCCGTCCTAGGGAGAGCCTTTAGGGCATAACACCCAATACTTTAGACCCACAACTCGCACAGGCGATACCATTGTAACCCATATTCCGGCTCTGCCGTATTACTTGATTGCTAGCAGGAGTAGGATCCGTCCAAAGCCGGTGGATTCGAACCTGGGTAAACTTGTGTGCTCACTGTCCCGAGACACCGTACGTCTCACACCCCTCTCTTCCGCACACCTTGAGGACCCCCTCATGGCGTACTTGTCCTCAATCCGACGACAGTTGGCGCCCACCGTGGGGCAAGTGAGCTTCGGATCTGCGTTCCGAGCGGAATCTACAAGAATCGGAATCGGCGAGACCATCGCCGTCGGTCGCATCCTCTACGCCAGCGACGTCCCTCTCATCGTTCTCGACGAGACTTGGATTCCGGCTAGGGAGGCCGTGACTGCCTATACTATCATGTCTTTTGGCGAGATCGATGTTTACATCGACTTCGCTGAACCTGCCCAACCCACCCCAGCGGTGATGATAGAGGCAGAAGAATCTTCTGGGTCCCTTTTGTCCAGAGAGGCGGCAGAGTTCCGGATCTCAGAAAACCCTAATCCCACCCAACCCGCACCAGTTGCGGAGATAGTGGAGAAATTTGAGCCCAAAGAAGACCTCACGGTCCAAGTCGAATCTGGAGTGGATCTCCCCGGAGAAGCTGGATCCTAGATCGACCCACCCGTGGAAGTCGAAATCCAGGAGGAGCATATCAACGACACTGATTCCGGCTCTGACGATGCTGGGACAGACATGCCTTTCCTTAGGTACACACTAAGACATATGATACTGCAAGGCGCAAGCGCAGATGCAATCCTCGAGACAATTAAAAGTTTCGATATGGCTGATCGCGAAAGCCCCAGGTACCTCAGGAATCACGCATCGCACTTCGTCAGATATGTTGGATCCGGATCCGGCTCTGCCGATGCTGGAGAAAACACCGACTTGGTGCTGGAGGCAATTGGAACAAACACCGACGTTCCCGCATCCTCGGATGAATCTATGACATCGGCAGATTTCCGAAAGTTCTCCGCGGAATATGAAGAGGAGTACAACTCCAAAGCTGCAGAATAAGGAGAAGCCATGGATGAAGGATCTGGGGAACACTCTCCCAAAGTGCAGGATGACATGGACGTCGGATATAATCCCGAGGTCCAGATGTCCAAAAGTACCGATCAGAGCTTGACTCCGGGAAACGGACCCAAAGCCGTCTTTGCTACTGGCGCTGCTAAGAAGGCAAAGAAGAAGAACAAGAAGAACAAGACCCCGACAAAAGACCCTCTGACAGAGGAGGTGATTGCCGAGGAATACGAAGAAGACTCGGATGGAGCACTTATCCCAGACGAGCCGAAAAAAGAAGCATAGGTGGATGGACACGTGATCACTGAAGGTGCGCTTAAACTCATCGATGCCGCTTTAACCACACCTATCCCTACAGTTGCAGAACTTACTGCAGATGAGCTGGACGAAAGGGCCCAGGCCCTAGAAGCGCGTCGTCAACAACTCCTTGATGAAGCCAAAAACATCGAGGTGGAGAAGAAGCGCATGTCAAACAAGGAATACATGTCCCGTCTACATCAGAAGACACGGAAGCGTCACATAGATGACAACCAATTCCCGTGTGTCCGTGCCATCCTTTTTGGAGATGAGATGGGGAAGCCATGGAAGGATAGCAACGGAGATTGGGTTTACCCAACACCAGTGCAAAATACCGTGGCAGCTCGTGAAATTCTATTGGCTAATCCAGGACCAGAGGAGATACGTTTGGGTATCAAGCTACTCAATAAGGGACTGGAGCAGCAAATGGTCACCCTGTCTAGAAGTCAAAAGCTGGTCTCGGATTCCGACCAATGTCGCACAGATCCGGCATGGGCTGATGTAAGATCCCACTATGTTCGGGCGTAGTATCGTCACCCCGAACGCAGGGAAGACAATTATTCAAGAACCGGATCATCGGGTCAGCACCGCAGAGCTACACATAACTGGAGCATCGTCGCTCCAGTAGCCAAGAAAGACGCGATCGCTGCACTGAATCCGAGAAATCCTCCCCGAAAGGGAGAAGATAAAGAGAAACGTCGGGAGGAGGATCGTCAGAGAATGCGACCTCCTAGACACGAAAACCGTCCGGCTGACCCTCACCATGGTGGGAACAACGGACGAAGGAACGACGAAAACCACGCTGGCACAAGCCGGCAGGTGGCTCGTCATAGTCAAGAACCTCCCCGGAACCGGAATAATGACGCTCCGGATGGAGGCCAGCGATCTGCCGGAAACAACCCAGTTGCACCACCCTCTCCACAGCACAGTTATCACAACGGCCCCCAAGGAGGTCAAGGAGGACGACATGGCGGAGGAGGTGGTGGCAGAAGCCGAAGTCCGGCTCCAAGGCACTGCAGCCACAACCGACATTCGGGACGATTCCTATCCTCGAACGACTCAAGGCTCGGCACTACGAAAATGATGACGTATACGTGGGCCCAAAATGCTTCGGGCCACGCATCAGAGCTACAAAGTTCCCGGAAGGATTCGCTATCTCAAGACATATCCAAGCCTACGATGGCATTGCTCGGCCAGACACCTGGTTATAGGATTTCTTCCAAGCTTGCTGCATCGCCAAAGGCGGAAACAGCCTGGTCGCAACCCGATATCTTCCACTTATGTTGCGGAAGACGGCACGATCATGTCTCAATGAACTTCCGGCGAACACCATCCACAACTGGTATGATTTAAAAAGTGCGTTCTTTCGGAATTTTGAAGTCACATATCGAAGGCCCTGTACGGTTGGAGACCTACAACGTTGCACCCACAAAGCCGGAGAAACTTGCCGGGATTACCTCGGACGATGGATTGACACCAAGAACTCCTACGAAGGAGTAAATGATAAAACTGCGATTGAAGCTTTCATCGCAGGTCTCCCAATTGGTTTACTGCGCCATAGCTTGAAGTGTGACAAGGTTACTGATCTGGGAGAGATGATAGAAACAGCGAGCAAGTATGCAGATGCTGACGACGATGCAGAAGGATTACTCAATGTCCTGGCTGTGCCTCAGTCGGCAAAACAACCAAAGCAACAAGCTCAGAAGTGCAAAAATACCTCGGAAGAAAAACCCAATGCGGAGACAGCAGTAGTCACTACTGTTTCCGGGTCTGGAGGACGAGGAGGACGTGGCGGAGGCCGCGGGCGTGGCCGTGGGACATCAAGGGTCCAAGGTAGAGGAGAGCAACAACCAGGCAAAACCTACACTTGGGCTGACATCGCTAATAACCCATGTGTGCATCACTTGGACGCCAATGGGGGCTCGTCCCACACCAACGCTGAGTGTCGTTTTAACGACGACATCAAGAGAGATGATACCGCGGGCTACAAAGCTAAGCGGAAGAAGGGAAAGAAAAATCCCGAAAAGGACAAAGAGACCAAGGAAGATTCCGACATGGAGGAAGCCGATGCTTCAAATCCCAAGTCGGAAGGGAAGAAAACTGTTCCCACCAAGAAGGACACTTACGCCACCTTCCTCGGATCTCAACCAGCAAAGGTCAAGAAAGCAGTTCTCCACGAGCTCAACACAATAGTTCTGGCTGTCCCTCAGTATCTGGACTGGTCGGAAGTGGCAATAACGTTTGACCGCGCTGATCATCCGCCTAAGCTACATAGGCGAGGAAAATACGCCTTAATCGTCAATCCACTTATTGACGGTTATGGCTTCTCCAAGACCCTCATGGACGGTGGTAGCAGCATTAATATTCTCTACGTCAAAACGCTACGCCGGATGAAGATCTCGAAAACACAGCTGAACCATAGCTCTGTGATCTTTCATGGAGTTGTCCTAGGAAGACAAGCTAATTCACTGGGAGAGATCACTTTGGATGTTACTTTTGGAACTCCAAAGAATTATCGGACGGAGGCACTTTCCTTCGAAGTGGTCCCGTTCAAGAGCGCATACCACGCTATATTCGGACGTCCGGCTTACTAGGCTTTTATGGCTCATCCGTGTTACATTTACAATATGATGAAAATTCCAGGTCCCAACGGCGTGATCACCATCAGGGAAGACCCGAAGAAGGCGCGAGAGTGCGAAGATGGAAAAGCCACCTTTGCTGAAGCCGTGCTGCACGCCCAGGAGTACCAGGAGATCAAGAAGAGCATAGATCCGTCCGAGATGCCCGCGACGAAGAAGGAGGTGACAAAGCCAAATCCGGAGTTCAAGGCATCAGAAGAGACAAAGCAGACGCCATTGAAGGATGATGAACCCTCCAAGGTGACCCAGATAGGTGTAGGCCTAAGTAGCGCATAGGAAAGCGCGCTCGTCAAGTTCCTCCAAGCAAATCAAGATATCTTCGCATGGCAGTCATCTGACATGACCGGAGTACCTAGGGAACTTGCCGAGCACTCTCTAAATGTAAACCCGAACGCTAAACCCGTCAAACAGTCCTTACAACGGTTTGGTGATGAAAATCATAAGGCAATAGCTAAGGAACTAGTGTGGCTCGAGTTAGCCGGATTCATAGAAGAGGTCATCCATACTGATTGGTCGGCCAACCCTGTAATGGTCCCTAAAAAGGACACCACTGATTTAAGGATGTGTGTTGATTATACTGCCTTGAACAAGGCTTGTCCAAAAGATCCGTTCGCTCTGCCTAGAATTGATCAAGTTATCGATTCTACGGCAGGCTCGGAACTCCTCTGTTTTCTCGACGCATATCCCGGATATCACCAAATCTAGATGAAGGAATCTGACAAAGTCAAAACTTCATTCATAACCCCCTTTAGAACCTTCTATTTTGTTACGATGCCCTTTGGGCCGAAGAACACAGGAGCTACGTACCAACACACGATGCAGCGTTGCCTCCATGACCAACTCGGATGCAATGTACATGCATACGTGGATGATATCGCGGTCATGTCCAAAAAGAAGGAAACGTTGATTTCCGACTTGGAGGAGACGTTCGCCAATTTACGAAAATACAACATCATGCTTAACCCGAAGAAATGCTATTTTGGAATACCAGCCGGAAAATTGTTAGGTTTCATCGTGTCTCAAAGAGGCATAGAGGTGAACCGCGACAAAATCAAGGCTATTCTCAATATTTCCAGGCCAACTCGCCTGAAGGACGTACAAAGGTTAACTGGTTACATTGCTGCGGTCAGTCGATTTGTAAGCCAGCTTGGTGAAAGAGCCGCACCATTATACAAACTCTTGAAGAAGACCAAGGATTTTGTCTGGACTGATGAAGCTGAAGCTGCACTACAAGACCTGAAGAAAGTACTCTCATCTGCTCCTATCCTTGCAGCACCGGAACCTCAGGAACGGATGTTGCTTTACAGTGCTGTGACAAATAAGGTTGTCAGTATAGTTATGGTGGTGGAGAGACCAGAGAAAATCAGGAGCACCTGGTGCAGCGTCCGACATACTTTGTCAGCGAGGTCCTGACAGAATCAAAGCAGCGGTATCCGCACTATCAAAAGTTGGCTTTCGGTGTTTTTCTAGCATCTTGTGAGTTACGACACTATTTTTAGGAGCATCCAATTATCGTGGTGAGCAAAGCTCCCATGAGAGATATAATCAACAATAGCGATGCCACAGGACACGTCGCCAAATGGGGCATAGAGCTTGCAGCTTTCGATATTGAGTACAAACCCCGGACAGCAATCAAATCCCAGATCCTTGCCGACTTTGTCGCTGATTGGACAGAGACCAAGGAGAACATGGTCCTCCCTGAGTCAGAATATTGGACCCTCTTTTTCGATGGGTCTAAAGCTCGAGGGGGCTCGGGGGCTGGCGTGGTGCTCAAATCACCCCAAGGAGATAAACTTTTATACGTGTTGCAGATCCACTTCACAGCGACAAACAACATTGCCGAGTATGACGCACTGCTGCATGGAATCCGGATTTCCACTTCACAGTGACAAACAACATTGCCGAGTATGACGCACTGCTGCATGGAATCCGGATTGCTAAGGACATTGGCATCCGACGTTTGATGTGTTACAGAGACTCGGATCTTGTTGCTCAGCAAGTCTCAGATATTTGTAATACAAATAAGCACATGGCAGCATATAAAGCTATCGTGGATGATCTATCTAAATCATTCGAAGGGTTTGAAGTTCAACACATCCCTCGAGCAGAAAACGAGGAAGCAGATGCACTATCTCGAATAGGCTCTGCGCGGAAAGAGGTCTCAGATGGCGCGTTTTTAGAGCACCTCAAAGTTCCCTCGATAAAGGGAGTAGATGAGGAATATCCGACCAAATCCGACTCACCTTTGATAGCAGTTCTGGCTGTAATTCCCAGCTGGACTCAACCCTACCTCGATTACTTGGTAGATGGCAAATTACCCGAAGACGAGGTGCTAAGCCGGCATATTATCCGACGAGCAAAAGCCTATACTATTGTTAAAGGTGAGCTCCATAAACAGAGTGTTTCTGGGGTTTTTCAGCGCTGTGTATCTCCAGAAGAAGGAGTGGAAATCTTAAGGGAAATCCACGAAGGCGAGTGTGGTCACCACGCTGCAGCCAAATCTTTAGTGGCAAAAGCTTTTCGACATGGATTTTTCTAGCTAACAGCTCAGGCATATGCCAAACGATTAGTCAAGACATGCAAAGGCTGCCAAAAGTACGCCAAGCAAGCTCATGTTCCGGCTGATCAGCTGCGAACAATACATATAACATGGCCTTTTGCGGTCTGGGGGCTTGATATGGTAGGACCTTTTAAACAAGCTCCAAGTGGATTCACTCACCTCTTAGTGATGGTGGATAAATTCACGAAATGGATCGAGGATAAACCTGTCACTAGTTGTGATGGAGCAACATCCAAAAGATTTGTCGAGGATGTTATAATCTGGTATGGTTATCCACATAGCATTATCACGGACAATGGGAGCAACTTTTCCATGGGAGAATTGGCTGAATTCTGCGACGAGCAAAGTATCCGGCTTGACATTACGTCAGTCGCACATCCACAGGCTAACGGACAAGTCGAAAGAGCAAATGGTTTAATTCTACAAGGCTTGAAACCAAGACTCGAAGCACCACTGGGACGTGTTGCGGGGGCTTGGGCAGAGGAACTACCCTCTGTAATTTGGAGTTTACGAACAACTCCGAACAGGTCAACAGGATATACACATTTCTTCTTGGTCTATGGCGCAGAAGCAGTTCTTCCTAGTGATTTAATTCATACTTCTCCTAGAGTGGCCGCGTATATCGAAGAGGATGCCGAGATTTCTCGACAAAATGATCTCGACTTAGTCGAAGAAGTTCGCGTCGTTGCTGAAATGAGATCTACAGCCTATCAGCAGAAGTTATGCAAGTATCATAGCCAGAGAGTCCGAACTAGATCTTTCAATAAAGGTGATTTGGTTCTCCGGCTTGTGCAACAAAGAAAGCACAAACTTTCCCCAGTATGGGAAGGGCCCTGTTTAGTTAGTCGAGTATTGCATAATGGATCGTACTACTTAACTGACATGAGGCTAGCCAAAGAAAGACCTGCTACTAAGAAGAGAAAGAGAGCTGGAGGCAGTACAAATCCGGATGAGTTAGACAGACCGTGGAATATTGCTCAGCTACGTCCCTTTTATTCTTAGTTTATCCTTCTTTGTAATCATAAATATGTACATGTTCTGCGAGAAATAAAAGTTTTGGTTACCTCAAAGTTTTTCTGAGAAGTTTTTACCATCTTATTTCCTAATGATCATGTCTTAGTCAAAAATCCCAGAATGCTTGAAAGTACTTTATGCTCATGTTCGTTCTGGTTTAGATTTTTGATTCTAAAACTGCTACCTTCGGGTATAACTCTAAAAATTCTAGTCTTTACTTTGGTTATTTGTCTGATTGCTGGATGCGGGTATTTTCCGAGTAGTGAATTGTTGGTACTGGAAGCCGGCTTTGTTTCCGAGTTTAAACTGGTTTAGCAATTGAGCTCCATTGCTCGGCAAAGTTTCCGGCTGAAGGTTTAGGCGGCTCACGAAAGGGACGAGGCGGAAAGCCAGATAAACGATAAGTAGAGACAGAAAATTCCAAGTGCTTATGAAAACATTTCAGGCACGCAAAAAATCTAAGACAAAAGTGTTGAATAGATAAAAAAACTTAGCACTAGCAAAAGTCATAGTACTTAATATTTACAAGCGCATCATGTTCTTTCACAGAATAATACATAAGTTTGTGGTCTATGATGCAGGAGCAGATGAAGGATCTGCCGGTTCGCTGGTAACTGCGCCTTGATATCGTTCCGAGATGTCCGGATCCGAGGTGGTCCGTTCATCGTCGGAAACTTCTTCGGCTTCTTCTGCAGGAGTAGGCGGGGTATCCACGCGGGTGAAAAGGGGACCTCGTAGCTAGTCAGGTCAGCTACGTGGCACCCATATCCGGCACAAGAGTGCATGATGGCTTGAAGATCCTGCTCCTGGCCATCTTCGTCTACCTTGCAGTACCCTCTGGTCACTTGCCATATTTCCATGTTTCCATGGTGGCTCATGACCATGGTGAGAGCGTTCTGCGCAGCAGTCCGCGCGTAGGACATGTTCCAGTCCTGAACAAGCTGCGGCATTTCCTTGGCCTTGTCCCGCACCTGAAAATCCGACATGCTTGGCATGTCCGAAATCCTGAGAGACTCACCAATGTCTTCAATAGACTGGCGGAAGTCATGCAGAAGATCACCGACTTGTGTAAGCCGGTGGGTGCGGGGCTCGGAGGAGGAAGAGTCAATCAAGTTCCGAGGACCTAAACACAAAACAAGTCAACGAAAATCCGACATTGATGAAATTCGAAGAAATGATAAGTCAGACAGATGGAACGTACCAAGAATGACGTCGTCAGTCTTGGTCTTCTCCTCCCGGAGACTCTGGAGTTCAGCCCGGAGCGCTTCGGAGAGATCCTTCTCTCTGCCAAGCTCATTCTTGAGGTCCGAGATAACTTTATCTTGACCGGCGATCTTGCGATCACGCTCTTCAATGGCCATGGAGGAGGATTCCAGGACTTGAGTTATGCTCGTTTCATGATCCGCCTTGAGCTTATCCAGCTCTTAGCGAAGTCCCTTGTTCTCCACCACTAGGGTCTTGAGGTTCTCGGCCTCTTCAATCATAGCGATGGATTGTTTCACCAACGCTGTAAGTCAAAAAGAACAATAGTTCAGAAAAATTCGACATTGAAAAAGCAAAAGACAAGGTTTGAATCTCAGAATGTTTACCTTCGGCTTCATCCTTGGCTACCTTGAGCTCAACATTTTTAAGCCGGAGAGCTTTGACCTCTCTCCGCTTATCATAGACATTGGTTAATAATTCCTGGTTATAGGAACATACTTTCTGTAAGTCAGAATACCCAAAGTCAGAAAGCTACTTAAGACTCAGGCTAATATTTTTTACTAAATATCAGCACGAGCCTTGGGGGCTACACTAGTTCATTCTTTGGCATCCTAATGAAAGCATAAACCCAGATTTCTATATCCTACTTCATGCTTGGGGCTAGAGGATATGATATAACATAATGTAAAAACAAGAGTTGGAATTCCGACTTACATATTGCTCGCGGGTGAGTTTGTCTAACCCCGCGTTCACTCCAGCTGCCACCTTCTCGGCGAGGGTAAGAGGAATTACTGGGGCTGTTGGAAGCTCGCCAGTCCTGATTCTCTCGTCACAAAGGCGGACTTGAGCGAGAAGGTCAGAGAACTTGACGTCCTCTGCTTCTTGCGCTTCCTCTTCGGGGGATAGATGGCTTTTGTCCAGGACTTGCCTGGCCAGCCGCTGGATCTCCCCTGCAGATTTCCAGGATAAGCCAAACTTGACAAGTCCGGGATTGCTGAGGAGGTTGTCGGTGAAGACTTCAGCCGAGGGATCATTACCCGAAGAGGGTTCACCCTTATCTTGAGCTGACGCACCCACGGTGACGTCAGTGTGTGACCCAAGGATCACATGCGCCGTTGGAGGAGCCAGACCTTCTGCAACAACCGGAGAAGGAGTAATCGCCGGTGTTGTAGAAGGTTGAGGGGCAGGAGTCGGAGGAGCCGTGGCAGGGGAAGCTATGGTAAGCTTCGTTTGTCGCAAGGGCTTCGAAGGAATCCCTTTCCCCTTGCCCTTGATGATTGATTTTGCTCTGAGAAAGTAGTAAAGTCAGAAACATTACATCTCGGAAAGAAACTTGAGTAAAGTACAAAGGCGAAAATGTTGTGACAAAAGATTACCTTTTCATGACTGGCACCTCCTTTGTGCCAACTGCCACTGTCGGAGCTTTACGCTTCTTGAGCGCAAGGTCCGGCAATGGGACTACTTCGGTCTCCTGAGAAAACTCAGGAGGATATCCTTCTAGTGGAGCAAGCTCCAACTCGGGGAGGTCAGCAAGCTGAAAACAGGAAAGCATATCAGCATTGCAGTATATAACTTAAAGATTGAAACACATAAAAGGTGTACTGATGGAAGCTTACCGACACTACGGGATTTTCCGCCGTGTGCATATCCAGAGAAACCTCCCGAATTTTCCTCTCGATCCGCTCCTTGATCAGCCACTTGATTTGGCTTATGTAACCCTGGGCGGTGTAGGCTTTGGGCTGATGCGGAGGGAATCTTTTTTGGAAGACGTGATGGAGTGCATCAGTCTATCCCCGTGGTACTGAAGTGGCTGGATCCGACGTGAGACCCAGCAATGGACTAAGTCGGATCCCTTCAGACCCTTGTGCTTGATAAAATACTCGATCCGCCTCTTAGCGAGGATCAGATTGTCGGTGAGAGCCGGAGCAGCCTCGTCCCAGGAAGGCTGGGCTGTGGCGGCTCCATCGACAAAAGCCGACAAAGCAGTAGCTTTGTCGCGAGCCGGAATATCCCTATGGTAGAAAAAAGTGGCTGGCCAATGTTTGATCGAGTCACTGGCAGAAATTTTGGATATTCCCGGTCTCGTCTAACAGAAAAACTAATGGTACCGGTGATATAAGGAACACCGGCAGTGATGGAATTTCTCCGGACATGAAAATAGTACCGGAAGAGAAGCAAACTCGGCCTAATGCCGAGAAAGCCCTCGCAAAGCGCAGCATATGCGCTCATTTCTAGAAGAGAATTGGGAGGACGATTGTGGAGTTGAACTCCATAGTGATCTATCACCTCGGAGAAGAACTCTGAGGGAGGAAAGGACAAACCTCAGTCCATATGGGTGCCGAAGTGGACACGCTTGCCCTCGTGCGGGTTGGGGACGGTTTCGTCAAGGCCGGTCCGCCAGTCGCCGGCGGCGAGAAGCCCCTCCTTCTCCACGTACTTGAGGCCGGCCTCGTCGAGGGCGTAGGGGATCCAGATTCCCCGGAAACTCTCCTTCTCCGCAGCTGCTTCCGCCGACGCCGCCGCCGCTGCCGCCGCCAAACCAGAGGAAGAAGAAGATGAAGCCATTTTTCTCTGGTGGAAAAGGTGACCTTAAAGTGGTGGCGCTAGGAGCTCTGTGGGAGGAGGACGAGGAGGCTCTGGGCGCGTAGGAGGATTGGGAAGGAAGGAACGGCAAAGGACTGGTGGAGAGGAGAAGAAGAAATCAAAACCCCTTATATCCACCTACCTGCGCCAAGATTCATGCAAACGCTACAGTGTAATCGTCACGCATCGTGGAAAGAACTGGGAAGGGCCCGCGCGATGATTGCATCGCCTCGATCTCCATGCACGCATTGAAACGGCGCCTCGGTTCCGCGAACCGCGGACCCACCAACGGTCGTGCTGACGGAACGTCTGTCAGATGACGTGACTTGACCATGCTTGTGGCAGGTGGCGTTAGAGACCAAGTTCTGGCTTAGTTTAAAAGCGAGCTGGAAAATCCGAGTAACCAATTGAAAGGTCCGACTTACTTTTAAGACCCGGATCGTATTTTTTGTTGTGAAGTTTCAGGAACCCTTCAAGATTCTTCAAGCCGAAGATCAAGCTAGGCGATGATAAAATCCGACATTGGATCTTGGAGGCCTTCCGGGGCTGCTGTTGGGGATATTCTTTCCAGGTATCCTCACAGTTCCTCACTGACCAGGGTGGCCCACTTCGGGTTAGAGCTTTGCTTCACGGGCGGCCCAGTTAGGGAGAGAAGACAGAGTCCAATCCGGCTACGGGAAGGCCCAGAAGACTTACCGACTTAGGCCCATAATGTTACTTGTAGTTCAAGATGTACTCTCTAACCAACTCTTAGTCGTAGCCGGATTGATCTCTCCTGTAAACCCTAGGCCGGATATCTATATAAGCCGTCCTAGGGAGAGCCTTTAGGGCATAACACCCAATACTTTAGACCCTCAACTCGCACAGGCGATACCATTGTAACCCATATTCTTGCTCTGCCGTATTGCTGGATTGCTAGCAGGAGTAGGATCCGTCCAAAGCCGGCGGATTCGAACCTGGGTAAACTTGTGTGCTCACCGTCCCGGAACACCGTACGTCTCACACCCCTCTCTTCCGCACGCCTTGAGGACCCCCTCATGGCATACTTGTCCTCAATCCGACGACAACCGGACAGGCTGGCTAGCCTGGCCGGCGCTACCGAACAACTGTGCAAAAGCTGGATGTTGAAGAGCAAAGCAAGGGCTGACAAGGAAAGCTCCGGCTTACGCATAAAGAGCCAGATGACAAGTAAAGCAGGGGCGCTAGACATCGTAGTGTAGTCCTTCCCTGTACTGGAGGCTTGACTGGACCCATGCCTACCGTTTGGCCCTGTCCAGCCGGCAGCCGGCCCACTTTGTAAGGCCTAGATCCAAACAGTAAACCCTAGAAACCATCTTGTAAACGGCCTCCTCAACCAGTATATAAGGGGGGTATTGCTAGGGTTCTAGGTAGAAAATTACAAGTTATAAGTTCTCCACATTGGACAAGTTGAGTAGATCCTTCTTCTCCTTCTAGCAAGGAGTAGCCAGGAAAACGGCTCAAGGAGAATCTGTATTGGGCATTCGCCCCTTCGATAGTAGATCCTTGCAGGAGTAGGAGCTTTACCTCGCCAAGAGGGCTCCGAACCTGGGTACATCGCTATGTTTGCAGTATCTGTGCCCAACCCGTTGCGAATAGCCACTGATAGCAACCTGATTGTCCCCTTCAAGCCATCCCTGATGGTACTGCTGTGTTCCACACAACGACAGCCTGGAAGGATCGATGCTACGGGTGAGATGGCGAGAAAAATATGTGAAGTGCGCGCTAGAGAAGATCCAAATGCGGCCTCTCGGAGTTGGGAATGGCTCTTTGAAGGAGGGGTTTTTGCCGTGCTCCTACAGCTGTCTTTTGCCGGGCGTACTACATCGAGCACACCGACTAGAGTTATGGAGTAGGGAGTACTATAGGTACTCTAGACTGGCATGCTGCCATGGAGTGTTCTCTCATCACATCTTAGTTATTACAACTAAGAGATGATTTATTTACTTCTTCCATTTTTATACTACCCCCTCCAGTTCGTATTCTAATGGCCTCAACTTTGTCTAGATTCACATCAGTTAGACATAGTAGTTGTAAGTTGAGTCACTTACGTTTTTTGATACTTCATAGTACGTACCAAAATACCAAGATGCTAAACCTCATATGAACTTTCTAGAAAGGTACCCCTTTGCAAAGATTGGCAAGCCTGCTAAAATTGCTGAAACTTCTAGAAAGGCAAGTGTAGGGGTTCCGCGTATGAAAACAATAAAATTTTACCCTATGCCCCTAAACCCCTGATGTTGCTAGGACCTATCTATTAGTAATGCAGTAATGAGAGGGGCTTTTAGCGAACTTACCCTTGAAGACCGAAAAGCGTTGTCAATGCTGAGGACAACCTGGTTGATGTAGACGAGCCGAAGCCAACCTCAAGGTCGTGATGAAGTCCTTGCACTCCTGTGGCTCCAACGACTTGAGTGCCTCAAGTGTGACACCTCGCGGGGAGTTACACACGTCTGGTGCCTGATGATGACTCCCGCTTCCCCGATCTAGCATCAGTTGCAGAAGTAGAGCTCCTAGATCCGAATCCCGCAGCGTGACAGCGCTCCGCGGTGAAGATGTCTCTCATTCGCGTAGTTTGAAATTGGGACCATGGTCACGAGAGAGAGAGAATATCAATTGGAGGTCTCCCCAAAAGTGAGGAAACATTTATTAAATATTGTGTGTATTTATCTGGCCAAATACCGCCACTAAGATCTTTCGTCGTTTGAACCGGGACAGTCGTGTCTTATTCCCTTTGTCTCTCGACACTCGCATTTCTCGAGATCTGATCAATGACATCACCATGTCGTGTTCGATCTCGTTACCGAACAATGCTACTTGACTCATTCCGACAAGTGATATCCTTGTGATCAAATCACATGCTGCGCAACTATTGGATATAACTTCTCCGGGTGGGCCCTTGAGTATCTTTCCGTCACGTGGATGAACAAATACTGCTCTTGGCATATATTGCCTCTAAAGTTCCTCCGAATACCTGAACACACCTTTATAATCACTGTATTAGCAAGTGACGCTTGATGCTATCTAAGCACTCTCGGGAGACAGTGATTGATATAGCCTCACAGTCTAAGGAATAGTCTACGAGGATCCATTTCTAATCATCATAACTTGAACTTCGTGACATGATCGGGTCACGATGTTTAGGTTGGGTATTGGTTCATCATCTCATTATCAGAATGAGTTGACTCCATTTCCAACTGGCATAAATGCCACATGATCAGGAAACCTTGATCATCTGTTGACCAATGAACCAGTGACTAGATTTTCACTGGGAACCCCTGGTTGTTTATATATGACACGTGTATTGATGTTTCCTCTCAATACAGTTATAGCATGATATAAAACTTAATCATTAACTTTATGAAATATGATAATAATCCTTATTATTATTTGTCTCTAGGGCATATTTCCAATAGTCTCCCACTTGCACTAGAGTACAAATAAACTAGATGCATTTGTTCTTAATCATTGGCACCATATATCCCGATACCCTGAACATGCTTGCTCGTGGAAGAGGTTGAGTCTTGGGCCATTACTTTACAGTCCAATCCTTTGCAACTTACTAATGTCACCTTGATTGACATTAATACTTTAGCATCACATGATAACATCTTTGTGTATGCATCGCCGCTATGGCAGCAGAACGAGGCCAGATTCCAGGAGCCTACAGTAACTTTAGATCAACCTCGAGGGCTTTCTCATGGGCACTATGCCCTAGGACACATCATTCTACGTTAAAAGCGAACTAGCCCTACCATAACATTATGCAATACTTTAGATGGTACCCTTATATATTATAAATGTATTCATCGAAACACGTGTGCACTCTGTGCAACTTTCGATGTTTTGTTCACCTCGCTTCCTACTTGACTTTAGTCGGTATTACAGGAGTTTCCAACATATTCCCTTACAACATAACTCCTTATGCTTTAAGATATGCCATCCTTTATGGATTTGGAAAACATGTCTACAGTTCTCTATTAGACACTGTGGGCAAACTTAGCTCAACATTCAGTGATTTGAACTTAATCACTTTTCAAACATTTCTTATTGGATCATATATTATGTTAAGTTACTATCATCGTTTTCTAAGATAGAACCTATGTCTTAACATAGTGGATGATGATCATCCTTTTCTTTCTTTCAACCATTGATGTTAAACTTAATACTATTCCTAATTTGAGTTATTAAGGACCAGTTCCTTAATTAACTTCTATTCTGAAACTCTTTTTAGAATCCTTTAAGGAATACTACATAATACACTTATTATCAACTTCTACCCCTTAAAAATCATCATTTATTGGTACTTGCGCTTTTATTCTTAATGTGTCGAATACACACTTGAGAATCACTCCTTTAAGCTCCCACTCAAAATATGTTCTCAACATATTTCGGTATGAGTCACTACTCTTACTCAAACTATGTTCCTACATATTGGAATTTGAGACTTATATTGCTACCACTCAAAAATATGTCATTCACATATTGTTTTAGGAAAACTTTTATAGCTCCCACTCAATTTCATGCAAATTGCATATCCACTCACTATTTTGAACGATTTCAAAATCCTTTGATCAAATATCAAACTTGGAGATTTACTATGAGATACTACTACTTTTACTAGTTTTAAATCCTCTAGACATTCAGCACACTTGAATCAAATTCATTTGAATTCGTCCAATACTTGACAAATTGTGCTTTTGTCATACACCCCTTTTTGGACTATGGCTTTGCAGTCATTTGGGAAAATTCAAGTAACCCCTTTACTTGTAAGATTTAGCAACGAATTGCTTTCTAATCTCAAGGGAATTTTGCTTCTAGGATTTCTCATAATTCTAGTTTACCATTATTTCCTTAGTAGTTCGTAGGTATGTCATATTCTAGTAATCATGAAAAATGATTCACAAATGTCTCCATACAAGATATGGGATGCATTTTGAATCCTACTTTATGTAGTGAAAACACTAGTGGGGAAACACAATGATCATTATCATTGATTCTTTCCTTTGTGAAGATAATCGTTCAGGAACGTTTTCCATTGCGCTTCTCACACTCTGATGTAGGGTTTTGAATCCACATCATGTTTTTCACTATCTTCCATTTGCTCCACAATCGAGAAATATCACTGAATGTGAACTTTCTCGAAAATGCACCAAAATCCAAGCAATACAAGTTTTGCTTTCCTTTTAGTTCTAGCTATGGATTTCGTATTCAAAGTTACCAATGAATACTCTACAAGGACTTATTCGCTATTGTTTTGGTTATATCGAATAACCCCAAAACTTTTACGACGATCCATACTAGATATGGAGCCACTTTCACGAATTCTCATGGTTCACTATATATTCTAATTGAGTGCTAACTATTTCTAACTAATGGTCTCTAGATCTACACTACAACGATTTGTTTGGCACCATCTATTCACCCATTTTCATATCTTATTTCATATTGTGATGCTTTGCATTTTGACGTTTCAAAACGCTTTGCATTCCACAATTCTCTTTTATGCCATTCTTATAAAGTTGAATTTCATTTATATTGATCAAATCGTAGTAATTAGATTCTCATTGAACTTTAATACCCTTTGTTGATGAAATACTTTGATCATATCAAATAGTTTCATACTCATGTTTCCTTTGGTGAACTTCTTTACACATTTAAACAATCATATAATGATAATTACCATTTTGTTAAAACACAATACATCGAATATGTATTTACTTTTAACAATTCATTAAAACAGTTCGTATTCAAGTAATACACGGTGTTTAAGTTATTTTGCCGAACTTAGGCATGATTCATATGTGATAAAAATCAAATGACTTTCACATATTATCACATAACTTTGAATTTAAAAATGGTTTCATTCATTAATGAATATATCATTAAGTTGGGTATTTTAAGGCATTTCAATATTTTACAAATGTTCATGCATTATCAATTAGTTTCAAAACAAGGATAATTCACACATAATCGAACAAGATATGAAGACGAATAGAGATCATTCATAAAAGTGGAACAACTGTTTATTACAAGCTTATATGAATAACTGTCTCACAAAGTGTGAGACACACTAAAGAAGTTCACAATCTTTTGATTACAATAAGTATCCAAAACCATAAGCTAAATGATAAAATGTTGAGGGAGAGTGTCATTGGCCATCATCATCATGCTCGCCATCAACACGCAATGTCACCTCCTCTCTAGCAAGCACCTGTATGCAGAAGGACCTGTTTTCAGCAAAACAGAACAAGTATCAAATATACTTAACACTGCAAATGTGTTTGCGAGATTATAACATTTATAAAATTGTATATCAAATATATACCTTTGTCATCGATGACCTCAGCGACAACGGGTTCAACCATCACATCTCTGAAATGTGATATGAACTCGTGGAAATCCCGAGTTTCCGCGTCGCCTCTTATAATGCAAATCCTGGCAAGTGCTTGGTAGCTTGGTGGCAGTGACCACAACAACACGCCTATTGCAAAAGATCTTGCGAACCAGTTGTCCAGGAAGTATGCAAGACTCATGTATGCATCATATATGCTTAACATGTGATCGTCTAGTGATGAGTTCTCCTCCATCTTTATGGAGAGGAAATCCCCCATCAGCTCATACTCCCATATGCGCACTTGTTCCACGAAATGTGATCTCATATGTGCCATAACCGTTTGGGGATTAATACTTCCCACAATCGACCATAGCCCATCTTCCATCCCGAGGCGCATCGTTACTGATATGAATGTGGCCATCACACGATGACAGCAGCGGTGATCCCGCTGCTCCTGGTTCTCATGAAGATAGGGTGGCTCCAAGTACATCTCGTAGATCATGTAGTCGGCCACTTTGTTCTCTCTAAGGAGATCAGAAGGCGCATGACCCATGCAGAAAAGTTGGATCCATCTAACTTGAGCTTTTCTCCTTTTAACCAATTGTCAATAGGGAAGGTAATCTCATGGAGAACCATTTTCTACATTTATAATTGCAAAAGGAATTTAGACTAAGTAATTAAATGAGTTAATAATAACTCCACTCAGAAACACCTATCCCCTAAAGGGTTCTAGTGATAATACGACCCCTTTTCCCGACATCTCCCCCGATCATCACGGCCATCAATGTGGGTTCTAGGGTGGACGCTAAACTTTGGTCACATCATTCATGCGACTCGTGCTCGGTCTTTAGACCATCCGCGTTTCGAGGCCATGTCTCTGTAACGTGCTAGGCTCGCCAACTCAACCTTAGTGTATTCGCTATGCAACATGGCTTACACCCATTGTATGCGAACGTAGATATGTCTGACACCCGCTCATCACGCCTGCCTCATACCGAAGAACTCTCTTGGTGGTGCACACTAAGGGGGAACACAACCATTGGTAATTTTAACAGGGATCATCTTATTAGGCTACCGTCGAGTATCTAATACTAGCACACAATAAGATATACAAACAATAACATTGAATGTAAATGTGATGTGATATGGTCCTTCACGTCGTGATCTCCATCCGTCATCATCGGATTCCGGCGCCAGGGTTCTGATGCCGTAGACACCATGGTACCGGTGTCTTTCTGGCGTGGTAGTCCATCACCTCCGTGACTATCTACTACTACGTAACATAAGGTAATCACTTTACCTTTGCCACAACCATATCACATATCAACACGCCCTGCAAAACAAAGTTAGACGCCTCTGCTTTATCTTTGCATATTTTACGTGGTTGAATGGGCTTTCGCACAAGAACCATTCTACCTATGAACCTTCACCCCAATGCTGATCAAGTAGTTGTCTATACTATACCCCTTTTGGGGCCCTCCGTTGTAAATGGCATACCAACTAATGCGAGAGAGACAGACACCTCCCTAAGCCACTTTATACGGTACAAGCCATATGTCAAGCGTGAACCTGTCTCGCGAATGAACGTGTAAAGTCGGTTGGGGGACGCTTCATCAAGCATTACTGCGGTATACACAAGTACACGTGGGAGGGTAACAACTAAAAGATCAACGCACACACTCTACATCTTGTGTGTTCTACCCATACTAGAATTACTACGCATAGATCTAGCTCTGATACCACTTTAGGGGTTCTGCGTATGAAAACAATAAAATTTTACCCTACGCCCCTGAACCCCTGATGTTGCCAGGACCTATCTATTATTAATGTAGTAACATGAGGGGATTTTCGTGAACTTACCCTTGAAGACCGAAAAGCGTTGTCAATGCTCGGGAGAATGTGGTTGATGTAGACGAGCCAAAGCCGACCTCAAGGTCATGATGAAGTCCTTGTGCTCCTATGGCTCCAACGACTTGAGTGCCTCAAGTGTGACACCTCGCGGGGAGTTACACACATCTGGTGCCTGATGATGAATCCCGCTTCCCCGATCCAGCAGCAATTGCGGAAGTAGAGCTCCTGGATCCGAATCCCGTAGCACGACGGTGCTCCGCGTTGAAGATGTCTCTCGTTCGCCTAGTCCAAACTTGGGACCATAGTCACAAGAGAGAGAATATAAATTGGAGGTCTCCCCAATATTGAGGAAACCCTTATTGAATATTGTGTGTATTTATCTGGCCAAATACCCCCACTATATATAGGGGGAAGGGAGGTACTACCTCCCTCAAAGTCCCGGGTGGGACTAAAGGAGAGGGAAGGGGGCGCCGCCGGCCAACCCTAGTGGGCTCCACGCGAGGGGGGGGGCTTGGCCCATCCGGCCACCCCCTTGCCCCTTCTCCCCTCTTGCCTTTCCCTAATGGGCCCTCTTCCCTCCGGAATTGGCCCATTAAGCCTTTTGACCTTTAAATTGATTATTTGTTTTATTAAATAATTATGAATAAATGATTACATCAATATTTAACATTCATTCACATATTATTCAATCACCGTGGCTATGGAACACCTTCCACCTCCACTCTGGACATCCTCCGGACTTACCGAAACCCTTCCAGTTTTCTCTCTACTCTTCTTTGGCGATTCTACCGATCCTATAAACACTCTCTAAGCATCATCAAACCCTTAAGCGTGATACCCCACGATTCGGGAATACTCTAGACATGGTTGAGACACTCCCAGACCAATGATCGACAGAGGGACCTGGATGGCCATGTGACCCATGTGCATTCCACTAAGATCTTTCGTCGTTTGAACCGGGACAGTCGTGTCTTATTCCCTTTGTCTCTCGACGATCGCATTTCCTGAGATCTGATCAATGCCATCACCATGTCGTCTTTGCTCTCGTTACCGAACAATGTTACTTGACTCGTTCCGACAAGTGATATCCTTGTGATCAAATCACACGCTGTGCAGCTATTGGATATTACTTCTCCGAGTGGGCCCTTGAGTATCTTTCCGTCATGTGGACGGACAAATCCCGCCTTGGCATATATTGCCTCTACGGTTCCTCCGAATACCTGAACACACCTTTATAATCACTGTACTACCAAGTGACGCTTGATGCTATCTAAGCACTCTCAGGAGACAATGATTGATATAGCCTCACGGTCTAAGGAATAGTCTATGCGGATCCATTTCTAATCATTGTAACTTGAACTTCGTGACATGATCGGGTCATGATGTTTAGGTTGGGTATTGGTTCATCATCTCATTCTCAAAATGAGTTGACTCCATTTCCAACTGGCATAAATGCCACATGATCAGGAAACCCTGATCATCTGTTGACCAATGAACTAGTGATTATAGTTTCACTAGGAACCCCTGGTTGTTTATATATCACACGTGTTTTGATGTTTCCTCTCAATACAGTTATAACATGATATAAAACTTAATCATAAACTTTATGAAATATGATAATAATCCTTATTATTATTTGTCTCTAGGGCATATTTTCCAATAGCAAGAACCCATGGCCTAAATTGCATCACGCTTAGTGAAATAACGACAGGTTCCTAGTTCATATTCAGCAACATTTCAAAGTGACCGATTCAGCAATACAAACTCTGAAATTCAATAGCAGGACAGCGAGAATGAATTCTTGTCTCAGCACTAAAAATCTTGGTGCGGGATCAGTCGCTTTTCTCCAAACACACTCGATCATCGGAGCAAGCAAAACTGACCATCAAGCCTGCTTTTCTGTGCATACTTTCTACTCACATCAATGACTGTGTGACCCGCATATGCAAACCAAAATGCCCCAAGCCTCATCTAGATTGTGACAAGGCCATGTTTCAAAAGAACAATAAGACCATCTACTGCCCTTGATCTAAAAAAGTATCAGTATGTCAGTATTAGTTCTACAAGATACTTTAGTAATGGAATAAAAATGACAAAACAATTGACATATTCACTACCATTTGAAAGATTCAGCAACACTGAATAAACAGAAAAATATCAATAGATTCCAAACACATAATTAGCAGTACTTGACAGATTCCTCAAAGTGACTGATTTGGCAGTACAGATAATGAACAAAAGTATTGATAGATTTAACAATGTAGACACTGAAATCCAATAGATGTAGCAAGGCCATAATTCAAAAGGACAGAGAGAACATATTCTGCCCATGTTCCAAAAGAAGAGCAAGACCTTCTACTGGTCTTGATATAAACAAGTACCAATACATCACTATTAGTTCTAAAAAAACAGTTTAGTAATAGCAACAACAGAACGTTTGGCCGATTCAATGGCACTTCAAAGATTCAACAGTATTGAATAATACAAAAAATATCATTAGATTCCCAATTCATAATAAGCGACACTTGACAGATTTAGCACCGTTTCAAAGTGACTGTTTTAGCAGTACAGATAATGACCAAATGAATTGACAGATTCAGCAATGCAGACATTGAAATTCGGTAGATGTAGCAAGGCCATGATTCAAAAGGAAAGAGAGACCTTATTCTGCACTAGATCCATCGCTCTGAACAAGTACTAGTACATAGATATTACTCTTACTAAAAAATAGATTAGCAGTAGCAGAACTCATACAAAATACTCAGAACTACCTTAAGCTAGGAACCACATATCCCAAAATGATAAGAAAAATCCAGTCGAGAAGTACATGTGTTCAAGTTAGGATCATCACAAGAAGATAAAGATTGGTTAATCGCTAAGAAATAGGAATGCAAAAGTGGGACAAATGGGACAGGTGGGATCATTAATTTTAGACCCATAGACTAACTCTAAACTAAGTGGGAGAAGTGGGACAAGTAGGATTTAACAAATCTCACTTATCCCACTTAGTTTAGAGTTAGTTTAGAAGTCCACCACACATCCCACCTCTGCATCTAGGGTAATAATCTTGTCGATATGAAGCTTGTATTCCACGGTGAACTCCAATGGTCGATTCTGACGACGAGCGACCAGATTAGATCGACAAACCGACAAAGAGCAAGTGGCTTTAGAATTCACATTGAATACCTTCTCACACAAGCCATTTGGATGTGCAGAGCTCAACTTCACCATGAACTGCGGCGACACGCGCACCGCCGGCCTAATGCACACGACATATATCAAGATGACATTATCGTGCCTGTCGAATAGCACGCAGAACACTGTGTCATCGAACCCGGTTAGCACGATATCTACATTTTGCGAGCCCGGTGCCGGCACCGGCTTAGAGATGTACCTGCCTTTCCTACCATAGTGTATAATGTGCAACCTCATGGCGTGGGCTTCTCTGAGGTGGGAGTGGAGCACAAATGAAATTGTGCCAAACTCGCAGCCAGGCACCACGCAGTTCCATTGGACTGCATCAGCGAGCATTGAACATGAAGACATATTTGGCTAGATAGCCCATACCAATTGGTACGACATTACATATATTCATATTAGGATCATCACAAGAATATTTATATGTGTTAACTCACTCTTGGTTGATATTCTTGTAATCCAGGGGGAATTCCGAGAACATGTTCAGAAGCTCGCAGGTAATGCCTCGATTTCGATAGGTACGACATGAGCCCTTTCAGCGCGACTTCAGCCAAGGAAGGCCTGCTCATCTGCTCAAATTTTGCTGCCATTTCGATCGAATGGAGCTTATTCCATGACGACAGCAACCATAACATCACCTTGTACCACGGCGATTCACACGCCGCCGACCTTACGTACTTGACGAATAGGAAGATGTCGTGGTGTACCCTCCAATTAGGGCGGCAAAATCTGTGCCCTCTTTCCCGATACCGATGATCTCTGGTGCGTGCACCCGGTTAGTCAGGTACCAGTACTTGCTGTAGTAGATCACTTGGGGCAAATAGTACATCTTGTGGGCAAGTTTCAAGTGGTCAAAGAGCTCATGCATAGTCAATAGTCGGTCGATGAACTCGCATCCTCGCTCTGTGCACATTGTGCATGGGGCGTAGCAACACTGGATCTTGTGCTCGTAGACGTCATTGTAGGAGACCAATGAACAACAACGATCATTGGGGCACCTACTACCTTTTCTGCCGGTGACCTGGCGGTACAGCTCCTTGGAGCATGTGGCCAGCCTAACGGCGCTGATAGTGTCCAAACACATAGTGATTTCGTTGAACACGTCGTCGCCGACCTTGCTCTAGCCGGAGTGTCGCGGGTTGCACCTCGAATCCGCCATCCCGTCTGGACGTATTGGGGGAAAGGGTGGATCTATGTAGAGTTTTTGGTGGTTTTTGGAGGAGAGGGCTGGTGGCCTATAGGGAGTGATGCAACGTGCAAGATGGGGAGTAAAATGTGTGAAGCACACGCCAGAGATGTGGCCAGGCGGCGTCGGCGAGTGGGGATAAACTAAACGAAGATGGGTAAGATAGGATGGCTCTTTAAAAGAGGTTTCTTCTTTTCTTCTGCTGTAAGAAGCGGCTGCATCGAGGACGCCGGCTAGCGTGAATGCGTGTAAAACGCGCCCCTGTGCAATAAATTAAACATGTCACTTCCTAGCGCAGTACTTTCTCGTCACGTCAGCTTCTATTTTCATACTAGTATTAGGGCATCACCTATAGTGGTAGAATTTGTATATAAGATGGGAGGTTTTAAGAAAAAGCTTTTGATGTACTACTGAATTCCTAGTTAGCTTAAAAAGTATTTGGGAAATTTTAAGAGCAATCTATCTATCGTGCTTACTTGTAGTTAAAATTTGACACGGTCGGTGAGAGTACGGTTTACATCGAAGACCTCAAAAATGAGAAAATTACATATAGGTCCATAAACTTAGCACAAAGGGCCCTAAAGTTAAGCAAGGAAAAGCACTCGGGTCCTTCTCGAGCGAGAAACTGAGCCATACCCTTCGTACTACTGTATTTGCTTCACACAAACACATAAAACGCTCCTCACACTTTCGAACCAGCGTGCTGGGTGTGTGCTTGGTGCTTTCCTCTTCACATGTGTGAAATGGAATAACAATGCAGGTTGACGCACGTGGGCAGTGACACGTTGTAGACGAGGGAGAGATCAGCGGGCCAGCAGGGTGTGTGTGGATGGTGATGAGGCAGGAAAGGAGAGATAAAACACAATTTGTTTTGCGTGCATATATATAGTAAAGGTCTCGAAATTTTGACAATAGGTTCAAGTTCTTGCTAAGATTCTACATATTGACAACTTAACAAAAATATATTAGGTTAAACTTGATATAGAAGTAAGCGTGATAGATAGCTCTTGGATTAGTTGCATTTTTGAAGGTAGATGGGTGCATCTTCTTTTAGTAAACGATGTTCTAGGTGTGAGTTTCCAACTATCAGGAAAGAACATTCTCAATTTTCCCATGTTTTGTGAATTTTAAAACTTCCTAGCCAACTCTGCTGACTTGAATGAGACTCTATGCCAATTTATCGAAATTAGGTCAAATTTGAACTACAAGTAAATTATAGATTGCTTTGGAAGCTTTACAAAAAAGCTTTCGGTGGTTTTTGATGTATTGAATTCCTAGTTAGAGCTTCAAAAGTTTGTTGGGACATTTTAAGAGGAATCTATCTATCACGCTTACTAGTAGTTAAAATTTGATATAGACGATGGGAGAAAGTATGTTTTGCATCGAAGACCTAAAAAAATTTACACAGAGGTCCATAAATTTAGCATAAAGGGCCCTAAAGTTAAGCAAGAAAAAGCAGTCTGGTCCTTCTCGAGAGAGCAACTTAGCCATATACCCTTCATACTAGTGTACTTGCTTCACACACACACAAAACGCTCCTCACACTTTCAAACGAGCGTGCTAGGGTATTCTTGGTGCTTCCTCTTTGCAGGGTGTGAAATGGAACGACAAGGCAGGTCGACGCACGTGGGCAGCACCACGTTGTGGACGATGGAGAGGTCAGCCGGTCGGGGTGTGTGTGGATGGTGATGAGGCAGTGTGAAAGAGAGAGAAAACACAACTTGTTTTGCGTGCATATATATAGTAAAGGTCCTAAAATTTTGACAAGAGGTTCAACTTCTTGCTAAGACTCTACATATTGACAACTTACTGAAATTAGGTCAAACTTTAGCTACAAGTAAGTGTGGTAGATAGCTCTTGGAATAATTGTCTTTTCAAAGGTAGATGGTGGGTGCATCTTCTTATAGTAAACGATGTCGTCGTGTGAGTTTCCAACTATCAGGAAAGAACATTATTGATTTTCCCATGTTTTGCGAATTTTAAAACTTCCTAGCTAAATCTATCGACCTGAATGAGACAATGTGCCAATTTATCGAAATTAGGTCAACTTTGAACTATAAGTAAATTGAGGTTGCTTTGGAAATTTTTCGAAAAAACTTTTTGGTTGTTTTCGATGTACTAAATTCCTGGTTGGCTTCAAAAGTTTTTTGGAAAATTTTAAGAGGAAACTATCTATCGCGCTTACTTTTAGTTAAAATTTGACATGATCAGTGGGAGTATGGTTTAGATCGAAGACCTCAAAAAGAGAAAATTACATGTAGAGGTCCATAAATTTAGCACAAAGGGCGCTAAAGTTAAGCAAGGAAAAGTCGGTGGGTCTTTCTCGAGCAAGAAACTGAGCCATACCCTTCGTACTACTATACTCACTTCACACAAAAAACGCTCCTCACACTTTTGAACCAACGTGATGGGGGATGTGCTTGGTTCTTCCTCTGTGTAGGGTGTGAAATGGAACGACAAGGTAGGTCGACGCACGTGGGCAACACCACATTGTGGACGAGGGAGAGATTAGCCGGCAGGGGTGTGCGTGGATGGTGACGAGGTAGTGAAGAAGGAGGGAGAAAACATAATTTGTTTTGTGTGCATATATATAGTAAAAATAAGGTCCTGAAATTTTGACAACACGTTCAACTTCTTGCTAAGATATTGCATCTTGACAACTTAACGAAATTAGGTCAAACTTGAGCTACAAGTTAGCATGATATATTGCTCAAGGATTAATTGTTTTTCCGAAGGTAGATGGGTGCATCTTCTTTTAGTAAACGATGTCGTCGATGTGCGTTTGCCAAATTTTAGGAAAGAAAATTCTTGACATTCCCATGTTTTGCAATTTTAAAACTTCCTAGCCAAGTCTACTACACAAGTAGAGAACAGGAGGGAGGCAGCGCGAGATTTTTAAAAAAAAGCAGCGCAAGATAAGCGCAGAAGAGGACGTGAAGGCGATGCGATGTTAGAGCAAAGCTATGATGGGCTGCTGCCACTAGGTACAGGGTACACTCCAAGAGTACCCCAAGAGTAGTAAAATGTATGGACCTACTACTAGTAGGAGTATATGCACGCAAAAGAAGTTGCATTTTCTCTCTCCTTTGCTGGCTCTCACCATCCGTCCTCCATCCATTTTTCTCTACAGTCGTGGGTGCACAGTCCGTCTTGTCTCTTCCTCGTCCATAACAGGTTCAACTTCTTGCTATGATTTTACATCTTGACAGTTTAACAAAATTAGGTCAAACTTGAGCTACAAGTAAGCGTGATAGATTGCTCTTAAATTAATTTTCTTTTCAAAGATAGATGGGTGCATCTTTTCTTGTAAAAGCAGTGTAGTCGGTGTGAGTGTCCAACTACCAGGAAAGAACATTCTCAATTGATGATGACTGGTTCGGCCTCTAGCTAAGATTTTGCATCTTCCTCAAAGAAAAAAAAGATCTTGCATCTTGAAAATTTTGAACCCCTTTTGAAAACGATCACATGAAATAGGAAGAGAGGGGAAATGATATTTGTATTCTCTATGGGTAACCCACAAGCTTGAGGTGCACCTTAGGCTTAAAGATAAATTTATTTTTTCCACTACGTATGTGGTGAACCTTAGCGGATGGCACATAGTAGGCCATATTAAGGTGTGCTTTTTTACACAATGTGGGAGTAGTACATTTCTTTGCTTAGACATATGGTCACCTCTGTCCACGCGTTGTACATGCTGAGAGAATAAAACGTTGGCAGGCAAAGAGGGCAGCAGCAAAGAGAAGTTGAAGGCGGTTCCATGTCAGAGCAAAGTTATGAATGGTTTCTGACACGAGGTACTCATGTGGCCTTACAGTGTACTACTACACTCTACTAGTAGTAAATTTCAGGACCTATGCACGCAAAACAAATCGAGTGTTTTTTCTTTCCTTCCCTATGCTCCATCTCTCCTCCCATTTCCCCGCGTGCACTGGTCCGGCTAATCTCTCTCCCCTCGTCCACAACGTGGCGCTGCGCACGTGTGCCTTGGTACAGCGGCTCTATATCTCTGGCGTGTTCGGCAGCCACACATTGGTGTGGAGTAGGGACAAGGAGTACATAGGAAGGAAACCACTTTGGTCCTTGGTGGCACAAAAATTCAAATTTTTCCGGTTTTTGAAATATTCACTTCCTTCCCAAACATCAGGAGGGAAGGTTATTCAAAAGATCGGCCATCCGCAGTATTGTACTTCTTATCTTCTCTTTACCGTGTCTTATCTCTTGCAGTAAAATACAATACAATAAACCACTGCATAGTGTACGGATTAACTTTGAACATTGACCGTTGGATCAAGACTAGCAAATCCAAACATTGCCAACCGCTGGATCTTCTTTTCCATTCTTAGCATCTAGAAAGATTCTACTTTAGCACGTGAACACTATTATGTGCAAATCTCAAAACACAAATTCCATTGCTCAGTTTTAAAGGTCCTTGTGCTAATAAATGCGTGGACTTTTTATGCAATTTTCATTTTTATGAGGTCCATGATGTAATTTGTACTTCCACTGACCATGTTAACTCATCTCAAGCATCTCTCTCATGCGAGACCTACCATTTGGTAGGACATTCATAGCACTTGTTATGTTCTCTTTATCGTGTCTTATCTCTTACAACAATATACCACTGCATAGTGTGGGATTAACTTTGAACATTGACCGTTGGATCAAGACTAGCAAATCCAAACATTACCAACCGCTGGATCTTCTTTTCCATTCTTAGCATCTAGAAAAAATCTACTTTAGCACGATGAACGCTAGTATGTGCAAACCTAAATACACAAACTCCATTGCTCAGTTTTCAGGGTCCTTATGCTAATAAATGCATGGACTTCGATGCAATTTTAATTTTTCTGAGGTCCTTGATGTGATTTGTACTTTCACCGACCGTGTAAACTCATCTCAAGCATCCCTCTCCTACGAGACCTACCATTTGATAGGCCATTCGTAGTACTTCTTATCATTATCGTGTCTGATCTCTTACAATAAAATAAACCACTTCATAGTGTACAGATTAACTTTGAACATTGACCGTTGGATCAAGACTAGCAAATCAAAACATTGCCAACCTCTTGATGTTCTTTACCATTCTTAGCATCTACAAAGATTCTACTTTAGCACGATTAATGCTACTATGCGCAAACCTAAAGACACAAATTACATTGCTCAGTTTTTAGGGTCCTTGTGCTAATATATGCATGGACTTGGGTGCAATTTTCATTTTTATGAAGTCCTTGATGTAACTTGTTCTTCCACCAACCATGTTAACTCTCAAGCACCTCTCTCCTACGAGACCTACCATTTGATAGCCATTCGCAGTACTTCTTATCTTCTCTTTATCGTGTCTTATCTCTTACAATACAATAAACCACTGCATTGTGTACGGATTAACTTTGAACGTTGACCGTTGGATCAAGACTAGCAAATCCAAACATTGCCCACCTCTTGATCTTCTTTTCCATTCTTAGCATCTAGGAAGATTCTACTTTAGCATGATGAATGCTACAATGCGTAAACCTAAAAACACAAACTCCATTGCTCAGTTTTCAGGGTCCTCGTGCTAATAAATGCATGGACTTGGATGCAATTTTCATTTTTATGAGGTCCTTGATGTAACTTGTTCTTCCACCGACCGTGTTAACTCATCTCAAGCACCTCTCTCCTACGAGACCTACCATTTGGTAAGCCATTCGCAGTACTTCTTATCTTCTCTTTATCATGTCTTATATCTTACAATACAATAAACCACTGCATAGTGTACGGATTAACTTTGAACATTGACCGTTGGATCAATACTAGCAAATCTAAACATTGCCAACCTCTGGATCTTCTTTTCCATTCTTAGCATCTAATAAGATTCTACCTTAGCACGATGAACACTACTATGCGCAAACCTAAAAACACAAACTCAATTGCTCAGTTTTCAGGGTCCTTGTGCTAATAAATGCATGGACTTGGATGCAATTTTCATCTTAATGAGGTCCTCGATGTAACTTGTTCTTCCACCGACCGTGTTAACTCATCTCAAGCACCTCTCTCCTACGAGACCTACCATTTGGTAGGCCATTCAATGTACTTCTTATCTTCTCTTTATCGTGTCTTATCTCTTACAATACAATAAACCACTACATAGTGTACGGATTAACTTTGAACATTGACCGTTGGATCAAGACTAGCAAATCCAAACATTGCCAACCGCTGGATCTTCTTTTCCATTATTAGCATCTAGAAAGACTCTACTTTAGCACGATGAACGCTATTATGTGCAAACCTCAAAACACAAACTCCATCTCTTAGTTTTCAAGGTCCTTGTTATAATAAATGCGTGGACTTTGACGCAATTTTCATTTTCATGAAGTCCTTGATGTAGCGTGTGTTGGGGTTCGCAGCATAGAAAACAAAAAATTTCCTACGATGGGAACTATACGCCAAGATCTATCTACAAGATACAAGAAACGGGTGGATATACATCCATGGAGAACTTACCCTCAAAGAAAACAAAGCTTTGTTAACGAGTTGGAACTCGTGGATGATGTAGTCGTACACTTGCCAATCTCAAGATCGTGATGAAGTCCAGCAGGTCCGGCTCCAGGACGTCCTTCAGATCTAGCTCCAGCAAGTCCAGCACCACCAAGTCCAGCACCGCAAAGTAGCGGTGCATCCGTGATCGCACACACGTCCGGTACCCCGGCAACCTCCATCCCTTGCTCCAGCAAAGCAGCAGAAGCATCAACTCCTTTCCAGATAAAGCCACCGGGAACATGTATCTCGCTAATCCGAGACCATGGGGAATAACTAGAGGGGGAGAGAGATCCTTCACAAGGAGGTGTGTGTGTGTGAAGGTGTGAGAGGGGGGCCTTTTATAGGAGGAGGGGAGGGTACCCCTCCCCATGGCCGGCGCCTCAAGGGGTGACCCTTCACCTCCTCATACATGTGGTGGTAACTCCCTCCACATAAATTTGCCCCTTCAGATTCTCTTTTAAAGTCTCCACTTTAAATGCATTAAATTTCTCCAAATTTAATGCTCTCTCATTTCATAAAACTCTTTTATTAATTTTATTCAGAATTTTGTTAATTAATTTAATTAACAAACATTCACATAAAACCTCCTGCAACATTTCAATATTACATGCAGAACCAATTTCAGCAATTTCACCCGAAACAGTTTCGGTGTCTATTGAAATAATTCCAGCGCTTTCTTAAATCTTTATCTGAAACATATTTGCTCCAAATGGTGTCGGTATCCCTTAAGTGTGTCACCCTACGGTTCGCGAATAATGCAGACATGATCGAGACCCCGCTTCGATCAATAATTAGCAGTGGGACTTGGAGATCCGTACTGACTCCCACATATTCAATGATGACTCTTGTCATCGTGTGAACCTTTAACATCGTAACTAAATACCTTTGTCTCGTGATATATTACATGTCTGAGATTCGATCATCGGCATCCAAATACCTAGCTTGATCTCGTTACCGACATGCACTCTTTTCTCATTCCCATGATATAACATTCTAGTGATCACATCACTTGCTTGCAAGCTATTTCAATGTGATATCACCGAGAGGGCCCAGAGTATATCTATCCGTCATCGGGATGGAAAAATCCCACTCTAGATCCATGAGCCTCAACATAACACCTTCGTAGCACTGAACCCACCTTTATTGTCACCCTGTTACAGTGTGACGTTTGATGTTATCAAGATACTCTTCCGGTGTTAGCAATTAACATGATCTCATGGTCTAAGGACTAAGATTACTTCGTATGATGTTATAGAAATATAAACATAATGACTTTGATCGTAATGTTATACTTCGGATGAATGTTCATCACATCATTTCACAAATGTTGTGACCTCGTTATTAACAACATCCAATGTCCATGATCAGGAAACCTTGATCATCTTGTTAATCAACAAGCTAGTTTATATGAGAGGCATTACTAGGAACTTTGTATTTTGTTTATTGAACACACATGTATTAACGTTTCCAATTAATACAATTATAGCATGCAAAATAAACATTTATCATAAACATGGAATAAGATAATAACCACTTTATTATTGCCTCTCGGGCATATTCCCTTCAGTCTCCCACTTGCACTAGAGTCAATAATCTAGTTTGTAAACTTGTATATACAACACCTAGGTGTTGAATATACGCGTTTGCTAGTGGTTAACATAATCTCCGGATCTGGCACTTTCAGGTCCGTGTGTATTTGCATGTCTTTGCGTCTCGACGCATCACTCATTCTCAAATGAGATGATATTGTATAAATTTGGTCCTTTGGTGAGACCTTTAGTTCGTTCAGGTTAAAATATGTTGATATTATTGTCATACAATATATCTTCATAGTATTAGCCCACTTTGAACCACACCTAGTTTGATAACTAACTTCTTAACACAAATGCCCTCCTTTGCTGCTACTATAGCAGTATACTTAGCTTTTTGTTGTAGTATCCGTCACAATGTTTCAACTTTGGAACTTATCCAAATCCATCATGGAACATCCTTTCCATTACATTGTGTCACCCATAGTCTAAATTGAGATAAATTTAATTTGTATCTTGTGACAAAACTAGTATCAATGTAACACTTTACAATGAACTACATTTAACTATTTGTCACTTATACATGATATATTCTTAGTTCTTCCAAAGCTCATAAGAATATATTTACTATTGTCCAATGATCATCTTATGAATCATTCTGGTGTGTGCTCATAACATTTAGAGCATAGGACAATCTGGATATATACATATCATGGTATAATCGATCAAAATATTCATGTGATTTTACTCACCAAGTGTTGAAACACTTGAATCTTGATACAATCCTTTCCATGCAGCAAGAACCTTTCTTGTTGTTTCCATATTGAACCCTTTCAATATCTCATATATGTATGTCTGGCACAACCATATTAGCGCCTCAATCTATCCATATAGATATTGATGCCAAATATTCCGGTTTTGCCCAAGTATTTCATCGAAATCCTATTTTAATGAAATTCTTAACTTGTGTCAATAAAAGATACATCATTTCCAATCAACAATATGTTCTCAACATAATGTATTAGAAATATGTCTCAGCGCTCCCACTTAATTTCTTGCAAATGCAAGCATCTTCATCATCTCCGATAAATTTAAACTCTTTTAACAGTTTCATCATGGTGAAGATTCCAACTCCGCTATGCTTACTTCAACTATTGAAGTTTGCATTCCCTTTTATCACCCTTTGAATTAACAAAATCCTTCGGACCGTGTCTTGTACACATCCTAGGTAACCATTCTATTAGAAGAACATTGTTTTGTTTGTTCAACTACCATACATCAAATTATATGTAGTGGTTGCTACATTAATCCGTCAAGACTAAATATCGCTATGAAAGATCAAATCTTGTCATAGTCAACTCCTTGAACATTGTCGTAAACTTCTTTCTGACATGTCGACTATTTCATAGATGTTAAACATCTATGTCTATTTCTTTATAGATCCAAACACGACCGATAGACTTCATGCCTTTCCGAAGGGTCTTCCAAGTTTAGAAACTTTATTTCTCGTGTATGGATACTATCACGGATTCTATGACTTCTAGTCATTTTATGGAGTCGGGGCCCATCATCGCTTATTTGCATGTAGTCGGTTCATCATTGTCAAAACAATAACGACTTGCTTATCAAATCACACTATTTGATTCTTACCGACCCACACGGTTCAATAGGAACTCTAATCTCCGAGATCACAACCTTTGTAATCACGGGAACCATGAGCACGATGAACGCTATTATGTGCAAAACTCAAAACACAAACTCCATCTCTTAGTTTTCAAGGTCCTTGTTATAATAAATGCATGGACTTTGACACAATTTTCATTTTTATGAAGTCCTTGATGTAGCGTGTGTTGGGGTTCGCAGCATAGAAAACAAAAAAATTCCTACGATGGGAACTATACGCCAAGATCTATCTACAAGATACAAGAAACGGGTAGATATACATCCATGGAGAAATTACCCTCAAAGACAACAAAGCTTTGTTAACGAGTTGGAACTCGTGGATGATGTAGTCGTACACTTGTCGATCTCAAGATCGTGATGAAGTCCAGCAGGTCCAGCTCCAGGACGTCCTTCAGATCTAGCTCCAGCAAGTCCAGCTCCACCAAGTCCAGCACCGCAAAGTAGCGGTGCATCCGTGATCGCACACACGTCCGGTACCCCGGCAACCTCCGTCCCTCGCTCCAGCAAAGCAGCAGAAGCAGCAACTCCTTTCCAGATAAAGCCACCGGGAACATGTATCTCGCTAATCCGAGACCATGGGGAATAACTAGAGGGGGAGAGAGATCCTTCACAAGGAGGTGTGTGTGTGTGAAGGTGTGAGAGGGGGGCCTTTTATAGGAGGAGGGGAGGGTACCCCTCCCCATGGCCGGCGCCTCAAGGGGTGACCCTTCACCTCCTCATACATGTGGTGGTAACTCCCTCCACATAAATTTGCCCCTTCAGATTCTCTTTTAAAGTCTCCACTTTAAATGCATTAAATTTCTCCAAATTTAATGCTCTCTCATTTCATAAAACTCTTTTATTAATTTTATTCAGAATTTTGTTAATTACTTTAATTAACAAACATTCACATAAAACCCCCTGCAACATTTCAATATTACATGCAGAACCAATTTCAGCAATTTCACCCGAAACAGTTTCTATTGAAATAATTCCAGCGCTTTCTTAAATCTTTATCTGAAACATATTTGCTCCAAATGGTGTCGGTATCCCTTAACTGTGTCACCCTACGGTTCGCGAATAATGCAGACATGATCGAGACCCCGCTTCGATCAATAATCAGCAGCGGGACTTGGAGATCCGTACTGACTCCCACATATTCAACGATGACTCTTGTCATCGTGTGAACCTTTAACATCGTAACTAAATACCTTTGTCTCGTGATATATTACATGTCTGAGATTCGATCATCGGCATCCAAATACCTAGCTTGATCTCGTTACCGACATGCACTCTTTTCTCATTCCCATGATATAACATTCTAGTGATCACATCACTTGCTTGCAAGCTATTTCAATGTGATATCACCGAGAGGGCCCAGAGTATATGTATCCGTCATCGGGATGGACAAATCCCACTCTATATCCATGAGCCTCAACATAACACCTTCGTAGCACTGAACCCACCTTTATTGTCACCCTGTTACAGTGTGACGTTTGATGTTATCAAGATACTCTTCCGGTGTTAGCAATTAACATGATCTCATGGTCTAAGGACTAAGATTACTTCGTATGATGTTATAGAAATATAAACATAATGACTTTGATCGTAATGCTATACTTCGGATGAATGTTCATCACATCATTTCACAAATGTTGTGACCTCGTTATTAACAACATCCAATGTCCATGATCAGGAAACCTTGATCATCTTGTTAATCAACAAGCTAGTTTATATGAGAGGCATTACTAGGAACTTTGTATTTTGTTTATTGAACACACATGTATTAACGTTTCCAATTAATACAATTATAGCATGCAAAATAAACATTTATCATAAACATGGAATAAGATAATAACCACTTTATTATTGCCTCACGGGCATATTCCCTTCAGCTTGTTCTTCCATCGACCATGTTAACTCATCTCAAGCACCTCTCTCCTATGAGACCTACCATTTGATAGGCCATTCACAGTACTTATTATCTTCTCTTTATCGTGTCTTATCTCTTACAATACAATAAACCACTGCATAGTGTACCGATTAACTTTGAACATTGACCGTTGGATTAAGACTAGCAAATCCAAACATTGCCAACGGCTGGATCTTATTTTCCATTCTTAACATCTAGAAAGATTCTACTTTAGCACGATGAACGCTATTATGTGCAAACCTCAAAACACAAACTCCATTGCTCAATTTTCAGGGTCCTTGTGCTAATAAATGCATGGACTTGGATGCAATTTTCATTTTTATGAGGTCTATGATGTAATTTGTACTTCCACTGACCGTGTTAACTCATCTCAAGAACGTCTCTCATATGAGACCTACCATTTGGTAGGCCATTCATAGTACTTCCTAAATTCTATTTATCATGTATTATCTCTTACAATACAATAAACCACTGCATAGTGTACGGATTAACTTTGAACATTGACCACTTGGATCAAGACTAGCAAATCCAAACATTGCCAACCGCTGGATCTTCTTTTCCATTCTTAGCATTTAGAAAAATTCTACTTTAGCACGATGAATGCTAGTATGTGCAAACTTAAAAACACAAACTCCATTGCTCAGTTTTCAGGGTCCTTATGGTAATAAATGCATGGAGTTCGATGCAATTTTCATTTTTATGAGGTCCTTGATGTACTTTGTACTTTCACCGACCGTGTTAAATCATCTCAAGCATCTCTCTCCTACGAGACCTACCATTTGATAGGCCATTTGCAGTACTTCTTATCTTCTCTTTATCGTGTCTTATCTCTTACAATAAAATAAACCACTGCATAGTGTACGGATTAACTTTGAACATTGACCGTTGGATCAAGACTAGCAAATCAAAACATTGCCAACCTCTAGATCTTCTTTACCATTCTTAGCATCTAGAAATATTCTACTTTAGCATGATGAATGCTACTATGCGTAAACCTAAAAACACAAACTCCATTGCTCAGTTTTTAGGGTCCTTGTGCTAATAAATGCATGGACTTGGATGCAATTTTCATTTTTTTGAGGTCCTTGATGTAACTTGTTCTTCCACCGACCGTGTTAACTCATCTCAAGGACCTCTCTCCTACGAGGCCTACCATTTGGTAGGCCATTCATAGTACTTCTTATCTTCTCTTTATCGTGTCTTATATCTTACAATACAATAAACCACTGCATCGTATACAGATTAACTTTGAACATTGACCGTTGGATCAAGACTAGCAAATCTAAACATTGTCAACCTCTAGATCTTCTTTTCCATTCTTAGCATCTAATAAGATTCTACTTTAGCACGATGAACACTACTATGCGCAAACCTAAAAAAACAAACTCGATTGCTGAGTTTTCAGGGTCCTTGTGCTAATAAATGCATGGACTTGGATGCAATTTTCATTTTTATGAGGTCCTTGATGTAACTTGTTCTTCCACCGACCGTGTTAACTCACCTCTCTCCTATGAGACCTACCATTTGATAGCCATTCGCAGTACTTCTTATCTTCACTTTATCGTGTCTTATCTCTTACAATACAATAAACCACTGCATATTGTACGGATTAACTTTGAACATTGATCGTTGGATCAATACTAGCAAATCCAAACATTGCGAACCTCTTGATCTTCTTTTACATTCTTAGCATCTAGAAAGATTCTACTTTAGCACGATGAATGCTACTATGCGTAAACCTAAAAACACAAACTCCATTGCTCAGTTTTTAGGGTCCTTGTGCTAATAAATGCATGGACTTAGATTCAATTTTCATTTTTATGAGGTCCTTGATGTAACTTGTTCTTCCACCGACCGTGTTAACTCATCTCAAGCACCTCTATCCTACGGGACCTAATATCTGTGTCTTGCTTAGCCATGATTAGCTATCAGTGCTGGTTCATCTAGATAATGTACCAAATTCAGAGAATCTAGTATGACAGGAAAACTAGGTATACTGATGAGGTGAGATCAGTGGTAAAGGTTAAACATACTAAGGCTTGTATGGGAGGCCACAACATGATGTTGTTTTTGTAGTCCCATACTCGCCACCACTAGGAGCCGAGTTCTTGCCTTTGAAACCAAGACAAGCGTACAGCCACACGGGGCCTGGAAAACCTCACGAGTAACTAACTTTCCTAGTAGATTCCATGAGTCACATAGTTTGGGTGTTCCATTTGACATATGCATAGAAAACTTTTTGAAAGATTTGGCGTCTGAAGGTGCATCATAACATGTAGGTAAGCATGGATCGGGTTGCTTGGGTTCGATAGAGCCCCTGATAAACCAACCTCGCCTTACATCTCTAGGGACCGACTTCGATATTTGACCCGTTACGGTAGAACCCTCCTTAGGGTGTGACTCATGGTCTCCGCGAAAGCAAGGTAAAGGTAGTGTCCAACTGCCCTCTGGTGGCCTTCTAAGGAAGAGGGCTAATCATTGTGGCACTAAGAGAAGGTTGGTACATGTGGGTAAAGTTGTACACTCCTACAGGGTTAAATCTTTTCGAAAAGCCGTGTTCACGTTTACAAACGCTTAGTGACCAAATTCTCAGATCATAGAGAATTATAACCTAATCGTAAAACATGGAGGTTTCAACATGTTCTTAAGGTTGCTTCCTCATGGGTACAAGGGGGTGATCCTAGTTGAGAAGTGATGATGATGACCTTGTGGATATCAAAAGATGGTGATCAATTTTAGTTGCTGATGTCACTCTCTTATCCCCATTTAAAATATTCTGATTAGATGAGCTTCTACTCCCTCTTGTTTTGAAAACAAAGATGACTTTATGCAAAATAACCCCACCATCCATAATTCTTGTGGAGTAAACCATGTACTCACCCTTGCTTTGTTGATACGTTTGTAGCAGAGTAAGTGTTCCCTTGAAGACGAGTTTCATACAACATCAACACCGACGAGTAGCATGGGGTTCCCGGTCGGCAGCCTGGAATCTATGGGTTGGGACGTCATCGTTGTGCTTCAGGCCTCTTAGTCCATTTGTTAAGTTTGCTATACTTAATAGCATAATTTGCCTGTCGTAGTTTGATATTTGTGGTCAGTGACCTCTTCTTGTAATATTTTGGTTCTTTGTTCAGTTATGAGCTTGATGTAAGAATTTTTGTGTCGTAGGGTTACTGTTGTGTTACCGATATCTCACTAGATATCCTCGAGATCTAGGTTAAGCTTATATCATGCTAAGGTCTGGGATTTGTTTAACCCTGATCCCGGGGGGTGTCACTGCATGCGGCCTAGTGCTCAACTTTCTCATGCAAACACCAGATGCGCTCGGGATCCTCCCGCTCCCAATATGCCCTTGACCAGGCGCAAGCGTCGGGGGCTTGCATCGGTGGCACGTCGTTGAGAGACGCCTCCATTGCCATCTTCAGGAGGAACTCATCCTTGTCGACCGGTACCGCCCAGTACGCTGGCTTCGTCTTCGGCGTGTGCAGCTTCGGCCTCCCAAGCCAAAGCTGGCCTCTCGGCGGTGAAGGCACACAACCTTCATTAATGATGATGCCACCTCCCGCTTCCCCGGGCGAAGTGGCGCCGTGACACGCGGTGAGCTCACCGGTGCCGAGCCAGATGAACGTGATGCCGACACGAAGGATGATGACTACCCATTGGCCATTCTTCACGGCATCTATCTGGCCACCTCGTTGTGTTGGGGAAATGACGACGACGATCGTAGCGGGTAGCCCAGCCTAGGTGTGGACCCAACACTAATGTGCTCGAGGATGGCGGTGAGTGTGCGGCCGCGTGCGCTCCACCACCGCCGCTGCCCTGCGGAGTTGTATGTTGCCAATGGCAAGCTTGCGCCATCATAGGCGGCCAACTTGTGATCCCGCCAGTCGATGAAAAACTGCTCCCAGTAGGTGAGGTTCCCTGGGTCCTCGGCGAGCTTGGGGACCTCCATGCCGGTGATGACCACCTGGATCTCGTCGACAAGATTAGAGACCTTCGGCATCGGTGGCACGGGCATGCTGCCCGTGCTGAGCTTCCAGGTCGGCGGCATCGGATGACACCGACAACGGGTAGCCGGCGTTGTGGAGCATGCGTGCTTCCCACGACTGTAGAGAGCACCGGCGGAAGCCGTTCGCCACCATAGGGTCGCCGAGGAGTGCTCCGTCATTGATGCCGCCGAGTTCTTCTTCTCGTTGCCGACAGTGGAGCTTGTGGGTTGGGAAATGGGGGTGAGGGTGTGTGTGCTCTTAATACGGCGAGAGTGGACGACATTTATAGCCGAAAGAGGAATAGGCGGCAAGGGCGGGAGGGGTGTAGCGGCGTGGGCGGGAAAAGTGGAAATGGCCGGAAGGTGGGCGGGCGGTGGCGCGCCATTATGGCGACGCATGGGCGAGTGCACATGCGGTCTTCTGTTGCGGAAGCCGAGGCGAAGGGAATAGGACGACTTGGTTCACACGGGGACAGGGCGGGGCCACAATGTTGTTTTTTCTTTCCCGCCGATTCTGGTTCATCCGACGTTCCCAGGCGACGCCCGATGGCACGGGTTCGGGCTGGGAGCCCTAGATGTAAAATAGGTCAAATCCGGTGAAAATTGGACGCATGAGAACGCGACTGCATGAACTTTCACCGCCCGGATGAAAATTACGGCTAGGAGGCCCACCTGGGATTGCTAGTGGAGATGCGAATACGTGTTAGGATCTAAATTTAATCTGGAAATTTTAGTCCCTTCCTTCATTAAAACCCCGATACAAACCAAAGGTAGCTTGTCCTACACGTGTGGAGTTCTCATCCGTCGCCAAGTCTCCCTCTTTTTCCCAGACTTTGATTCCTCGTAGATAGATACCCGGAAATGCGCCGGACGAATGCATTCAGCACAGAATACTAATTTGGGCCATTGCATGTCATTGGGATCCGGATCCAGAGGATCCACCAACCTGCGCGACACTGTATTAGATCCATTTCTTCAAATGCACTAGTAAAATAAAATCTAGCTCAATTTTCACGCAAAAATGTAAATTTAATTTTCTTTACATATTTAACTTCTTCACGATGAACTCTTCAAATAGAGTCTAATATTCAACATATGTAAACTTATTTTAGACGTTTTTATGTCTTAAATCTATAAAGTCCTTTTATTAAATATTTTCTGGACCTATAAAGTTCCAATACCTTACGTATATAGTTCTATGTTGAATCTATAAAGTACCAATGCTTTATGTACGGTCCTGTGATAAATGGTGGTACAAATTGTTTTTTAAAATAGGACATACATGAGATCTATCGACTCGGATCTCAACCGACGCGAGCGGTCAGGATTGTTATTCCGCGTGGAATGCGTTCGTGAATCTTGGATTAGTCTCTATTTGAAACCTGGGATTCCTCGTAGTAGTATAGTAGATCTCTTGCGGACTCACCACGTGCACAGCAACCGGGAGGTAGTTTCCGATTTTTAAGCAAGAAATTCAATTGGACACTTAAATTTTGGAAACTGTTAGGCGTTCCTCGGACGATGGGGAGTTCTCATCGTCCTCCTTCCTTGCGCGACACGTGTCCACCAAATCCCGTTTTTGCTACAGAACACACCTTTTTGCTGCATATGTCCCCGCTTCTGCCGGAGTCCTCGCCGGAGACCTCGTCGGAGAGCATGCAGCAATAAAAATGTGCTAATGTAGCAAAAACGACTTCGCCGGAGACATCGTCGGAAAAAGCTCGCCGGTGACTCTCGCCGGAGACCTTGTAGCAAAAAGCTGACACTGTTGTTTCAAAACTAAAAGACGGTTGTAGCAACAAAGTTCTTCTAATATAGCAAAAAAACTACTTCGCCGAAGACTTCACCGGAGATTTTTCAGGGCACCTCGTCGAAGACCTCATTGAGTATGTCTTAGAAAAAATAGGAGAACGATTGTAGCGAAATATTTGTACTATTGTAGCAAATCCATTAGCCGTCAGTAGCGATGACATTGACCGTTGGTGTAGCAAAAATCCGTTATCGTCGTACCCCTTGCAGCAACGTCATCGGCCGTCGGTAGCGACCACAACTACCGACATCTCCAACGAGGACAGGCTAGGGCGTCGTCGTTCCTTGCAGCAATCACTGTCTATGACTCTCCCGTCGGCAGAGCGGGACACGGAGGGAACCGAGGGAGGGAGCAGGGAGCAGGGCGCCGGTGGCGAAGGACGCCGGAGGAGGGAGTGGGACGCGGAGGAGGGCGCTGGGGGCGGAGGACGCCGGAGGAGGAAGCGGGGCGCGGAGGAGGGCGCCGGGGGAGGGAGCGGGGCACGGAGGAGGGCGGCGGGGGCGGAGGACGGCGCGGCGGCGGAGGGCATGGTGACCGATGTGTGCCGCGCGATTGTTTCCGAGAAGAACTGGCTGGTTTCAGAGAAACATAGGACGATGAAATCACGCCATCCTCCGGGGGAACCGGATCGTTTTCCTTAATTTTTTGGGTTTTTTGTATTTCAGAGAAACATAGGCGGATAAAAGCCGGAGTCCTGGATCCGTGCGACTCCGATAAATCCTATATAATCATGGATGCAACTTGCGCGTTGCCGGAGGTCGCAGCATAACCAGATCAGATCTTCCGTGATGGCGGCTGAGCACCCGTCTGCATGGCCGGACCTGCCACGGGACCTGCTGGGCACCGTCCTTCGCCGCCTCCCGTCCCTCGCCGACAGCGTCCGCCTCCGAGCCGTGTGCCGCCCGTGGCGCTCGAGCGTCACCGGGCTGCCGCCGTCACACCTTCACCTCCCCTGGCTCGCCTTCCTCGACGGCACCCTCCTAGACGTTGCCAATAACACCGCGCACCGCGTGGGCATCCCAGACGATGCCGTCTGCTACAGCACCGGCGAGAACACGCTCTTCCTCGCGCACGACGATGGCCAGTGCTCCCTGGTGGAGGTCTTCTCCGGCGCAGTGACTCCTCTCCCCGAGCTTGCCGCGCTCCTCCGCGCTCGCAACGTGAACCCCCGCTACGAGCTGCTGCAACCAATCACCAAGGTCGTGGTGTCCACGCCCGCGGCAGAGCTGGAAGAACACTGCCGCCTCGTCGCCATCGTCATCCAGAACCGCAAGGTCATCATCTCCACCTGCCGGCGGGCGGGCGAGACCAACGCTTGCCTGGTGCTGGACGAGCACTTCGGATTCTGCATCGCCGACCTCAAGTTTTTCCAAGGGAGGATCTACGCCCTGTCCAAGTCCGACGAGACGCTCGCCGCCCTGGACCTCAACAAAGGCCGCCTCCACGAGGTGCCGAAGCCGAGACCCCGCGTCGATGTAGTCATACGCAGAGCGGCATCCGACAAGATCGAGATGACCCAGGAGCCTCATCTGCAGGAAGATCCTTGGCCGTTTGGCCACGCCATTGCCGGGTGGTATCTCGTCGTGTCCAACGGCAAGCTGCTCATGCTGAGGCGGTGGACTCGCAAACGTCTGCTCACCTCTGGCTATGGCTACTACGACCTGATGATGGAGTTCCCTGACCCTGATGGATACGAGGTTAAGCGGACTCGCCGGTTCGATGTCTTTGAGATAGACCTCCCCCCATGGCAGGGCTATGGCGGCCGGTGGAACAAGGTCCATGACCTTGACGGCCAGACGCTCTTCGTGTCCCCGCCATGCTCCAAGAGCGCACCTCCAGCAGGCCATGGAGCTCGGGAAGACTGCATCTACTTCGTGCATCAGATGAGACCAGAAGATCCACTCGGGGACTCCGGGGTGTACAGCATGAGAGACGGGACCATCACGCGGCAGTTGCTGCCGCAGCCCGCCGCCGTGACCGCGACGCTACCGTGGCGCTACCGGTTTCCTGCGTGGGTTTTCCCAGTTGATTCAAGTGTCTAATTCGGATCGAGTTTCTCGATCTAATTTTTAGCCATCATCCGGCAATTGTTTTGGTCTTACTCTTTGCCAAAATATAGTGCTTTTTAGTTTATAAGTCTTACGGTTTTGCTATTTCTCAGGCGCATGAGAAATACATCTTAGTCACCGTTGGATCTGGGTTTCAAGATTCATACATTTTGGTTGTAGTTTTTTGTTTGTCGATGAAGCGGTGCAGATTTCTTCACGCACGGGGAGTTTGGGCTGCTGCTTTGCTGTGCGTGTGTGGGCTGTCGTTTGTGCTGCACGATATGTGGACGTTTTGTCTTGGGCTTTTTTCATTTCTTTTTCTGTTTTTTCTAAAGGACGGCAATATCTAGTTTGGACTTTTCTTTCATATATAGCTTGTATTATAGAATGTCAGCAAAGCCCATGTTGAGTAGGTTAATCTTTTTTCTGTCCTTCGTTTTTGTTTTGCACGCTGGTTTTAGCATTCGGTGCACCCCACTCAGTCATACGATGTACTGTCTCCTCTTTCACTTTTTTCTTTTGATTGATGGATTTATTAGTTACAAAGTGATTGTATGATAATTGTTTTCTTAATTTTTCATATAGTCTATTTTAATTATTATATATTTTTTATTTAATTTTGCTTTTATTTTTCCTATTTTCTGCGATATTATTTCCTTATATGTTTTAGCGTTTTACCTTTGCATTTTTGTCGGTTTTTTCTTTTTTTACTACGCTTTTCTTACTTATCGGTCACACAAGATTTTAGTTAGAGCTCAATCGAATATATAATTGTTGGATTTGTGTCGTGATTCATTCTAAACACAAGAGTTGCAAGTAGCTTGCAACTGAGATTTTTTAATCGTAGGTCAGTTAAAATGAAGTTATTTTTCAATTGCAAGTTTACTACCTAGAAACAATATTTTGATCCTTGATTTGTGTTGTGATTCGTATTGTAGCAAGGGAGTTGCAAGTTGCTTGTGACTAGTTTATTTCAGTTGCAAGTCTGCAACTGAGTAAGGTTCCTGACCATTGATTTGCCTCGCGAATCATGCTTGCGAGGGACTTTCAAGTGTCTTGCAACTGAGATTTTCCAGTTACAAGCAGGTTGAAATCAATTTTTTCTAGTTACAAATAGGTAACAATTAAAAAATATTTTGAATTTTTGTGGTGGTTCGTTCTAGCTTGGGAGTTTCAAATGGGTTGTGACTGAGATTTTTCAGTTGCAAGTGAAATGAAACTGAATTTTGTCTAGTTGCAAATATGTTGCAACTGAGATTTTTTAGTTGCAAGTGAAATGTAACTGAATTTTTTCTAGTTGCAAGTAGGTTGCAATTTAGAAAATATGTCCCTAGCCATCGATTTTTTTCGGATTCACTCTAGTGTAGGAGTTATAAGTGGGTTGCAACTAAGATTTTTTAGTTGCAAGTGAGTTGGAACTGAGTTTTTCAAGTTACAAGTAGGTTGCAATTGAGAAAATTGTTCCACAACATTGAATTTATGTTCTGATTCATTCTATATGGGAGTTATAAGTACGTTGCAGCTGAAATCTTTTAGTTACAACTAGATTGTAACCGATATTTTTTTTTCAAGTTATAAGTAGATTGCAACGCGAGGGGGATATTCCAGGTCGTTGGATTTTTATCGTGATTTGTGTTAGATGGGCGGTTTAAGTAGGCCGCTACTGGTTTTGTAGTTAGAAGCAGGTTGCGATCTACCCCAATACGAAAAAAACGCTATTAGGAGAGGCTAACAAATTAATTGCTAATTCACGTGGCTACTGTGTATGAATAAAAAAGTTGAATGACTAGATACGTAAGATAGAATTCAATCGCTGAGCTAGCCACATCAGCGACTGAGAAATACGCCTGGGACGTAGGCGTTCCCTAAGTCTTAGTCAAAGCATAATTTGTAAAGTGTTATCAAAGTACCTACTCATATCAACATTCCACAAACACTTGTATTAATATCATTAAAAATTAGTATGGACTAGTCATTAACCCGTCCGCACGGCCCAGGAACTTTTGTAATGGTTAGATAAATACAGACATTACTATAAGTTACCTTTTAATGCCTTGGACTAGCAGAACACTGTACGCAGTATGTCTCTTCATGCAAATCACATATGTCTGATTTTCACTACAGGACAAACTGGATGCGCCCACGGCCGGCCGGCTACGCCGAGGGCCAAATGTCAAGGCCATCGGCGTAGCGGCCTTCCCGGCCAGCCGCCCAGCCCAGCCATCAGCATAGGGACGGCCGGCGGCGTAGATAAAGGTGCCGAGAGTAGCCCTTGGCGTAGCGTGGCCGTCGGTGTAGCATAGAGGACTGTGCCAACGGTGGCCCTCGGCGTACGTATTGTCCTTGGCGTAGCTCCAGTTCAGATACGGCGACGAAAACAGCGTTAGATAGGCAGGACCTGCCACCGAAAGGTTTCAGAAAAAAGATAAGCCGAGAAAAAAAGGAGTCCTAGGTCCGTGCGACTCGGATAAATCTGCAGCTAGCATATCAACTTGCGCGTTGCCGTCGGAGCATCACCATAGATCAGATTTTCTATGATTTTTTCTTTTAGAAATGAGCATATATTAATATCACTCGGATACCAATTACACCCAGCCTCTGCAACAACGCATATCCTAATGGCAATACAGATGCACACAGCCGAAAAAAAGAATTACAAAAAATAAAAGTCCTGCTTCAGGAATCCGATCCTTAGCAGCAGCGACACTACCACCACTAAAACAACACCAGAAGTCCAACCCCTCCAAAAGCGACGTCTTCAAGAAGGAAACTGTGCACAAGCGCTGTCATCGCCCGATCAAAGATCTAGATTTTCACCCTGGAGAAAGTCCTCGCTCGCAAAGCAATGCCTTCTGCAAGGCCATTGTCAGGCACAACCAATGAAGGTCAGACCTTGAGTTTTCACCCTGCAAGATAAGACTGTGAACTCCTCTTGTGATGTCGCCTCCTCTAAAAGACGCTGCTGCGAGTCACAGGTAACCAAGCCGGATCCTCATCGCCATAAAAACTCAATCCACCATAGCTCACCCACATGTCTCTGCCTTCATGACATTCTCCGCATCTGACTTCACCATGTGTATCGTCAAAGACATGCCACATGATGGTAACAGGTAGCAGAGCTTCACCACGCTCCCACTGAAACCAAGCGGCCAGCAAAAAACACAGGTGCGCATGACCGAATTCCTTCCGATCTAGCAAAATCCAGGCATATGCGCCCATGGGAGTTCGCTGGCAGAGCCTTCCGGAACCAGACACTCCGGCCAAATCAATGGAGACACGCATCAAGTAGATCTTCGTCTTGGTGCGAGAGAGATCCGAGGACCAACCCCTTTATTGAAACTGAGCCAGCAGCCCCCGCTACCCGCCGGAAACTAGCAGGATCCGTCGCATAGCGGCAAGATCACCCGGCCGACCACTCCGACGGAGAAGGAAGTCACCACCACCATGCCAGGGGCAGTAGCCCCAAGCGCCCTAGCGTCGCGAGCATGACCCCGAGTTTCGTCTCTCCCGCAACCCCGAGTGCGACCCTAAATCCCTCGAGCACCACCATGATCCTACCCAACCTGAGAGAGTTTCACTGATTAGAGATCCCATTTTCACGATTCCCTACCCAAAAATCCCTCACAACCTCTCTACACCCCCTCTACACTGATTCAGACCGTCTCCCTCATCCCCAGTGAATTTGGTGCGAGACTGCGTAAGTTTGTGACCTAATCCCCAAATCCACATAAATCCATTGCCCTATTCCGACAAAGATTTGAGAATTTCCTAATCGGCCACCCCAAATCGACGCCTCTACAACCGCCACCATCTGCCACCCCTCCCCTTTTTAAGCCCCCCGCCACGGCCAGTGGCTCCAGAGCTACACCAAAATGATGCTCCACCAGATTCCACCTCGCGAAGCCTTAATTGTTGTGGAGTCAAGTTTGGTGAGATCATCGGAGAGGGATTCCTTCCTCCCCCCGCGGCCCGGATGAAGAAGTGTGCTTTTGAGCGCGAGAAGGCCATGCCAACGGTTAGGAGCGCCATTACCGGGAGCCATGCCATGGATGGAGTCACCGGTGATTATCCGGGAGGTAATGACGGCCTTTGCTGCCACCCTTTACTTCCCCTTCCCCCTGATCCCGGTGGTGCTGCTATAAATCTCGAGCTCATCCCCCGCCTTCCTCACCAACAACCCACATCCAGCCACCCCCAGAGCACACTACCCAACCACCCCATGGAGAATTCGTGCAATACACCGATGACCAAGCCCCTAGCCTCTGCAACTGACGCCACCACCCCCATGGATGCTCCGCCTGCCCCTGCGTCCGGGTGCCCGACTGCCGTGGCCACCCGCCCGACCGTCGTGACCGTGCCCTCCAGCATCAGCAGCTCTACCGGCAACGAAGCCGGGGGGTTGGCCCCTCCTGGAGGCGTGCGGGGAAAAGCCTTTCATGGACGACCGCATGGAGGAGGAGCGTGCCCCCCCTCCTGGTCAACCTCGCTCAAGCCTGGGGAACGGCCAAGGCCCGACTGATCGTTGTTGGCGTGTTCATGTCGATTCTCTCCATCACTTCGAAGCAACTGGTAAGCTACATGAAAAATGTATGGAAAATCAGGGGTTCCCTCGAGTCCAACCAGCTTGCAGACCGCCGTTTCGTCCTCAAGTTCTCCACCGAGGGCGACTTTGACCACATCACGAAAGGAGGACCATGGAGATACCATGGCGGAGATGCTCTCCTCGTCAAGAAACTCGAGGAGAATGAAGACCCAAATGAGGTGTGGTTCGTAACTATGCCAATCTGGGCACAGTTCACCAAGATCCCTTTCTACCTCCTGTCCAAGCAACTCGCAAGGAACCTGGGGAAAAGGCTCGGAAGATTTATCTCCATCGACAACAATGCCAGGGGCGACATCGGTGACAAGATCCTCCGTGCAAGAGTCCACCTCCCTGTCGCCCACGCCCTCCAGAGGTGGATAACCCTCGAGGACGAGTTCACCGGCGAGGAAGTGATCGTCAACGTCCTCTACGAGCATCTCCCCAACTTTTGCCTCTCTTGTGGGCTCATTGGGCATCAGGAGGATGCCTGTGACCTCCTGGCCACCCTCAGGAGGAGAAGGTATGCCAAGAGTCTAGGAGTGCCGCCCACGCCCGTCGAAGACACGAGGAAGTGGTACCTGGCTAAAAGAACGGGCGAAAATGGTCAGGCACTGCAGATGGACATGCCTTGGCGCAATGTCACTGCGCTCGGTGCCAGGCGCACCTCCATGCCCACCACGCAGCTTGCCCTTTGTCGCCCACGTCATCGACAAGGTCGAGAAACTCTCGGTCCAGGAAGAGGAGGACAACACATGCGACTCCAAGATCAGCACCACCATCAACAACAACGCAGAGGAGATCGACGGTAGTGACAAAACCCCTCCTCCACTGAACATCGCCGTTGATCCCAAGAGCATCAAGACCACGAAGACTGTCGATGTGACAGTCATAGCCTCCACAGACACACTGACTGTCAGGACCGAGAGGAAGCAATGGAAGAGGAGGAACAGAGAAGATGGCAAGGCGTTGAGCGGCTACTCGGCTGCTCCTGCTGCCACAACAGCTCAAGGCATGGACCAGAACCTGACCATGATCAGCCCCACGCTAGCCCCTGCTGAGGGGGGTCAGTGCTAGGCAAATGCACGGGAGATGGGAACACACCCATGAAGACGTATGTCAAGAAACTAAAGGCCAAGGAGTGCGGGGGAGAGGGCAACACTGAGACCGCTAGTGAGGACGGCGACCGAGGGGAAGAGGCCAACAAGGAAGCGACCAGTCCAGGCGCTACTAGCAAATTGACAAGCGTGAGTGTCAGCGCCTGTTAGGAGCCATGATTCTCCTAGCTTGGAACTGCCGAGGGCTGGGACTGCCTCAGACAGATCAGAGCTGGTGCAGCTCGTGTGCACCTATAGACCCAAGATTATGTTCATCAATGAGACCAGATTAGGCAATAAGAAAACTAAAGATCTTAGATGGAGGCTTGGCCTCAAGCATTGTATCATGCAAAAGGGCAAAGGGAAAGGTGCAGGAATTGCCTTGTTCTAGGATGAGCAGATAGAAATAAAAGTTTTGGCCAAGGGCCCGAGGTACTTTGATGTGTCTGTCCATGATGTCCCCAATGGCCATAAATGGCGGGGTACGTTCGTGTACGGTGAACCCAAAAGCTCGGAGAGACAGCACATTGATGGGTTCGTAGCATGGAAAACAAAAAAATTCTACCACAAGAACGAACAAAACCCAGATCTAATCTAGATAAAAGCCAAGATCTAATCTATTAGACATGTGCAACGAGATAGATAGGAACTAACCCTCGTAGATCCGAAAGCGTTAACGAGATTAGATCTCGTGGTTGATGTAGTCGATCACTTGCCGATCTCAAGATCGTGTGGACGATCCTTCCGGCGTCGCGTTCCGGCAGCGCTTCCGCAGTCGGTCAAGTGGACGATCCTTCCGGCGCCGCGTTTCGGCAGCGCTTCCGCAGTCGGTCACACGTGCGGAGTCGAAGCAGACCTTCCTCTCCTCGTTCCAGCGAGCAGCGGAGGTAGTAGATCTTCTCCACGGAATCCCAGCAGCACGACGGCGTGGTGGTGCTGGTGGTGGAGTAGAGAATTCTGCAGGGCTTCGCCTATGCCTGTGCAGAAGAAAGGAGGAGGAGAGAGGCGGCAGAGATTGGGAGTTATGGAGCAGGGGTTGGAGGGGGCACCCCTGCCCCTCTATTTAAAGGGGGTGAGGCGCCATGGGAGGGGGAGTCCTTGTAGGACTCCCCTCCCTCTAGGGCCGGCGGACTGGGGAGGGGGGAGGAGTCCTCCTCCCCCACGACTCCTAGTCTTGACCCACCAGGACTCCTTGATCCCTTCCTTGGTTTTCAAGCAAACTCCAAGAAACCTTCCAGAACCTTCCGGAACATTCCGAAACCTTCTAGAACCCTCATACAAACACTCCGGAACATTTCCTAACTTAGAAAATGATCCCCAATATATGAATCTTATTCTCCGGACCATTCCGGATCTCCTCGTGATGTCCCGGATCCATTCCGAGACTCCGAACAACATTCGGTCTCCAAAGCACATTCCATATCTACTTAAAACAACTTCGAACCTTAAGTGTGTCACCCTACGGTTCGTGAATATGCAGACATGACAGAGACACATCTCCTATCAATAACCATTAGCGGGACCTGGAGATCCATAATGGCTCCCACATACTCAACGATGACTTCGTGATCGATTGAACCATTTACATACGAAACCAATTCCCTTTGTCACGCGATACTATACTTATCCGAGGTTTGATCGTCAGCATCTCCATACCTAGTTCTACCTCGTTACTGATAAGTAATCTTTACTCATTCCGTCATATGTCATCCCTTGTGACCCAGTCACATGCTTGCAAGCTCACTAGACGACATTTCACCGAGAGGGCCCAGAGCATATCTATCCGTCATATGGATGGACAAATCCCAATCTTGGTCCATGCGCTTCAACACATACTTTCAGAATACCCAATGACACCTTTATGACCACCCAGTTACGAAGCGGTGTTTGATGTCATCAAAGTACCCATCCGGTGATGGTGATTAACACAACCTCATGGTCGAAGGATTAGGTTACTATGTATTTAAAAGCTTATAGCAATACGAACTTAATGACTTGATCTTATGCTACGCTTACTATGGGTGTATGTCCATCACATCATTCTCCTAATGATATAACCTTGTTATTAATCACATCCTTATGTCCATGATCAGGAAACCATGATCATCAATCAATCAACAAGCTAGTTCAACAAGAGGCTTACTAGGGACTCTTACATGTTTACAAAACACACATGTAATAGCGTTTCCTAATAATACAATTATAGCATGGGATGTAAACATTCATCATAAACACAAAGATATAATAATAATCACTTTTATTATTGCCTCTTGGGCATATCTCCAACAGTCTCCCACTTGCACTAGAGTCAATAATCTAGATTACATGGTAATATACCGAACACCCATGGCGTTCTGGTGTTGGTCATGCTTTGCCCTAGGGAGAGGTTTAGTCAACGGATCTGCCACATTCAGATCAGTGTGTACTTTGCAAATCTTTATGTCACCATCTCGGACATACTCGCGAATAGCGTGGAAACGTAGCTTGATGTGCTTCAGCTTGCTATGTGACCTTGGCTCCTGTGCATTAGCTATGGCACCTATGTTGTCACAGTAGATGGCCATCGGGTCCAACGCACTGGGAACCACGCCAAGTTCAGTAATGAATTCCTTCATCCAAACGGCTTCTTGTGCAGCCTCCGAAGCAGCTATGTATTCCGATTCAGTTGAAGTTTCGCCACAACGCTTTGCTTCGCACTCCTCCAGCTCACTGCAGCACCATTCAAAATAAATACGTATCCCGACTGTGACTTTGAGTCATCCAGATCAGTGTTCCAACTAGCATCGGTGTAACCGTTTACAACAAGCTGTTCATCACCTCCATAAGAAAGAACCATATCCTTAGTCCTATTTAGGTACTTTAGGATATTCTTGACCGCTGTCCAGTGCTCCATTCTAGGATCACTTTGATATCTCTAGTCAAACTAACAGCATGTGCTATATCCGGTCTTGTACACATCATGGCATACATGATAGAACCTATAGCCAAGGCATAGGGAATATTATTCATTTTCACTCTATCTTCTGTCGTAGCTGGACTCTGAGTCTTACTCAAGGTCTTACCTGACAACATGGGCACGAACCCTTTCTTGCTATCTTCCATTCTAAACTTCTTTAGAACTTTGTCCAAGTAGTTACTTTGTGAAAGCGCTATTAGGCGTCTTGATCTATCTCTATAAATCTTGATGCCTAGAATGTATGCCGCTTCGCCAAGATCCTTCATTGAAAAACTATTATTCAAATAGGTTTTGACGCTATTAAGAAGTCCTATATCATTCCCAATCAACAATATGTCATCTACATATAGTACTAGGAATGCTACAGAGCTCCCACTCACTTTCTTGTAAATACAAGCTTCTCCATAAGTTTGTATAAACCCAAAGTTTTTGATTACTTTATCAAAACATTGATTCCAACTCCGGGATGCTTGCTTCAGTCCATAAATGGAGCGCTGAAGCTTGCATACCTTGTCAGCATTTTTAGGATCGACAAAACCCTTGGGTTGTACCATATACAACTCTTCCTCAATGTCACCATTAAGGAACGCCGTTTTGACATCCATCTGCCAAATCTCATAATCGAAATGTGCAGCAATTGCTAACAAAATCCTCACAGACTTTAGCTTCGCTACTGGTGAGAAACTCTCATCATAGTCAACTCCTTGAATTTGTCGGAACCCTTTCGCGACAAGTCGAGCTTTATAGACGGTAACATTACCATCAGCATCTGTTTTTCTCTTGAAAATCCATTTGTTCTCGACAGCCTTACGGCCATCCAGTAAGTCCACCAAAGTCCACACTTGGTTTTCGTACATGGATCCCATTTCGGATTTCATGGCTTCTAGCCATTTGTCGAAATCTGGGCTCACCATAGCTTCTTCATACGTCGCAGGGTCATCAGCGTTGTCCACCAACATGACGTTCAAGGCAGAGTCATACCAATTAGGAGTGGTACGAACCCTCGTTGACCTGCGAGGTTCAGCAGTAACTTCGTTTGAAGTTTCATGATCATTATATCATTAGCTTCCTCTCCAATTAGTGCAGGCGGCACAAAAACATCTTCCGGTGCTGTGCTACTCTCAAATCCGAGAGAAGGTTCAATAATCTCATCGAGTTCTACTTTCCTTCCAGTCACCTCCTTCGAGAGAAACTCCTTCTGAAGAAAGGATCCATTCTTTGCAACGAAAACTTTGCCTTCGGATCTATGATAGAAGGTATACCCAATTGTTTCTTTAGGGTATCCTATGAAGACGCATTTCTCCGCTTTGGGTTCTAGCTTATCAGGTTGTAACTTCTTTACATATGCTTTGCAACCCCAAACTTTAAGGAACGACAACTTAGGTTTCTTACCAAACCACAATTCGTACGGTGTCGTTTCAACGGATTTAGATGGTGCCCTATTTAAAGTGAATGCGGCTGTCTCTAATGCCTAGCCCCAAAATGATAACGGTAAATCTGTAAGAGACATCGTAGACCGAACCATATCTAAGAGAGTTCGATTACGACGTTCGGACACACCATTACGCTGTGGTGTTCCCGGCGGTGTCAACTGCGAAAGTATCCCACATTTCTTTAAATGCATGCCAAACTCATAACTTAGATATTCACCTCCGCGATCAGAACGCAGAAATTTAATCTTCTTGTTACGATGATTTTCCACTTCACTTTGAAATTCCTTAAACTTCTCGAAAGTTTCGGACTTATGTTTCATAAAGTAGATATACCCATATCTACTTAAGTCATCTGTGAAAGTGAGAACATAACGATATCCACCACGCGATGCTACACTCATTGGACCGCACACATCGGTATGTATTATTTCCAATAAGTCTGTAGCTCGCTCCATTGTACAAGAGAATGGAGTCTTAGTCATTTTTCCCATTAGACATGCTTCGCATCTTTCAAGTGATTCAAAATCAAGTGATTCAAGAAGTCCATCAGAATGGAGTTTCTTCATACGCTTCACTCCAATGTGACCAAGACGACAGTACCACATGTATGTAGAATTATCATTCAATTTTATTCGTTTAGCATCTATGTTGTGAACATGTGTATCGCTACTATCGAGATTCAGTAAGAATAAACCATTCATCTCAGGTGCATTACCATAAAAGATATTACTCATATAAATCGAACAACCTTTATTCTCGGACTTAAAAGAATAACCGTCTCGCAATAAACAGGATCCAGATATAATGTTCATGCTTAACGCAGGCACCAAATAACAATTATTCAAATTTAAAACTAATCCCGAAGGTAGATGTAGAGGGAGCGTGCCGACGGTGATCACATCAACCTTGGAGCCATTTCCAACGCGCATCGTCACCTCGTCTCTTGCCAGTCTTCGTTTATTCCGCAGCTCCTGTTTCGAGTTACAAATATGAGCAACCGAACCAGTATCAAATACCCAGGCACTACTACGATTACTAGTAAGATACACATCTATAACACATATATCAAATATACCTTTCTTCTTGATGTTGCCGTTCTTCAGATCCGCCAGGTACTTGGGGCAGTTACGCTTCCAGTGACCAACACCCTTGCAGTAGAAACACTCAGTTTCAGGCTTAGGACCAGCCTTGGGCTTCTTAGCAGGTGCGGCAGCTTTCTTTCTGTCCTTCTTGAAGTTACCCTTGTTCTTATGCTTGCCCTGTCTCTTGAAATTGGTGGTCTTATTGACCATCAACACTTGGTGCTCCTTCTTGATCTCCACTTCAGCAGTTTTCAGCATGGACGACAGTTCAGGCAACGTCTTGTTCATGCAGTGCATGTTGTAGTTCATCACAAAGTTCTTGTAACTTGGTGGCAGTGATTGGAGGAGACGGTGAATCCCCAATTCATTAGGAATCGATATTCCCAACTCTTGGAGCTTCTTTGCGTACCCAGACATGGTGAGCACGTGCTCGCTAACAAAGCTTCCCTCTTCCATCTTACAGTTAAAGAACTTTTCAGAGGCCTCATAGCTCTCCATGGCCGCGCGAGTCTCAAAAATTAGCCTGAGATCCTTAATGATCTCGAACGGGTCGTGGTGCTCAAAACGCTTTTGGAGCTCTGATTCTAAACCGTACAGGATGGCACACTGAACTGTGGAGTAATGATTTTTCCGAGTGGCGAAAAAATTCTTTTCGTCATCGGTGGCATTATCTGCAGGTGGGTCACCTAGCGGTGCTTCGAGCACATAGGTCAACTGACCAGCCCTGAGGACGATCTTCAGTCCACGGAACCAGTCCGTGAAATTGCTTCCATTGTTCTTAAGCTTTTCTTTCTCTAGGAACGCATTGAAATTGATGGAGGGGGTCGCCATAATCTACAACAATTTGCAAGTAGTTTAGACTAAGTTTATGACAAATTGAGTTCAAATTTAATTCTTAAACTAACTAGGTGAACTCCCACTCAAAACAACATCCCTCACATTGTCTTAGTGATTACACGAACCAAGTCCACTACACCAAGTCCGATCTTCACGAGAGAAGATGTAGTTTCATCGACGAACAATCTTCATGTTCATCATATCATTTATATGACTCATGCTCTACCTTTCGGTATTCTGTGTTCCGAGACCATGTATGTACATGCTAGGCTCGTCAAGATAACCTTAGTTTCCGCATGTGCAAATCTGGCTTGCACCCGTTGTATGCACACGTAGAATCTATCACATCCGATCATTACGAGATGCTTCAAAACGACGAGTCTTAGCAACGGTGCCAACTAAGGGTGAACACTTTATTACTTGATATTTAGTGAGAGGGATCATCTTATAATGCTACCGTCGCGATCTAAGCAATACAAGATGCATAAAGGATTAACATCACAGGCAATTCATAATTAGTGTGATATGATATGGCCTTTTCTTCTTGCGCCTTTGATCTCCATCTCCAAAGCACGAACATGATCTCCATCATCACCAGCATTGCGTCAAGGTCAGTGGCGCCGCTTCATGGTTGTCCATCACCACCAACAACTATTACAACTACTTGGAATAAAGCTATTACATGATGAATAGACACGCAGGTCTTAAACAAAATTTAAAGACAACCATTAGGCTCCTGCCGGTTGCCATATTACAATAAGGATCATTGCATACATCAAATATAATCATAATCACATGATGGCCATATCACATCACAAAACCCCTGCAAAAACAAGTTAGACGCCTCTAATTTTCTTTGCATGTTTTACGTGGTTTGGGGCTTTCGCATAAGACCGATCTTACCTACGAACAAGAACCACAACGTTGATACAAGTGTTGTCAGATGCTCATTGTAAATTGAATCTTAACTATGGTGGGAGAGACAGACACCCGCAAAGCCACTTGTGCAAAGCAAGTTGCACGTCAAGCGTGGAGCAAGTCTCATGTGCGATGACATGTAATGTTAGCCCGAGCCGCTTCATCCCACCATGCAGCAAGATGCAAAGTACACGCTAAGACACGGACAACAAAAGCATCAACGCCCACAAAAACATTGTGTTCTACTCGTGCAACAGATCTACGCATAGATACGGCTCTGATACCACTGATGGGTTCGTAGCATGGAAAACAAAAAATTTCTACCGCAAGAACGAACAAAACCCAGATCTAATCTAGATAAAAGCCAAGATCTAATCTATTAGACATGTGCAACGAGATAGATAGGAACTAACCCTCGTAGATCCAAAAATGTTAACGAGATTAGATCTCGTGGTTGATGTAGTCGATCACTTGCCGATCTCAAGATCGTGTGGACGATCCTTCCGGTGTCGCGTTCCGGAAGCGCTTCCACAGTCGGTCAAGTGGACGATCCTTCCGGCGCCGCGTTTCGGCAGCGCTTCCGCAGTCGGTCACACGTGCGGAGTCGAAGCAGACCTTCCTCTCCTCGTTCCAGCGAGCAGTGGAGGTAGTAGATCTTCTCCACGGAATCCCAGCAGCACGACGGCGTGGTGGTGGTGGTGGAGTAGAGAATTCTGCAGGGCTTCGCCTATGCCTGTGCAGAAGAAAGGAGGAGGAGAGAGGCGGCAGAGATTGGGAGTTATGGAGCAGGGGTTGGAGGGGGCGCCCCTGCCCCTCTATTTAAAGGGGGTGAGGCGCCATGGGAGGGGGAGTCCTTGTAGGACTCCCCTCCCTCTAGGGCCGGCGGATTGGGGAGGGGGGAGGAGTCCTCCTCCCCCACGACTCCTAGTCTTGACCCACCAGGACTCCTTGATCCCTTCCTTGGTTTTCAAGCAAACTCCAAGAAACCTTCCAGAACCTTCTGGAACATTCCGAAACCTTCTAGAACCCTCATACAAACACTCCGGAACATTTCCTAACTCAGAAAATGATCCCCAATATATGAATCTTATTCTCCGGACCCCGGATCTCCTCGTGATGTCCCGGATCCATTCCGAGACTCCGAACAACATTCGGTCTCCAACGCACATTCCATATCTACTTAAAACAACTTCGAACCTTAAGTGTGTCACCCTACGGTTCGTGAATATGCAGACATGACAGAGACACATCTCCTATCAATAACCATTAGTGGGACCTGGAGATCCATAATGGCTCCCACATACTCAACGATGACTTCGTGATCGATTGAACCATTTACATACGAAACCAATTCCCTTTGTCACGCGATACTATACTTATCCGAGGTTTGATCGTCAGCATCTCCATACCTAGTTCTACCTCGTTACTGATAAGTAATCTTTACTCGTTTCGTGATATGTCATCCCTTGTGACCCAGTCACATGCTTGCAAGCTAACTAGACGACATTTCACCGAGAGGGCCCAGAGCATATCTATTCGTCATATGGATGGACAAATCCCAATCTTGGTCCATGCGCTTCAACACATACTTTTAGAATACCCAATGACACCTTTATGACCACCCAGTTACGAAGTGGTGTTTGATGTCATCAAAGTACCCATCCGGTGATGGTGATTAACACAACCTCATGGTCAAAGGATTAGGTTACTATGTATTTAAAAGCTTATAGCAATACGAACTTAATGACTTGATCTTATGCTACGCTTACTATGGGTGTATGTCCATCACATCATTCTCCTAATGATATAACCTTGTTATTAATCACATCCTTATGTCCATGATCAGGAAACCATGATCATCAATCAATCAACAAGCTAGTTCAACAAGAGGCTTACTAGGGACTCTTACATGTTTACAAAACACACATGTATTAGCGTTTCCTAATAATACAATTATAGCATGGGATGTAAACATTCATCATAAACACAAAGATATAATAATCATCACTTTTATTATTGCCTCTTGGGCATATCTCCCACGCACATGTGGTCTACCTTGCGCAGAATCAAACCCAACTCCAATGATCCGTGGTTGATGATGGGAGATTTCAATGAAACAAAATCGTAGCATGAGCATTTTTCTGAGACTAAAAGATCAGAGAAGAACATGGCTAACTTCAGGAACATTCTTTCCTTCTGCAACCTGCATGATATTGATTTTGTTGGTCCGCCTTGGACCTGGGATAACAAGAAGAAAGCTGAGAGGAATGTGAAGGCCAGAATTGACCGCGCGGTGGTATCGCATAATTGGTTTGATCTGTACCCTGAAGCAAAGTTGTCACATGTTGTTTCGTCTAGATCTGACCATCTACCCCTGCTTCTAGAATATGAGAAACATTGGCCAGGAAACAGACAACAGACCACGTTCAGATATGAACATATGTGGGAGAGAGACTTGTCCTCACCTGCTGTGATTGAGGATGCATGGTCCAACACATCTGACTGCTCCAACTTGACAGAGTTGATGCATAAGGTTAACACTACACACAGTCAGCTGAAGGATTGGAGTATACACCATTTTGGGAAAGTGACAAAGGCTATTAAAAAAAAGAAAAACATCCTAAAGAAACTTTGGAACAAAAGAAATTCCAAAGACAGGGATGATAAGGTCAACCAAATCAGTTCAAAACTAGACAAGCTCCTTCACAGAGAAGAGATGATGTGGAGACAAAGGTCTAGGGTGTCCTGGCTAAAAGAAGGAGACAGAAACACAAGTTATTTCCACAAAAAGGCTAATTGGAGGCAATCAAAGAACATAATTAAGAGGATCCGCTGGATGAATGGAAACTGGACGGATGATCCAAATGATATCTGAGATTTGGCTGCAGATTTATTCAAAAAATTGTACACTAAAGACCCAATGATCGTACCGGGTGAGCTCCTAGACCTCATTCACTCTTTGATCAACGATGAGATCAATGAAAGCCTCTGCAAGGATTTCGATGATGAAGAGATCAGCAATGACCTATTCCAAATAGGCCCGCTCAAGGCTCCGGGGCCGGATGGAATGCCAGGCAGGGTCTATCAAAGAAATTGGGCCTTAATGAAGACCGACGTAATTCGGGCAGTGATTTTTTTTCAGAGATGGGATTACTCCAAAAGGGTTGAATGACATGGTGATCGTGCTAATCCCAAAAGGACCAATTCCTGAGAACCTGACTGACTACCGCCCAATCAGCCTATGCAACGTCATATACAAAATCATCTTGAAATGTCTGGTGAATCGCCTCAAGCCCTTCCTTGATGATTTGATCGATGAGACCCAAAGTGCCTTTGTCCCGGGCAGACTGATCAGCGATAACGCATCTATTGCCTTCGAATGTTTTCACAAAATCCAAAGAAGAAAGAACCCCAGAGACAACCACTACGCTTTCAAACTCGATCTCTCCAAAGCGTATGATAGAGTTGACTGGGCTTTCCTCGAAAATATGCTCCTCAAGATGGGTTTTTGCAGCCGATGGACTAACTGGGTTATGAACTGCGTTGGCTCGGTGAGGTTCGCGATCAGGATCAACGGGAAAACTACGGATACTTTCATCCCCTCACATGGAATTCGTTAGGGTGATCCGCTCAGCCCATGCTTGTTCCTCTTTGTTGGGGAAGCCTTGTCTTGTATTCTAAAAAGGAAGTTGTGGAGGGCTGCATCACACCAGTCAAGATCGCCAGGGGTGCTCCAGGGATCTCCAATCTTCTGTTCGCAGACGACAGTCTCCTCTTCTTCAAAGCCACCAAGGAGGAGGCAAGGATAGTTGGCAGCTCGCTGGAATTTTTTCAGCGATGCACGGACCAACTTGCGAGCCCTAGCAAGTGTTCAAGTTTGTTTGTCTCTGCTTGCCTGTCTGCAACTCAGGACGAGATCAAAACCACCCTCGGCATCTCTACATCTGTCTTCGAGGAGAGGTATCTAGGCCTTCCCACTCCGGAAGGATGGATGAAAAGAGGTTGTTTCCAACCAATCATGAAGAGATTCACAAAGAGGTTAACCAACTGGTCAGAGAGGTATATGTCGCATGGGGCTAAATACACCCTGATTAAGTCGGTGGTCCAAGCCATTCCTGGACACATTATGGTTGTTTTCAAGATGTCCATCAGTTTCTGCGAGGATTACGAGAAACTGATCCGGGATTTTTGGTGGGGAGATGGCAAAGATCATAGAAAGGTTCACTAGGCGGCTTGGGACAATCTCACTAAACCCAAAGGCAAAGGAGGTTTGGGTTTCAGGGATATGCACCTTTTCAACCAAGCTCTTCTAGCTAGACAAGCTTGGCGCCTGATCCAAAAACCAAACAGCCTTTGTGCTAGAGTTCTAAAGGCCAAATATTTCCCTCATTGAAATCTACTCGATACGGTTTTCCCAAAAGATTCGTCTCCGACCTGGAAAGGAATTGAGTTCGGTCTAGAACTTGTAAAGAAGGGCATCATTAGCCGCATCGGGAACAAGAGGAATACTTAGCTCACTAGAGACCAATGGATCCCAAGACAGGCTGGACTGCAAATTATAGCAATGAAAAAGAACTCTCAGCTCAGATGGGTGAATCAGCTGTTCGTTAGGGAGGAAAACCGCTAGAATACCCAGCTCTTTAGGGAGCTCTTCTATGAGCATGATGTGCAGGCCATTTTGTCCATCGACCCCACGAGACAAAACCAGGAGGATCACATTTCCTGGCACTATGAGAGAAACGGTGTCTTCACAGTAAAAAGCACCTACCGCCTGGCCTACAACCTCAAGCACCATTAGAGTAATGATCAAGGGTCCAGTGCTAACCCACAGGGCGATCGGTCCATTTGGAATAACTTTTGGAAGGCGAACGTTCCCCCCAAAGGTTCGTGTTTTTGGATGGAGACTGGCCACTGACACCCTCGCCACTAGGCAGAACAAATATAGAAGAAACCTTGAACCAGACAATCGCTGCCACATCTGCGGCAAAGGAATCGAGAACTCACACCAAGCCACGATCTAGTGTACCAAGCTGGAAGCACTATGCCATGCCATGAGGGAGCACTGGGCTCTGCCGCCGGACAACCTGTTCTGCTTCATAGGTAAGGACTGACTGTTACACCTCCTTGACCAAGCTAACAAGGACGTGAAACAAAAAATCCTCCTCCTGCTCTGGCTCTGTTGGTACCTGAGGAATGACATTGTCCATGACAAAGGAATTAAATCGATAGCTAGCTCGGTTTCCTTCCTGCTGAGGTATGCCAACACTGTGGAGGGACCTAACGGGATCCACACCAAAGGCAAAACTCCACTTTGGCCCGTAACCATCAATGAGGAAAAACATTAGACAAATCAAACAACAACATGGACGGCTCCACCGGAGGGTTGGCTTAAACTCAATACGGACGCCTCTTTCATTGGCGGGAACCTCCTCGGTGGAGCTGGAGCTGTCATGAGAAACCACCGGGGCGAACTGATCATGGCGACTTGCACCCCTGTCCAGAACTGCAAGAATGCAGAGGAAGCCGAGGCCAAGGCTTCCCTGTTGGGCGTCAAGTCCACTTGTATTGTGCAGAATGCCAGAATTATACTAGAAACTGAATGTGAACGATTGCTAAGGCACTGCGGATGGAAGGACCTGACAGATCTGAACTGTGGGCAACCTATGATGAAACAAAGAAAATCCTGAATTCCTTGCCAGAGTTTCGGGTTGCCCAGGTTAAAAGGGAGTGCAACAGATGCGCTGACGTGCTAGCCAAGCTAGCTAGATCGTTGGGGAGATGTTTCTGGAGAGATAGCCTACCTAACCACGTTGGGGACTTTGTAAAATAGGATATGATCTCCTATAACTCGTCCTTTGCTTAATGTACCCCTTTACTCAAAAAAACAAGTTAAGTTTTGGCATGCATCTCGACTACCATTAGATATTCATTTCTTCAAACAATTCATTTTCAGCAAGTGCTATCGAGTCAAAAACATTAAGCTCTATGGGGTTGAGTACTTATAATATTAGATTCTTAAGACAAGTACAAGGCACCAAAGTCAGCATATAGATGCTTGTTCAAGTTCTCAAAACATAGGATTTTCCTCCACTTGTTATATTTCAAACCAAAGAGTGATGTTCGTAAATCGAAGCTAAAATAGTGACACTAGCATGGAAATGACATGTATAAGATAAAAAGATACGCGGGGAACACGACTTGAGTGCAACCAAATCAAATAAATATATGATCAAATTTGAACTTCCAAGGAGTGAATATAAGAATCCAATACTTCCTTTCACTTGATCATTCTTGTACTCAAGTTGTCTCTATGCCAAAATTCCCATTGCTAAGTCACATGAAGCAAATAACCCTGCAAGAGGAGTGAAGATTTACCCATGGATTGGATGAGAAATGTACCGATGTGAAGAATCTCCAACTCAAACAAACAAAATCGATGAAGAATCAAAGATTATAGGAGGTTAGGTTTGAATTTGAGAGAGAAAGAAGAAGAACAATGGCTGGTTTGGATCTTCTAGCCAGCCACCGACCGATTTACCAAGCTCTACTCATGGTGCGGGCGGGCGGTACAAGCGGGCTATACTGGTGGTCGTTAAAGGACATGTCCCTGTATTATTTTATTTTGCTATTTACTCAATATGTCAATATGAGCTGGCCATACGGGCAACTCTGGCTATACCAGCGCTTGTTATTGCTCCAGTTTCTTACCACTTTGATCTTTTTCTTCCCTTTTTTTTAAAAAACTTGCAAAGTCCTCCTTTGTCAATGAATTATTCTTGCCAAAATCTCACAAAAAGTTTTTAAATAAACTAAAACAAAAGAGACTAATAATCCTAACTAATACGGGTTAACTCCCATTAGGAATTTTATTAGGTTGGTTGATTTGATTCAATCAAAACCTTGATTTTGAATCCATACCTTTGCTTCCCACAATCAAGGGCACTTACCACTTGGATCCTTTTAGCAAGTGGAATGTATGTTTCCTGAAGCTCCATTTTTAGGGAAATACCAAGTGATTTCATCATCATCAATATTGAAAACAATTTTCCCTTGAGCACAATAACGACTACTCCTCGGGTACTAAGGAAAGGTATTCCAAGTATAATAGAATTTTTTTCATCTTCTGGCATTTCAAGTATAATAAAATTAGTTGGAATAACATTCTTATCAATTTGTATAAGTGTGTCTTCAATCATGCCAACAGGTTACTTGGTGGTCCTATCAACCATTTGTAAGGTTATAGAGGTAGGAGACTAGTCTCCTAGTTTCAGATTTTTATAAAGCCAGAGTGGCATGGCACTAACACCTACACCTAGATCAAACAAAGCATTGTGAATACCAATTGCACATAAAATAGTTGGTATGGTTGGATCTCCAAATTCAGCTGGGAGTTTTCCATGAGGTGGATAGCTTGTTACTACTAAGATTGTGTCATGTATCTTCTTTTTCCTATTAAGAATATGTCTTAGAAACTTTTTATAAGTAGGACTTGAATAGCATCAGCTATTGGAAGTTCTAAGTGTAAGCTCCGTAATGCTCTTGCAAAAGAATCATATAAATTTCTATCAGGTTCAATTTTCTGTCTACCTAGATAAGGAAGGACTTTAGATTTCTCTTTTACCTTTGGTGGAGTTCCAGTTTATTTATTTATTTTCCTTCTACTGATTTTTTTTTCTTTGATTATTATTACCTCTTCTTCTTGTTCCTTACTGAGTTCACTTTTTTCTCTAGGATCGATAGTTTTAGCAACTGAATCATAGGTGTCATATTGTTCTTCTCTTATTTCTCCATTATATTCTTCTGGGTTTGTTGTCGCCCCATCTTTTGAACTTCATAATCAATATTATCTTGCGAATCAACTAGGTTTTCTTCTTATTGGCTCATTTCTTCCCTTTCTTTTTCCTTCGTGGGCTTGTTCTTCCTGATAATGAGGTGGCCCAACAGATCCTTTCATGGTTGTTCCATGTCTGGTAACAATATTAGTAGAAACAAATTTATTGAAATTTTTTTGTTCCAGGATAAGAGATTGTGTTGCTGTAGTTTGGTCGCATTGAGTCTTAACCATTCTAACATGTTTATCTAAGTGTCTTGCAGTATGACTTAGTTCATCAAAAATTTAGTGAGTTGGAATAGAGCTTTCCTAGGCATACCACTATGGCTTTTAAATTTCTCTATAAATTCTTTTTGTTTGCTAACATATTATTGTAAGACTTTGTTCAGCTCATATTCGTCTCTCAGGGTTTCAAAAAAATTAACATTGCTTGTTGTAACAAGTTCGGAAGGTATACCTTTCTCCTTCATAGATTTATCAATTTCAGGCATAAGCTCAAATGGACTATGGTCGGGAGAAATCCCTGTCGGCATTCCGACACTGATGGGTTGACCCCTGCGGGTGTCGCCATTCTTTCTTGGAGGTCGTCGGGTGTACCCCTTAGGTCTGGGCAGCAACGTCATCCTCGTCGCTCTCCTTCTTGAAGGTGGTGCACGTTTCAGAGTTCTTGGCACGTGGTGGGACTTCTTCCATGAGCGCAGCTGTTGAGAGCCATCTTCGTTTAGTCGATATGCTGCTATTGACATTGTTTTCTCTTTTGTTTCTCTCAGTTTTTCGTTTGGCCGTGACTGTGCTAAGGCCTCAACAGTTGTATCGATTGTATCGGGTGGTTTGCTATATTAATATAACGGGGCGAAAGCCTATTTCAAGATAAATTAGGGGAAATAAGAGGTTTGTATCGCTGACGGCTGGGCCTGGCTGGGTGCGTGGTATCACCAACACGAGAACGACAAATTTTTGATAAATGGTATCATGTGAGGTGTGGTATATCAAAAATCAAATTTACATGTGTTAAAATTTTAAAATAAATTTCTAGGTGTTCACAATATGTGTGTTCACATTTTCTAAAATTTTCAGAACCAAATTCACAATATGCATAGAGAAATAAAAAAGATAAATTGTTATGTGAATATGTTTTTGTCTTTTGCGACATGTTCATGTTTGATTTGTCTTTTTTGTTCTCTGCGTCAATTTCGAATTGGATTCTGCAAATGCTAGGTATTGTAAACATTTCTTCTTGTAAACATTCATAAATTTATTTTAGAACTTTTTAAACATGCAAATTTGGATTATAAAGAATAGAATCATGTTATCATATGGTATCGCTGTTTATTTCCTCGTATGACTAGATATTTCCTCGGGGAGAGGAACCCACTACCACCACCACCAGAAAAGCAAGGAAGCGCGGCGGCGGCCACCTGACCTCCTCGTCGCTCCTCGTCGTTCCGTACCATCCCGATGGCTTCGTCGCCGCCGGCCTCCGACGACGACCTCTACCAAGGTACGGTACCCGGATTCTCTTCACTTCACCGCTGCTTCCTCCACCGAATCCTCGAATCCATCTCCGTCCCTCCCTTCTATGGTTTCCTTTTTTCTTCCTCTTCTTTCTTCCCCAACAAGAACAAGACCGGACGGACCGATGATCCGTCCCCTCCGGCTCCGGTGATTCTCCTACTTACCGTCACGGCCGCACGCCGTCGATCTTGCGTTCCCGGTCCTCTCTGAGCCCGGCTCGGTACAGACCTGGAGAAAAAAGAGGGGTTTTGCGAGGGTTTTTAATTACTTCAGTTTAATCCCGGAACCCACCGGTCGATCTTTCCATTTCAGATGACCTGTGGAAGCAGCCGACGCACGCCAGGATCCTGGTCTCTGACGCCGAGGCCGGCATCGTCATCGGCAGGGGCGGGTCCTCCATCGCAGCCGTCCAGTCCACCTCCGGGGCCAACGTCCAGCTCTCCCGCCGCGGCCAGCTCCTCCCCGGCACCGATAGCAGGGTCCTCCTCGTGTCCGGTCTCTTCCACCAGGTCATGGACGCCGCCGAGCTCATCCTCCAGAAAATCATCTTCCAAGTACCCTGCTCTGCTCTGCTCGGATTTGGTTTCGGCAATTCGATTCAGTCTGATGGTGTTCAATTGATTAGTTAATCCTCTGCTCTGCTCTGGCATCAGGGTGACCAGGTGATCGACGATCGGACCGCCGTCGTGCTCGTGGTGCCCGAAGCATGCTGCGGAGCGCTGATTGGCAAAGGAGGAACAGTCATCAGGTATGCTTTGTTTTGCTTCAGTTTCTCATGCCCAATCTTGCTATGTTTTATGTACTTGCATATCGAGGGAACAAACATGTGACCTTTTTCTCTGTACCTATCAATCTATGCACATTTGGTGTGGAATTGCATATTTCGGAATTGTCACAAAAACTTGCAGAAATGTGCTCATGATCTCATTCTCAAGCATCAAAGTTCGCACATTACAGTCTATGGTTCTAGCACTGCTATTGTTGTGGCCCTTTTCTCTATGTGTAATTCCATGTTTTGGGTTGTCACACTAGGTCCACACGATTGATCAGAAATGTGATCATGATTTACCTTCTCAGGGATCATGACATTTAATTTGCCCGTTATAGTCTATGGTTCTAAAAGTGCTATTGATGTTCGGTTCTTGTATTTAAACCACATGTGTGTACGGGATCGCACATAAACATAGAGGCATGATGTGCACTTCATCGTCAGCTCTGCTTTTCCTGTTTCGCTATTTGTTTGGGAGCCTAGGCGACATTAGTTCCCATTTCACTAGTATTTCGGAGCCCACCCTCCACTAGAATCCATCATCATATTTTTTCTGTTTGTTTGTACTATTGTGATATTGCAGGTTTGATACCTAATCCCTTTTTGGTATAACATTTAGGTCATTAGCTATAGCGTCAAAAGCTGGAATTTTGGTCTCACCTCACGACATCTGCTATGGTCTGGAAGAGAGGCTGGTTACAATCACAGGACACTTGGACAACCAGCTGCAGGCAATATTTTTGATACTTTCTGAGTTGCTCGAGGACGACCGCTACTCATGCTCCTATACAGGTTTTTCTACAAAACTTTTAGCACTTGATGCTACTACTGTTTTTTCTGCCTTTTTTTGTTTTATGTATTGCCCGCTAATCCGTTTCGGTTTGGATGCCTCCTCATTCGCATCTTGTCTGCCTTGGGGTATTTTGGTATAATGTCTGTCAGTTAGACAGAATTTGAAAAATAGGTTCCTTCCATATTCTTGTGTATTGAGATGCTGGATTAGTCATAATGATTCTTAGGCAGTGAGCTACTAGTCCGTACTGCATCACGCTTTTGCAGTAACTAATTGGGTAATTGCGCTCCCAACTATTCAGGCGTTCCTTTTCCATATCCTGCTTCAACTGTCGGGTGTGAAGACCATGGGCGAGATGAGCATGTTGAGATATACCACAGCAGGGTAAGATATTGCTATCGAAATACACCAGTACATGTTCTGATTCTCTTTTTATCTGTATTGCTTCTTTCATGCATTAATGGGGCTTCTCAATAGATGTCTTGTTAAGAAGGGGTTTAAAAAGGTAAATAGAAAAGAAGCGGATGTTAGGAGAGTATGAAGTAGTTACTGTAAGAAAATTTTGGGGATTGTTTATTTCTCTTTTTCGTCGTAATGCTTGTTGGCCGTACGCTAGAATTCCGTTCGAAATCAAAGCTAAGAAACAGCAAAAAGGTAAAAACATCAACCTTTCCATGTAGAAAGTTGAAGCCCTTGATCATGTAAAATATGAGATGTCCGCCCCTACTCTAGTGTACTTTATGCCTTAGAAAGTATTTAACTGTCATATTTGCGGAGAATAAATATGGAAGTTTCTTTTCCGAAGGAATGAATGAAAACTGTGGGCTTGACTCCAACCTGCTAATCTGATTTAATTATCTGCAAATGTGTGTGCAGTTTCCTGCAACCCAGTACCTTGTCCCTTTGTGCTTCATAAACATAGCATCATTATTCATGTGATGCCCCTGTCTATTTTTTTCAGACTACATGTAAATAATTTTCTGAGATCATTGTTTGCTGTTTATGTCCAATGGTATGTGATTCCTGTTGCGAAATCTGAAGCATCTTTTCTGGAATTTCTTCAGCCGAGCACGCCAAAGAGATCACCTGATAAGAATGATGATGCCCGCGAGTCTCTCACCATTGCTATTGCCGATGAGCATATCGGTGCAGTCATTGGTCGTGGTGGGAGGAAGATAAAGGAGATCATAAAGGTAACCTGCATCACTATTATCCACTATAAACATGTATGCATGCATGGGGCATCAGTATATTGTATTTCTGAACATATAATCTTTTGCTGGCTTCCCAGTTGGTGTGTGCCATTTGGCTAATTGTTAATCAGTTCCTTGGGAGTTCAGGCTACGGGCGCATGGATCAGGACTTCGGCCAAGGGTGAGTTCGTAGCTGGGACTAGCGACAGGTATGTTTGTTTTCCCCGTCTGTCTGTCCGTGTGTGGAATGGACCACATGATTTGAGCTGCGAAATATATACAGAAAGCCTGCAGCCTATTAGTAATTTTATGCGCGTGTGATGCGTGTGCAGGGAGGTGGTGATCAGCGGGACACAGGAAGAGATCGACGCCGCGGAGGTGATGATCATGCACGTGGTCTCGGCCGCCCGTCGTCGCCAGAGTGGTGGCGCCGAGGGGCCGCCTACCATACCTTAACAAGTGGAGGCGCCTGTCGAGCCGGATACCACGCCTCATCAGCAACTGGAGGAGAGCACAAGTGACAGAGTTATTTTTTGAAGAGTAGCGCTGGTAGAGTAATTCAGTACTTACCATAGTTGCCATGCTTCCGGTACGACGGGAACGGGGGACAGGAAACAGGGGACGGGGTACGGAGGCCAGCAAAAACAGGAAACACGAGGGGTATACATCTCTCAAACGAATATTCGGTATCGGGGACGCGATCCAACCTATTTCGGGACGGTGACTCTGATACGGTACAGCAGAGAACGGGACTCTTGGTTTTCTTCTTTCATATCCTAGCAGAATCGGTGCAAGGTCAAGGCTGCAGTACAGCCGCACGCCCACACCTACATCTAGCAGAATCAGTGCGAGGGCAAGGCTGCAGTGCCGGGCGCGGTATTACGAGCAGCTAATTGTTCAGTTTCCGTTGCTGAACCAGGGTGTCCGGGGATGCGTTTCAGCTACTGAATCGTAATGTACCGAACGATTTCCGAATCCGAATCCGGGACGACGAATCCGGTTCGTGGGACGAGGCACCGTTTCCTGTTTCCGGCTACTATGGTACTTACTAAGATTTTGGGAGGGGAAGGCAAGTTGCACCTATATATACAAGGTTTACTCACTGATGGATAACTTGTTCGCCGAAATTGTATTTAGATATTTTTTAGTGTGTAAGTTTGGAGTCAATCTACACACTAGAAGAGGTCGGGATACACTCCACGGAGGGAGTACCGGGAAGGGATCAGAAATCTTTCGAGTGAGAAGAGGTTACTATTACTAGCGGTAATTTGTTAATGTGCTGGTGGTTGTTTTGTTTCTTGGGATGATACTGAGATATTGCTAAAATCCTTTGAATTTTAGTGGTCGGCTAGCATAAGAATTAGAATCGTGGTTGCGGCCGCGATCGAGTTCTAATCCCAGTCGGTGGAGAACGACCGAATCCATCAAAAGCTCCATCCATCGAGCTTAATCGGCAGCAAGCTTGTCGACGATTATTTTCGCATTGAGAACCGATCGATCGAGATCGCTTAATCCGCAGCAGGCTTGTCGACGATGGCCGCTGCCGCCGGCGACCGCCTCTCCGGCCTCAGCGATGACCTCCTGCGCCGCGTCCTTCAATTCGTCCCCGCCAAGGAAGGCGCCTTCACCACCGCGCTCTCTAGGCGGTGGCGTACGCTCTGGCCATCATAGGGCGCCATCAATCTCGTGGCATGCATCCGCGAGGAACGCTACAAGGACGCGGCCCTCTTCTACGCCAGGCGCGACGCCTTCGTCTCCGGCGCCCACTCGGCCCTCGACGCCTTTGCTGAGGTCGCCGGAGCCGACGGCTGCATTCCCGTTACCAAGCTCACCTTCCGCGTGGAGGACCGGGCCCACGGGGACAACATCCGCGACTTCCTGCACCGCGACGCAGACTGGAGCCGCGAGCACGACGTGTTCGCCGGCGTTCTCTCCCACCACGCGGCGCGCCGCGTCGAGGAGCTCCGGATCGCCGGGGTGAACTCCAAGGACGGGAAGCCCATGTACTTCGAGACGAGCAAGTACGAGGCCACCTCGAATCGTAACGGGCTTGGGATCTTCCCGCTCGCCCTCGGCTCCTTGCCGTCCAGGACCCTCCGCGTGCTGGAGATCACCAACTGCAACGACCTCACCACGGCATCGCCGCCGCCGTCCTTCCCGCTTCTCGAGTCGCTGCGGCTGCGGCACTGCAACGTGCCTGTCGAGAATCTCCAGGACATCGTCGACGCCGCGCCGTCGCTCGCCATCATCCACCTTGATTCTGTGCTCCTCGAGGACGACGAGAAGCGCCACCAGCGTCGAAACTTGCATGTCATTACCCCGCCGCCGGAACAAGGCAGGCTCCTCCGCTTCCTCCGCTGCCCGGCGGCCACCGCGCTGGTGCTGGACAGGTGCTCCTTGAAGGAGGAAGGCACCCTGGAGATCTACGCGCCGATGTTGCGCCGCTTCCGGTACAGGGGAGTTGTCCGGCATATCTCGCTGAGCCCGCCGCCGCCGCATCTGGCACGGGCGGAGCTGACCCTCACAGAGCATTCTACGTGCGAGACAGGGACGCACACGCCGCCCGCCAGAGCTTCTGGGGAACCGTCCGTGGCTTCAGCCACGTCAAGGAGATGAAGCTGAGGGTGCGCCAGCTCGAGGAGATCGCCACCACCAACGAGACGAGACGGGCCAAGCTCCTGCCGGTACTCCGCACACTCGAGCGTCTTGAGCTCCAGGGAGTTTACTCGTCCACTGGTAAGGTGCCACCGGAAGCGGCGATCGAGAACCTGCTCAGCTGTTGCCCCGCGCTGCGCGATCTCCGGATCAACCTCAGCACATCGCACGAAGACGCGAACAAGAAGTACCAGTATGGGGAGGATTTCTTGGAAAGGAAACGCCGTTCTGAGTTCCAAGAGTCCGTCAACCGTTTCAAGCGTCGCAGAGCACAGACGATGATGGTGGCCGGAGACGAGCAAGATGGCGTTAACTACGATGAGGTTCCGGATCTGCCCGGCCTGAGTGGTCACTATTTTGAAAGCTTGGGAAGGTGCCTCAGAAGAGTCAGCCTACAGTTCCGGCGACAGAGAACGGACTGCTTTGGAACCAAGCTCATCAAATCCTTTGCCGAAAATGCCAAGGTTTTGGAAGAGTTGTGTGTCGATGCTGGAAACGAGAGGATAGGTGAGCACATGAATCTCGAAATCAAGAAATGGATAGCTAATTCGTCCAAAAGGAGAAGGGTCGACTCGGCAAGTGCAACAAACCAGGTTCGAGTATTGTCTCTTACAAGATCAAACTAGAAAAGTACACTAAGGTAGCACACACTGTATGTGTGTGAAGATTGGTGTGAATAGATTCGTCCAAGAGGAGAAGGATCGAGTTCGGGTATAGAAGAATTCAGAAACCTTAGTCTTAGTAGTCAAAATATTCTAGTAAATAAAATGTATTTGAATATATATGTGTCTGGTATGTCCATAACGCATCTTAGGTTCTATGTCAGTGACAAAGGTAATAGGAAATGAACTTACCAAGTATCCTAAAAAGTGAACTCGGGAAATTCAGTCACAAACTCGTCCAGGATAACCAAGAGGGGTAATTTGCTAACACAGCATCCATCATTTTATTTGCATGCCTGCTACGTATATACCGGTGAGATGAAGTCTACACATCGATCAGGACATCAGCAATTCGAAAAGGAGAAAAAATTGAACGCATCAACCAGCTAGCTACACATTGCTCAGGTCTAAAAATTAATCAAGGGTTGCTAAGCTAGCTGCAAGCTTAATAACACAACACCACGGGATGACCAAATTTAACATCAAATCAACTATTTTTGCCAATATGCTGAACTGCAGTATAAAACATGGTCCAGTACTACGTATACTGCACCTCGACTTCTTTTTGCTATCTACTCTTCACTCACTCCACCAATCTAAAGGGAAAAAAATCAAAATTGGTTTCAGTCAAACCAGTGAATAAATTCACAAAATATGTCGATGATATTTGCCAATCTCACTTCCAAAAAAAAAGGACAGCTACATGCTTGACTAACTTTACAAAACCTTTCAGTGCATCAGTGTGCTCCAACACATACCCTATACAGAAATTAAGCGAATAAGGCCAGAAATGAGTGCAAATTTGCATCGTTCAAAAGACAACAACCAGTATATAAATATAAATCATGTTCAAAATGAGTTAACCTTGGAGTATATATTGGATATATAATAAAATGGATTCCAATGTTACCTCCACCAGGTAACTTGTTTAATTTCCTAGGCTCTTCTTGAATAAGAACAAGAACCGACGACATTTGTGACCTTCAGAACTACAGTCCCAGCAACATCTGGTACTACCGATTTTTTTACAAATATACCCCTCTGCAACGATGCATCGCCAAAAATGCCCCCCTGACAAAACAAATGCTAAAAATGCCCTAGCGGGAGGGTAAAAAGCCGGCACGTGGCACCTCCCGCCACGGCCGGTGGCGGGCCAGAGTTACAGCCCTAGGGTGTGGCAGAATGAACCTGCCACCTTTGGCAGGGGCGGGATGACGTGGGCCCCACAGGCAGGCCGGCAGGACGTCGTCCTGCCACTGGCGGGATGTGCCGTCGTCCCTCCCGCCTCAGCCGGTGGCGGGATGTGGTCTGTCCCAGTCGACAACACCTGCTGCTCAGCACCTGCTCGGGAATTGGTGCTGCTATATGTCTTGTCGCACTGACGATTGACTGATGTTGCTCTATATGAAATATTAGCACCGAAAGGAGCACCGATTGCTGCTGCTCTATAGGAAATAAACCACCGAAAGGAGCACCGGATTGCTGCTGCTCTACAGGAAATAAAGCACCGAAAGGAGCACCGGTACATCAAATTGATCACCGAAAGTTGCAGCCCACTCACATGCAAATTCGTCCGACTAATAGCTAAGACTGGCTTATAAAAGGAGTAGTATCAGGCTCTTCATCTAAGCATCCGTCTCCATTCATTCTTTCGTTTCCTAGTTTATTTGGTGACTATGAGTTTGCCTTGCTCGGACCAAGACTATAGGCCAAAAATATGAAGGATGCGAGTTTGCCTCCGGGTGTGGAACATCTTCGGTGTTGGTGCGGGCATCTTTGCAAGGTGAAAGAGTCCACAGCTTTTTCTGATAAAAAGGGCATGAAGTTTTTTATGTGTACCAATTATCAGTATGATCCAACTCCCTAGAGTTACAACAAGCCTCCGGTATGTTTCATCCATAACAAAATGACATATGGTTTGTGTTATAGAATTTTTATTGTGTTATTATTTGTGTTGCGGTCTCCTCCGCCCTTGTGCATGTGGTATCGCTGGATTGACACAGAGCAGTCGGAGTGGGCGCTTCGTGAGATAGAAGAAAGGAGTCGCCGTGCGTGGGAAAGCTTTTACGAAGATGAGCGTCGTGAGAAAGCTGCGGAAGAGCGTAGAGCTGCGCAAGAGGAGCAACGACGTCAGTTAGAGGAGCTACGGAGGCAGAGGGAGGAACAACGACGCCTCAGGTAGGAGCAGGAATGACAGGCTAGAGAGGCGAACAGGCAGAGACTGAGAGAAATGGCTGCTGAGGCAAAGGCAGCCGAAGAACGCGGTGATAAGACAGAGAAATGGCCACGCTGGACCCAAGACCACTAGACTTTTGTCCTAGTGTCTGAATCCACGCCTCCTCCCGTTGTATCTTAATTAAAGTACTCATATTTTAAATTCTGCATTTGAATGTCTCCTAATTTCGGTTGTATCATGTGGTAATGAAAAATAAGTGACGAAGTATTTTCATTCTAGTTGTATCTTAATTCTCTATGAATTTTTATTTGAAATTGTTGAATGCAAAATAATAGTAATATGTCTCACGGAAATACAAAATAATACATTAATGTTCATATAGAATATGGCTACACCGCCGGAGTTACAATAATCGTTCTCACTGTCTCGGTTGTTTCCTTGCACGTCCTCTGTATATGTGATCTGAAGGATAACTTAATGGATCCGTTGGCCTAGGATTCGTGCGGAGATTTGGCGGGGATGGTATAAAATGATCCCGGATTTCTGAATCTTGTTGAGTGTCAGGAATTTGGCTCGTACCAATATCAGTATATACGAAGTCTATCATTGGATCATATGTTGGTTGTGATGGTCCAGGGTTGTATGAAGACTGAGGTTGCTCGTATGCCTGATCATATGTGTAGTAACTGCCATGGCATATAATTGGGTGAGGAGGTGGCGTGTTGGAATTAAATCCAGTATCATTATCATCCCATGCATCGTTAGGAGTGGTCTGTAGAGAAACATTAAATATTAGAATGGTTAAAATTTAATAATAAGTTAGTACGATTATAGAAACGCATACCGGTGTCTCCTAAAATAGTTCTCTAGCATTTTCCGGAAATATTCATCTAGGTGCTGGTTGATGCGTGGAACCGAGGTCAATCTAAAAAAGGTCTGCATGTTAGAATTCAATTAGTGCAGTAGATATGGATATGAAATTATTGGACTCACGCTTGGCAGTTGTCTTGAAGATTCCGGTCTAGAGGGTTTTACGGTAATCCTCGATGATGTACGCAAAAGAGTAGTGTCTTGGCGTGTTCTAGTCTGTTAGGACAAGCATATTATAAATAAATGTTCCTGAAACTGGGTTTTAAGTATAGAAAATATATACATTCTCACGCATAGAGGCGCTGCGTGCTGGATGCCCCTGGCTTGCTCTTGCTTCAATCGGCCGTGACGAGAAAGACTCAGGCATGTTGTACTTCGTAGCATAACATCATCCGCTCGTCCACAACTCCAGTTAGTAGCTGCATGTAAAGCATTTTGGAAAATGTGTGTCAACCTGTTCTTGATGGTACTCGTCATGGAACGAGGGTTCTATCTAACTATTTCACGCACATCCGCCATTATGTTATGTTGCCTACTTAGCTGAAAATAACAACCAATGTTATTAGCATAAATGTAGAATTATAAATAGGACAGTATAAAAATATATATACCATGTCATCACGCCGGTTTGTTGTAGTACGTTCTATTCTTCGCTCTAGCTGCTCTTGACGTGTTCGATGTGCTGGCCTATCTGTTGGAGCGCGGGTGAGCTTGGAACATGTGCTCGCAATGTACCATGTCATATAAGCATCCCACGTACTATCAGAAAACACCCTGCATGTTCAGTATCATGAGGATACCAATGAAAATTAAAATAATCTAACAATATTACCTATTTTCTTAAACTATGTTCACAAGCTTATTCGAATTCCATTGATCTATCCATAGCTTCTGGGTCCGCAGCCAATTATGATTATTTTTCTCTTGATTGCTTTGTCTGAAATGCGCATAACCATAGTTATAATATTTGACCACAAAACATTGCATCAATTTAAACGGATTTAAGATTGAGAACATACTCGTGAAATGTAGACTCAACACAGTTGGGAGGCGGCGAAGGGACTTCCTGGTAGAGATCAAGTTGGCGCATCACACGCTCAGGGTTCAGTGGTTCCACCATATAGAGGCACAGAACGTGACAACGTGTCCACCAAAGCTCCTGGTCTCGAAAGAATGATGTATGGTCTCGAAATCTCATGGTAAAGAGTATATCACTTTGAAGCCAAATCACGGGCCCAACGTAATGTACCATGTGTCCACCGGCTACCCATGGTCGCGCACTCAAACTGGACGTCATGACCACTATATGGGTGCACTGGATCTTCTATCATCGGCCGTCCGACCGGTATATGCTCCCAAGACCACAACTGGAGGAACATGTAGCATACACACAGAATTGGGACTACACTATCAACCTTCTTTTTCCTATATGAGGCGTCACACGACCCCCTATAAGTCTAACATAGCACCGCCGAACCGATGTTGTACTGGGTGATCTCTAAATTGTCTAGAGGAAGTCTATGTGTTCTGCTAGTCTAATAAAAATCGGGTTGACTACCTCACCATTTCCTAATGGGAACAACATGCCAAATAGGTAGAGTAAGTAAGCAGCCAGGTGCTTACGTATTACTTCCTCAGAAACATAATCTGGGAAGTCAATAAAATTTACTAGCCAACTTATGGGGACACCTCTAGCTAACTTATCAGTGCGAGTTCTCAGGATAACGGTACCCATCAATTGTTCAAATTCTTCCTTCCATGATGACAGTGGTGGCGGCAACATGAGAGGAATACCACGAAGAGGCAATCTGGTGATCATGGACACATCCTGAAGTGTAGGTGTCATCTCTCCCCAATGAAAGTGGAAGGTGTGTGTGTCTCCGGTGTCCACCGGTCAACAAGTGATGTTAGAAGGCAGGGGTCCAGTTTGAACAAATGAGGCGCAGATGTCAGTCTAGCGAAAGGAAGTAGTCCGCTGCGAGAAAGATAAGCCATGAATCGCTCATCAAGAATCCATCGGTTCGCTGGGCCTCGGCATCTGAAAGTACTTAGCCCTTCTAGCGGACCTTCCGGATTAATCCACTATTGGCATCTCACAACACCATCCTTCAAGCATTGGAGAAACCACAACCAAGCTAACATGGTCTCACTCTCAACTACTGCATATGCAATAGGAAGAGGCTGGTTATTGGCATCTGATGCCACAACTACCAAGAGAGTACCCCTATATTGTCCGGTGAGGAAGGTACCATCAATTGATATCACAGGTCGGCAGTGGTGGAATGCTTGAATAGTTTGGCTGAATGCCCAGAAGATACGGTCCAGGACACTCGGGTGGTTCTTTTCCATCCTATATACAACAGTTCCCGGGTTGGCTTCAGCAATCTGATGCAGCATTCTCGGAACCATGTTGTAAGTCTCTGTATATGTCCCACACATCCCCTCCAAAACAGACTCCTTGGCACGTCTGGCCTTGCTGTAGCTTACCGGGAATCCAATCGCATCTGCTGCACCATCTCGTAATGCCTTCACTGATACACTAATCTTATCTTTTACCATGGATGCAATGACATGTGCCACATATGCGGCACTGACATTGCGGTGTTCAGACAGACTACCATATAACTCACAGCTGTGAGGAACCATGTGAGTTATCGTCCAAGGCTTGCATATGCCCGCAGGTTGACGGACAACGACTCTTCCATTGCAACCAGACTCTACACCAAGAACCTTCAAAAAATGTTTGTCAGATTTCTTCACTTTGTGCTGTCGGGAAATGGAGATGGCATATCTCCTGATCGCCATGTCCACAACCTCCTTGCTCGGGAACTGCTGGTTTTTCTTCTAGGATGGTAGCTCCGACTCCACGGACAGAGGTATCATCGTGACCGATGACAAGAGCCTCTATGTCCCCAGGTGCCATTGCTGGCGCCACTGCTCTGACTTGACTCGGACCGGCGTTGTCGTCTTCATCATCATCCGGCGATTCACGATCATCATCACCAGAATCAAGCTCATTTGACTGTCCCTCGATCCGATCATTGAGGTCGACAACCGCCATGGAATAAGGTCCATTATTCTAGGTGGGAACAAGGGCTCCTTCCACATGCCTCTCCTCCGTCATCTCCATGTTTATAGCCATTGCGGCGATGGATAACTAGAGCTCACCGGCGGCGGTGCTGCTACCAGGTTCATCGCTAGCATCAATAAACTGCACATACACCATCGGTTGTCCACACATGACCGCACTGGGTGTGCTTGCAAATTTCATGTATGAATCCCACGAATTTTTGTCCTTAACCTGGCAAAGTGCCCAACGGTAATCTTCTCCCACTCTCTTGCAAATGACCGCTTCAACGGTTATCTTTTTATGGGCCATCTCTAGCCCAAACTCTGCGCGGATGCGCCTTCGAACATCCGTCAAACTAACATTCACCAATTCTTCCACTATCACATTCTTTGTCTCACAACGCGACAGATCAAGTCCCGACGGCCCATCGCGAGTGATGTCCTCACCATAAAAGACATACAGAGTGTTCATTGTACCTAATCGCATCATATTAATATAACCATATTAATTATATTGCATAGCTATAATATTACTACACCACCTAAAATATTTCTACACGACCTAGTTACGTTGCATAGCTAAAATATTACTAGATGAGTTCAAATATTTCTACACATTCCAATTAAGTTGCATACCTAAAATATTGCTAGAAGAGCGCAAATATTTATACACGATTACGTTGCTTAGCTAAAATATTACTAGATGAGCTCAAATATTTCTACACGTTCCAATTAAGTTGCATACCTAAAATATTGCTAGAAGAGCGCAAATATTTATACACGATCTAATTACGTTGCTTAGCTAAAATATTACTATATGAGTTCAAATGTTTCTACACGTTCCAATTAAGTTGCATACCTAAAATATTGCTAGAAGAGCGCAAATATTTATACACGATCTAATTACGTTGCTTAGCTAAAATATTACTATATGAGTTCAAATGTTTCTTCACGTTCCAATTAAGTTGCATACCTAAAATATTGCTAGAAAAGCGCAAATATTTATACACGATCTAATTACGTTGCTTAGCTAAAATATGTCTACAAGATCTAATTAGGTTGCATTGCTAAAATATTGCTACAAGATCTCAAATATTTCTACACGATCTAATTAAGTTGCTTATCTAGATTTTTACTATAAGAGCTCAACATTTTCTACACGACCTAATTCAGTTGCTTATCTAGATATTGACATCGCTTGCTGTAATCTCAGTTCTGCCACTGACACGAACTCAAATATTTCTATACCAGCTAACTAAGTTGCAAAGCTAATTCATAATTCTAGCGTTGCATAGTAAATTACGGCTTAATAAACTGACTAGTATACAACATGCATAGCTTAACAAAGAATCAACTGAAACAATTTACCTTGATCGATGACTGTCTTTTTCCAGCCTTAGAACGTTGATGCAGCCTCAGACGATTAGAGAGAGCGTACGTAGCAGAGTGTGTGAGTAAACAGTTCGAAAGAAGCTGCCTCTGAGAGGAAATGAACTGAGTAGCTGCTGCTGTATTTAAAGGAGCCGAGCTGCAGCATCCATCCGCAGAACCAACAAACAAGTCCCGAGAAAAAAGAACCAGCAAACAAGTCCCGAGGCTACAATTTTCAACCAGCTTTCGGTGGACTAATTACTGTGTTTGTAGTCTAATTACTGTGCAGGTCATGTCACTGTCGGATAAAATATTCGGACCAGCTCATTCCGCCACCGGCCAAGGCGGAAGCGATGCCGAAACATCCCGCCAGCGACAGGAAACACATCCCGCTGGATCGCCTGTGGGCCCCGCAGCATTCTGCCACCGCCAAGGGCTGAAAGAACATCCCGCAGGTCCCTGTGGCGGGAGGTGCCACGTGCCAGCTTTTTAGCCTCCCGCCAGGACAAATTTAGCATTTGTTTCGTCAAGGGGGCATTTTTAGCATGCATCGTGGCAGAAGGTTATATTTGTAAAAAAAATCGGTACTACCAGCATCTCTTGACACGTGATGGGTGGTGCACGCCCAATGTGCATTTACAACTTCATCAAGGCTCAACTGCCATTCAACTGGCTGCCACAACTGCACTCATGTCAATGCTGATGAAATCCTGCACGGCGGCGTCGAGGAGGCAGCCACGGTGTTCCCTGGAAGGCGACCAACTTGACAATGCCTGCTTACAGCAAGACACATGGAATTAAGGACACATTTAAAAGCTCAGAACCTATTTCTCGAAATACAAGCATGGCTGGTTCTGAGCATGAGAGAAGGACGCTAACTATCTTTTTCTCAAGACTAGCACGGTCATATCAAACAAAAATTGCTGAGATGGAGATACCCAGGTGACATGACATCTAGCAGCAACATCTTGTAGTTTTATCTACTCATAAAAGTAGCACATGTGTCAGAATGTCTCCACACAAATTCACCTCAAGATTCATCAATTCAATTCCAACTGATATAACGAAAATCAGACCATGCTAAACAAAACCTACACCATACACAGATGATATCTCCCTTCAACACATGCTCATTAGTCATTACACCAAACCAAGGCGGAGAAAAACTAGGATGGAATATACAGTCCTCTTCTAATTATAAGAGACGGTCAAAGAATGCGGAAGAGATATTCAACCATTCAATAAACTGTAGATGCAAGGAAAAAGACACACTTACATCGAGATCATATCCACACCGCAGTTCGTTCGTTAGTTTCAGGCACTAATGGACGGGTGCAACACCATAGGCAGTCCCAGTTCATCCTCCTACACCAATACACAAAAGCAGAGCAGCAAATTAATCTACTGGATGAGTTCAGACAGACAATCAGGACAGCTGGAATCGATTGCCCCATCATAGTGGGTTAGATCAGAAGTCAAAGCACAATAAAATAGACAATAAATTAAGAAATAAAACTTCAAATTCTATTTCTACATAACATAATGCATCTATCTTGAAATCCATTTCAAACAGAACAAAAAGCAAGTAAAAGGAAAATCCATCAAGCGGAACCAAATAGACAGAAGTTAAGTTCTAGCACTGACCGTGCAACACAACAAACTACGTCTGCTGCAGTGGTTGGTTCAGACAGAAAGCATATCCGTCTAGCCAGATCCAGCGAACAAGGCTCTCTTCTGGCCATCTACAGTTCCACTTCTCCCATACAGCTGCAGGGTCACATCCACTTCTCCCCTTCGCAAGCGCCATGGTAATCTGCTGACTGCTCTGTGTACTGCCCCAGCTTCGCTTCTGACTACACCTGGTCCAAGAAAAAGATCGGACCGTGCATCACCTGCACGAGAACGAAACAAGAAAGGTTCACCTCCACGGCACGAGAAACTATTACTCAACACACAGACAAGATTTATATTACTAGACTATGCCAGGCATCAACGCGAACACAGGGAATGTTCAACAAGTGGCAATGTAGATTGTTCCAGTAAAACTTGGTGGGAATGTTGATTGGTTAGATCATATAGAATACATGGTAGGAGACTTTACAAGCCAACGCTACACAACAACCATAAATCAGTACGAGGCCTAGTAGGATATGAGAAAACTTTGAGCCATATAAATGTCAACGAATCCATTTCTATAGTTCAAAAGGGGAGATAATGGAAGATTAGAGCGATCAAATCCACTTTACTAGAAAACAAGCTCAATATCAGAGCAGATTCTAATTAAGTAGAATTAGCATCCAATGATCGTATGCTTTTGATCATTTTATGTGTTAATTAATTAAATCAACATATGTCCTAGGGAGCTTCCCCCCCCCCCCCCCCCCCCCCCAAAAGGAAAATTTTGATTGGAAAACCGGCTTACCGGTCTAGGTCGTTATTTTTTTATACCGGTATGCGTATCTAAGGTGTTACGTACATGTCGTGGGTAGTGAAAAAAGATTTGCCGCTCCCACGTGTGGTTCTGAAGCAAATGCCGTTCCACGTTTCATCTCGCTCGTCGCTGATATCAGCTGCGTCGTGTGCCTCCGATCTTGATCAAACCGTACCTTCTAGACAAACCGTAAGACGCAGACAGAAGGAAAACAAGAGCTAGCCTCCTCTCGTGTAGCTGCAGTAGATCGAAGAAGATTTGGGCGAGAAAGAGGATGTGGACGGAGGCGACGGGGCCGACGGTTCCTTCGTGTGGACTGATCGTTCGGTCTCTGTATTTTACTCAGCAAAGTACGTATATGGGGTCACGCATATGGATTAAAACAAACTGATCGAATCCGAAACAAGCACGTAGCCACCAAAAAACCGGTTATTCCCTAAATGTTTCCCTATAGTGGGGTGGGGGGGGGGGTGTACCGAAGCAAACCTCTAGATGTTAATGGTATACGATAGCAAAGTGAAAAACAATAACCATCTGACTTTAGATGAGCTAAGCATAACCATCAGAGGTCTGTATATCACATTAAGAGGTAGTAACCATCTGACTTTAGATGAGCTAAGCATAACCATGAGAGGTCTGTATATCACATTAAGAGGTAGCAATCAAACAAGTACCTGAGAAATTCAATAGAATCGCACAGATGAATAATCATCAAAATGCACGGAAGATCCTAGAACGCTTCATACCGCATGCTATGCACCAACAAAACTCTACTGAAGCTTTTCCAATTACTTTAAAACACAACTAGGAAATTACTAAGCTTCACAGCAAACAGGATAGACTTTCACGAACACCAAAAGTGCAGAAAGAATAGGTTGAAATGTACGTATGGCAGATATCATTCATACCTAGTCATGTTTAGCTTTATATTCGGGTGGTTCTAATGGTCCTATAACAACTGCACCTCTTCTTAACAACATTAGTAGAAACAGAAATATCTTTATCATCACAAAGAAAAATTTGATAACCAGATGCTATTTGTTTACACCGGGTTTCAATCATACTAAGATATTTGTAAAATAATTTTATTTCTTGGCCAATCTCATCATAATTTTCCGTGGGTTCCGCCAAAATATTTTTGTGTTTTTGAAAGTGTTTATGCAGGTTATTATAAGATTTTGCTTGTCGATGTTTTAATTCTTGAAAAACTTTTCTAGTTTCATCTTCTTCAGTTAAAACTTGTAACAAGTCTAGTTTGTTTTCCTTAACAAGTTCAGAAGGTATACCTTTTTTCTTCATTGTTTTGCGTACTTCAGGCATAAGATCAGGAGTTATCCGAAGTATCCCTTTTTCCAGCTTAGTGCCAAAATCAGGGTTTTATAAAGAATCATTCTTATGTGAATCTGTTCATGGATCTCCTCCCATTTCAAATCTTGTGTGAAAAATTATTACATGACAAAACTGTGAAAAACATTCTGTGATGTAAGAAATATTTTGTGATTTGTTTTATAAAAATGTGTGAGTCTATATTTTTTGCAATAATTGTACTCCCTCCGTTCAAAAATATAAGACGCTTTAAGTAAATCAAATATATCTAGACGTCTTTTAATGTATATGTTCGTAGAGGTTTCAAATGGACCTATACACTACAAAGCATCTAGATACATTCATTTCATAAAGCTAAAATGTCTAATATTTCTAAACAGAGGGAGTAGATTGTATTACTAGTCGAAGATGCTATTTTCTGTTGTGTTCATGGCCCATCCTTGGATCTCGTCTCTGAGCATGTCCTCGATCGACGATGGTCCCCGAACAAATCCACAGTAGAGCGTTTTGAGAACCAGAGCATTGCAGAGTAAGAACTTGGCGAGCGTCCTCTGCGCCCTCCCGCCGTGGTAATGCACAAAGTTAATCTCCCTCACTCGTTTCCTCAGACAAGCAGGGATGATCACCGCCGGCGGTGTGGTGGCGAGGACCTCGTCGTGCTTGTTGTACCTGAGCGGGTGTGCGCCTAGGAGCTCTCCCTCCTTGTAGTCATCCCAGCTTTCGCGCTCCTGCAATATCTTGTCACCGTGGTCCGTGTCTAGAAACAGCGAGAGCACCTCAAGGCTCGGGGCGTGCAGGAGGATCCTGCTCACGGTAGTGACGGCTGCGTCGCCGTCGCGGTGCGGGAGGCGTCCGGTTAGCTCGAGGTGGAGGAGGCTCGTGAACACCGGCAACGACGTGAGAAGAGCGTCGTGGTCGACGCCGCAGCCTAGACGGGCAGACTGCAGGTGCAGGTGCTTGGTGGGAGCGGCAACTAGCTTGAGAAACTTTCCGAGTTTGGTAAGCTCCTTCGCCGACGAGACCTCTTTGCCGCAGATATCGATGTTGCACGAGGTGAGTTTCGAGAGGCCGCCACCGCGAAAGGCGAAAAGGGACCTGTCAGGTACGGCGCCGCGGTACTCTAGGGAGTGGAGCCTGTCGTCGACGGCGACGAATGCCAGCTTGTGGCAGCACCGGATGGCGAGCTTGCGGAGTCGGCGGTTGTTATTGTCCAGGTAGAGCGCGGTGACCGTGCCGCAGGCCTCGAGCGTTAGGTCGGTAAGGCGCGGGCAGGCGTCGACGAGCCTCTGCACACTTTGTTCGTGGTCGGAGACACGGGCGAGGAGCAGCGTCTCGAGTGAAGGCAGGCTGGCGGAAGCCGGCGGGGAGAGCGTGCAGGGACCGAGGCTGAGCGACCGCAGCGCGGCGCAGGAGAAGAGACTCACCGGTACGGTATACTGCGGCCAGCGTGACGAATCGTCGTCGGAGACCGACTTCTCCTCTTCCTCCTCCTCAGCGGTGTCGGTAGACCGGCTGCGCTTACGAGAACTGGCGGCGCTGAGGGAGTATGGGCGGGCGCAGACAGGCACGCGGCGGAGGCGAAGGTCGATCTCGAGCCCTGCAGGCATAGGGGCCGCGTACTTGAGGGCATAGGACACCCAGTGGTCCACCATGGAGGCGTCCTCACGGCGGTAATAGTCCAGGGCAACGCGGAGCGCACGCAGCGGTGGCGCGGGCGCCGCGGGCACGCGGTGGCGCGCCAAGAGGGCCGCGGTGACGGTGGCGGTGAATGGTGGCTTCGGGTTGGGATCGACGGGGCGGCCGTAGCTGCAGTCCATGCAGCCGCAGCCATAGTCCTCGTAGTCGGGGATGGGGCTCTCCGGCTGCTCCAGCGATACGGCGTCGACGCCGGCGTAGGCGTTGCGCCACCGGCTTGACAGAGCCGACGCACGCGCCGCTTCCTTCGCCGGGAGGAAGGAGAGGATGCGTCCCAGCGTGGCGTCGCTGAGCTTACTCAGCCGGTCATGTCGCCGCCTCCGTCGGGCGGACGCGACGACCTGCATATCGCGCGCGGCAACAAATCGATCAGAAATTAACAATAGCTTAGATAGATCAGAGACTCACGTCCACAGTATATATCTCGGAATTCCAATCTAATAACTGTTGGTATACGTGTTCGTATCCGAATCGGGCGGGGAGACACGGGATGGCATCAAGAAAAAAAAATGCTATAGCGCGTGCGCTATAGCAAATTTGAAGTGCCGGACGCTATGTTTAAGCTATTTTTACCGCTAATTTCAAAATAGTATGCTAAATCATGCTGTTTATCGAAAACGTTGTAATCTCGTTATATATTTTAGTGCTGCAAAAAAGCCAAAAACTACATTCTATAGCCCATCGGCTCAAAAGGCTAAAACCATTCCCGGGTCACAGGCAAATCTAATCCCAACCCCCACCAGATCGTTCCTGTAGTCACCAAATCGGCGCGCGAGCGACGGCGATGCTTCTCCAGTTCACGAGCGGTGACGACGGTTTCTTCCACATACATTCTTCATATGATTCTGAATAATACTTCATGCTATGTTGGTAGACTACCTTAAAACTATCTAGTTCTCTATTCTTGACATGTTTATGGGTATGTGCCTATTATGACAGTGTGACTCCATTTTTATTTTATTGATTGGTCTTATTATTTACTTTGTTATATATGTAATTGTTCCTGAATAAATTTTAGATGCTGAAACCATTTATGTTTAGACTAAATATATCTTTTTTTACAAACGCTATTAAATAGCGTATGCTACAACATGCTATAGCTTGTACATCGTCCTGGGAGGCCTGGCGCTAAATACTATAGCGCGCTATTTTTTTACCTTGGATGGCATGAGCCATGGAGACAGTTCGGCCCATTTTGTCCAGAGCGGATTTCCCACACATAGGTTGGGCTCCCGACATCATCTTTACCCTATATTTATTGGAGATTGGTACAAAGTCAGCAAAGTCATCGTCCACAACACATTTACATTTAACCCCTCCTGCTACTTCGGATTTAACCTCCTGTCTAGGTGAGAGGATGGGACCCAAGCCCCCCACGAAGCAAAGTCAGCACGTACGCCTCATTATCCTCTCGATCTGATTGAGAACCTCCCCCCTCGTCTCTCTCTCCCCAATCTTCCTGCACCGCCCACGCCCCTGCCCCACTCCTAGCGCCGCCACACCCCGCAGCCCGATGTGCCTACTCCCCTGACCTTCTCGTCGACGACGACCATGCGCGGCGGCCACCCCGCAGCCTGGACGCGCCCTCTACAGCCACCCACAGCCCCGATGTGCCCTCTGCCGGCCGCCCCACGGCCCTGACGCGCCCTCTGCGGCGGCTGCCCTGTCGACAAGGACCAAGCGTGTCAACTCGACGCACCCTCTTGCCAGTAGTTTTTTCTTCATTTTTTCTTGCTTTTTTTTTATCTTTGGGCTACACCGAATCAGATCCAACATCTGAAAAAATCTGGTTGTTTGCGTGTGTTTCTGTGAATTTTTGTGAATAAAAAGTCCGGAGGTAGTTTCTATTGGTTCTTATGGAATTTTTTCTTCACTTTTTCTTGTATAGATCTGTACAATTTTGACTAGTGTATGAAACCTCTCTCAATCTTATATGGATCTTCGAATTTAGATGGATCATGTATGGATTTGGTGTCAAACTTTAGTGAAACATGTGTAGAAATTGTATAAATATTCTGTAAAGAAATTACATGATGAATATCTTTTGATACCACTATTAATCCTTAAATTTATTTCAAATTCATCTCATGTTCCATGCAAGTTTGTATGGATTATGTTTCTTTCCCCAAAATCTTGTCCATCTGTTTGTTCTATGAAATATGTTATTTCTTCTTTCCTGGATAGAATAGTGTATGAAACCTCTCTGATCGAGATGACAACCTCCTTCACCCCGGCCAGATCGAGATGACAAGCGGCTTGCCCGCTCCGGCCAGATGTGGAGGATTAGAGGCTCATTTTCCTTTCTTTTTTACTTCATACTTTTGTATTTTTTGTTTGGATCCGGTTCTGGTTCATGCGATTTTGTATGAATCTTTGATGGATCTTTCTTTTTTTCTTCATGCTTTTGGACACGAATCTGAGTTCCTCTATTATTTTTACCCAATAATGCTGGACTTGACTACTTGTTACGGAAATGGCCTTACAGACGCATGTGGAGGCAGATGATTGCTGAATGCGTGGGCTTAGTTTTTTCTCTCTCTTCCTCTAACTGATTCAGCTTGCATGCCACGTGAGATCCGTAAGTGAAATTCTGTAGGATTAGTCCGTAAGTCTTTTTTACCACTGCGAATCTTGTACGACAGCACTGCGAATCTTGTATGTATTATCAAGTTTTTAATAAATCTTGTATAGATTTGCTGTAAAACTTACCGGATTTGTTGATCATTGAAAAAACTACATGAATCATGTATGATTCTTGGCAGAAACATATGTAGGCATGAATATCTCTTGAAAAAATTATATGAATATCTCATGAATCTTGTGTGAATCTGTTCATGGGTCTCCTCCTATTTCAAATCTTGTGAAAAATTATTACATGAAAAATCTGTGAAAAACATTATGTGAAAAATAATATGTAAGAAAAATTCCGTGAATTTTTTTGTGAAACTATATTGTACTCACAGCAAATTTGTTTATAGAAAAATCAATGAAAACAAATGTTTTTAAATATTTTATCTGAGTTGACAAATCAATGATGAAATATCTATAAAACTTGGAAACGCTAGGACCTGAATAGCAAAACTGCAATAGACAAAAAAATGAGGTGAAGAGGGTTATTTTGTAAAATAAGTAGCACTAGGACCTGAATAGCAAAACTGCAATAGACAAAAAAATGAGGTGAAGAGGGTTATTTTGTAAAATAAGTAGCACGAATCTCCAACATACAGGGGTGTTGCATTTCCCCCTTTTGTCCTTCTTTGTCATTCTAGTACAAGTCTTTTTTCCTTAAAAGGATACACTCCCCTAGGAATCCCGTGTTTTTATCCCCCGGTTGTCTCTATGCTAGAGAGAGAAACGGGCCCACCCTTTCCTCTTGCTCGCGCGCAACAACAACCGCCCCGATTCTTCTCCGTCCACCTCCCGCGACCTCCACCCACCTCCTGCCCCGGCGACCACCTCCCTCGCCCAGCGGCCTTCACCTCCAACAAGGACGATGACCGGTGCCCCGGGCCATGCTCACAGCAAGCTAGCCGCCTTTGTTCCTCTTCACTCCCACGCACCTCCGTCTCGGCGACCTCCCGCCACCTCCACGCTCGGCGACCACTGCCTAGATCCGCACCGGTGACCTCCGCCCACCCCCACCTGCGTTGCTCCTGAAGGCACCCACCGTTGCTACTGACGGCAGCAGGCGTTGCTCCCAACGACACCTCGCCTTGCTTCACAGCCGCTCTCCCACGAGATTTTTGCTACATGTGGCAGTCGACGATGCTACTAGAGGCCACCGGTGCTGCTACGCACGACGTTGAGGTTTGCTACGTGCTACGTGCAGCTGGTGGCGGTGCTAGGTGATAACCCACAAGTATAGGGGATCGTGTGTAGCCTTTTCGATAAGTAAGAGTGTCGAACCCAATGAGGAGCTAAAGGTAGGATAAATATTCTCTCAAGTTCTATCAACCACTGATACAACTCTACGTACACTAAACGTTTGTATTATCTAGGAATAAAACTAGAGCAACAATGCGAGTACTAGAGATAGCTTTGCTTGATAATAAATAACAAGAAAGTAAAGCTAGTTGCTGCAACAATAAAATACACTAAACTAACAGAACCATGAGTGTGGAATAGTGGTTGTCATCGGATTGATGACAAGTACGCCATGAGGGGGTCCTCGAGGCATGTGGAAGAGAGGGGTGTGAGACGTACGGTGTTCCGGGACGATGAGCACACAAGTTTACCCAGGTTCGAATCCGCCGGCTTTGGACGGATCCTACTCCTGCTAGCAATCCAGTAATACGGCAGAGCCGGAATATGGGTTACAAGGGTTTCGCCTATGCGAGTTGAGATTGTAGACTATTGAGGTGTGCCCTAAAGGCTCTCCCTAGGACGGCTTATATAGATATCCGGCCTAGGGTTTACAGGAGAGATCTATCCGGCTACGATTAAGAGTCGGTTACAGAGTACATCTTGAACTACAAGTAACACTATGGGCCTATGTCGGTAAGTCTTCTGGGCCTTCCCGTAGCCGGACTGGACTCCGTCTCTTCTTCCTGACTGGGCTGCCCGTGAAACAAAGCTCTAACCCGAAGTGGGCCACCCTGGTCAGCGAAGAACTGTGAGGATACCCGGAAAGTATATCCCCAACAACAGCCCCCGGAAGCCTCCAAGATCCAAAGTCGGATTCATCATCATCTAGCTTGATCTTCGGCTCGCAGAATCTTAAAGGGTTCCTGAAACTTCAAAACAAAAGATATGATCTAGGTCTCAAAAATAAGTCGGACATATCAATACATTTATTCGTGTTTCCAGCTCAAATTCAAACTAAGCCGGAACTTGGTCTCTGACGTAACCTGACAACAGTCATGGTCAAGTCACATCACTAACAGACATTTCCTGTCAGCACGACCGTTGGTGGGTCCGCCTTTCGCGGAACCGAGGCGCCATTTCAATGCGTGCATGGAGATCGAGGCGGTGAAATCATCGCGCGGAGGTTTCCCCGTCCTTTCCACGATGCGTGGCACGTTCACTGTAGCGTTTACACGAATCTTGACGCGCCTGATGGATATAAGTGGTGTGGATTCCTTCCCCCATCTTCTTCACTAGTTCCCAGCACCGTTTCCTTCTCCTCTATGCCTCCCACGAACCTAGCGCTCCACTGCCTCCAGCAAAAACACCTCCAGCACCGCCCATCTAAGGTCACCGGTGCACCGGAAAGAATGGCTTCCTCATCCGGCTTGGCGGCGGTGGCAGCGGCGGCGGCGGCAGAGAAGGAGAGCCACTGTGGAGTTTGGATCCCATGCATCCTTGACGGTCCCAAACTCCAAGTTGTTTAAGACGAAGGGCTCCTCCGCGCAGGCGACTGGTGGAGCGGCTTTGGCGAAACCGTCCCCAACCCCCGCGACGATGAGCGAGTGCATTTCGGCACTCACCTTGACAGAGGTCTTTCTTTTCCTCCCTCGGATTTCTTTTCCGAGGTGATAGATCATTATGGTGTTCATCTCCACCATCTCCCCCCGAACTCCATCTTAGAGATGAGTGTGTACGCCTCTTTGTGTGAGGGGTATCTCGGCATTAGGCCAAGCCTTACTCTTTTCCGGTACTATTTTCATGTCCAGAGAAATTCCATTACTGCCGGTAATCCTTATATTACCGGTACCATTTGTTTTTCGGTTAGGCGTGAGCGCGTTTATCCCCGGATCATGGAAAGTGATTCGGTCAAACAATGACCGTCCACTTTTTTCTACCACAAGGATATCCCCGCTTCCGGCAAAGATACTGCTTTGCCGGCTTTCGTCGACGGAGCCGCCACGCCCCAAGAGTCCTGGGACGAGGTCGCTCCGACTCTTAGTGATGATCTGTTTCTCGCCAAGATACAGATCGAATATCTAATGAAGCACAAGGGCCTGAAAGGGTCCGACTTGGTTCAATGCTGGGTGGCACGCCGGATCCAACCCCTTCAACATCATGGAGATCGACTGATGCATTCCATTACATCGTCGAAGAATGTCTCCCTCCATATTAGCTCCAAGGCCTTAAAGCCGAAAGATTATGTATGCCAAGTCAAATGGCTGATAAGGAAGCGGATTGAGAGGAAGATTCCGGAGTTGTCCCTGGACATGCATACAACAGAAAATCCTGTTGTGCCGGTAAACCTCAGCAGTAACTCTTTTTATGTGCTCATCTATATGTTATCTTTGCAATACCGAGATGGTTTTCCTTTTCAGCTTGCTGACCTCCCCCGAGTCGGAGTTCGCTCCTATCGAGGGATATCCTCTTGAGTTTTCTCAGGACGAGGGTGAATTGGTCCCAATGTAGGATGTCGTTCCTCGGAAATGCAAAGCTCCAACATTGGCCATCAGCACCAAAGAAGTGCCTGTTGTGAAGAGGTAATCTTTCCTCACAAGGTCTTTGTATTTTACTTGTAATTCCTTTCTGAGATGTAATGTTCTTTGTTCTATTATGTTCTCAGAGCTAAACAGCTCATCAAGGGCAAGGGAAAGGAAGCTGCCGCGAAACCCCTGTGCCAGTCGAAGCTCAAATTGGCTTCTCCTGCCATGGCTCCTTCGAATCCTGCCCCTCAGCCTTCTGTAGTGCCGGAGATTACTCCATCTCCGACTGTTGTAGAAGATCCGGATCAACCAGAGCCAACGATCCTTGAATCACAAACTGACGTCACCATGAGTGACTCAGGTGTTGATAAGGGTGAACCCTCTTCGGGTAATGATCCCTTGGCAGAGACCTTTGCCGGGAATCTCCTGGATAATCCAGGACTTGCCAAGCTTGGCCTATCTCGGAAGTCTGTGGAGGAGATCCAGCGGCTGGCTCGGGAATGCCTGGAGAGGCGGACTCTCTCTGCCGAAGAAGAAACGCAAGAAGCAGAGGATATCAAACACTCTGATCTTCTTGAACAAGTTCGTCTTCGCGACGAGAAGATAAGGTCCGACACGCTTCCAACTGCGCTGGTGATCCCCCTAACTTTCGCCGAGAAGGTTACCACCGAGGTGAATACGAGTTTAGACAAACTGATTCGCGAGCAATATGATTCCAACTCCCATTTTTCCTTATTTCATATCATATCCTCTAGCCCCCAAGCATGAAGCTAGAGAATTAAATCCGGTTTTATGCTTCCTTAGGATGCCAAAGAATGAACTAGTGTAGCCCCAAGGCTCGTGCTGATATTAGTATAAATATTAGCCCGAGACTTTAGTAGACTTCTGACTTTGGGTATTCTGACTTACAGAAAGTATATTCCTATAACCAAGATTTGTTGAAGAATGTTTGCAACAAGCGGAAATAGATCAAAGCTCTCTGGCTTGAAAATGCACAGCTGAAGGTTTCCAAGGATGAGGCCGAAGGTAAACATTCCGAAACTCAAACCTTGTCTTTTATTTCATAGTTGAATTTTTGTTGAACTGTTGTTCTTTTGACTTACAGCACTGGTAAAACAGTCATGCGCTATGATCGAAGAGGCCGAGAATCTTAAGACCTTGGTGGTGGAGAACAAAGAACTTTGCCAAGAGCTGGATAAGCTTAAGGCAGATCATGAGAAGACCATTGCTCAAATTCTCGAATCCACCTCCATGGCCACCGATGAGCGTGATCGCAAGATTGCGCTTCAAGATAAGAAAATTCCGGATCTCAGCGATGAGCTATTCAGAGAAAAGGACATTTCCAAAGCACTCCGGGTTGAACTCCAGAGGTCTTCGTGCAGAGAAGGCCAAAGTCGACGATGTCATCTTTGGTACGTTTCCCTTTTTCTGAATTATTTGCATCTTCCGACTCTTTTAGAGTCTGGGGTTTTGACTTACCCTTTGCATTATATGCGTAGGTCCTCTGAACTTGATGGACTCCGCCTCTGCCGAGCCTCGCACCCACCGGCTTACCCAAGTCGGTGATTTGCTTCATGACTTCCGTCAATCCCTCGAAGATATTGGCGAAGTTCTCAAGGTTGCAGATATGCATAGCATGTCTGGTTTTGAGGTGCGAGACAAGGCCAAGGATATGCCACAACTTGTTCAGGACTGGAACATGTCCTACGCGCGAACCGCAGCGCAAAACTCTCTCACCATGGTTATGAGCCACCATGGAAACATGGAGATCTGGAAAGTAACCAGAGGGTACTGCAAGATGGACGAAGATGGACAAGAGCAAGACATCAAGGCCATCATGAACTCCTGCGCCGGATATGGGTGTCACGTAGCTGATTTGACCAGCTACAACACTCCCTTCTTCACCCGCGTGGACACGTCGCCTCCGCCTTCCGAAGAAACTACTGAAGTTTCCGACGATGATCAAACCATATCGGATTTGAAGATCTTGGAATGCTATCAAGCCGAGGCCGATGTATCCAGCGAGCCGACAGCTCCTACCTCTCCTCCTGCATCATAGAATATCATAAGAATAATATGTTATTCTGAAAAAAAATTAGGTCTGTAAATAAGTAGTGATATACTTTTGCTAGTGCTAAGCTTTAAACATATCTATTTAGCACTTTTGGCTTTATAATTTTCGTGCCTAAAATGTTTTCATAAGCACTTGTATTTTTTGTCTGCACTTATCGTTTATCTGGCTTTCCGCCTCGTCCCTTTCGTGAGCCGACTAACTTTTAGCACGGAAACTTTGCCGAGCAACGGAGCTCAATTGATAAACCAGTTTAAACTCGAAAACAAAGCCGGCTTCTAGTACCAACAATTCACTACTCGGAAAATACCCGCATCCAGCAATCAGACAAATAACCAAAGTATAGACTAGAAAATTTAGACTTATATCCGAAGGTAGAAATTTTAGAATCAGAAATCTAAACCAGAACAAACATGAGCATAAAGTACTTTCAAGTATTCTGGGATTTTCGACTGTGACATGGTCATTCGTAAATAGGATGGTAAAAAACTTCTCAGAAAAAATTTGAGGCAACCAATACTTTATTTCTCATTGAACATGTACACATATATGATTACAAAGAAAAAATAAACTAAGAATAAAAGGGACGTAGCTGAGCAATATTCCATGGTCTGTCTAATTCATTCGGATTTGTATTGCCTCCAGTGTCGTCGGATTGATGACAAGTACGCCATGAGGGGGTCCTCGAGGCGTGCGGAAGAGAGGGGTGTCAGACGTACGGTGTTCCGGGACGGTGAGCACACAAGTTTACCCAGGTTCGAATCTGCCGGCTTTGGACGGATCCTACTCCTGCTAGCAATCCAGTAATACGGCAGAGCTGGAATATGGGTTACAAGGGTTTCGCCTGTGCGAGTTAAGATTGTAGACTATTGAGGTGTGCCCTAAAGGCTCTCCCTAGGACGGCTTATATAGATATCCGGCCTAGGGTTTACAGGAGAGATCTATCCGGCTACGACTAAGAGTCGGTTATAGAGTACATCTTGAACTACAAGTAATATTATGGGCCTAAGTCGGTAAGTCTTCTGGGCCTTCCCGTAGCCGGATTGGACTCCGTCTTTCTCCCTGACTGGGCCACCCGTGAAGCAAAGCTCTAACTCGAAGTGGGCCACCCTGGTCAGTGAAGAACTGTGAGGATACCCGGAAAGTATATCCCCAACAGCAGCCCCCGGAGGCCTCCAAGATCCAAAGTCGGATTCGTCATCGTCTAGCTTAATCTTCGGCTTGCAGAATCTTGAAGGGTTCCTGAAACTTCACAACAAAAAATACGATCCGGGTCTTAAAAATAAGTCAGACCTATCAATAGGTTACTCGGATTTTCCAGCTTGATTTCAAACTAAGCCGGAACTTGGTTCCTAACGCCACCTGACACAAGTCATGGTCAAGTCACGTCATCTGACAGGCATTCCGTCAGCACGACCGTTGGTGGGTCCGCAGTTCGCGGAACCGAGGCGCCGTTTCAATGCATGCATGGAGATCGAGGCGACGTAATCATCACGTGGGTCCTTCCTAGTTCCTTCCACGACGCGTGGCGGTTACACTGTAGCATTTGCACGAATCTTGGCGCAGTTAGGTGGATATAAGGGGTTAGGATTTTCTCCTTCTCCTTCCACCAGTCCTTTGCCTTTTCCTCTCCTCCCAATCTCCCTGCGCGCACAGAGCTCCCCGTTCATCCCCCACAGAACTCCCAGTGCCGCCCCTTTTAGGTCAACTGCTCGCCGGAGAAATGGCGTCATCTTCTTCCTCTGGCTTGGCGGCAGCGGCGGCGGCGGAAGCGGTGGCGGAGAAAGAGAGCTTTCGCGGGCACTGGATTCCATGCGCGCTCTCGAGGAGGGCCTCAAGAACGTGGAGAAGGAGGGGCTTCTCGCCGCCGGCGACTGGCGGAGCGGCTTCGAGGAAACCGTCCCCAACCCGCGCAACGGCAAGCGGGTCCACTTCGGCACCCACCTCGACAGAGGTTTGTCGTTTCCTCCCTTGGAGTTCTTCTCCGAGGTGATTGATCATTACGCAGTTCAACTCCATCATCTTCCTCCCAACTCTCTCTTAGAGATGAGCGCGTACGCTTTGTTGTGTGAGGGCTTTCTCGGCATTAGGCCGAGTTTGACTCTTTTCCGGTACTATTTTCATGTCCGGAGAAACTCCATCACTGTTGGTGTTCCTTACATCACCGGCACTATAGTTTTTCGCTTTGATGCGAGCGCGCGTATCCCAAAATTCTAGCTAGTGACTCGGTCAAACAATGGCCAACCATGTTTTTCTATCATAGGGATATTCCGGCTCCCGGTAAAGCCACTGCTTTGCCGGCTTTTGTGACGGAGCTGCCACGGCCCAACTTTCTTGGGACGAGGCTGCTCTGGCTCTCACCGACGATCTGACCCTCGCTAAGAGGCGGATCAAATACTTGATCAAACACAAGGGACCAAAGGGATCCGACTTGGTCCAATGCTGGGTCTCACGTCGGATCCAGCCCCTTTAGTACCACGGGGATCGACTGATGCACTCCATCACGTCATCCAAGAAAGACTCCCTCTGCATCAGCCCCAAAGCTTACACCACGCAGGGCTATATAAGCCAGATTAAGTGGCAGATCAAGGAGCGGATCGAGAGGAGAATCCCGGAGGTTTCTCTGGATATGCACACGACGGATAACCCCGTAGTGCTGGTAAGCTTCCATCAGTACACTTTTTATGTGTTTCAATCTTCGAGTTATCCTGCAATACTGATATGCTTTCTTCTTTTCAGCTTGCTGACCTCCCCGAGTCGGAACTTGCTCCACTTGAAGGATATCCTCCGGAGTTCTCTCAGGAGGTAGAGGTGGTCCCATTGCCGGACCTTGCGCTCAAGAAGCGTAAAGCTCCGATAGTGGCTGTTGGCACAAAGGAGGTGCCCGTCGTGAAGAGGTAACTTTCAATCACAACATCCGCCTTTGTACTTTTACTCGAATTTCCTTCCGAGATGTAATGTTTCCGACTTTACTACATTCTCAGAGAAAAACCACTCATCAAGGGCAAGGGGAAGGGAACCTCTTAAAAGCCCCCGCGCCAGACGAAGCTTACCATAGCTTCCCTTGCCGTGGCTCCTCCGACTCCTGCCCCTCAACCTTCTGCAACGCCAGCGACCATTCCTTCCCTGGTCGTCGCAGAAGATCCGGCTTCTTCAATGGATCCCGCGATCCTTGAATCGCAAACTGACGTCACCATGGGTGAGTCAGATTTTGATAAGGGTGAACCCTCTTTGGGTAATGATCCCTCGGCATAAACCTTCACCGAAAACCTTATCAGCAATCCCGGACTTGCCAAGTTTCGCCTGTCTTGGAAATCTGCTGAAGAAATCCAGCGGCTCACCAGGCAATGCATGGAGAAAAGAAACTTATCTACCGAAGAAGAAGCACAAGAAGCAGAGGACGTCAAGTTCTCTGACCCCAGTTCGCGACGAGAGGATTAGGACTGGTGAGCTCCCAACAGCCCCAATGATTCCTCTGACCCTCGCCGAAAAGGTGGCCGCTGAAGTGAACGTGGGTTTGGATAAACTCACCCGCGAACAATATGTAAGTCGGAATTCCAACTCCTATTTTTCCATTATTTTATATCATATCCTCTAGCCCCCAAGCATGAAGTAGGATATATAATCCGGGTTTATGCTTCATTAGGATGCCAAAGAACGAACTAGTGTAGCCCCCAAGCATGAAGTAGGATATATAATCCGGGTTTATGCTTCATTAGGATGCCAAAGAACGAACTAGTGTAGCCCCCAAGGCTCGTGCTGATATTAGCACAAATATTAGCCCGAGTCTTAAGTAGCTTTCTGACTTTGGGTATTCTGACTTACAGAAAGTATGTTCCTATAACCAGGATTTATTGAAGAATGTCTGTGATAAGCGGAGAGAGATCAAAGCTCTCCGGCTTAAAAACGCTGAACTTAAAGTTGCCAAGGATGAGGCTGAAGGTAAACATTCCGAGACTCAAACCTTGTCTTTGTTATTTTCAATGTCGAATTTTTCTGAACTGTTGTTCTTTTTGACTTACAGCGCTGGTGAAACAATCCTGCTCCATGATTGAAGAGGCCGAGAACCTCAAGACCTTGGTGGTGGAGAACAAGGAGCTTCGCCAAGAGCTGGACCAGCTCAAGGCAAATCATGAAAAGATCATAGCTCAAGTCCTTGAATCCTCCTCCATGGCTACTGAGGAGCGTGATCGCAAGATCGCTGCTCAAGATAAAATAATCTCGAACCTCTAGAATGAGCTTAGCAGAGAGAGGGATCTTTCCTAGGCGCTCCGGGCTGAACTCCAGAGTCTCCGGGAGGAGAAGACCAAAATTGACGACGTCATTTTCGGTACGTTCCATCTGTTTGACTTGTCTTTTTCTTCGACTTCTATCAATGTCGGATTTCCTTAACTTGTTTTGTTTATAGGTCCTCTGAACTTGACGGACTCTTCCTCCATCAAGCCCCGCACCCACCGTATCGGTGACCTGCTTCATGACTTCCGCCAATCCCTTGAGGACATCGGCGAAGCCCTCAAGATTCCGGACATGCACAACATGTCGGATTTTCAGGTGCAGGGCAAGGCAAAGGAGATGCCGCAACTTGTTCGGGACTGGAACATGTCCTACGCACGGACTGCGGCGCAGAACGCTCTCACCATGGTCATGAGCCACCATGGAAACATGGAAATATGGCAAGTGACCAGAGGGTACTGCAAAGTTGATGAAGACGGCCAGGAGCAGGACCTTCAAGCCATCATGCACTCCTGCGTCGGATATGGGTGTCACGTGGCTGACCTGACCAGCTATGAGACCCCTTTCTTCACCCGCGTGGATACTCCGCCTCCTCCTCCAGAAGAATCCGCAGAAGTTTCCGACGATGAACGCACCACCTCGGATGCGGACATCTCGGAACGATACCAAGGCGGCGTAACCAGCGAGCCGACAGCTCCTTCATCTCCTCCTGCATCATAGATCAGAAATTTTTGTATTATTCCGGAAAAACATGATGCGTCTGTAAATATGCAGTACTTTAACCTTGCTAGTGCTAAACTTTTGATCTATTCAGCACTTTTTGGCTTTGATTTTTTTTGTGTGCCTGAAATGTTTAGATAAGCACTTGAATTTTTTCGTCTACACTTATTGTTTATCTGGCTTTCCGCCTCGTCCCTTTCGTGAGCTGGCTAAACCTTCCGCCAGAAACTTTGCCGAGCAACGGAGCTCAATTGCTAAACCAGTTTAAACTCAGAAACAAAGCCGGCTTCCAGTACCAACAATTCGCTACTCGGAAAATGCCCGCATCCAGCAATCAGACAAATAACCAAAGTAAAGACTAGAAATATTAGAGTTATACCCGAAGGTAGCAATTTTAGAATCGGAAATCTAGACCAGAACGAACATGAGCATAAAGTGCTTTCAAGCATTCTGGGATTTTCGACTATGACATGATCATTTGGAAATAAGATGGTAAAAACTTCCCAGAAAAACTTGAGGCAACCAAAACTTTTATTTCTCAGAGAACATATACATATATATGATTACAAAGAAGGATAAACTAAGAATAAAATGGACGTAGCTGAGCAATATTCCACGGTCTATCTAACTCATCCGGATTTGCACTGCCTCCAGCTCTCTTTCTCTTCTTAGTAGCAGGTCTTTATTTGACTAGCCTCATGTCAGTTAAGTAGTACGATCCATTGTGCAATACTCGACTAACTAAAAAGGGTCGTTCCCATACTGGGGAAAGTTTGTGCTTTCTTTGTTGCACAAACCGGAGAACCAAATCACCTTTATTGAAAGATCTATTTCGGACTCTCTGGCTATGATACTTGCGTAACTTCTGCTGATAGGCTGTAGATCTCATTTTAGCAACGATGCGAACTTCTTCGACTAAGTCGAGATCATTTTGTCGAGAAATCTCGGCATCCTCTTCGATATACGCGGCCACTCTAGGAGAAGTATGAATCAAATCACTAGGAAGAACTGCTTCTACGCCATAGACCAAGAAGAAAGGTGTGTATCCTGTTGACCTGTTTGGAGTTGTTCATAAACTCCAAATTACAGAGGGTAGTTCCTCTGCCCAAGCCCTCGCAGCACGTCGTAGTGGTGCTTCGAGTCTCGGTTTTAGCCCCTGTAGGATTAAACCATTTGCTCTTTCGACTTGTCCGTTAGCCTGTGGATGTGCGACTGGCGCAATGTCAAGCCGAATATTTTGCTCGTTGCAGAATTCAGCCAATTCTCCCATAGAAAAGTTACTCCCGTTGTCCGTGATAATGCCATGTGGATAACCATATCGGATTATAACATCCTCGACAAATCTTTTGGCTGTTGCTCCATCACAACTAGTGACAGGTTTAGCCTCAAGCCATTTGGTGAACTTATCCACCATCACTAAGAGGTGAGTAAATCCACTTGGAGCTCGTTTAAATGGTCCTACCATATCAAGCCCCCAGACCTCAAAGGGCCATGTTATAGGTATTGTTCGCAGCTGATCAGCCGGAACATGAGCTTGCTTGGCGTACTTTTGGCAGCCTTTGCACGTCTTGACTAATCGTTCGGCATCTGCCTGAGCTGTAAGCCAGAAAAATCCGGGTCTAAAAGCTTTTGCCACTAAAGATTTGGCTGCAGCGTAGTGACCACACCCGCCTTCGTGGATTTCTCTTAAGATTTCCACTCCTTCTTTCGGAGAGACACATCACTGAAAAACCCCAGAAACACTCCGTTTATGGAGCTCACCTTTAACAATAGTATAGGCTTTTGCTCGTCGGATAATCTGCTGGCTCAGTACCTTGTCTTCGGGTAATTTGCCATCTACCAAATAATCGAGGTAGGGTTGAGTCCAGCTGGGAATTACAGCCAGAACTGCTATCAAAGGTGAGTCGGATTTGGTCGGATATTCCTCATCTACTCCCTTTATTGAGGGAACTTTGAGGTGCTCTAAAAAAGCGCCATTCGGGACCTCTTTCCGCACAAAACCTATCCGAGATAGTGCGTCTGCTTCCTCATTTTCTGCTCGAGGGATGTGTTGAACTTCAAAACCCTCGAACGATTTAGATAGATCATCCACGACAGCTTTATATGCTGCCATGTGTTTATTTACATTACAAATATCCGACACTTGTTGAGCAACAAGATCTGAATTTCCGTAACACATCAAACGTTGGATGCCAATATCCTTAGCAATCCGGATTCCGTGCAGCAGTGCTTCATACTCCGCAATATTGTTTGTTGCTGTGAAGTGGATCTGCAACACGTATAAAAGTTTATCTCCTTGGGGTGATTTGAGCACCACGCCAGCCCCCGAGCCCCCTCGAGCCTTAGACCCAACGAAAAAGAGGGTCCAATATTCCGACTCAGGGAGGATCATGTTCTCCTTCATCTCTGTCCAATCAGCGACAAAGTCAGTAAGGATCTGGGATTTGATTGCTGTCCGAGGTTTATACTCAATATCGAAAGCTAAAAGCTCTATGCCCCATTTGGCGACGCGTCCTGTGGCGTCACTATTGTTGATTATATCTCTCATGGGAGCTGTGCTCACCATGGTAATTGGATGCTCCTAAAAGTAGTGTCGTAACTTAAGAGATGCTAGAAAAACACCGTAAGCCAACTTTTGATAGTGCGGATACCGCTGTTTTGATTCTGTCAGGACCTCGCTGACAAAGTAAGTCGGACGCTGCACCAGGTGTTCCTGATTTTCCTCTGGTCTCTCCACCACCATGACGATACTAACGACCTTATTTTTCGCAGCAAGGTAGAGAAGCATCGGTTCCTTACGTTCCGGCGCTGCAAGGATAGGAGCATATGAGAGTACTCTCTTCAGATCTTGTAGTGCAGCTTCAACTTCATCAGTCCAAACAAAATCCTTGGTCTTTTTCAGGAGTTTGTATAATGGTGCGGCTCTTTCACCAAGCCGGCTTACAAATCGACTGACCGCGGCGATGCAACTAGTTAATCTTTGTATGTCCTTCAGGCGAGTTGGCCTGGAAATATTCAGTATAGCCTTGATTTTGTCTCGGTTCACCTCTATGCCTCTTTGAGACACGGTGAAACCTAACAATTTTCCAGCTGGTATTCCAAAGAAGCATTTCTTCGGGTTAAGCATGATGTTGTATTTTCGTACATTGGCGAACGTCTCCTCCAAGTCGGAAATCAGTGTTTCCTTCTTTTTGGACATCACCGCGATATCATCCACGTATGCATGTACATTGCGTCCGAGTTGGTCGTGGAGGCAACGCTGCATCGTGCGCTGGTTGATACATTGCAAATGTATCTATAATTTTTGATGCACCATGCTTGTTTTTATCCACTTTCTTGTGTTTTGTCCACACTTTGGAGTACTTTTCATATGATTTCTTGGACTAACCTATTAACAAGAGCCACAGTGCCAGCTGCCTGTTTTCTGCTGTTTTTGGTTCCAGGAAAGTCAGAAAATGAATATTCTCGGAATTGGACGGGACAAAAGCCAAAGTGCCTATTTTTCCAGAAGACTCACGGAGCCAGAATACGAGATGGAGGAGGGCCAGGGGCTGGCCACACCCCCCTAGGCGCGGGCTAGGCCTGGCCGCGCTAGGGCCTGGTGTGGTGGCCCTCGGTCTCCCTCTTCGCCTATAAGAAGCCTTCTGACCTAAAAATTCCGGGGGGTTCGACGTTTTGCCACAAAAAGTTCCGCTGCACCGCCGCCACCGAAGGGGAGATTCAGGGGACAGAAAGTCTCTGTTCCGGCACCCTACCGGGACAGGGAAGTGCCCCCGGAGCCATCTCCATCGATCTCCACCATCATCTCCATCGACCATCCATGTTTCCCCCATCTATGAGTGAGTAATCCCCTGCTGTAGGCTATGGGGATGGTAGGGATTGGATGAGATCGTTCATGTAATGGCATCAGATTATTAGGGCATAGTGCCTAGTATCTTTTATTAGTGCTTTATGACTTTGTTGCGACTTGTTGTGCTTAATGCTTGTCACTAGGGCCCGAGTGCCATGATTTCAGATCTGAACTTATTATTGATTCATCATGATAGTATTGTTTTGGGTCTTATCTACAAGTTGTATCAACACGTTGTTGTCCGGAACCTATGGTCCCGAAGTGACAGAAATCGGGGTAGCCGAAAGGGAAAGGCTTTGATGTGAGGATCACATGTGTTCATGGAGTGTTAATGCTTTGCTCCGGTGCTCTATTAAAATGAGCACCTTAATTGCCAGTAGTTCCCTAGATGTCCTGCTGCAAACGGGCCGGCAGGACAAAAGATGTTGTGCAAGTTCTCACTGCGAGCACGTATGACTATATATGGAACACATGCCTAGGATTGTCTAGTACTTGGGTGCTTTATCTTATTTATCTGCAATTGCCCTATGTTCTGATTGCTATGTGAATTGTCTTGTCTATGCAACGCCCGTCCATCCATCCCTATGCCTACCGCACTCGAATCCCACTGTTTACTGCTTTTGTTACTACTGTCTTTGCTTTGCTACTACTGTTACTTTACTATTCCTACTACAAAGTTGTTGCTACTGATAAACTGATGTGAGCAAGATTGTTTCCAGGTGCAGCTGAATTGACAACTCAGTTGTTAAGGCTGATAAGTATTCTTTGGCTCTCCTTGTGTCGAATCAATAAATTGGGTTTCACTTCCCTCGAAAATACTGCGATACAACCCCTATACTTGTGGGTCATCAAGACTATTTTCTGGCGTCGTTGCCGGGGAGCATAGCTTTATTTATCAAGTTCACTTGGATTCACTATTGTTCAAGCTAAGTTTATTTCTGCCTTGTTTGCTTCTTCCTTTATTGAAAATACAAAAAAAAATAGTTCCTACTCTAGTTGTTATTTTCGTTGGTCTGTTATTGTCTTGCTTTATCATGCTTGATGTCAATGGTTGGTTTCTTTGAAACTGAATCTTATTGGCAAGGTGGGTTCACGGAAGATCAAAAAGATTATTATAAGGAACACCGCTTGTCACAAAAAGGGAAACACTTATGGGAACAAATTGATAGATTGTATACCATTGCTAGGAACGTGTGCTCTACTTATAATGTTACTTATTGCTGTGATGAGTCTTGTTGCAGAAAGAGGAATAAACACCTCCCTTTTCAATGTGAGTATAGTGATAATGATACCATATCTTCCTATGCTAAAGGAATTGATGACTTTTATGATGCAGAACAAATTGAAGAATTTATTGCTTGGAAGGGTGCTTTTGAACTTGCTAGTTTGCTTGAAAATATTGATGATTCACCTTACAAATATGAGGTGTATGGTATGCTTAAATTTTGCTTTGATAATTACAAGGATGAAAATGACTATATTCTTGAATATTTTAATAGATGCTTTCCACAAATGGAAGAGACTAATGCCTTGCAGGATCCTATGGAAGAAGAAATTGATGAACTTGAAATCTCATTAGATGAAAAAGAGGAGGAGAGTGATGAACAAAAGGAGGAAGAATGGATTAGCTACCCATGCCTACCTTCTAATGAGAGTAACTCTTTATCCCTTACATTATTTGATTGTCCCCCTTGCTTACTAAAGGAGAATGAATGTTATGTTTCTGAGGTTTCTCTTGATAGTGTTTATAATAAAGCTCTAGTGCTTGTAGATCATGAAGAGCATGCTTTATGTGATAGTTATATTGTTGAGTTTATTCATGAGGCTACTGAAAATTATTATGAGAGAGGAAAATATGGTTGTTGAAGTTTTCATGGTATAGAAACACCTCTCTATGTGCTGAAAGTTTTGAAGTTACTCTTGTTTTATCTTCCTATGCTTGCCACTTTGTTCGTTGTGAATTTATTTGCATACATTATTCCTATGCATAGGAAGTGGGTTAGACTTAAATGTGTTTTGAATTTTCTTCTTGATGCTCTCTTTTACTTCAACTCATATTTCTTATGAGAGCATCCTCTCAAACTTTTATGCCTGAAGATGATAATATGTCTATTATTCTTGGGAGACCTTTTCTTAAATATTGCAGGAGATGTTATTAATTGTAATCAAGGGAAGGTGACCTTCAATGAACACATTGTCTATTTCCTCAAGAAGATTGAAAGGACATATGGTTTGAATTCAATTGAACATGTTGAGGGCATTCAAGTTGGAGAAATATATTGTCCCATATGAAGAGAAAAATTTGAAACTATTATGATTGGGACCATTGCTATCAAGGTTGAGGTAACATAATCATTAGTGGGATACATAGTTTTGTCTCATATGGAATTGTTTTGGTAACAAGACCTGATAAACCTTGTTAACAAAATAATTTCATTGAACAAAACAATGTTTTCACCATGATTATCTCCGCTTACTTCTATTCTATCCATTTTAGTTTTTGCTTCTTTTGCCTAACTTAAAGGCGTTAAAGAAAAGTACTTATTGGGAGATAACCCAAGAGTTTTATATGAGTCTTGGAAGTTATTACCTCTGTAATAACCGCTCCTTATCCTTTTTATTTGCCTTTTGTGCCAAGAGTAACCTCTAATGAGAGAGAAGTAATGATTGGGAAAGTTGCTGTCCCAGAACAGATTTTTGTGCTTCACCGTAAAAATTCCTGACAGAGCTGTGTAAGTCGGATTGAGCTGTAATGTTTTGTGCTTCTGCCCCAGGTTGTTATCTAACTTTCGTTAGTTCAACACGTTTTTATTTGAGCAACAGAAGGTCTCCGAAAAAATTCGTCTTTACCTGCTGGTCTGTTTTGACAGATTTATGCCATTTTTTGCATTTGCTTCTTGTTAGTTCCTTCTTGAGTTCTTTTGGGGAATTGAGATTTTTAAGGGAAGTACTACAGTAGCTAGTGTTTTAATGGAAGTTTATTTGGTGTTAGAACTGAACCTTGAGACTTATTTATCTTGAGTGCACTAATGTTGCTAATAAAGATTGTTTGAAGTTTTGTATGAAGAAAAAATTTCAGGTGAATGGAAGGAATAAGTAATGAGATGAAGGATGGACTAAAGCTCAAGCTTGGGGATGCCACGCGTGTCACCCCAAGAAATATCCAAGAAGTATAAGCGTCAAAGCTTGGGGATGCCCAAGGCATCCCCTTCTTCATCAATAAAAATCTCAGGTTTCTTTCAAACACTTTATTTTTATTATTTCATGCACAGTTGTGTTGTTCCTGGAGCGTCTTCTTTTTCGTTTTTGTTTTGATTTTTAGTTTGCGTGGTTTTCTTAGTTTGCTGAATAAATTGGTTGGACCCCCCTCTTTCATACATTTGTGTTCAAATGGTTTGGTTTGGTTTGGAAAAGAGTAGGAAAGCTCATGCTTAAGTGGTAAAGAGAGATTGTTTTTGACTGTGGCCTATGCTTTGTCATGCCATGCTTGATATTGTTTTGGCTTTATGCTTAGTATTCTTTGCTGTAGCATGACTTGTTATAAACATTCGAGATTGCTTAATGTGCCTTGGATGAATCATGCGTTGTTTTAGCATATTAAATCATAGTATTGTGGTATTCTCCTTTGATGCTTTATTTGGGTTGACTTGGCACATTCTCAAACCATGTTATGACTATCTCAAGTCGCCATAGTCTTTATGATCCTTTAGTTTTCAACTTGTAGTATCACTTTATGCTTTGATCGATGATGTTTTGTCGCTCTGCATGATTATGGCCATTATTGCTCTCTCGTTTGTCGCTCCCTTACTATTGCTAGCCTTCACTTTCACTAAGTATTTTTACTCATGTTTCCAACTCCCTAAATCCAAATATTGCCAAAGTGTCCACCATACCTACCTATTAGCATCATTTGCTACTTTCGTGCATATTCAATATGCCTTGTTTTCTTCTGAATAAAATGTTTGCTTGTTATGAGAAAGTTAGTTAGTAAAGCTCTCACGAACTTGATGGCACACTTTATTTTCTTGCACTTAATAAACCTGAACCATTGCTCCTTCTTTGTTGTGCATATTCTTGCGCTTTATGAGTTGAAGTTAGCAGAACCATGTATCATGGGGACCGCTTTCAACACTTCATTGGTACTTTGTACCTAGTTGATATCATGTTCTTTTGCTTATGGATCCCGGCGGTGTGAAATAAAAGTGGACCTTGTAAGATCATGGAGTTTGTATGTATGTTAGAGAAACGCCTGGGCCGCTAGCCTAAGCCATGCCTAATCATGGAGGAAACTTGCAGCATAACCATAATGAGCATTCTATGAAGCATCCTCAATAAAAATCTATGCACATAGTAAATAAAAAGATCGCTGAGATGCTTATTGTCTGCTTGCCTTGTCATTTTTATTATGGGATAGCTCCTGTATCATGTGCAAGGGGTACCCCGTTGGCGGTTCTCTATGATACGTATATACTTACAATGACAAGAGCTTACTCGTGACTGAAGTTGAGTAGCATGAGTAGACTTCGATTTATAACTTGTCAAGCATATCCTCTTAGTTGTGTCACTTTCACCTTAACCACATTAAAGATGCCTATGATAGGGGCAATGAGAGCTCAAAGCTAATGAGTACCATACTTTCAGCATTTGGAAGCCTTTCAAACTTTTCAAAACCTTTTTATTTCCTTGTTGAGTCTCCACACATTCTATGAGCACTTGTTGAGAGCATAGTGGCCATTCTTAGTTCTATGTGCATTGTCCCAAGACTAGTTGATTGATCCATAACTTTTTATTGCTTGTTTGAAACTATTGTATCTAGTCACTCTTATGAACTTTGAAGGTGTCCTATGCATTTATATTTGCTACTCTATTGAGGGACAAGCTGAATACTAGTATGCTATGTTTTCTTTATGTGAAACAAGCATGTTATTCATGAATCTTTTGTTTTTGCCTTTTCATGTTGCATCATAGTCTCTTTGCTTATTGCTAGAACTTTGTCTTTCATGTTATGATTGAAGTACTTTGATCCTAGCTTTGAATGTTTACAACTACATTGGTCAAGTCTTTGATGGTGCATGTCACCTCAAAAATTATTCTTTCTTTTTATCACTTACCTACTCGAGGACGAGCAGGAGTTAAGCTTGGGGATGTTGATACATTGCAAATGTATCTATAATTTTTTATGCTCCATGCTTGTTTTTATCCACTTTCTTGTGTTTTGTCCACACTTTGGAGTACTTTTCATATGATTTCTTGGACTAACCTATTAACAAGAGCCACAGTGCCAGCTGCCTGTTCTCTGCTGTTTTTGGTTTCAGGAAAGTCAGAAAATGAATATTCTCGGAATTGGACGGGACAAAAGCCAAAGTGCCTATTATTCCAGAAGAATCACGGAGCCAGAATATGAGACGGAGGAGGGCCAGGGGTTGGCCACAGCCCCAGGCGCAGGCTAGGCCTGGCCGCGCCAGGGCCTGGTGTGGTGGCCCCAGGCACCCCCTCGGTCTCCCTCTTCGCCTATAAGAAGCCTTCTGACCTAAAAATTCGGGGGGTTCGACGTTTTTCCATGAAAAGTTCCGCTGCACCGCCGCCACCGAAGAGGAGATTCGGCCGACAGAAAGTCTCTGTTCCGGCACCCTGCCGGGACGGGGAAGTGCCCCCGGAGCCATCTCCATCGATCTCCACCATCATCTCCATCGACCATCCATGTTTCCCCCATCTATGAGTGAGTAATCCCCCGCTGTAGGCTATGGGGATGGTAGGGATTGGATGAGATCGTTCATGTAATGGCATCAGATTGTTAGGGCATAGTGCCTAGTATCTTTTATTAGTGCTTTATGACTTTGTTGCGACTTGTTGTGCTTAATGCTTGTCACTAGGGCCCGAGTGCCATGATTTCAGATCTGAACTTATTATTGATTCATCATGATAGTATTGTTTTGGGTCTTATCTACAAGTTGTATACACACGTCGTTGTCCGGAACCTATGGTCCCGAAGTGACAGAAATCGGGGTAGTCGGAAGGGAAAGGCTTTGATGTGAGGATCACATGTGTTCACGGAGGTTAATGCTTTGCTCCGGTGCTCTATTAAAAGGAGCACCTTAATTGCCAGTAGTTCCCTAGAGGCCCCGCTGTGAACGGGCTGGCAGGACATAAGATGTTGTGCAAGTTCTCATTGTGAGCACGTATGACTATATATGGAACACATGCCTAGGATTGTCTAGTACTTGGGTGCTTTATCTTATTTATCTGCAATTGCCCTATGTTCTGATTGCTATGTGAATTGTCGTGTCCATGCAACACCCGTCCATCCATCCCTATGCCTACCGCACTCAAATCCCACTGTTTCCTGCTTTTGTTACTACTGTCTTTGCTTTGCTATTACTGTTACTTTACTATTCCTACTACAAAGCTGTTGCTACTGATAAACTGCTGTGAGCAAGATTGATTCCAGGTGCAGCTGAATTGACAACTCAGTTGTTAAGGCTGATAAGTATTCTTTGGCTCCCCTTGTGTCGAATCAATAAATTGGGTTTCACTTCCCTCGAAAATACTGCGATACACCCCTATACTTGTGGGTCATCACTGGTACGTAGCTCCTGCGTTCTTCAGCCCAAAGGGCATCATAACAAAACAGAAGGTTCCGAAAGGGGTTATGAATGAAGTTTTGACTTTGTCAGATTCCTTCATCCGGATTTGGTGATAGCCGGAATATGCGTCGAGAAAACAGAGGAGTTCCGAGCCTACCGTAGAATCGATGACTTGATCAATTCTAGGCAGAGCGAACGGATCTTTTGGACAAGCCTTGTTCAAGGCAGTATAATCAACACACATCCTTAAATCGGTGGTGTCCTTTTTAGGGATCATTACAGGACTGGCCGACTACTCAGTGTGGATGACCTCTTCTATGAATCTGGCTAACTCGAGCCGCGCTAGTTCCTTAGCTATTGCCTTATGCTTTTCATCGCCAAACCGTCGTAAGGACTGTTTGACGGGTTTAGCGTTCGGGTTTACATTTAGAGAGTGCTCAGCAAGTTCCCTAGGTACTCCGGTCATGTCAGATGGCTGCCATGCGAAGATATCTGGATTTGCTTAGAGGAACTTGACGAGCGCGCTTTCCTATGCGCTACCTAGGCCTACGCCTATCTGGGTCACCTTGGAGGGGTCATCATCCTTCAACGGCGTCTTCTTCGTCTCTTTTGATGCCTTGAACTCCGGATTTGGCTTTGTCACCTCCTTCTTCATTGCGGGCATCTTGGACGGATCTATGCTCTTCTTGATCTCCTGGGCATGCAACACGGCTTCGGCAAAGGCGACATTTCCATCCTCGCACTCTCGCGCTTTCTTCGGGTCTCCCTTGATGGTGATCATGCCATTGAGACCTAGAATTTTGATCATATTGTAAATGTAACACGGACGAGCCATAAAAGCCCATTAAGCCGGACGTCCGAATATAGCATGGTATGCGCTCTTGAACGGGACCACTTCGAAGGAAAGTGCCTCCGTCCGATAATTCTTTGGAGTTCCAAAGGTAACATCCAAAGTAATCTCTCCCAGGGAATTAGCTTGTCTTCCTGGGACAACTCCGTGAAAGATCACAGAGCTATGGTTCAGCTGGGTTTCCGAGATCTTCATCCGGCATAGCTTTTCGACATAGAGAATATTGATGCTGCTACCACTGTCCATGAGGGTCTTGGAGAAACCATAACCGTCAATAAGTGGGTTGACGATTAAGGCGTATTTTCCTCGCCTATGCAACTTAGGCGGATGATCAGCACGGTCAAATGTGATTGCCACTTCCGACCAGTCCAGATATTGAGGGACAGCCGGAACTGTTGCATTGAGCTCGTGGAGAACTGCTTTCTTGACCTTCGCTGGTTGAGATCCGAGGAAAGTGACGTAAGTGTCTTTCTTGGTGGGAAAAGTCTTCTTCTCTTCCGGCTTGGGATTTGAAGCATCAGCCTCCTCCATGTCGGAATCTTCCTTGGTCTCTTTGTCCTTTTCGGGATTTTTCTTTCCCTTCTTCCGCTTAACTTTGTAGCCCGCGGTATCATCTCTTTTGATATCGTCATTGAAACGACATTCAGCATTGGTGTGGGACGAGCCCCCATTGGCGTCTAGGTGATGCACACATGGGTTATTGGCAATGTCAGCCCAAGAGTAGGTTTTGCCTGGTTGCTGTTCTCCTCTACCTTGGACCCTTGAAGTCCCATGGCCACGCCCGCGGCCTCCGCCACGTCCTCCTCGTCCTCCAGACCCGGAAACAGTAGTAACCACCGCTGTTTCCGCGTTGGGTTTTTCTTCCAAGGTATTTTTGCGCTTCTGAACTTGTTGCTTTGGTTGTCTTGCCGACTGAGGCACAGCTAGGACGTTGAGTAATCCTTCTGCATCATCGTCAGCATCTGCATACTTGCTCGCTGTTTCAATCATCTCTCCCAAATCAGTGACCTTGTCACACTTTAAGCGGTGACGTAGTAGACCAATTGGGAGCCCTGCGATGAAAGCTTCAATCGCGGTTTGATCGTTTACTCCTTCACAGGAGTTCTTGGTGTTGATCCATCATCCGAGGTAATCCCGGCAAGTTTCTCCGGCTTTCTGGGTGCAACGCTGTAGGTCTCCGACCGAACAGGGCCTCCGATATGTGCCTTCGAAATTCCGAAAGAACGCACATTGCCTGCCATATCAGTTATGGATGGTGTTCTCCGGAAGTTCATTGAGCCATGATCGCGCCGTCTTCCGCAACATAAGTGGGAGATATCGGGTTGCGACTAGGCTGTTTTCGCCTTTGGCGATGTAGCAAGCTTGGAAAAAATCCTGTACCCAAGTATCTAGCCGAGCAATGCCGTCGTAGGCTTGGATGTGCCTTGAGATAGCAAATCCTTTCGAGAATCTTGTAGCTCTAATGCGTGGTCCGAAACACTTTGGGCCCACGTATATGTCATTGTTTTCATAGCGCCGTGCCTCTATGTTGGAATTTATCCTGTGCCTTGCGTTGTTCGGCGATAGAGATCGTACTGAATGCCGGCTGTGACTGCGGTGCCTTGGAGCCAAACTTCAGCTTCTGCCACCACCTCCTCCGCCACGTCGTCCTCCTTGCCCTCCTTGGGAGCCGTTATGATGACTACTTGGTGGAGAGGGTGGGGCAGCTGAATTGTTTCTGGCTGATCGCCGGCCTCTGTCAGGAGCATCATTATTCTGGTTCCGGGGAGGATCTTGACTACGACGAGCCACCTGCCGGCTTGTCCCAGCATGGTTTCCGTCGTTCCTTCGTCCGTCGTTCTCACCATGGTGAGGCTCAGTCGGACGGCTTGCATGTTTAGGAGGTGGCATTTTTTGACGATCCTCCTCCCGACGTTTCTCTTTATCTTCTCCCCTTCGATCGTTAGACTCTCGTCGGGGAGGATTCCTCGGATTCAGTGCAGCAATGGCATCTTTCTCGGCCGCTGGAGCGACGTTGCTCCAGTTACGCGTAGTTCTGTGATGCTGTCCTGATGATCTGGTTCTTGAATAATTGTCTTCTCGGTGTTCGGGGCGATGATACTGCTCCCGGATGTAATGGGATCTTACGTCAGCCCATGCCGGATCTATGCGACATTGGTCGGAATCCGAGACCAGTTTTTGACTTCCGGACAGGGCGACCTTTTGCTGCTCCAGTCCCTTGTTGAGTAGTTTGATACCCAAACGGATCTCCTCCGGTCCTGGATTAGCCGATAGAATTTCTCGGGCTGCCACCGTATTCTGTACTGGGGTTGGGTATACTCAATCTCCTTTGCTATCTTTCTGTGGCTTCCCCATCTCATCTCCAAAAAGGACGGCACACACATGTGGGAATTTGTCGTCATCGGTGTGACGTTTCCGTGTCTTCTGATACAACCGAGACATGTAGTACTTAGTTGCCATGCGTTTCTTCTCCACCTCGATGTTTTTGGCTTCATCGAGGAGTTGTTGACGACGCGCTTCTAGGGCTTGGGCCCTTTCGCCTAGCTCTTCAGCAGTAAGTTCTGCGGCTGTAGGGATAGGTGTGGTTAATACATCATCGATGAGTTTACACGCACCTTCGTGAAGGGAATATGCCCGAGAGGCAATAATAAAGTGGTTATTATCTTATTCCATGTTTATGATAAATGTTTATTTTACATGCTATAATTGTATTGATTGGAAACGTCAATACATGTGTGTTTAATAAACAAAAAGGCTTCCTAGTTATGCCTCTCTTATAGACTAGCTCGTTTATTAACAAGATGATCAAGGTTTCCTGATCATGGACATTGGATGTTGTTAATAACGAGGTCACAACATTGGTGGAATGATGTGATGAACATTCATCCAAAGTATAACATTACGATCAAAGTCATTATGTTTATATTGCTATAAGATCATACAAAGTAATCTTTATCCTTAGACCATGAGATCATGTTAACTGCTAACACCGGAAGAGTATCTTGATAACATCAAACTCACACCGTAACAGGGTGACTATAAAGATGGGTTCAGTGCTACGAAGGTGTTATGTTGAGGCTCATGGATCAAGAGTGGAATTTGTCAATCCCGATGACGGATAGATATACTCTGGGCCCTCTCGGTGATATCACATTGAAATATCTTGCAAGCAAGTGATGTGATCACTAGAATGTTATATCACGGGAACGAGAAAAGAGTGCATGTCGGTAACGAGATCAAACTAGGTATGGAGATACCGATGATCGAATCTCGGACATGTAATATATCGCGAGACAAAGGGATTTAGTTACAAGCGTTAAAGGTTCTCACGATCACAGAAGTCATCATTGAATGTGTAGGAGTCAGTACGAATCTCCAGGTCCCGCTGCTGATTATTGATCGGAGAGGGGTCTCAATCATGTCTGCATTATTCGCGAACCGTAGGGTGACACACTTAAGGGATACCGACACCATTTGGAGCAAATATGTTTCAGATAAAGATTTAAGAAAGCGTTGGAATTATTTCAATAGACACCGAAACTGTTTCGGGTGAAATTGCTGAAATTGGTTCTGCATGTAATATTGAAATGTTGCAGGGGTTTTATGTGAATGTTTGTTAATTAAAGTAATTAACAAAATTCTGAATAAAAATAATAAAAGAGTTTTATTAAATGAGAGAGCATTCAATTTGGAGAAATTTAATGCATTTAAAGTGGAGACTTTAAAAGGAATGTGAAGAGGCATTTTAATGTGGAGGGGTTACCACCACATGAATGGAGGAGGTGAAGAGGCACCTCCTCCATGCGCCATCCATGAAGGAGGGGCAACCCCCCTCCTCCTATAAAAGGCCACCCTCTCCTCACTTCTCAAACACACCTCCTTGTGAAAGATCTCTCTCCCCTCTAGTATTATTCCCCATGGTCTCGGATTAGCGAGATACATGTTCCTGGTGGCTTTATCTGGAAAGGAGTTACTGCTTCCGCTGCTTTGCTGGAGCGAGGGACGGAGGTTTTCGGGGTACCGGACGTGTGTGCGATCACGGATGAACCACTGCTTTGCGGTGCTGGACTTGGTGGTGCTGGAGCTGGATCTGAAGGACGTGCTGGAGCCGGACCTGCTCGGACTTCCTCACGATCTTGAGATCGGCAAGTGTACGACTACATCAACCACGAGTTCCTACTCGTTAACAAAACTCGTTGTCTTCGAGGGTAAGTTCTCGTTGGATGTATGTCCACCCGTTGCTTTGTACCTAGTAGATAGATCTTGGCGTGTAGTTCACACCGTAGGAAATTTTTTGTTTTCTATGATGCGGACCCAACAGTGGTATCAGAGCCTGATCTATGCGTAGGTGCTTTGCATGGGTAGTACACATATGTTTATATGTGGGCGATGATGATCATGTTATTGCATCTTCTATGTATTTTGGATATTGGTGGCATAGTGGGATGAAGCGGCCCAGACCAACCTTACATGTCATCGTACATGAGACCGGTTCCACGACTGACATGCAACTTGTTTTGCATAAGTGGCTGGCGGGTGTCTGTCTCTCCTACTATAGTCAATATCTGATTTACAACGAGTTGCTAATAACTTGGTTATCCTCGTTGTGGTTCATGTTCGTAGGTAAGAACGGTTCTATCTCCGAAAGCCCTAAGCCACGTAAAACTTGCAATTGATAAATTAGAGGCGTCTAGTTTAGATCGTTGCTGGGTTAGTGTCTTGATATGGTATTGTTGTAAGTAGATGTATGATAGATACTCTTACAACACACTCAACGTGTAAAGTTCCATAGACCTTGGCGTTACACACAAAGGAATGATAGAGATTATACCACGATGCAAGTGATAGAGATCAAATGCATGGACCATATCATCTCACTTTACACATTAGATGTTAGCATCTTATACTGCTAGTTTGGTGCTTTCTGTAGCATTGTAAGATGATCCCTCATTTAGATATCAAGATAAAAATGTGTTCTTCCTTAAGTATGCACCGTTTTATGGATCGTGTTTCGAGACATCACGTGATGATCGGGTGTACTCGACTCTACACTTTCATACAAACGGGTGTAGGACAGTTTTACACATGCGAGTACTAAGGTTCTTACTTGGCGAGCCTAGCATGTACGGACATGGCCTCAGAACCTGGACCGAAAGGTTAAGCATGAGTCATATAGTTGATATGATGCCCATATAGATGCTCGCCTTTGAAGCTACATCAACTCACGTGATGATCGGACTTGGTGTAGTGGATTTGGTTCATGTAATCACTAAAAAGACATGAGGGGTGTCGTTTTTGAGTGGGAGTTCATTTCTAATTTGGATTAGTCGAACCAAATTTGTCATAAATTAAATCAAAGTGAATTTGCATAGTTTGTTGTAGTCATTGGCATTCGTTTTCTACCTTATGCTTAGTTTTTATTTGAGATAATAGAACTATAGAATTCTGGATATTTACTTTACGAACTGGTATTGTATTTTTTTGAATGTCAATTTAAAGTTTATAAGTCCTATTGCAAACTTTCAGCAAACTCTATTTACTCCATGAAGTTTAATAAGTAGTATTAAATCAAGAGTAAGAATTCCAATGTTAGTATCTAAAGTATCATGTTTGCCTCCATGATTATTGATATTCAAAAGTTGTTTTAATATCAAGATTATATTGGAGCTAAAAATGGTTTCAGAAATCATCATGTGTGAAAGATATTGTGATATCTGAAACAATGTTTTTGGTTGCATTGTGATAAAGTATAATTTAGCAAAATACATGTTCTCATATTGTATGAGAATTTGTGAAGGTTGGAGATGCTAGGCATCCGAATCTACCAAAAAGGTTTTGGGAACTGATATTATACTCGCGATTCTTCCTTATAGGCTATAGTAGCTTGATCATGAAAGTTGTCATGATAAGGATGAATAGAAGATGTAAGTAAAATGTTTACTACACTAATAGATTACTAAAGAATGGATTTTTGAAAGAATGCCAAACATTTGATGATGGTGATCCACTTCAAAGTGCAAGTCCAAAGGTATTAGTATTTGACTATATACAAGCTTTGTACCATGTGTCATGTTGATGACACCACTATTGATGTTGATAGATTCTTTTAAAATAAAAGGAATTGCTGAAAGAGAATCTATAAAATATTTGGCAGAAAATAAAAGGTTGGAGATGTCCAACTTGGGTATATAGAATATATACATGTTATGGTTGTATTCCTTGCTTATTAAACAATGTGGTTCTTAGGTATTGGATACCGGTATTGGATACTGAATTCGTTGGTATGAAGTGTCATACAGGACAACGCAATTCATGAACTACAATGGCCTAAGTAACTAGCAAGAGAATAAGTGATGATGATCATCGAAAACAAATAAAGTGTTACTGTGCTTTTTCGTTGTCGTCAAACCTAGCCTTCAAGATTTGTTTTAATAATTTTATTTTGTTCCGGTATTACGAGAACAACGGTTGTTCAAATAATTACCGTATTCCATAAAGGATGGATGGACTTTTACAAGTCTAGTGGGAGAAATCACATCCATAAACACTATTGCTAAAATGTCGCAAGACAAATGATTGAAAGATCACTTATGAAGTGATATCGGTGTTTAAATTATATTGGAAATAAAACATGAAGAAACTCCATGTTGATGGATTTTTGGAGTCTTTGATTTTGATCAATTGACGCATGTGAGACTTTCCTCGAGATAATTGAAACTCCGTCCATAGGCCAGAGAGGAACGGGTGACTAGATTATTGGAAATTGTGCATGCTGATGTGCATAGTCCATTATGTGTAGCCATATGCGATGGATCTTTTTGCTTCATATGCTTTCTTCGAAAATTTGAGTGAATATATCTGTATATTTACTTAATAAGGAAAAAGTATGAAACATTTGAAAGTTGTTCAAAGACTTTCAAGATGAAGTGAAAAATCATTGTAACAAGAAAATAAAGAGTTTATGATTTGATCATAAAGGAAGATAGTTGAGTTACATGTTTAGCAAAACACCTAAGATTTGAGGAATTGTTCCATGAATTTGGATTTCCTGATAAACCACAGAAGTATGGTATGTTCGAGAGATGAAATCAAACCATGTTTGACATGGTAAGATCAAAGGTGTCATTTATAAAACTGCCATTATTTTTAAGGATTGAAGCTTTAGAGACTACCGCTTTTACACTGAAAAGAGCACCATCGTGATCCATTGAAATGACACCATATGAATTATGGTTTGGGATAAAACCCGAATTGTCTTTTCTTAAATTTTGGTATGCTATGCATAAGTAAAATGTTTACAACCAAAGTCGGATAAGCACGTCTTTGTAGGTTATAACAAAGAATTTGTTGGGAATTTCTCCATAACACCGAGGACAAAAGAGTTTGTTACTTGGAAGGTCAAGTTTCTTGAGAAGGAATTTTTCGTGAAAAGTTAAGCGGGAGGACAATAGAACTTTGATAAGGTTGTTGAACCTTAGCTATATGTGCTAAGTAGCGCAGCGTCGGAAAGTGTCCCGGTGGCGGCCACAATGCTCATGGCTCTCGCGATTACAAAAGGTGTGATCTCGGAGATTAGAGTTCCTATAGAAATAGTAAGATTTGATAAGCAAGTCGTTATTGTTTTGACAATGATGAACCGACTACATGCAAAGAAGCGATCATGGACCCTGACTCCATAAAATGACTAGAAGTCATAGAATCCATGATAGTATCCATACACGAGAAATCAAGTTTCTGAACTTGGAAGACCCTCCGGAAAGGCGTGAAGCCTATCGGTCGTGTTTGGATCTATAAAGAAATAAGACATGGATGTTTAACATCTATGAAATAGTTGACATGTCAGAAATAAGTTTACGACAATGTTCAAGGAGTTGACTATGACAAGATTTGATCTTTCATAGCGATATTTAGTCTTGACGGATTAATGTAGCAACCACTACATATAATTTGGTATATGGTAATTGAATAAACAAAACAATGTTCTTCTAATGGAACGGTTACCTAGGACGTGTAAATGACATGGTCCAAAGGGTTTTGTTAATTCAAAGGGTGCTAAAAGGGCATGCAAACTTCAATAGTTGAAGTAAGCATAACGGAGTTGGAATCTTCACCATGATGAAACTGTTAAAAGAGTTTAAATTCATTGGAGATGATGAAGATGCTTGCATTTGCAAGAAATTAAGTGGGAGCGCTGAGACATATTTCTAATACATTATGTAGAGGACATATTGTTGATTGGAAATGATGTATCTTGTATTGACACAAGTTAAGAATTTCATTAAAATAAGATTTCGATGAAAGACTTGGGCAAAACCGGAATATTAGGCATCAATATCTATATGGATAGATTAAGGCGCTAATATGGTTGTTCCAGACATACATATCTGAGATATTGAAAGGGTTCAATATGGAAACAACAAGAAAGGTTCTTGCTGCATGGAAAGGATTGTATCAAAATTCAAGTGTTTCAACACTTGGTGAGTAAAATCACATGAAGATTTTGATCGATTATACCATAATATGTATATATCCAGAATGTCCTATGCTCTAAATGTTATGAGCACATACCAGAATGATTCATGAGATGATCATTGGACGATAGTAAAGATATTCTTATGAGCTTTGGAAGAACTAAGAATATATAATGTATAAGTGACAAATAGTTAAAGGTAGTTCATTTAAAGTGTTACATTGATACTAGTTTTGTCACGAGATACAAATTAAATTTATCTCAATTTAGACTATGGGTGGCACAATGTAATGGAAAGGATGTTCCGTGATGGATTTGGATGAGTTCCAAAGTTGAGACATTGTGACGGATACTACAACAAAAGGCTAAGTATATGATTGCTATAGTAGCAACATAGGAGGGCATTTGTGTTAAGTAGTTTGTTATGAAACTAGGTGTGGTTCAAAGTGGGCTAATACTATGAAGATATATTGTGTGACAATAATACAACATATTTTAACAGAAACAAACTAAAGGTCTCACCAAAGGACCAAATTTATACAATGCCATCTCATTTGAGAATGAGTGATGCGTAGAGACGCAAAGACATGCAAATACACACGGACCTGAAACTGTCAGATCCGGAGATTATGTTAACCACTAGCAATCGCGTATATGCAACACTAGAAAGCCATAGGTGTTCAATACGCAAAGTTTTTCAAACTAGATTATTGACTCTAGTGCAAGTGGGAGACTGAAGGGAATATGCCCGAGAGGCAATAATAAAGTGGTTATTATCTTATTCCATGTTTATGATAAATGTTTATTTTACATGCTATAATTGTATTGATCGGAAACGTCAATACATGTGTGTTTAATAAACAAAAAGGGTTCCTAGTTATGCCTCTCTTATAGACTAGCTCGTTGATTAACAAGATGATCAAGGTTTCCTGATCATGGACATTGGATGTTGTTAATAACGAGGTCACAACATTGGTGGAATGATGTGATGAACATTCATCCGAAGTATCGCATTACGATCAAAGTCATTATATTTATATTGCTATAACATCATATGAAGTGATGTTTATCCTTAGGCCATGAGATCATGTTAATTGCTAACACCGGAAGAGTATCTTGATAACATCAAACGTCACACCATAACAGGGTGACTATAAAGATGGGTTCAGTGCTACGAAGGTGTTATGTTGAGGCTCATGGATCAAGAGTGGAATTTGTCAATCCCGATGACAGATAGATATACTCTGGGCCCTCTCGGTGATATCACATTGAAATAGCTTGCAAGCAAGTGATGTGATCACTAGAATGTTATATCACGGGAACGAGAAAAGAGTGCATGTCGGTAACGAGATCAAACTAGGTATGGAGATACCGATGATCGAATCTCGGACATGTAATATATCGCGAGACAAAGGGATTTAGTTACAAGCGTTAAAGGTTCTCACGATCACAGAAGTCATCATTGAATGTGTAAGAGTCAGTACGAATCTCCAGGTCCCGCTGCTGATTATTGATCGGAGAGGGGTCTCGATCATGTCTGCATTATTCGCGAACCATAGGGTGACACACTTAAGGGATACCGACACCATTTGGAGCAAATATGTTTCAGATAAAGATTTAAGAAAGTGTTGGAATTATTTCAATAGACACCGAAACTGTTTCAGGTGAAATTGCTGAAATTGGTTATGCATGTAATATTGAAATGTTGCAGGGGGTTTTATGTGAATGTTTGTTAATTAAAGTAATTACCAAAATTGTGAATAAAAATAATAAAAGAGTTTTATTAAATGAGAGAGCATTAAATTGGGAGAAATTTAATGCATTTAAAGTGGAGACTTTAAAAGGGAATGTGAAGAGGCATTTTAATGTGGAGGGGTTACCACCACATGAACGGAGGAGGTGAAGAGGCACCTCCTCCATGCGCCGGCCATGAAGGAGGGGCAACCCCCCTCCTCCTATAAAAGGCCACCCTCTCCTCACTTCTCAAACACACCTCCTTGTGAAGGATCTCTCTCCCCCTCTAGTATTATTCCCCATGGTCTCGGATTAGCGAGATACATGTTCCCAGTGGCTTTATCTGGAAAGGAGTTGCTGCTTCCGCTGCTTTGCTAGAGCGAGGGACGGAGGTTGTCGGGGTACCGGACGTGTGTGCGATCACGGATGCACCACTTCTTTGCGGTGCTGGACTTGGTGGTGCTGGAGCTGGATCTAAAGGTCGTGCTAGAGCCGGACCTGCTCGGACTTCCTCACGATCTTGAGATCGGCAAGTATACGACTACATCAACCACGAGTTCCTACTCGTTAACAAAACTCATTGTCTTCGAGGGTAAGTTCTCGTTGGATGTATGTCCACTGGTTGCTTTGTACCTAGTAGATAGATCTTGGCGTGTAGTTCACACCGTAGGAAATTTTTTGTTTTCTATGCTGCAGACCCAACACTTCGGTGATCACGTGTCCATCCACCGATTCTTCTTTTTCGGCTCTTCGGGGATAAGTGCTCCATCCGAGTCTTCCTCGTATTACTCGGCAATCACCTCCTCTGTCAGAGGGTCTTTTGCCGGGGTTTTGTTCTTCTTGTTTTTCTTCTTTGCCCTCTTGGCTGCGCCGGTAGCAAAGACGGCTTTGGGTCTGTTTCCCGGGGTCAAGCTCTGATTGGTACTTTCAGACATCTGGACTTCGGGATTATCTCCGACATCCATGTCATCCTGCGCTTTGGGAGAGTGTTCCCCGGATCCTTCATCCATGGTTTCTCCTTCTTCTGCAGCTTTGGAGTTATACTCCTCTTCATATTCCGCAGAGAACTTTCGGAAATCTCCTGACGTCATAGACTCATCCGAGGATGCGGGAACGTCGGTGTTTGTTCCAATTGCCTCCAACACAGAGTCAGTGTTTTCTCCCGCATCGGCAGAGCCGGATCCGGATCCCACGTATCCGACAAAGTGCGATGCGTGCTTCCTGAGGTACCTGCGGCTTTCGCGATTAGCCATGTCGAAACTTCTGATGGTCTCGAGAATTGCATCCGTGCTTTCGCCTTGCAGTATCAATGTATCATACGTCGTAGTGTGTACCTCAGGAAAGGCCTGTCTGTCCCGGCGTCATCAGAGCCGGAATCAGTGTCGTTGATGTGTTCCTCCTGAATTTCGACTTCCACGGGTGGGTCGGTCTGGGATCCGGCTTCTCCAGGAAGATCCATTCCAGATTCAACTTGGGCCGCTAGGTCTTCTTCAGGCTCGGATTTCTCCACTATCTCCGCAACTGGTGCGGGCTGGGTGGGATTAGGGTTTTCTGAGATCCAGAACTCTGCCGCCTCCACGGACAAAGGGGACCCAGAAGATTCTTCTGCCTCTATCATCACCGCTAGGGTGGGTTGGGCAGGTTCAGTGAAACCGATGTAAACATCAATCTCGCCAAAAGACATGATTGTGTAAGCAGTCATGGCCTCCCTAGCCAGAATCCAAGTCTCGTCGAGAACGATGAGAGGGATGTCGCTGGCGTAGAGGACGCGACCGACGGCGATAGTCTCGCCGATTCCGATTCATGCAGATTCCGCTTGGAACATAGATCCGAAGCTCACTTGCCCCACGGTGGGTGCCAACTGTCATCGGATTGATGACAAGTACGCCATGAGGGGGTCCTCGAGGCGTGCGGAAGAGAGGGGTGTGAGACATACGGTGTTCCGGGACGGTGAGCCCATAAGTTTATCCAGGTTCGAATCCGCCGGCTTTGGACGGATCCTACTCCTGCTAGCAATCCAGTAATACGGCAGAGCCAGAATATGGGTTACAAGGGTTTCGCCTATGCGAGTTGAGATTGTAGACTATTGAGGTGTGCCCTAAAGGCTCTCCCTAGGACGACTTATATAGATATCCGGCCTAGGGTTTACATGAGAGATCTATCCATCTACGACTAAGAGTCGGTTATAGAGTACATCTTGAACTACAAGTAACATTATGGGCCTAAGTCGGTAAGTCTTCTGGGCCTTCCCGTAGCCGGATTGGACTCCATCTTTCTCCCTGACTGGGCCGCCCGTGAAGCAAAGCTCTAACCCGAAGTGGGCCACCCTGGTCAGTGAGGAACTGTGAGGATACCCGGAAAGTATATCCCCAACATCCAGCTCTCTTTCTCTTCTTAGTAGTAGGTCTTTCTTTGACTGGTCGCATATCAGTTAGGTAGTGTGAACCATTGTCCAATACTCGACTAACTAAAAATGGTCCTTCCCATATTGGGGAAAGTTTGTGCTTTCTTTGTTGCACAAGCCGGAGAACCAAATCGCCCTTATTGAAATATTGGTTTCTGACTCTCTGGCTATGATACTTGCGTAACTTCTGCTGATAGGCTGTTAATCTCATCTCAGCAACGACGCGTACTTTTTCGATTAGGTCGAGATCATTCTGTCGAGAGATTTCGGCATCCTCTTCAATATACGCGGCCACTCTAGGAGATATATGAATCAAGTCACTAGGAAGAACTACTTCTGTGCCATAGACCAAGAAGAAAGGTGTATATCCGGTTGACCTATTTGGAGTTGTTCTTAAGCTCCATATCACAGAAGGTAATTGTTCTGCCCAAGCCCCCGCAGCGCATCGTAGCGGTGCTTGGAGTCTCGGTTTTAGGCCTTGTAGGATTAATTCATTTGCTCTTTCGACTTGTCCATTAGCTTGTGGATGTGCGACTAACGCAATGTCAAGCCGGATATTTTGTTAATTGTAGAATTCAGCAAGCTCTCCCATAGAAAAGTTACTTCCATTGTCCGTGATAATACTATGCGGATAACCGTATCGAATTATAACATCCTCGACAAATCTTCTGGCTATTGCTCCATCACAACTAGTGACGGGTTTAGCCTCAATTCATTTTGTGAATTTATCCACCATTACTAAGAGATGGGTAAATCCACTTGGAGCCCGTTTAAACGGTCCTACCGTGTCAAGCCCCAGACCGCAAAAGGCCATGTTATAGGTATTTTTTGTAGCTGATCGTGAGCTTGTTTGGCATATTTTTGGCAGCCCTTGCATGTCTTGACCAGCCGTTTGGCATCTGCCTTGGCTGTAAGCCAGAAAAAACCATGTCGGAAAGCTTTTGCCACCAAAGATTTGGCTGCAGCGTGGTGACCACACTCGCCTTCGTGGATTTCTCTTAAGATTTCCACTCCTTCTTCCAGAGATACATAGCGCTAAAAGACCCCAGATGCACTCTGCTTATAGAGCTCACCACTAATTATAGTATAGGCTTTTGCTCGTCGGACAATCTGTCGGCTCAGAACTTCGTCTTCGGGTAATTTTTTGTCTATCAAGAAATCAAGATAGGGTTGAGTCCAGCTGGGAATCACAGCCAGAACTGCTACTAAAGGTGAGTCGGATTTGGTCAGATATTCCTCGTCCACTCCTTTTATAGAGGGAACTTTGAGGTGCTCTAAAAAAGCGCCACCCGGGACCTTTTTCTGGGCAGAGCCTATTCGAGATAGTGCATCTGCTTCCTCATTTTCTGTTCGAGGGATGTGTTGAACTTCAAACCCTTCAAACGATTTAGATAGTTCATCCACGACCGCCCTATATGCTGCCATGTGCTTGTTTGCCTTACAGATATCTGATACTTGTTACGCAACAAGATCCGAATCACCATAACACATTAAACGTTGGATGCCGATATCCTTAGCAATCCGGCTTCCATGCAGTAGTGCTTCATCCTCGGCAATGTTATTTGTCACCGTGAAGTGGATCTGCAATACATAGAAAAGTTTATCTCCTTCGGGTGATTTGAGCACCACACCAGCCCCCGAGCGCTTTAGACCTGTCAAAATGCAAGGTCCGATATTCCGACTCTGGCAGGGTCATACTCTCCGTTGTCTCTGTCCCATCAGCGACAAAGTTAGCGAGGATTTGGGATTTTATTGATGTACGAGGTTTGTACTCAATATTAAAAGCTAAAAGCACTATGCCCCATTTGGCGACGCGTCCTGTGGCGTCACTATTATTGATTATATCCCTCATGGGAGCTGTGCTCACCACTGTAATTGGATGTTTCTGAAAATAATGCCATAACTTATGAGATGCTAAGAACACACCGTAAGCCAGCTTTTGATAATGCGGATACCGCTGCTTTGATTCTGTTAAGACCTTGCTGAGATAATAAGTCGGACGTTGCATCAGGTGTTCCTGATTTTCCTCCGGTCTCTCCACCACCATGACGATACTGACGACCTTGTTTGTCACAACGAGATAGAGCAACATCGGTTCCTATGGTTCCGGTGCTGTGAGGATGGGAGCAGATGAGAGTACTGCTTTCAGGTCATGTAGTGCAGCTTCAGCTTCGTTGGTCCAAACGAAATTCTTGGTCTTTTTCAGGAGCTTGTATAATGGTGCGGCTCTTTCACCGAGCCGGCTTACAAACCGACTGACTCCGGCAATGCAACTAGTTAGTCTTTGAACGTCCTTCAGGCGATTTGGCCTGGAAATATTGAGTATAGCCTTGATATTGTCCCGGTTTACCTCTATGCCTCTTTGAGACACGATAAAACCTAACAATTTTCCGGCTGGGATTCCAAAGAAGCATTTCTTCGAGTTAAGCATTATGTTGTATTTTCATAGATTGGCAAAAGTTTCCTCCAAGTCGAAAATCAGGGTTTCCTTCTTTTTGGACATCACCACAATATCATCCACATATGCATGTACATTGCGTCTGATTTGATCGTGGAGGCAACGCTGCATTGTGCGTTGGTACGTAGCTCCTACGTTCTTTAGCCCAAAGGGCATCGTAACAAAACGGAAGGTTCCGAAAGGGGTTATGAATGAAGTTTTAACTTTGTCAGATTCCTTCATCCGGATTTGGTGATAACCGGAATATGTGTCGAGAAAACATAGGAGTTCCGAGCCTGCCGTAGAATCGATAACTTGATCAATCCTAGGCAAAGCAAACGGATCTTTGGGACAAGCCTTGTTCAAGGCAGTATAATCAACACACATCCTTAAATTAGTGGTGTCCTTTTTAGGGACCATTACAGGATTGGCCGACCACTCAGTGTGGATGACCTCTTCTATGAATCCGGCTAACTCGAGCCGTGCTAGTTCCTTAGCTATTGCCTTATGCTTTTCGTCGCCAAAACGTCGTAAGGACTGTTTGACGGGTTTAGCGTTCGGGTGTACATTTAAAGAGTGCTCGGCAAGTTCCCTAGGTACTCCGGTCATGTCAGATGGCTGTCATGCGAAGATATCTTGATTTGCTTGGAGGAACTTGACGAGCGCGCTTTCCTATGCGCTATCTAGGCCTACGCCTATCTGGGTCACCTTGGAGGGATCATCATCCTTGAATGGCGTCTTCTTCGTCTCTTCTGAGGCCTTGAACTCCAGATTTAGCTTTGTCACCTCCTTCTTCGTCGCAGGCATCTCGGACGGATCTATGGTCTTCTTGATCTCCTGGTACTCCTGGGCGTGCAGCATGGCTTCAGCAAAGGCGGCATTTCCGTCCTCGCACTCTCGTGCCTTCTTCGGGTCTCCCATGATGGTGATCACGCCGTTGGCACCTAGAATTTTCATCATATTGTAAATGTAACACGGATGAGCTATAAAAGCCCGGTAAGCTGGACGCCTGAATATAGCGTGGTATGCGCTCTTGAACGGGACCACGTCGAAGGAAAGTGCTTCCGTCCGATAGTTCTTTGGAGTTCCAAAGGTAACATCTAAAGTGATTTCTCCTAGGGAATTTGCTTGTCTTGCTGGGACAACTCCGTGAAAGATCACAGAGTTGTAGTTCAGCTAGGTCTCCGAGATCTTCATCCGGCATAGCGTTTCGACATACATAATATTAATGATGTTGCCGCCATCCATGAGAGTCTTGGAGAAACCATAGCCGTCAATAAGTGGATTGACGACTAAGGCGTATTTTCCTCGCCTGGGCAGCTTAGGCGGATGATCAGCACGGTCAAAGGTGATTACCACTTCCGACAGTCCAAGAATTGAGGGACAACCGGAACTGTTGCGTTGAGAACTGCTTTCTTAACCTTAGCTGGTTGAGATCCGAGGAAGGTGACGTAAGTGTCCTTCTTTGTCAGGAAATTCTTTTTCCCTCCCGGCTTGGGATTTGAAGCATCAGCTTCCTCCATGTCGGAATCATCCTTGGTCTCTTTATCTTTTTCGGGATTATTCATTCCCTTCTTCTGCTTGGCCCTGTAGCCCGCGGTATCGTCTTTCTTGATGTCGTCATTGAAACGACACTTGGCGTTTGTGTGGAACGAGCCCCCATTGGCATCCAAGTGATGCACACATGGGTTATTGGCAATGTCGGCCCAGGAGTAGGTTTTGCCAAGTTGTTGGTCTCCTCTACCCTGGACTCTTGACGTCCCACGACCGCGTCCACGGCCACCACCGCGCCCTCCTCGTCCTCCAGACCCGAAAGTGGTAGTGACTACTGTCGTTTCTGCGTTGGGTTTTTCTTCCGAGGTGTTCTTGCGCTTCTGAGCTTGCTGCTTTGGTTGTTTTGCCGACTGTGGCACAACTAGGGCGTTCAGTAATCCCTCTATGTCGTCGTCAGCATCTGCATACTTGCTCGCTGTTTCTATCATCTCTCCCAAATCAGTGACCTTGTCACACTTCAAGCGAGGGCGTAGTAAACCAATTGGGAGTCCTACAATGAAAGCTTCAATCATAGTTTGGTCATTTACTCCTTCACAGGATTTCTTGGTGTCGATCCATCATCCGAGATAATCCCGGCAAGTTTCTCCAGCTTTCTGGGTGCAACGCTGTAGGTCTCCTATCATATAGGGCCTCCGATATGTGCCTTCGAAATTCCGAAAGAACGCACTTTGCATGTCATACCAGTTGTGGATGGTGTTATCTGGAAGTTCATTGAGCCATGATGGGTGCCGTCTTCTGCAACATGAGTGGGAGATATCGAGTTGCGGCCAGGCTATTTCCGCCTTTAGCAATACAACAAGCCTGGAAAAAATCCTGGAGCCAAGTATCTGGTCGAGCTATACTGTCGTAGGCTTGAATATGTCTTGAGATAGCAAATCCTTCTGGGAATTTTGTGGCTTTGATGCGTGGTCCGAAGCACTTTGGGCCCACGTATATATCATCATTTTCATAGCGACGTGCCTATATGTTGGAGTTAATCCTGTGCCTTGCGTCACTTGGGGATAAAGATCGTCTCGAATGACGGCTATGGCTGCGGTGCCTTGGAGCCAGACTTCGGCTTCTGCCACCACCTCCTCCACCACGACGCCCTCCTTGGCCTCCTTGGGAGCCGTTGTGATGGCTACTTGGTGGACAGGGTGGAGCAGCTGGATTGTTTCCAGCTGTTCACCGGCCTCCGTCCGGAGCGTCATTATTCCGGTTCCAAGGAGGATCTTCATTAAGATGAGCCCCCTGCTAGCTTGACACGACACGGTGTCCATCGTTCCTTCATCCGTCAGCCGGACAACTTGCATGTCTAGGAGGCGGCATCCTTTGACGGTCCTCCTCCCAACGTTTCTCTTTGTCTTCTTCCCTACGATCGTTCGACTCTCGGTAGGGAGGATTCTTCGGATTCAGTGCAGCAATTGCCTCTTGCTCCGCAGCTGGGGTAACGTTACGCCAGTCGCGTGCAGGTTTGTGATGTTGTCCTGAAGATCCGGTTCTTGAGTAGTTGTCTTCCCTACGGTCAGAACGGTGATACTGTTCCGGAGCACGTTGGGGTCTTACGTCATTCCAGGCCAGATCCGTGCGCAATTGGTCAGATTGGGAGACCAGTTTTCCGCTTCTGGACAGAGCGGCCTTTTGTTGCTCCAGACCCTTGTTGAGTAGTTTAATGCCTAATCGAATCTGCTCTGGGCCTAGATTACTTGATAGGATTTCTCGAGCCGCAACAGTGTTTTGCACTAGTGTTGGATACACCCAACCTCTGTTGCTGTCGCGCCGAGGCATCCCATGGTCTCCTCCAAAGAGGACTTTGTGAATCTGCAGGAATTGGTCATCATGAGTATGACGTTTCCTAGTCTTCTGATGTTGCCTAGAGTTGTACTTCTCCGCAGTTGCCATGCGTTTCTTTTCTTCCTCAAGGTTTTTGGCTTCATCAAGGAATACTTGGTGACGCGCTTCAAGGGCCTGGGCCCTTTCGTCTAGCTCTTCAGTAGTAAGTTCTGCAGCTGTAGGAATAGGTGTGGTTAATGCAGCATCGATGAGTTTACGCACACCTTCGGTGATCACGTTTCCATCCACCGACTCTTCTTTGGGCTCATCTAGGATAAGTGCTCCATCTGAGTCTTCCTCATATTCCTCGGCAATCACCTCCTCTGCCAGAGGATCTTTTGTCGGGGTCTTGTTCTTCTTGTTCTTGTTCTTTGCCTTCTTGGCAGCGCCGGTAGCAAAGACGGCTTTGGGTCCGTTTCTTGGAGTCAAGCTCTGATTGGTACTTTCGAACATCTAGACCTCGGGATTATCTCCGATATCCATGTCATCCTGCGCTTTGGGAGAGTTTTCCCCTAATCCTTCATCCATGGCTTCTCCTTCCTCTGTAGCTTTGGAGTTATAGTCCTCTTCATACTCCACGGAGAACTTTTGGAAATCTGCCGACGTCATCGAGTCATCCGAGGATGCGGGTAAGTCGGTGTTTGTTCCGATCGCCTCCAGTACTGAGTCGGTGTTTTCTCCAGCATCGGCAGAGCCGGATCCAGATCCAATGTAACCGACGAAGTGCGATGTGTGGGTCCTGAGGTAGTTGCGGCTTTCCTCGTGGGCTTCCTCGAAGATCCTGATGGTTTCGAGAACCTCACCCACGCTAGTGTCTTGCAGTATCATGCGCCTCAACATATGCCTCAGGAACGGTTGATCTGTTCCAGCATTGGCAGAGCCGGAACCAAGGTTGTTGCTATGCTCCTCCTAGATTTCGACCTCAGTAGACAAGTCGGTCTAGGATTCGACCTCACCAGGGAGGTCCACTCCAGATTCGACTTGAACCGCAAGATCTGCTCTAGGCTCAGTGTTCTCCACTATCTCCGCAATAGGTGCGGGCTGGGTGGGATTGGGTTTTTCCGAGATCCGGAACTCTGCCGCCTCCGTGGACAAAGGGGATCTAGAAATTTCTTCTGCCTCTATCATCACCGCTGGGGTGGGTGGGGCAGGTTCAGCAAATCCGATGTATACATCGATCTCACCGAAAGACATGATGGTGTAGGCAGTCACGGTCTCCCTAGCCGGAATCCAGGTCTCGTCGAGAACAATGAGAGGGACGTCGCTGACGTAGAGGATGCGACCGATAGCGATAGTCTCGCTGATTCCGATTCTTGAAGATTCCGCTCGGAACGCAGATCCGAAGCTCACCTGCCCCACGGTGGGCGCCAACTGTCGTGGGATTGATGACAAGTACCGCATGATGGGGTCCTCGAGGCATGTGGAAGAGAGGGGTGTGAGACGTACGGTGTTTCGGGATGGTGAGCACACAAGTTTACCCAGGTTCGAATCCGCCGGCTTTGGACGGATCCTACTCCTGCTAGCAATCCAGTAATACGGTAGAGCCGGAATATGGTTTACAAGGGTTTCGCCTGTGCGAGTTGAGATTGTAGACTATTGAGGTGTGCCCTAAAGGCTCTCCCTAGGACGAATTATATAGATATCCGGCCTAGGGTTTATAGGAGAGATCTATCCGGCTACGATTAAGAGTTGGTTAGAGAGTACATCTTGAACTACAAGTAACACTATGGGCCTATGTCGGTAAGTCTTCTAGGCCTTCCCGTAGCCGGACTGGACTCCGTCTCTTCTCCCAGACTGGGCCGCCCCTGAAGCAAAGCTCTAACCCAAAGTGGGACACCCTGGTCAGTGAGGAACTGTGAGGATATGCGGAAAGTATATCCCCAATAGTGGTGGTAATTGTGGTGGCTTTGTCCAAGTTTAAATAGCGAATACATCGGGTTCATTGTCTTCGATGCAGTTTTCTATGTGGGAGAGGCTAAATATACATGCGCTTTACTACTTGGAATTACATGTACTATATGATTGGATTGTTAGCAAACATGCGTAACTACTAACAATGCATTAAGGTTTCCCCAACCATAGCCTTAAGTTTAATGGTCCTTTATTCCCATACGTGCAACGTTCCGGTTCGCGTCCTCAGGTTTCTGTCACTCCGGCAGAACCCCCTTCCTTTTACACATACTACAAATCCTATGATGTTTAATCCATGTGCGCACAAATATAATGGACACCAAACGACTATACTATATCAACATACAACTCTAATGAATCAAAGACGTTCAACCATTTAATCTAAGAACAAAGAAACTATACAAACATGACATAGATCATAGGATTATAACTTATAGCATCAAATACCATGTTTACATAGGACGGTACAGAGGTGTGTGGGAGGATGAATACTGCATACTAGGAGGATTAGGTGATGAAGATGGTGGTGAAGATGGTGAAGAGGGTGGCGGCGCGGGGGACTCCTTCCCCGCCACCGGTATCATGGGGGAGCACCGCCCCTTAGCCTCCTTCCTTCATGGCTTATTGGGAGCCCTCCCCCATGGAGATGAGATCCATGGGGGAGGCAAAAACGTGGCTTTGGCGGCTGCAAATTCGTGGGTGGAGGTGTCTTGGGGGATTAGGTTTCCTCCCTTTATATAGCTTCTCGGATTCCCGTCACCCCATCTTGGGCTGCAGTAAATCGAGCCTAGCGGGCCCGTCCGGACTCGGAATCAGCTAAATTTTATGTCCAGAATGTTTGTCGCGAATTTTCCAACAACTTTGTAGTTGAAGAGTTTTCTGTTTGACGCCGTTGTCAACCTGAAACGTGACCATCTTCAAAAGGAGTTCTGAGACAGATTTATCGAAAAATCCCAATTTGACTCCAACAAGGTTTCCACTTGTATTCTTGGTAATTCCTACACATCAAAGTGTAAAACAAGAACATTGTGCACTTTTACAACTATTAGTAGGTTAGTCCAAATAAATCATAAACTTTATACAAAAAGGAGTGTCAAAAGCATATTATTAGCATAAAACCATCAAAAATTATAGATACGTTATGGACGTATCAATATCCCCAAACTTAGTTCCTGCTCGTCCTCGAGTAGGTAAACGATAAAAACAATATAATTTTTGAGGTGACATGCAGACAACACAATCTTGATCATCATTATTGTAAAAGCGTAGATAGTTGAGATCAAAGGTACTCTAAACATGAACATGAAAGATAGAGTTCTACAATATAGCAACTATGTTGTAACATGAAAAGGTATAAACAAAAGATCATGAATAACAATGCATTGAAAGACTGTTTGTTTCACATATAGAAAACATAATAAGAGTGATATTTAGCTTGTCCCTCATGGTATAGCAAAACATAAATGCATAAGACATCTTCAAAGTTCATAAGGGTGACTAGACACAAATAGTTTAAGAACAAGCAATATCAAAGTTATGAATCAATCAACAAGTCTTGGGACAATGCACATTAAACTAAGAATGGCCACTATGCTCTCTCAATAGGTGCATAAAGATAGAAGATGGAGACTCAACATAAAAGTAAAAGAAAGGCCTTCATAGATGGAAGCAGGGATTCAAGTTTCATAAAGAGCTTCTTCCAAAAATTATGGTACTTATTAGCTTTCAGCTCCTATTGCCCCTATCATAAGCATCTTGAAGTGATTAAGGTTAAAGTGAACAAACTATGGAGTATATGCTTGACAAAGTATAAGTTGGCAATCTCATGTCCCTTGAATAGGAGGGCCGCTCCTCATGCTACTCAAGTTTAGTTACCGGTAAGTTCTTGTCATAGTAAGTACATGTGTATCATAGAGAACCGCCAACAGGGTACCCCTTGCACATGATACAGGAGCTATCCCATAATCAAAATGACAAGGCAAGCAGACAATAAGCATCTCAGCAATCTTCTTATTTACCATGGGAAAATGGTGCTTTTTTCTTTATTTCCTCTTTTCTGATCTTTTTTTCTTTTTCTCAATCTCTATCTTTTTTTATAAGAAGAATGCTTCATAGATTTCTCACTATGGTGATGCTGCAAGTTTCCACCATGATTAGGCATGGCTTAGACTAGTGGCCCAGGTGTTTCTCTAACACACATACATAACTCCATGGACTTACAAGCTCCTGTTTCATTTCACACCGACGATATCCATGAACAAAAGAGCATGATATCAACTGGGTACAATGTACAAGTGCAAAGTTGAAAGCGTTCCCCATGACAACATGGTTCCGCTAATCCCAATGTATAAGTGTAAGCATATACAACAGAGATGACACAATGGTTCTAGTTTATTAGGGGCAAGAAAAGTAAAATGTGCCATCAAGTTCGTGAGAGCTTTAATCACTAATTTTCGCATAACAAGTTTAATTCGGAAGGTAGATAAAAAACATGAATATACTTGGAATAGCAAATGCTAATAGGTAGGTATGATGAACTCTTTGGAATAACTTGGTTTTATTTGGAGTTGGATACATGAGTGGAACTCATACTTGGTATGGAGGCCAGCAAAAGACTGGGAGCGACCAACTAAGAGATCAATAATGGCCATAATCATGCAAAGCGATAAAACATTATTAATTAAAACATAAAGTGATATTACAAGACAAAAACTAAATGATCATAGAGGCTATGGTGACTTGGTATAGTCTTAACATGGTGTGAGCATGCGCCAAGTCAACCGAAATAAAGCATCAAAGGAGAATACCACAATATTATGATTTTGAATGCTAAAATGATCCTTTAAAGTCACATTAAGCAATCTTAATTGTTTGGAACAAGTCATGCTACAACAATAATCAGTAAGCATAAAGTCAAAACAATATCAAACATGACATGATAAAGTCTAGGCCATAGTCTAAACAAGATCCTTTTGTACCACTTATAAGCATGAATCTTCCTACTCTTTTCCAATCACCAATCAACTTATTTAAAACCACATATGAATGCAGGGGTCCAACCAATTTTTTTAAGAAAACCAAACAAAAGAAAACTAAAAACAAAAACAAAGACGCTCCAAGAACGACACAATTGTGCATGAAACAATAAAAATGAAGTGTTTGGAAGAAAACCTGAGATTTTTATTAATGAAGAAGGGGATGCCTTGGGCATCCCCAAGCTTTGACGCTTGTACTTCTTAAATATTTCTTGGGGTGACACGGGTGGCATCCCCAATCTTGAGTTTTTGTCCATACTTCATCTCATCACATTGTTCTTCTCTACACTTTGAAATTTCCTTCATACAAAACTTCACACAATCTTCATTAGCAATATTAGTGTATTCACGATAATAAGTCTTTAGGTTTAGTTTCAACACAAGTTAAACTTCCATTAAAACACAAGCTACTGTAGCAATTCCTTCTAAAATCTCAAGTGCAAAGAGAACTCAAAGAGAAAGAGATTAAGTGACAAATGCAAATAATGGCAGAAATCTGTCAAAACATACCAGTAGGTAAAAACCGATTTGTTTCGAAAACCTTCTGTTGCTCAAATCAAATTGTTAAACTAACGAAAGTTAGATAAAAACCTGGGGCATAAGCACCGAATATTACAGCTCAATCCGACGTATAGAAATTTTTCACGATTTCTTACAGTGAAGCACAAAATTCTGTTTCGGGACAACAACTTTCCCAAGTCTTACTTCTCTCTCATGAGGTTATACTTGGCACAAAAACGAAAATAAAAAGATAAGGAGCGGTTGCTACAGAGGTAACAACTTCCAAGACTCAAAGAAAACAAATGTAACTGGTGTTTGATGCTAAGACAAATAAATAAAAAGATACAAACGCTCCAAATTTATTCAAGTTTCTATGCTGCTCAAAAAACAAAGTTTAAAGGTTTGCAAACTGAGGGGTTGTTGAAGAAACTTTTGGCCATTCTTCCATTTCTCTGTTTGGTGTTCCTTATTCTCTGTGAAAAAATTTCAACACAAAAACTTTCCCATTCTTTTCTGTGGTTTTTAACTTAAAAGCTTCCATGGGGAGATTTGTTTTGGTTTCATAGGCATGAACACTTGTGTTCAAGGTCGACCCCCACTTAACCATTACTCATCTTTCCAATCACTTTTCTTTTTTAAAACATTTTTAGGTAACAAGTACAACTAATTTTTTTGTAATTCGCATTTCCTATCCATACTAAGATAGAGAACAACTTAAAACTAAAAGTAAAAACTACTTAGAGATAAAGCAAACAAGTGCACACAAGAATATTCACCCACACGCTATTGCTCCCCGACAACAGCGCCAGAAAAGGTCATGATAACCCACAAGTATAGGAGATCGTGTGTAGCCTTTTCGATAAGTAAGAGTGTCGAACCCAACGAGGAGCTAAATGTAGGATAAATGTTCTCTCAAGTTCTATCAACCACTTGTACAACTCTACGCACACTAAAATTTTGCATTATCTAGGAAATAAAACTAGAGCAACAATACGAGTACTAGAGATAGATTTGCATGATAATAAATAATAAGAAAATAAAGCTAGTTGCTGCAGTAATAAAATATACTAAACTAACAGAACCATGAGTATGGAATAGTGGTGGTAATTGTGGTATCTTTGTCCAAGTTTAAATAGCGAATATATCGGGTTTATTGTCTTCGATGCAGATTTCTATGTGAAAGAGGCTAAATATACATGTGCTTCACTACTTAGAATTACATGTACTATATGATTGGATTGTTAGCAAACATCCATAACTACTAACAATGCATTAAGTTTCCCCAACCATAGCCTTAAGTTTAATTGGCCTCTTACTCCCATACGTGCAACGTTCCGGTTCGCGTCCTCAGGTTTCTGTCACTCCGGCAGAACCCCCTTCCTTTTACACATACTACAAATCCTATGATGTTTAATCCATGTGCGCACAAATATAATGGACACCAAACGACTATACTATATCAACATACAACTCTAATGAATCAAAGACGTTCAACCATTTAATCTAAGAACAAAGAAACTATACAAACATGACATAGATCATATGATTATAACTTATAGCATCAAGTACCATGTTTACATAGGACGGTACAGAGGTATGTGGAAGGATGAACCACTGCATACTAGGAGAATTAGGTGATGAAGATGGCGGTGAAGATGGTGAAGATGGTGAAGAGGGCGGCAGAGCGGGGGACTCCTTCCCCGCCGTCGGTATCATGGGGGAGCACCGCCCCTTAGCCCCCTTCCTTCATGGCTTATTGGGAGCCCTCCCCCGTGGAGATGAGATGCATGGGGGAGGCAAAAACATGGCTTTGGAGGCTGCAAATTCGTGGGTGGAGGTGTCTTGGGCGAATTAGGTTTCTTCCCTTTATATAGCTTCTCGGATTCCCGTCACTCCATCTTGGGCTGAAGTAAATCGGGCCTAGCGGGCCCGTCCGGACTCGGAATCAGCTAAATTTTATGTTCAGAACGTTTGTCGTGAAATTTCCAACAACTTTGTAGTTGAAGAGTTTTCCGTTTGACGTCGTCGTCGACCCGAAAGTGACCATCTTCAAAAAGAGTTCTGAGATAGATTTCTGGAAAAATCTCAATTTGACTCCAACAAGGTTTCCACTTATATTCTTGGTAATTCCTACACATCAAAGTATAAAACAAGAACATTATGCAGTTTTGCAACTATTAGTAGGTTAGTCCAAATAAGTCATAAACTTTATAAAAAAGGAGTGTCAAAAGCATATTATTAACATGAAACCATCAAAAATTATAGATACGTTATGGACGTATCACTACCCGTGGCCGGCGACGGTGCTACAAGCAGCGTCAAGTTTTGCTACATGCGGCCGGCTGCGGTGCTACATATGGACTTTGGGTTTGCTACATGTGGCGGGCGCGACGCTACGAGACCCTGCGGCATTGCTACGTGCGGTGTCGGAGTTTTGCTACATTTTTTTGCTACAACAGCTCTATTGTTTTGCTACAATAGTATAGAAGTTTTGCTACGAGATCTCCGATGCTGTGGCAAGGAGGCCAGATTGGCGCCGCCATGTAGGCTCCCCGCTCGCATCCATGGCGTCGCTGAGTGTGGAAGCCGCGCGTGGAGGGAGGCGCGCGTGGAGGCAGGCGCTGGGATGGGGGCAGGGCGTGGCGGCTGGGAGGTGACGCGTATGGGGGCAGATGACCTAGTACTGGATAGCTGGGTGGTTATCCTCTCTCGCAGCTTTGTAAAATCTAAATAGTATAGGGGCCAAAATGCAAATATACTCAGAAGATGACCAATTGATTTTCGCACGAATCTCCAACACACAGACGGCTGTGATGGTGTTGGGGCTCAACTTACGCTGGGGAAATCCGTGCTGCTTGATTTTGAGCATACAATTCTGGCCGATGCATGACCTAATTTTAGATTATGAAATGGTAGCAAGTTGTGTTTACAAAGTGTAAGAAACTCAGTTATAACTTTATTTGCAAACAGGAAGGATCAAAGTCGCGAGACACATCTCACTTGTGATGAAAAAATCTTGGTTACAATTCATCTCGCAACTAAAAAAACTCAGTTTTAACCCACTTGCAACCGGGAGTTCTCCCTCCATTTAAAAATACGTATCACGATTGTTTTAGAAATACACGTATGTGTGTATTAAAACACATCTAGATTCCTGGGTGTCTATCTTCAACACTTATTTTCGAATTGCAAAGACCGTAAACAACAAACATAAACACAACAACGGCTAAGATCGCTCTGTACCCCTTCATAATTAAGGGCATGAAGGTCTTTAATTAATATTCACTAAATTCTAATTCTATTAAAACCCGTATAGTCTATTGGATCCATAGGCGCACATGTGTTTTATACGATCGTATCCGTATGTTCAAGGTGGCCCACACTCATTAGATCGGTAGACGCACATTCATGAGTGGTGGTGCGCCCTCGATGCTGGTGAACTGCACGAGCTGTCATACGCACTCGCTTGTTTTTACCGGTTACATCACTGGACAACCGTTGATCTAAACGACCTGCTGGTTTTTTATTTATTTCTGGCAATAAATGACGCTGATGTTTTTATTATTTTTGGCAATAAATGACGTGATGCATGGGAAGACTCAAGAACCAAATTGGCAAGGGCGTGTTCGGAAGCCCGCCCCACTGACTTCCCAAACTCCTCTGATCCCGCTTCAAAATGGTGATTCCTGATTCTCGGCCGGAGCGACAAACGTTCGGCACCGCTCCACTGGTTTTTCTGAATGGGCTAGGAGCCCATTAGGCTGTTTTGGGCTCATTAATATTGACAGAAATGAGCTCACGTGAGCAGTTCGGTCCAGCCCCACTTTTTCCTCGTCTTCTTCCCCACCATTATTTTGCGATTCACAACACCCTAGATGTGGCGTGCCCTGGTCGGTCCTAGATGTGGGGTCGCTAACCTTGACTAGTGGTAGTCATGACCAAAGCGGAATGGAGGCGTTGGCGGATGAAGGGAACCGCAAGGAAAGACTGACATCATCGCATTATAGCTAGTGTGTGTCAGCAAGTAGTCAAAAGAAATGATTTTTGTAGATCTCATCTGTGGAGATATTTTGACTGAAATTTGTAAGCACATACTAGACACATATATATTCACATACATTTTATTTAGAATAATTTGAATACTGAAACTAAGGTTTCTGAATTCTTCTAAACCCGAACTCGATCCTTCTCCTCTTGGACGAATCTATCTTCACACACACATACAGTGTGTGCTACCTTAGTGTACTTTTCTAGTTTGAGGTCACGCCGCATGGTGGGAGCGAACGGCGGCAAACACGTCGTGCTTCTTGCGCCAGTCGAGGTCGTGGTACAGGAAATCACGGACCTTGTCGTCGGTTCTGGCCTCCACGCGGACGGTGAGCTTCGTGACGCGACCGTCGCCGTGGGCTTCGGCCTCGGCGGCGGCGTCGAGCGCCTTGTGGGCGGCAAAGACGACGGCGTCACGCCTGGCGTAGAAGCGGCCGCGGGCTTCGTCGCTGTAGCGGTCGTTGACGTCGTCCTTGAGGGCGCGCGCGACGAGGTTGACAGCGCCGCAGGAGCGCCACCGCCTCGAGAGCGCGGTGGTGAGCGCGCCCTCCTGGGAGGGGACGAAGTGGAGGACGCGTCGCAGGTGGTCGTCGCCGAGGCCCGAGAGGCGGTCGCTGCCGGCAGCCATCGTCGACAAGCTTGCTGCGGATTAAGCGATATGCGTGCACGAGTCAGCAGAAAATTTGTACTAGTAGGATGGAGCTCTCGATGGATTCGGTCGTTCTCCACAGCGGAGCAGATTCATTCCGACTGGGGCTGGAACTCGATCGCGCCGACCTCGATTCTGATTCATATTCATAAGCTAGTCGGGATACTGTAGAAGAACAACAACCCAAGAAACAAAACAACAGATTACCACTTGTAACTTATTACTTCGCAACCACAAAACCAGTAATCTTCGCAACCAACAACGTCCACCAACAAAAACTGAGTGTGAGCACCATGCCTTCTCCTCCCAAAATCTTACTTAATTTACTCTCTACCAGCGGTTTCAAAAATAAAACTCTTGTCTCACTGCATGTCACTTGTTGTACTACTCTGCTCCAGTTGCTGAGGCGTGGTATCCGGCTCAAGAGGCGGCCCCTCGGCGCTACCGCTCTGGCGACGACGGGCGGCCGAGACCACGTGCATGATCATCGTCTCCGCGGCATCGATCTCTTCCTGTGTCCCGCTGATCACCACCTCCCTGCACACGCATCACACACACACAGAAAATTACTCGGCTGCAGGCTTCTGTATACATTTCACGGCTCAAGTCATTTGATGCGGTCCATCCCACACACACACACAGACGGAGAAAACAAACATACCTGTCGCTAGTCCCAGCTATGAACTCACCCTTGGCCGAAGTCCTGATCCATGCGCCCGTAGCCTGAACTCCCAAGAAACCGGCTAACAATTAGCCAAATGGCACACACCAACTGACATGCATGCATGTTTCACTTTGCACACCAGCTTTTTATGTTCACAAATACTCTAATACCCAATGTACGCATACATGTTTATGCTGCATGTATTAGTTACCTTTATGATCTCCTTTATCTTCCTCCCACCACGACCAATGACGGCACTGATAAGCTCGTCGGCAACAGCAATGGTGAGAGTCTCGCGGGCATCATCATTCTTATCAGGTGATCTCTTGGGCGTGCTCGGCTGAAGAAATTTGAGAAAAGATGGTTCAGATTTCGCAACAGGCATCATATACCATTGGTTAACTGGACATAAACACCAAACGATAAATCTTGCAAAATAATTTACATCTAGTTATGAAAAAAAATTAAGGGACAACTGACTGGGTTGCAGGAAACTGCACACACATTTGCATATAACTAAATCAGATTAACAGGTTTGAGTCAAGCCCACAATTTTCATTCATTCCTTTGGAAAAGAAACTTCCATATTTCTTCTCTGCAAATATGACAGTTAAATATTTTCTAAGGCGGACCTCTCATATTTTACATGATCAAGGGCTTCAACTTTCTACATGGAAAGGTTGATGTTTTTACCTTTTGCCGTTTCTTAGCTTTGATTGGGACCGGAATCAAGGTTATAGTGTATGACCAACAAGCATTATACGACAGAAAAGATAAATAAACAATCCTCTAACTTTTGTTAGGGTAACTACTTCATACTCTCATAACATCCACTGCTTTCCTGTTTACCTTTCTAAATCACTGCTTAACAAGACATCTATTGAGAAGCCCCATTAATGCATGAAAGAAGCAATACATGTAAAAAGAGAATCAGAACATATACTGGTGTATTTCGATAACAATATCTTACCCTGCTGTGGTATATCTCAGCATGCTCATCTGGCCCATGGTCTTCACACCCAACAGATGAAGCAGGATATGGAAAAGGAACGCCTGAATAGTTGGGAGCGCAATTACCCAATTAGTTACTGCAAAAACGTGATGCAGTACGGACTAGTAGCTCACTGCCTAAGAATCATTATGACTAATCCAGCATCTCAATACACAAGAATATGGAAGGAACCTATTTTTCAAATTCTGTCTAACTGACAGACATTATTCCAAAATACCCCAAGGCAGACAAGATGCGAATGAGGAGGCATGCAAACCAAAACAGATTAGCGGGCAATACATAAAACAAAAAAGGCAGAAAAAACAGTAGTAGCATCAAGTGCTAAAAGTTTTGTAGAAAAACCTGTATAGGAGCATGAGTAGCGGTCGTCCTCGAGCAACTCGGAAAGTATCAAAAATATTGCCTGCAGCTGGTTGTCCAAGTGTCCTGTGATTGTAACCAGCCTCTCTTGCAGACCATAGCATATGTCGTGGGGTGAGACCAAAATTCCAGCTTTTGACGCTATAGCTAATGACCTAAATGTTAAACAAAAAAGGGATTAGGTATCAAACCTGCAATATCTCAATAGTACAAATAAACAGAAAAAATATGATGATGGATTCTAGTGGAGGGTGGGCTCCCAAATACTAGTGAAATGGGAACTAATGTCGCCTAGGCTCCCAAACAAATAGCGAAACAGGAAAAGCAGAGCTGACGATGAAGTGCACATCATGCCTCTATGTTTATGTGCGATCCCGTACACACATGTGGTTTAAATACAAGAACCGAACATCAATAGCACTTTTAGAACCATAGACTATAATGGGCAAATTAAATGTTATGATCCCTGAGAAGGTAAATCATGATCACATTTCTGATCAATCGTGTGGACCTAGTGTGACAACCCAAAATATGGAATTACACATAGAGAAAAGGGCCACAACAATAGCAGTGCTAGAACCATAGACTGTAATGTGCGAACTTTGATGCTTGAGAATGAGATCATGAGCACATTTCTGCAAGTTTTTGTGACAATGCCGAAATATGCAATTCCACACCAAATGTGCATAGATTGATAGGTACAGAGAAAAAGGTCACATGTTTGTTCCCTCGATATGCAAGTACATAAAACATAGAAGGATTGGGCATGAGAAACTGAAGCAAAACAAAGCATACCTGATGACTGTTCCTCCTTTGCCAATCAGCGCACCGCAGCATGCTTCGGGCACCACGAGCACGACGGCGGCCCGATCGTCGACCACCTGGTCACCCTGATGCCAGAGCAGAGCAGAGGATTAACTAATCAACTGAAGACCATCAGACTGAATCGAATTGCCGAAACCAAATCCGAGCAGAGCAGAGCAGGGTACTTGGAAGATGATTTTCTGGAGGATGAGCTCGGCGGCGTCCATGACCTGGTGGAAGAGACCGGACACGAGGAGGACCCTGCTATCGGTGCCGGGGAGGAGCTGGCCGCGGCGGGAGAGCTGGACGTTGGCCCCGGAGGTGGCCTGGACGGCTGCGATGGAGGACCCGCCCCTGCCGATGACGATGCCGGCCTCGGCGTCAGAGACCAGGATCCTGGCGTGCGTCGGCTGCTTCCACAGGTCATCTGAAATGGAAAGATCGACCGGTGGGTTCCGGGACTAAACTGAAGTAATTAAAAACCCTCGCAAAACCCCTCTTTTTTCTCCAGGTCTGTACCGAGCCGGGCTCAGAGAGGACCGGGAACGCAAGATCGACGGCGTGCGGCCGTGACGGTAAGTAGGAGAATCACCGGAGCCGGAGGGGACGGATCATCGGTCCGTCCGGTCTTGTTCTTGTTGGGGAAGAAAGAAGAGGAAGAAAAAAGGAAACCATAGAAGGGAGGGACGGAGATGGATTCGAGGATTCGGTGGAGGAAGCAGCGGTGAAGTGAAGAGAATCCGGGTACCGTACCTTGGTAGCGGTCGTCGTCGGAGGCCGGCGGCGACGAAGCCATGGGGATGGTACGGGAGCGACGAGGAGCGACGAGGAGGTCAGGTGGCCGCCGCCGCGCTTCCTTGCTTTTCTGGTGGTGGTGGTAGTGGGTTCCTCTCCCCGAGGAAATATCTAGTAATACGAGGAAATAAACAGCGATACCATATGATAACATGATTCTATTCTTTATAATCCAAATTTGCATGTTTAAAAAGTTCTAAAATGAATTTGTGAATATTGACAAGAAGAAATGTTTACGATACCTAGCATTTGCAGAATCCAATTCGAAATAGACGAAGAGAACAAAAAAGACAAATTAAGCATGAATATGTCGCAAAAACACAAAAACATATTCACATAACAATTTATCTTTTTTATTTCTCTATGTATATTGTGAATTTGGTTCTGAAAATTTTACAAAATGTAAACACACATATTGTGAACACCTAGAAATTTATTTTAAAATTTTAACACATGTAAATTTGATTTTTAATATATCACACCTCACATGATACCATTTATCAAAAATTTGTCATTCTCGTGTTGGTGATACCACGCACCCGTCAGCCAGGCCTAGCCGTCAGCGATACAGACCTCTTCTTTCCCCTAATTTATCTCGAAATAGGCTTTCGCCCTGTTATATTAATATAACAAACCACCCGATACAATTGATACAACTGTTGAAGCCTTAGCACAGTCACGCCCAAACGAAAAACTGAGAGAAACAAAAGAGAAAACAATGTCAACAACAGCATATCGACTAAACGAAGATGGCTCTCAACCGTTGCGCCCATCAAAATAGTCCTACCACGTGCCAAGAACTCTGAAACGTGCACCACCTTCAAGAAGGAGAGCGACGAGGATGACGTTGCTGTCCAGACCTGTCCTAGGGTTTCCCCTGTATGCGGAGGTAAGAAGGAAGGGGTACACCCGACGACCTCCAAGAAGGAATGGCGACACCCGCAGCCGTCAACCCATCAGTGTTGGAATGCCGACAGGGATTTCTCCCGACCATAGTCCATTTGAGCTTATGCCTGAAATTGATAAATCTATGAAGGAGAAAGGTATACCTTCCGAACTTATTACAGCAAGCAACAACAAGCAATGTTAATTCTTTTGAAACCCTGAGAGACGAATATGAGCTGAACAAAGTCTTGCAATGATATGTTAGCAAACAAAAAGAATTTATAGAGAAATTTAAAAGCCATAGTGGTATGCCTAGGAAAGCTCTATTCCAACTCACTAAATTTTCGTTGAACTAAGTCATACTGCAAGACACTTAGATAAACATGTTAGAATGGTTAAGACTCAATAAACTGCAGCAACACAATCCCTTATCTTGGAACAAAAGAATTTCAATAAATTTGTTTCTACTAATATTGTTACCAGACATAGAACAACCATGAAAGGATCTGTTGGGCCACCTCATTATCAGAAAGAACAAGCCCACGAAGGAAAAAGAAAGGGAAGAAATGAGCCAAGAAGAAGAAAACCTAGTTGATTCGCAAGATAATATTGATTATGAAGTTCAAAAGATGGGGCGACAACAAACCCAGAAGAAAATAATGGAGAAATAAGAGAAGAACAATACGACACCTATGATTCAGTTGCTAAAACTATCGATCCTAGAGAAAAAAGTGAACTCAGTAAGGAACAAGAAGAAGAGGTAATAATAATTAAAGAAAAACAAAATCAGTAGAAGGAAAATAAATAAATAAACTGGAACTCCACCAAAGGTAAAAGAGAAATCTAAAGACCTTCCTTATCTAGGTAGACAGAAAATTGAACCTGGTAGAAATTTATATGATTCTTTTGCAAGAGCATTAGGGAGTTTACACTTAGAACTTCCAATAGCTGATGCTATTCAAGTCCTACTTATAAAAAGTTTCTAAGACATATTTTTAATAGGAAAAAGACGATACATGACACAATCTTAGTAGTAACAAGCTATCCACCTCATGGAAAACTCCCAGCTAAACTTGAAGATCTAACCATACCAACTATTTTATGTGCAATTGGTACTACTGACATTCGCAATGCTTTGTGTGATCTAGGTGTAGGTCTTAGTGCCATGCCACTCTGGCTTTATAAAAATTTGAAACTAGGAGACTAGTCTCCTACCTCTATAACCTTGAAAATGGTTGACAAGACCACCAAGTAACCTGTTGGCATGATTGAAGACACACTTATACAAATTGATAAGTTATTCCAACTAATTTTATTATACTTGAAATGCCAGAAGATGAAAAAAATTCTATTATACTTGGAATACCTTTCCTTAGTACCCGAGGAGCAGCGGTTGATTGTGCTCAAGGGAAAATTGTTTTCAATATTGATGATGATGAAATCACTCAGTATTTCCCTAAAAATGGAGATTCAGAAAACATACATTCCACTTGCTAAAAGGATCCAAGTGGTAACTTGCCCTTGATTGTGGGAAGCAAAGGTATGGATTCAAAATCAAGGTTTTGATTGAATCAAATCAACCAACCTAATAAAATTCCTAATGGGAGTTAACCCATATTAGTTAGGATTATTAGTCTCTTTTGTTTTAGTTTATTTAAAAGCTTTTTGTGAGATTTTTGCAAGAATAATTCATTGACAAAGGAGGACTTTGCAAGTTTAAAAAAAAAAGAAGGAAAGAAAAAGATCAAAGTGGTAAGAAACTGGAGCAATAACGAGCGCTGGTATAGCCAGAGTTGCCCGTATGGCCAGCTCGTATTGACATATTGAGTAAATAGCAAAATAAAATAGTACAGGGGTAGATCCTTTAACGACCACCAGTATAGCCCGCTTGTACCGTCCGCCCGCACCATGAGTAGAGCTTGGTAAATCGGCCGGTGGCTGGCTAGAAGATCCAAACCAACCATTGTTCTTCTTCTTTCTCTCTCAAATTCAAACCTAACCTCCTATAATCTTTGATTCTTCATCGATTTTGTTTGTTTGAGTTGGAGATTCTTCACATTGGTACATTTCTCATCCAATCCATGGGTAAATCTTCACTCCTCTTGCAGGGTTATTTGCTTCATGTGACTTAGCAATGGGAATTTTGGCATAGAGACAACTTGAGTACAAGAATGAACAACTGAAAGGAGGTATTGCATTCTTATATTCACTCCTTGGAAGTTCAAATTTGATCATATATTTATTTGATTTGGTTGCACTCAAGTCTTGTTCCCTGCGTATCTTTTTATCTTATACATGTCATTTCCATGCTAGTGTCACTATTTTAGCTTCGATTTATGAACATCACTCTTTGGTTTGAAATACAACAAGTGGAGGAAAATCCTATGTTTTGAGAACTTGAACAAGCATCTATATGATGACTTTGGTGCCTTGTACTTGTCTTAAGAATCTAATCTTATAAGTACTCAACCCCATAGAGCTTAATGTTTTTGACTCGATAGCACTTGCTGAAAATGAATTGTTTGAAGAAATGAATATCTAATGGTAGTCGAGATGCATGCCAAAACTTGACTTATTTTTATTGAGTAAAAGGGTATATTAAGCAAAGGACGAGTTACGGGAGATCATATCCTGTTTTTTTACAAAATCCCCAACGTGGTCAGGTAGGCTATCTCTCCAGAAATAGCTCCCCGATGATCTAGCTAGCTTGGCTAGAGCGTCAGCGCATCTGTCGCACTCCCTTTTAACCTGGGCAACCCGAAACTCTGGCAAGGAATTCAGGATTTTCTTTGTTTCATCGTAGGTTGCCCACAGTTCAGATCCGTCAGGTCCTTCCATCTGCAGTGCCTTAGCAATCGTGTCACAATCAGTTTCTAGTATAATCCTGGCATTCTGCACAATACAAGTGGACTTGACGCCAAACAGGGCAGCCTTGGCCTCGGCTTCCTCTGCATTCTTGTAGTTCTAGACAGGGGTGCAAGTCGCCATGATCAGTTCGCCCAGGTGGTTTCTCACGACAGCTCCAGCTCCACTAAGAAGGTTCCCGCCAATGAAGGAGGCGTCCATATTGAGTTTCAGCCAACCCTCCGGTGGAGCCGTCGATGTTGTTGTTTGATTTGTCTGATGTTTTTCCTCATTGATGGTTACAGGCCACAGTGGAGTTTTGCCTTTGGTGTGGATCCCGTTGACGTTAGGTCCCTCCACAGTGTTGGCATACGTCAGCAGGAAGGAAACCGAGCTAGTTATCGATTCAATTCCTTTGTCATGGACAATGTCATTCCTCAGGTGCTACCAGAGCCAGAGTAGGAGGAGGATTTTTGGTTTCACATCCTTGTCAGCTTGGTCAAGGAGGTGTAATAGCCAGTCCTTACCTGTGAAGCAGAACAGGTTGTCCGGCGGCAGAGCCCAGTGCTCCCTCATGGCATGGCGTAGTGCTTCCGCCTTGGTACACTAGATCATGGCATGGTGTGAGTTCTCGGTTCCTTTGCCGCAGATGTGGCAGCGATTGTCTGGTTCAAGGTTTCTTCTATATTTGTTCTGCCTAGTGGCGAGGGTGTCAGTGGCCAGTCTCCATCCAAAAACACGAACCTTTGGGGGAATGTTCGCCTTCCAGATGTTATTCCAAATGGACCGATCGCCCTGTGGGTTAACACTGGACCCTTGATCATTACTCTGATGGTGCTTGTGGTTGTAGGCCAGGCGGTAGGTGCTTTTTACCATGAAGACGCCGTTTCTCTCATAGTGCCAGGCAATGCGATCCTCCTGGTTTTGTCTCGTGGGGTCGATGGACAAAATGGCCTGCACATCATGCTCATAGAAGAGCTCCCTAAGGAGTTGGGTGTTCTAGCGGTTTTCCTCCCTAACGAACAGCTGATTCACCCATCTGAGCCAAGAGTTCTTTTTCACTACTGTAATTTGCAGTCCAGTCTATCTTGGGATCCATTGGTCTCTGGTGAGCTAAGTATTCCTCCCGTTCCCGATGCGGCTAATGATGCCCTTCTTTACAAGTTCTAGACCGAACTCAATTCCTTTCCAGGCCGGAGACGAGTATTTTGGGAAAACCGTATCGAGTAGATTTCCATGAGGGAAATATTTGGCCTTTAGAACTCTAGCACAAAGGCTGTTTGGTTTTTGGATCAGGCGCCAAGCTTGTCTAGCTAGAAGAGCTTGGTTGAAAAGGTGCATATCCTTGAAACCCAAACCTCCTTTGCCTTTGGGTTTAGTGAGATTGTCCCCAAGCCGCCTAGTGAACCTTTCTATGATCTTTGTCATCTCCCCACCAAAAATCCCGGATCAGTTTCTCGTAATCCTCGCAGAAACCGATGGACATCTTGAAAACAACCATAATGTGTCCAGGAATGGCTTGGGCCACCGACTTAATGAGGGTGTATTTAGCCCCATGCGACATATACCTCTCTGACCAGTTGGTTAACCTCTTTGTGAATCTCTTCATGATTGGTTGGAAACAACCTCTTTTCATCCGTCCTTCTAGAGTGGGAAGGCCTAGATACCTCTCCTCGAAGATAGATGCAGAGATGCTGGGGGTGGTTTTGATCTCGCCCTGAGTTGCATACAGACAAGCAGATCCAAACAAAATTGAACACTTGCTAGGGCTGACAAGTTGGCCCGTGCATCGCTGAAAAAATTCCAGCGAGCTGCCAACTACCCTTGCCTCCTCCTTGGTGGCTTTGAAGAAGAGGAGACTGTCGTATGTGAGTAGAATATTGGAGATCCCTGGAGCACCCCTGGCGATCTTGACTAGTGTGATGTGGCCCTCCACAGCTTCCTCTTTTAGGATACAAGACAAGGCTTCCCCAACAAAGAGGAACAGGTATGGGCTGAGCGGATCGCCCTGATGAATTCCACGTGAGGGGATGAAGGTATCCGTAGTTTGCCCGTTGATCCTGATCATGAACCTCACCGAGCAAACACAGTTGATAACCCAGTTAGTCCACCGGCTGCAAAAACCCATCTTCAGGGGCATATTTTTGAGGAAAGCCCAGTCAACTCTATCATACGCTTTGGAGAGGTCGAGTTTGAAAGCGTAGTGGTTGTCTTTGGGGTTCTTGCTTCTTTGGATTTTGTGAAAACATTCGAAGGCAATAGATGCGTTGTCGCTGATTAGTCTGCCCGGGACAAAGGCACTTTGGGTCTCATCGATCGGATCATCAAGGAAGGGCCTGAGGCGATTCACCAGACATTTCAAGATGATTTTGTATATGACGTTGCACAGGCTGATTAGGCGGTAGTCAGTCAGGTTCTCAGGATTTTGTCCTTTTGGGATTAGCACGATCACCGTGCCGTTCAACCCTTTTGGAGTAATCCCATCTCTGAAAAAACGTTTCACTGCTCGAATTACGTCGGTCTTCATTAAGGCCCAATTTCTTTGATAGACCCTACCTGGCATTCCATCCGGCCCCGGAGCCTTGAGGGGGCCGATTTGGAATAGGACATTGTAGATCTCTTCATCATCGAAATCCATGCAGAGGCTTTCATTGATCTCATCGTTGATTGGAGAGTGAATGAGGTCCAGGAGCTCATCCGGTACGATCATCGGGTCTTTAGTGTATAGGTTTTTGAATAAATTTGTAGCCAAATCTCTGATATCATTTGGATCATCCGTCCAGTTTCCATTCATCCCACGGATCCTCTTAATTATGTTCTTTGATTACCTCCAATTAGCCTTTTTTGGAAATAACTTGTGTTTCTGTCTCCTTCTTTTAGCCAGGACACCCTAGATCTTTGTCTCCACATCATCTCTTCTCTGTGAAGCAGCTCGTCTAGTTCTGAACTGATTTGGTTTACCTTATCATCCCTGTCTCTGGAATTTGTTTTGTTCAAAAGTTTCTTTAGGATGTTTTTCTTTTTCTTAATAGCCTTTGTCACTTTCCCAAAATGGTGTATACTCCAATCCTTCAACTGGCCGCGTGTAGTGTTAACCTTATTGATACGTTGCAAACGTATCTATAATTGTTGATGTTCCATGCTTGTTTTAAATCTACTTTCTTATGTTTTGTCCACACTTTGGAGTATTTCTACACATTTTCTGGAACTAACCTATTAACAAGATGCCACAGTGCTAGTTGCCTGTTTTCTCCTGTTTTTGGTTCCAGAGAAGGCAGAAAATCAATATTCTCGGAATTGGACGGGACAAAAGCCAAAGTCAATATTTTACCGAAAGACACATGGAGTCTGAAGGAGAGACGAAGGGGGCCACACGGCAGCCACACCACCCCTTGGCATGGGTAGCCCTAGGCCGCGCTAGGGCATGGTGTGGATGATGGGTTCGTAGCATGGAAAACAAAAAATTTCTACCGCAAGAACGAACAAAACCCAGATCTAATCTAGATAAAAGCCAAGATCTAATCTATTAGACATGTGCAACGAGATAGATAGGAACTAACCCTCGTAGATCCGAAAGCGTTAACGAGATTAGATCTCGTGGTTGATGTAGTAGATCACTTGCCGATCTCAAGATCGTGTGGACGATCCTTCCAGCGTCGCGTTCCGGCAGAGCTTCCGCAGTCGGTCAAGTGGACGATCCTTCCGGCGCCGCGTTTCGGCAGCACTTCCGTAGTCGGTCACACGTGCGGAGTCAAAGTAGACCTTCCTCTCCTCGTTCCAGCGAGCAGCGGAGGTAGTAGATCTTGTCCACGGAATCCCAGCAGCACGGCGGCGTGGTGGTGGTGGTGGAGTAGAGAATTCTGCAGGGCTTCGCCTATGCCTGTGCAGAAGAAAGGAGGAGGAGAGAGGCGGCGGAGATTGGTTGTCGTGGAGGAGGGGCAAGGGGTGGCGCCTCCCCCTTCTATTTAAAGGAGGGAGGGCACCTGGGGAGGGGGAGTCCTAGTAGGACTCCCCACCTCCTTGGGCCGGCGGATTGGGGAGGGGGGGAGGAGTCCTCCTCCCCCACGACTCCTTGTCTTGACCCAACAGGACTCCTTGATCCCTATCTTGATTTTCAAGCAAACTCCAAGAAATCTTCTAGAACCTTCCGGAACATTCCGAAACCTTCTAGAATCCTCATACAAATACTCCGGAACATTTCCTTACTCAGAAAATGATCCCCAATATATGAATCTTATTCTCCAGACAATTCTGGATCTCCTCGTGATGTCCCGGATCCATTCCGAGACTCCGAACAACATTCGGTCTCCAACGCATATTCCATATCTACTTAAAACAACTTCGAACCTTAAGTGTGTCACCCTACGGTTCGTGAATATGTAGACATGACAGAGACATATCTCCTATCAATAACCATCAGCGGGACCTGGAGATCCATAATGGCTCCCACATACTCAACGATGACTTCGTGATCGATTGAACCATTTACATACGAAAACCAATTCCCTTTGTCACGTGATACTATACTTATCCGAGGTTTGATCGTCAGTATCTCCATACCTAGTTCTACCTCGTTACTGATAAGTACTCTTTACTCGTTCCGTGATATGTCATCCCGTGTGACCTAGTCACATGCTTGCAAGCTAACTAGATGACATTCCACCGAGAGGGCCCAGAGCATATCTATCCGTCATATGGATGGACAAATCCCAATCTTGGTCCATGCGCTTCAACACATACTTTCAGAATACCCAATGACACCTTTATGACCACCCAGTTACGAAGCGGTGTTTGATGTCATCAAAGTACCCATCCGGTGATGGTGATTAACACAACCTCATGGTCGAAGGATTAGGTTACTATGCATTTAAAAGCTTACAGCAATACGAACTTAATGACTTGATCTTATGCTACGCTTACTATGGGTGTGTGTCCATCACATCATTCTCCTAATGATATAACCTTGTTATTAATCACATCCTTATGTCCATGATCAGGAAACCATGATCATCAATCAATCAACAAGCTAGTTCAACAAGAGGCTTACTAGGGACTCTTACATGTTTACACAACACACATGTATTAGTGTTTCCTAATAATACAATTATAGCATGGGATGTAAACATTCATCATAAACACAAAGATATAATAATAATCACTTTTATTATTGCCTCTTAGGCATATCTCCAACAGTCTCCCACTTGCACTAGAGTCAATAATCTAGATTACATGGTAATATACCGAACACCCATGGCGTTCTGGTGTTGGTCATGCTTTGCCCTAGGGAGAGGTTTAGTCAACGGATCTGCCACATTCAGATCAGTGTGTACTTTGCAAATCTTTATGTCACCATCTCGAACATACTCGCGAATAGCGTGGAAACATAGCTTGATGTGCTTCAGCTTGCTATGTGACCTTGGCTCCTGTGCATTAGCTATGGCACCTGTGTTGTCACAGTAGATGGCCATCGGGTCCAACGCACTGGGAACCACGCCAAGTTCAGTGATGAATTCCTTCATCCATACGGCTTCTTGTGCAGCCTCCGAAGCAGCTATGTATTCCGATTCAGTTGAAGATTTCGCCACAACGCTTTGCTTCGCACTCCTCCAGCTCACTGCAGCACCATTCAAAATAAATACGTATCCCGACTGTGACTTTGAGTCATCCGGATCGGTGTTCCAACTAGCATCGGTGTAACCGTTTACAACAAGCTATTCATCACCTCCATAAGAAAGAACCATATCCTTAGTCCTATTTAGGTACTTTAGGATATTCTTGACCGCTGTCTAGTGCTCCATTCCAGGATCACTTTGATATCTGCTAGTTAAACTAACAGCATGTGCTATATCCGGTCTTGTACACAGCATGGCATACATGATAGAACCTATGGCCGAGGCATAGGGAATATTATTCATCTTTTCTCTATCTTCTGCCGTAGCTAGACTTTGAGTCTTACTCAAGGTCTTACCTGACAACATGGGCACGAACCCTTTCTTGCTATCTTCCATTCTAAACTTCTTTAGAACTTTGTCCAAGTATGTACTTTGTGAAAGCGCTATTAGGCGTCTTGATCTATCTCTATAAATCTTGATGCCTAGAATGTATGCCGCTTCGCCAAGATCCTTCATTGAAAAACTATTATTCAAATAGGTTTGACGCTATTAAGAAGTTCTATATCATTCCCAATCAACAATATGTCATCTACATATAGTACTAGGAATGCTACAGAGCTCCCACTCACTTTCTTGTAAATACAAGCTTCTCCATAAGTTTGTATAAACCCAAATTTTTTGATTACTTTATCAAAATGTTGATTCCAACTCCGGGATGCTTGCTTCAGTCCATAAATGGAGCGCTGAAGCTTGCATACCTTGTCAGCATCTTTAGGATCGACAAAACCCTTGGGTTGTACCATATAAAACTCTTCCTCAATGTCACCATTAAGGAACACCATTTTGACATCCATCTGCCAAATCTCATAATCGAAATGTGCAGCAATTGCTAAAAAATCCTCACAGACTTTAGCTTCGCTACTGGTGAGAAAGTCTCATCATAGTCAACTCCTTGAATTTGTCGGAACCCTTTCGCGACAAGTCAAGCTTTATAGACGGTAACATTACCATCAGCATCTGTTTTTCTCTTGAAAATCCATTTGTTCTCGACAGCCTTACGGCCATCCGGTAAGTCCACCAAAGTCCACACTTGGTTTTCGTACATGGATCCCATTTCGGATTTCATGGCTTCTAGCCATTTGTCGGAATCTGGGCACACCATAGCTTCTTCATACGTCGCAGGGTCATTAGCGTTGTCCACCAACATGACGTTCAAGGCAGAGTCATACCAATCAGGAGTGGTACGAACCCTCGTTGACCTGCGAGGTTTAGTAGTAACTTCGTTTGAAGTTTCATGATCATTATCATTAGCTTCCTCTCCAATTGGTGCAGGCGGCACAAAAACATCTTCCGGTGCTGCGCTACTCTCAAATCTGAGAGAAGGTTCAATAACCTCATCGAGTTCTACTTTCCTTCCAGTCACCTTCTTCGAGAGAAACTCCTTCTCAAGAAAGGATCCATTCTTTGCAACGAAAACTTTGCCTTCGGATCTATGATAGAAGGTATACCCAATTGTTTCTTTAGGGTATCCTATGAAGACGCATTTCTCCGCTTTGGGTTCTAGCTTATCAGGTTGTAACTTCTTTACATATGCTTCGCAACCCCAAACTTTAAGGAACGACAACTTAGGTTTCTTTCCAAACCATAATTCGTACGGTGTCGTTTCAACGGATTTAGATGGTGCCCTATTTAAAGTGAATGCGGCTGTCTCTAATGCATAGCCCCAAAATGATAGCGGTAAATCTGTAAGAGACATCATAGACTGAACCATATCTAAGAGAGTTAGATTACGACGTTCAGACACACCATTACGCTGTGGTGTTCCCGGCGGTGTCAACTGCGAAAGTATTTCACATTTCTTTAAATGCATGCCAAACTCATAACTCAGATATTCACCTCCCCGGTCAGAACGCAGAAACTTAATCTTCTTGTTACGATGATTTTCCACTTCATTTTGAAATTCCTTAAACTTCTCGAAAGTTTCGGACTTATGTTTCATAAAGTAGACATACCCATATCTACTCAAGTCATCCGTGAAAGTGAGAACATAACGATATCCACCACGCGATGCTACACTCATTGGACCGCACACATCGGTATGTATTATTTCCAATAAGTCTGTAGCTCGCTCCATTATTCCAGAGAATGGAGTCTTAGTCATTTTTCCCATTAGACATGCTTCGCATCTTTCAAGTGATTCAAAATCAAGTGATTCAAGAAGTCCATCAGAATGGAGTTTCTTCATACGCTTCACTCCAATGTGACCAAGACGACACTGCCACATGTATGTAGAATTATCATTTAATTTTATTCGTTTAGCATCTATGTTGTGAACATGTGTATCACTACTATCGAGATTCAGTAAGAATAAACCATTCATCTCAGGTGCATTACCATAAAAGATATTACTCATATAAATCGAACAACCTTTATTCTCGGACTTAAAAGAGTAACCGTCTCGCAATAAACAGGATCCAGATATAATGTTCATGATTAACGCAGGCACCAAATAACAATTATTTAAATTTAAAACTAATCCCGAAGGTAGATGTAGAGGGAGCGTGCCGACGGCAATCACATCAACCTTGGAGCCATTTCCAACGTGCATCGTCACCTCGTCTCTTGCCAGTCTTCGTTTATTCCGCAGCTCCTATTTCGAGTTACAAATATGAGCAACCGAACCAGTATCAAATACCCAGGCACTACTAGATTACTAGTAAGATACGCATCTATAACACATATATCAAATATACCTTTCTTCTTGATGTTGTCGTTCTTCAGATCCGCCAGGTACTTGGGGCAGTTACGCTTCCAGTGACCAGCACCCTTGCAGTAGAAGCACTCAGTTTCAGGGTTAGGACCAGTCTTGGGCTTCTTAGCAGGTGCGGTAGCTTTCTTGTCGTCCTTCTTGAAGTTGCCCTTATTCCTAGGCTTGCCCTGTCTCTTGAAATTGGTGGTCTTATTGACCATCAACACTTGGTGCTCCTTCTTGATCTCCACTTCAGCAGTTTTCAGCATGGACGATAGTTCAGGCAACGTCTTGTTCATGCAGTGCATGTTGTAGTTCATCCCAAAGTTCTTGTAACTTGGTGGCAGTGATTGAAGGAGATAGTGAATCCCCAATTCATTAGGAATCGATATTCCCAACTCTTGGAGCTTGTTTGCGTACCCAGACATGGTGAGCACGTGCTCGCTAACGGAGCTTCCCTCTTCCATCTTACAGTTAAAGAACTTTTCGGAGGCCTCATTGCTCTCCATGGCCGTGCGAGTCTCAAAAATTAGCCTGAGCTCCTTAATGATCTCGAACAGGTCGTGGTGCTCAAAACGCTTTTGGAGCTCCGCTTCTAAACCGTACAGGATGGCACACTGAACTGTGGAGTAATGATTTTTCCGAGTGGCGTAAACATTCTTTACGTCATCGGTAGCATCACCTACAGGTGGGTCACCTAGCGGTGCTTCGAGCACATAGGTCAACTGACCAGCCCTGAGGACGATCTTCAGTCCACGGAACCAGTTCGTGAAATTGCTTCCATTGTTCTTAAGTTTTTGTTTCTCTAGGAACGCATTGAAATTGATGGAGGGGTTCGCCATAATCTACAACAATTTGCAAGTAGTTTAGACTAAGTTTATGACAAATTGAGTTCAAATTTAATTCTTAAACTAACTAGGTGAACTCCCACTCAAAACAACATCCCTCACATTGTCTTAGTGATTACACGAACCAAGTCCACTACACCAAGTCCGATCTTCACGAGAGAAGATGTAGTTTCATCGGCGAACAATCTTCGTGTTCATCATATCATTTATATGACTCATGCTCTACCTTTCGGTATTCCGTGTTCCGAGACCATGTCTGTACATGCTAGGCTCGTCAAGATAACCTTAGTTTCCGCATGTGCAAATCTGGCTTGCACCCGTTGTATGCACACATAGAATCTATCACATCTGATCATCACGAGATGCTTCGAAACGACGAGTCTTAGCAACGGTGCCAACTAAGGGTGAACACTTTATTACTTGATATTTAGTGAGAGGGATCATCTTATAATGCTACCGTCGCGATCTAAGAAATACAAGATGCATAAAGGATTAACATCACAGGCAATTCATAATTAGTGTGATATGATATGGCCCTTTCTTCTTGCGCCTTTGATCTCCATCTCCAAAGCACGAACATGATCTCCATCATCACCAGCATTGCGTCAAGGTCAGTGGCGCCGCTTCATGGTTGTCCATCATCACCGGCAACTATTACAACTACTTGAAATAAAGCTATTACAAGATGAATAGACACGCAGGTCTTAACAGAATTAAAGACAACCATTAGGCTCCTGCCGGTTGCCATATTACAACAAGGATCATTGCATACATCAAATACAATCACAATCACATGATGGCCATATCACATCACAAAACCCCTGCAAAAACAAGTTAGACGCCTCTAATTTTATTTGCATGTTTTACTTGGTTTGGGGCTTTCGCATAAGACCGATCTTACCTACGAACAAGGACCACAACGTTGATACAAGTGTTGTCAGATGCTCATTGTAAATTGAATCTTAACTATGGTGGGAGAGACAGACACCCGCAAAGCCACTTGTGCAAAGCAAGTTGCACATCAAGCGTGGAGCAAGTCTCATGTGCGATGACATGTAATGTTAGCCCGAGCCGCTTCATCCCACCATGCCGCAAGATGCAAAGTACACGCTAAGACACCGACAACAAAAGCATCAACGCCCACAAAAACATTGTGTTCTACTCGTGCAACAGATCTACGCATAGATACGGCTCTGATACCACTGATGGGTTCGTAGCATGGAAAACAAAAAAATTCTACCGCAAGAACGAACAAAACCCAGATCTAATCTAGATAAAAGCCAAGATCTAATCTATTAGACATGTGCAACGAGATAGATAGGAACTAACCCTCGTAGATCCGAAAGCGTTAACGAGATTAGATCTCGAGGTTGATGTAGTCGATCACTTGCCGATCTCAAGATCGTGTGGACGATCCTTCCGGCAGCGCTTCCGCAGTCGGTCAAGTGGACGATCCTTCCGGCGCCGCGTTTCGGCAGCGCTTCCGTAGTCGGTCACACGTGCAGAGTCTAAGTAGACCTTCCTCTCCTCATTCCAGCGAGCAGCAGAGGTAGTAGATCTTGTCCACGGAATCCCAGCAGCACGACGGCGTGGTGGTGGTGGTGGAGTAGAGAATTCTACAGGGCTTCGCCTATGCCTGTGCAGAAGAAAGGAGGAGGAGAGAGGCGGCGGAGATTGGGTGTTGTGGAGGAGGGGCAAGGGGTGGCGCCTCCCCTTCTATTTAAAGGAGGGAGGGCGCCTGGGGAGGGGGAGTCCTAGTAGGACTCCCCACCTCCTTGGGTCGGCGGATTGGGGAGGGGGGAGGAGTCCTCCTCCCCCACGACTCCTTGTCTTGACCCAACAGGACTCCTTGATCCCTATCTTGATTTTCAAGCAAACTCCAAGAAATCTTCTAGAACCTTCCGGAACATTCCGAAACCTTCTAGAATCCTCATACAAATACTCCGGAACATTTCCTTACTCAGAAAATGATCCCCAATATATGAATCTTATTCTCCGGACAATTCCGGATCTCCTCGTGATGTCCCGGATCCATTCCGAGACTCCGAACAACATTCGGTCTCCAACGCATATTCCATATCTACTTAAAACAACTTCGAACCTTAAGTGTGTCACCCTACGGTTCGTGAATATGTAGACATGACAGAGACATATCTCCTATCAATAACCATCAGCGGGACCTGGAGATCCATAATGGCTCCCACATACTCAACGATGACTTCGTGATCGATTGAACCATTTACATACGAAAACCAATTCCCTTTGTCACGTGATACTATACTTATCCGAGGTTTGATCGTCAGTATCTCCATACCTAGTTCTACCTCGTTACTGATAAGTACTCTTTACTCGTTCCGTGATATGTCATCCCTTGTGACCCAGTCACATGCTTGCAAGCTAACCAGATGACATTCCACCGAGAGGGCCCAGAGCATATTTATCCGTCATATGGATGGACAAATCCCAATCTTGGTCCATGCACTTCAACACATACTTTCAGAATACCCAATGACACCTTTATGACCACCCAGTTACGAAGCGGTGTTTGATGTCATCAAAGTACCCATCCGGTGATGGTGATTAACACAACCTCATGGTCGAAGGATTAGGTTACTATGCATTTAAAAGCTTACAGCAATACGAACTTAATGACTTGATCTTATGCTACGCTTACTATGGGTGTGTGTCCATCACATCATTCTCCTAATGATATAACCTTGTTATTAATCACATCCTTATGTCCATGATCAGGAAACCATGATCATCAATCAATCAACAAGCTAGTTCAACAAGAGGCTTACTAGGGACTCTTACATGTTTACAAAACACACATGTATTAGTGTTTCCTAATAATACAATTATAGCATGGGATGTAAACATTCATCATAAACACAAAGATATAATAATAATCACTTTTATTATTGCCTCTTGGGCATATCTCCAACAGTGGGCCCCTGGCCGGCCACTGACCTCGCCCCTTCGCCTATAAGAAGCCCGTGGGACGAAAACCCTAAATCGAACAGCCTCCAGCCACGAAAAGTTCTGCAGCGCTGCCGCCACCGAAGAGGAGATTCAAGGGACAGAAGTCTTTGTTCTGGCACCCTGCCGGGACGGGGAATTGCCCCCGTAGCCATCTGCATCGATCTCCACCACCATCTCCATCACCGTTGCCGATTCCCATTATGAAGAGGGAGTAGTTCTTCCTCGAGGCTAAGGGTTCTACCGGTAGCTATGTGTTCATCTCTCTCTCTATGCGTGATCATATTGTGATCATGAGCTTTGTAATCAAGCAGATCTACCTTGCTACTCAAGTGCTTTAATAGATCTCTGCTCTCCGAATGTGTGTGAAAGTGACAGCTAGCACACCATGGTGGCACTTAGGCTAGAGATTACAAATACTTGTTATGAGTTATATTTGTAGTTGGATGTCTCTATGAAATTGTGGTGTTTGTTGGAACCATCTAGTGCTCAAGGTGACAGTGTGTGGTTATCTAGATGGGGAAGCGAACTTTGAGGTGTGCTGTTATAGCCCTACCATGGATTAAAGTGTCCAACCGGAGAGTAGTTCAGAGTAGTATCATAAAGATAAGATATTTATATGAGAGTGTTCACTAGTGAAAGTATGATCCCTAGGCCTTGCTTCTAAGCATTGAAACACCGTTTGCAACTAGATCTGTTACATGTTTGCTTGCTTCCATCTTTATTTCAGATTGCCTTTAGTCTCTTCCCACGTCAACCACACGCCATCATAGCTATTTTCTGGCACCGTTACCAATTATAATTATCCATACCACTTGTATTTCACTATCTCTTTGCCGAACTAGAGCACCTATATACCTAACAAGTGTATTGGGTGTGTTGGGGACACAAGAGACTTCTTGTATCTTGATTGCAGGGTTGCTTGAGAGGGATACCTTTGACCACTTCCTCCCTGAGTTCGATAAACCTTGGGCAATCCACTTAAGGGAAACTTGTTGCTGTTCATCCTCCGGTGTGAGTGCTCGAAGTTATTTCCTTTAGATTCTGCAATTTTGTCTTTTTGTTTCTTGTTTTCACTAGTTAGGCTTAATGGAAAACAACAACAAAATTACAGAGCTTTATAGTATTTATCTTGAGTTAGGACATGAAGTGTTTGAAGAGAAAACTTAAAAACCTATGGAACTTTATTTACATGCTAATAGCAATGTTGTTAGTATGAATTATTTGGACACCATTATTGCTATTTCTATGGAAAAGTCTAAGCTTGGGGAAGCTAGTTTTTATGAAAATAATCTTTTTAGTCCCCGAAGCACGGAGGAGAAAATTTACTTTGATGATACTATGCCTCCAGCATATGATGATTACAATGATGAATATGATATTTTCAGTCCACCTACTATTGAGGAGGAAATTAATTATGACTACAATATGCCTCCTATATTTGATGATTATGGTGATGAGAATAAAAATGATAACTATTTTGTTGAATTTGCTCCCACTACAATTAATAAGAATAACTATGCTTATATGGAGAGTAATAATTACTATATGCATGTGGCTCATGATAAGAAAGTTTTATGTGATAGTTATATTGTTAATTTTATTCATGATGCTACTGAAAGTTATTATGAGAGATGGAAATATGGTTTTATGCATCTCAATAATATTAAGTTTCCCCTCTTTATGTTGAAAGTCTTGAAGTTGCACTTGTTTTGCTTTACTATGCTTGTTGCTTTGTGCTTTCATGACTTGTTTCTTTACAAGATTCCTATGTATAGGAAGTGGGTTAGACTTAAATATGCTTTGAATTTGTTTCTTGATGCTCTCTTTTACTTCAATTCATATTTCTTATGTGAGCATCTTCTCAAACTATCATGCCTAACTTAAAGGCGTTAAAGGAAAATACTTATTGGGAGATAACCCAAAAGTTTTAGTTGAGTCTTGGAAGTTATTGCTTCAGTAATAACCTCTCCTTATCATTTTTGTGTGGTTTTTGTGCGAAGAGTAACCTCTAATGAGAGAGAAGTAAGACTTGGGAAGTTGCTGTCCCAAAACAGATTTTTATGCTTCGCTGTAAAAATTCGTGTAAATTCTCTGTACGTCGGTTTGAGCTGTGATTTTTTGTGCTTCTGCCCCAGGTTGTTATCTAACGTTCGTTACTTCAATACTTTTCGATTTGAGCAACGGAAGGTCTTCGAAAAAATTGGTTTTTACCTGCTGATATGTTTTAACAGATTTCTGCCATTATTTGCATTTGCTTCTTGTTGATTCCTTTTGGGGTTCTTTTTGGGGAATTGAGATTTTTGAGGGAAGTGCTATAGTATCTTGTGTTTTAATGGAAGTTTTATTGGTGTTGAAACTGAACCCAAAGACTTTTTATCTTGAGTACACTAATGTTGCTAATAAAGATTGTGTGAAGTTTTGTATGAAGGAAGAATTTCAGGTGTAAGGAAAGAATGATGTAATGAGATGAAGAATGGACTAAAGCTCAATCTTGGGGATGCCACCCGTGTCACCCAAAGAAATATCCAAGAAGTACAAGCGTCAAAGCTTGGGGATGCCCAAGGCATCCCCTTCTTCATCAATAAAAATCTCAGGTTTGTTCCAAAAACTTCATTTTTATTGTTTCATGCATAGTTGTGTTGTTCTTGGAGCATCTTTGTTTTTGTTTTTGGTTTTCGTTTTCTTGGTTTGCTTAGTTTTCTTGAATAAATTGGTTGTACCCCCTCTTTCATACATTTGTTTCCAAATAAGATTGGTTTGGGTTGGAAAAGAGTAGGAAAAGTTCATGCTTGAGTGGTATAAAAGGAGCTTGTTTTTGACTGTGACTTAGACTTTATCATGTCATGATTGATATTTTTTTGGATTTATGCTTATTGATTATTTCTGTAGCATGACTTGTTATAAAAAATTGAGATTGCTTAATGTGCCTTAAAAGAATCATGGGTTGTTTTAGCATATTAAAGCATAGTATTGTGGTATTCTCCTTTGATGCTTTATTTGGGTTGAATTGGCACATGCTCACACCATGTTAAGACTATACCAAGTCACCATAGCCTCCATGATCATTTTGTTTTCAACTTGTAGTATCACTTTATGCTTTAATTAATGATGTTTTGTCGCTTTGCAAGATTATGGCCATTATTGCTCTCTTAGTTGGTCGCTCCCAGTATTTTGCTAGCCTCCATAACCAAGTATGAGTTCCACTCATGCATCCAACTCCAAATAAAACCAAGTTATTCCAAAAGATTCCACCATACCTACGTATTAGCATTTGCTATTCCAAGTATATTCATGTTTTTATCTACCTTCTGAATTAAACTTGTTATGAGAAAACTAGTGATTAAAGTTCTCACGAACTTGATGACACACTTTTCTTTTCTTGCTCCTAGTAAACTTGAACCATTGTGTCATCTATTTTGTATATGCTTCCACTTATACGTTGGGAATTAGCAGAACCATGCTATCATGGGGAACGCTTTCAACATGGTACCCAGTTGATATCATGCTCTTTTGCTTATGGATCCTAGCAGTGTGAAATAAAAGGGTGACTTGTAAGATCATGGAGTTTGTATGTGTGTTAGAGAAATGCCTGGGCCGCTAGCCAAAGCCATGCCTAATCATGGTGGAAACTTGCAGCATAACCATAATGAGCACTCTATGAAGCATCCTCAATAAAAACCTATGCAAATAGCAAATAAAAAGATCGTTGAGATGCTCATTGTTTGCTTGCCTTGTCATTTTGATTATGGGATAGCTCCTGTATCATGTGCAAGGGGTACCCCGTTGGCGGTTCTCTATGATACATATGTACTTACAATGACAAGAGCTTACTTGTGACTGAAGTTGAGTAGCATGAGGTTCGGTACTCGTAAGTAAGGGGCATGAGATTTCAACTTATAACTTGTCAAGCATATCCTCTTAGTTGTGTCACTTTAACCTTAATCACCTAAATATGCTTATGATAGGGGCAATGAGAGCTGAAAGCTAATAAGTACCATAATTTTTGGAAGCTCTTTATGAAACTTGAATCCCTGCTTCCTTTTATGAAGGCCTTTCTTTTACTTTTATGTTGAGTCTCCACCTTCTATATTTATGCACCTATTGAGAGAGCATAGTGGTCATTCTTAGTTTAATGTGCATTATCCCAAGACTTGTTGATTGATTCATCACTTTGATATTTCTTGTTCTTGAACTATTTGTATCTAGTCACCCTTATGAACTTTGAAGGTGTCCTATGCATTTATGTTTTGCTACTCCATGAGGGACAAGTCGAATAATGCCACTATGCTATGTTTTCTATATGTGAAACAACCAAATGTCTTTCAATGCATTGTTATTCATGAATCTTTTGTTTGTACCTTTTCATGTTACAACATAGTTACTTTGTCTTATTCTTAGAACTTCATCTTTCATGCTCATGTTTAGAGTTCTTTGATCCCAACTATCTTTTTTACAAATACTTTGATCAAGTTTATGATGGTGCATGTCACCTCAAAAATTATTCTTTTATGACTTACCTACTCGAGGACGAGGAGGAGTTAAGCTTGGGGATGTTGATATGTGGCAAACGTATCTATAATTTTTGATGTTTCATGCTTGTTTTATATCTACTTTATTATGTTTTGTCCACACTTGGGAGTATTTCTACATATTTTCTGGAACTAACCTATTAACAAGATGCCACAGTGCCAGTTGCCTGTTTTCTTCTGTTTTTGGTTCCAGAAAAGGCAAAAAATCAATATTCTCGGAATTGGACGGGACAAAAGCCAAAGTCAATATTTTACCGGAAGACACATGGAGTCTAAAGGAGAGACGAAGGGGGGCCATAGGGCGGCCACACCATCCCTTGGCGCTGGTAGCCCTAGGCCACGCTAGGGCATGGCGTGGCCCCCCTGGCCGGCCACTGACCTCGCCCCTTCGCCTATAAGAAGCCCTTGGGACGAAAACCCTAAATCAAACAGCCTCCAGCCACGAAAAGTTCTGCAGCGCCGCCACCGAAGAGGAGATTCGAGGGACAAAAGTCTCTATTCCGGCACCCTTCCGTGACAGGGAATTGCCCCCGGAGCCATCTCCATCGATCTCCACCACCATCTCCATCACCGTTGCTGATTCCCATTATGATGAGGCAGTAGTTCTTCCTCGAGGCTAAGGGTTCTACCGGTAGCTATGTGTTCATATCTCTCTCTATGTGTGATCATATTGTGATCATGAGCTTTGTAATCAAGTAGATCTACCTTGCTACTCAAGTGCTTTAATAGATCTCTGCTCTCCCCATGTGTGTGAAAGTGACAGCATGCACACCATGGTGGCACTTAGGCTAGAGATTACAAATACTTGTTATGATTTATACTTGGAGTTGGATGTCTCTATGAAATTGTGGTGTTTGTTGGAACCATCTAGTGCTCAAGGTGACAGTGTGGGGTTATCTAGATGGGGAAAGCGAACTTTGAGGTCTGCTGGTATAGCCCTACCATGGATTAAAATGTCCAACCGGAGAGTAGTTCAGAGTAGTATCATAAAGAGAAAATATTTATATGAGAGTGTTCACTAGTGAAAGTATGATCCCCGGGCCTTGTTTCTAAGCATTGAAACACCATTTGCAACTAGATCTGTTACATGTTTGTTTGCTTCCATCTTTATTTCAAATTGCCTTTAGTCTCTTCCCACGTTAACCACACGCCATCAAAGCTATTTTCTGGCACCGTTACCACTTATAATTATCCATACCACTTGTATTTCACTATCTCTTTGCTGAACTAGTGCACCTATACACCTGACAAGTGTATTGGGTGTGTTGGGGAAACAAGAGACTTCTTGTATCTTGATTGCAGGGTTGCTTGAGAGGGATACCTTTGACCACTTCCTCCCTGTGTTTGATAAACCTTGAGTGATCCACTTAAGGGAAACTTACTGTTGTTCTACAAATCTCTGCACTTGGAGGCCCAACAACTGTCTACAAGAATAGAAGTGCGTAGACATCACTTATGCATCAACTCTGTCAAGTTGGAGCAGTCAGGTGTGCTGGACCATGCATCCTCGATCACAGTAGGTAAGGCCGAGTCTCTCTCCCACATATGTTCATATCTGAACATGGTCTGCTGTCTGTTTCCTAGCCAATGTTTCTCACATTCTAGAAGAAGGGGTAGATGGTCAGATCTGGATGAAACAACATGTGACAACTTTGCTTTAGGGTACAGATCAGACCAATTATGTGATGCCACTGCACGGTCAATTCTGGCCTTCACATTCCTCTCAGCTTTCTTCTTGTTATCCCAGGTCCAAGGCAGACCGACAAAATCAATATCATGCAGGTTACAGAAGGAAAGAATGTTCCTAAAGTTAGCCATGTTCTTCTCTGATCTTTTAGTCTCAAAAAAATGCTCATGCTGCCATTTTGTTTCATTGAAATCTCCCATCATCAACCACAGATCATTGGAGTTGGGTTTGATTCTACGCAAGGTAGACCACATGTGGTGTCTCTCCGAGCTTTTGGGTTCACCGTACACGAACATACCCTGCCATTTATGGCCATTGGGGACATCATGGACAGACACATCAAAGTACCCCAGGCCCTCGGCCAAAACTTTTATTTCTATCTGCTCATCCTAGAACAAGGCAATTCATGCACCTTTCCCTTTGCCCTTTTGCGTGATACAATGCTTGAGTCCAAGCCTCCATCTAAGATCTTTAGTTTTCTTATCGCCTAATCTGGTCTCGCTGATGAACAGAACCTTGGGTCTATAGGTGCGCACGAGCTGCACCAGCTCCTGAATTGTCTGAGGCAGTCCCAGGCCTCGGCAGTTCCAAGCTAGGAGAATCATGGCTCCTAACAGGCGCTGACACTCGCGCCTTTCAGTTTGCCAGTAGCCCCTGGACTGGTCGCTTCCTTGCTGGCCTCTTCCCCTGGGTCGCCGTCCTCACTAGCGGTCTCAACGCTGCCCTCTTCCCCGCTCTTCTTGGCCTTTAGTTTCTTGACATACGTCTTCATGGGTGTCCCCATCTCCCGTGCGTTTGCCTAGCACCAACCCCCCCTCAGCAGGGGCCAGCGTGGGGCTGATCATGGTTAGGTTCTGGTCCATGCCTTGAGCTGCTGTGGTAGTAGGAGCAGCCGAGTAGCCGCTCAGCGCCTTGCCATCTTCTCTGTTCCTCCTCTTCCATTGCTTCCTGATACGTTCTAACGTATCTATAATTTTTGATGTTCTAGGCTTGTTTTATATCTACTTTCTTATGTTTTGTCCACACTTTGGAGTATTTTTATACACTTTCTTGGACTAACCTATTAATAAGATGCCACAGTGCCAGCTACCTGTTTTCTGCTGTTTTTGGTTCAAAGAAAGTCAGAAAATGAATATTCTCGGAATTGCACGGGACAAAAGCCAAAGTAGATATTTCATCGAGGGGTACACGGAGCCAGACTAGGAGACGGAGAGGGGCCAGGGCCACCCACACCACCTGGCCGCGCGGCCAGGCCTGGCCCACGCCAGGGGGTGGTGTGGCCGCCTAGGGCACCCCCTCGGCCTCCCCTTTCGCCTATAAGGTTCCTCCGATACAGAAACCCTAAGTACCTGATCAAAATTCCACAAAAGAGTTTGCAGCCGCCGTCATCTCCATCCCTAGATCAGGAGGGATCTTGTAACACCCTCGAATCGGCCCTATGAAAATTTTAGCGCTTCCCGACAAACCCGCATAGAAACGATTCAAGGACGCCCACCAGGCACTTGCGTGCGGGTGGAGAACGAAGTAATACCATTACACATTAGTCCACGATGGAACCCACATAACATATATATACAACAACGACTCCATGAGTCAAGAATACAGATATACTATACAAAGATCCAAATCACCTTGAAAACGATAGAGCGTCCGACTACGAACAAGATGCAAATGGGGCTAAGAGCCCTAAAGAATAACCAACGGCGTCCATAACCCTGCCCAGGCCAAGTCAGAAGGGTAACCCTGCTAACGACGTCGAACTCAAACCTGCTAAAATAAAAAAGGGTGCCGACAAAGGGCAAAGGAAAAAGAGGAGCGTCAGTACTAAGGCCAGTACACGGCGAGGCTAGAATTCGGCGGCTCTGGCCTACATAGGTATGGTGGACCGAAGCGGCAGCGAAGCATGCACTAAACAACCTATAGAGACTCGATAAACTGTCGGCTATTAGAGAGAGATAATAAAGACCAATCCGGAGCCAAACTTATACTAACACCAATCATACCCATCCTGGCATTTCTCCCTCGAGACCAAATGAGGAAGTCAAACCGAGGAACTCACACAGTTGGCAATTTTATTCATTCCATTATAGTTGAAGCACTTACTAGTCAGATATAGATAGCATGGGTCATCCCGATAGCATAAGTAGTGGGCAGTTTTAGTTAACCATTCAGTTGTAGTTGTAGTACTTACTAGTCAGATACCATTAGCATGTGACATCCCAAACCTAGCAGTTGTTGGCACTTTTATCTCATTTCATTGGAGTTGTGATACTTACTAGGCAGGTATAACATGACACGATACACCCCAGTTCCACCAGTTGTTGACACTTTTATTATCCATTCCATTGTAGTGAAGCTGATTACTCGTCACATATTAAGTCAAATTTATAGCAATGCTTTAGTTATGCTTGTCTATGATCGAGATACTGTGCTCCAAGTCGTCCATAACCGCGGACACGGCTTTCAAAAAGATTTACCCTATAGGGGTGCACAAATAGCAACACGCACACGATCAACCTCGGAAAAACCAAATCAAAACCCGACGAGACTTTCACGACAAAGCAATCACAAGATTCATAAAATATTTCAAGGGGCCACCCCACTAAGCTACCCACATCGAAGTTGGCCGGATCCGAGACGGACCCAGGGTTTGTGGCAATGGCTGTAAACGACTGGGAACCCGAAAGTGTGACTGGGCTTGTCGATACCGCGAAAACATTCCACGTTCCAAAACAGTACAGGTGCTCCACGCACAATCGTAAATAAAGCAGTAAAGCATGGCATAAGTACATGATAGTAATAAAGCCCCAAACTAGTTTGTGTCCCCAAGAAATAAGAAATGAATCAAGCTCTGGCTAAGGGGATCCATAGGGTCTCCCGTATGTGGATAGTGTGAATAGTCAAGGAACATGTATCAAGTACTCGGGGCCTACGGGACACAAGATGACATGAAAAACCAAATAGGATATATTGGCCACCGGTGCCTCTTTCATTAGTTATCCCAGCAATTTAATAGTTGTATTTAAAGTCATGATCCTCTCCGCCGTAAAGCATATGACAACATTCCAACAACTTTGTGGTACTTCACGACACGGGATCGCACCTGAGCAAGCAACTACGACTCGCAAGACCATCTATCTACCAAACAACAGGTAATAGGAGGTGTCCAAGGCAATATAAAGTCTGCACGGAATATATCTGGTACGGAACACTAAAGCATCACGACACGGATAGCAATAGATCAATAGGAGGAAATAAAGACTATAAATGCAAAATAGGTAGGAAGGGGGAGAATGCTCGCCTGGGAAACACTGCCGAAGGTTTATCCGAAGATCGAATCAACACTTGCATCAGCTCATCGGCCTAGTCCGTGAAGAAGCAAAGCACTAGAAGAAACACCGGATACACTACTTAATACTACGGTAGAAGATCGGGCATGATGCAGGTATGGTGCTTGACATGGCAAAGATGCGATGCAATTAGGCAATATTAAGCGGAACCAGGGTCCCGACAATTAATTAGAAGGTTCAAGTTATTTAGCTACCCGCAATTTAAATGTTGGCTTAACAAGGCAAAACATGGCATCGGTTTGCTACACAAATTTGAATGGAGGCAATATAAGACTAGAATAGCCCGCATATGGTCTCCATATTTAATTTAGGTGAATCATCACAATACCCCAAACCAATGAATATGTATGCGAGTATGAACAATTTAATATGCAACAAGTTTATAATAAAATAGGGGCTCGGTTAGGGGTCACACATTTAGGGTCGAAGATCTTGGGGCCTTGGAGGGTGCGGGGGATCGGTCTTCGGGTCATCGAGTCCGGGCCTCGGATCCATGAAGGAGGTCATGGCGTCCCGGGAAGGAAAACCTTGGCGTTCCGCGTCAAAGGCCTTTGGGTATAGGGGTCTTCAGATCGGCTTCGCCGCTTTCGGTTCAGACTTGCTACCGATAGTGGGCTTGGAATTGTCGATAGTACTCGACGCCATCTCAGGGACACCTGGACTGCGGGAGATCTTGGCGAGAAATCGGATGACACCACTATGTGGAGCAACCCATACACCCAACTTCATCGAACCGCAACATCATGTGCGCAAAGCAGAACATGGACACTAGTGTTTCCTAGAAGCCTTGTGGTGTTCACACATTAACACGAACGCCTTGTAGAAAGGATACAGTGGCAGACAGAGAACTCATTCATGTGGCCTCCAAACGCTGCCGGGAACAAGGTATCCTAGTGCAGGCTTGGCGAACAGGCAGCGGCACAGCGAGGCAGGTATTGGACGTGCAGAGCAGGGATAGGTCGCAGACGCGGACGAGCTTGGGCACCTGCTGCGTGTTGCAGAACTTGGATGCGAGGGGAGCTCGAGCAGTGGTGGCGGCCAGGACCTGCGGGGTCACGGTCAGAAGCAGGGAAGGGACGACGACCGGGGCGGCGGAGGTTGTCGTGGTGGTGGTGGTGGCGAGCAGTTGCTTGGGGGCACCAATGCAAGGGCGGACGGCAGCCGCGGAGGGCTCGAGACGGCGTGGTGGTGGAAGTTTTCGTCGGGGAGGCGGTGCTCGTGCGGGAGGCTTGCGGTGGCTAGCTCCGGGCGCGCGGAAGACGTAGTGGCGAGGTGGGAGCCCACTGGGTGGCGGCGACCAGCGCGGACGCGGAGGCGCGGCTGCTCGAGGGAGATAGGAACGGCGGTGAGGTGCGGCGACGGATCCTACAGTGGCGGTGCCATCCAGTTCGGTGAAGGGGAGGGAGGAGGTCGCCGATCAGAGCGAAGCTTGCAGGCGGCGGCGCTGGGTTCCAGCGGGACGGCGACGCGGAGGGGCCTGGCGGCCGGGCTCGGGCGGAGACGAGGCCGACGGTGGCGGCACGACAGCACTCGCGTTCTGAGGAGGAGCGGGGCTCCGGAAGATGGGCTCGGGCAGCGGTGCACAACCGTGAGGACGAGGGAGGCCAGAGGCGCGACAGGGCCTGGCGACGGAGGCGGGGTCATATGAGTGGCCTCGACGGCGGTGGTTGGTCAGATGCAAGGCGAGAGGAGGCGGGGATCGCTAGGTAGCAGGTCGCGCGAGGTGGGGCTGGGCTGGGTCGTGGTGGTGGCTGTCGATCAAGGAGGGGCCAGGCGCGGGTAGGACTGGGTCGTGTACGTGTGTAACTACCTCGGTGAATTACGCTCTTAGTTAATGCCTGGATGAACGAAAATGGTTAAAATAGTGCGGTGGGGCCCAGGGCCACTCACGGTAGACCTTTCGGCCGTCCTAACCACTTTCAAACAACAGGACAAGAACGAGCGGCGTAATCGGCAGGCGAAGGGATCAACTACATACACAAGTGAGTATGTATGCAAGCCACATACAACAGTCCTCAGAGCCATTCCATCTAAAAGAAATAGAAATATTGCAACGCCATACGGCAAGATCCAAATGTCCTAGATAGATATAATAATTTAGGATAGCTCCTCATACATCACACATCAGAGTATCAGGCGGAAGCGGAAAACAAGATCCGAGTACGGATAAGAAGCAAATTGGCATAAGATGCCCCATAAATAAACACATCCCGCCCACAGATCACACGGATCCCCGTTCCCGGAATCTCTACACCGAATGATCGTTGCCAACATCATCTGTCTCTTCCACCCAGTATCCATCTTGCGGGTACACCTGTTCATCTGAATCAAACAATTTATCGTGTGAGACCCTAGGGGTACTCAGCAAGTCTTAATGCCACTAAAGGGGACACAACCTGGGGTGACGCAATTGCAGCAAAAGATAATACCTAACAATTCTATAGAGACTCACTAACCTTCCGCCTAACCAATGATAGACGGAAGTCCGTGAATTAAGATCAACAGTTATAATAGTATAATTAACAGATCCATCCTCCTCCTCGCTTACCAACGAGGAAGCGGACGAACAACCCCCATCATCCGTTGGCAGTTTTATTAACCATTCCATGGGTATTGCACTATTTACTAGTCCAGTACTTAGTCAATTTAAAAGTAGTACTTTAGTTATACTTGTCTATGATCGAGAAACTGTGCTCCAAGTCGTCCATAACCGCGGACACGGCTTTCAGAAAGATTTACCCTGCAGGGGTGCACGAATAGCAACACACACTCGATCAACCTCGGAAAAACCAAATCAAAACCCAACGTGGCCTTCACGACAAAGCAATCACAGCATTCAGAAATATTTCAGGGGGCCACCCCATTAAGCTACCCGCAACGAAGTTGGCCGGCTCCGAGACGGACGCAAGGTTTGTGTGGACGGCGGTAAATGACTGGGAACCCGAAAATATGAATGGGCTTGTCGATACAGCAAAAACGTGTCACGATCCAAAACAGTACAGGTGCTCCTCGCACAATCTTAAATAAAGCAGTAACATGGCATAAGTACAGAATGGTAATAAAGCCCCAAACTAATTGTGGCCCCAAGAAATAAGAATGAATCAAGCTCTGGCTCAGGGGGGTCCATAAGGCCTCCCGGATGTGGATAGTGCGAATAGTCAAGGAACAGGAATCAAGTACTCGGGGTCCTACGGGACACAAGTGAGCATGAAAAACCAAATAGCAGATATTGCGCACCGGTGCCTCTTTCTTTAGTTATCCCATTACTACTCAGGTTATGTTGTTTAGGTACCTCGTTATTCCTCAGACACTCACATACCCTACTCATGCTTTTCTACGACTCGCATGGCTCAAACAACTCCTGGAGTAATGGCTCATGGGACCGGAACAAGCTTGGTGTGGTTTAAAAGTAAAGGCTATGCAGTACTTGGGGTTCAATTTAATGCAATCGCGACTCAATGATGCAAGAATAAGATAGAGGCAATAGGTACTGTATGTATGCAAGCATGTGGTAGTGCTTGCCTGGCATCTCAGTCGAAGCGAGAGATGGATCTGGGTAATACTCATGTGATTCCTGGTAATTCTCCTGCTGGGCGTCTATTCGGAGAAGAACCAAACAAACAAGGGCCAACATAAATAAAGTGCGCAAGCATATGAATTGAAATGCGACAAGCAAACAAGCATGCCATGATGCATGATGCACAATTACATGGCATTAAAGTAGCAAGGCAAAGGTGAGGTGTGGATACAAGAAATAAAGCATTTTATTATTTATTTGCCCAAGTTTTTATTGTCATAAACGGTTCAGATTTTAAATGAAAACATGATGCATGCTTCAAATCAGAACAAGGATTGCATAAATAGAACGGGCTCGTCGCGCTGATCAATTTAGACATATTATTTGTCAAATTTGGAGTTATAAAACAAAAGTTATTAATTAAATAGGGAAAAGGGCATTTTATTGTAATTTAAATCATCTCGAAATTTAAAGTGTTCAAAACATATTTTGAATGGCATATTTGAATTCCTCACATTTTCCTGATTCCAAAACATATATTACATGTATTATTTGGATTTGTATTTTAAAAATTATTTGAATCTGAAAAGAATTTGAATTTAAATAAATTTGGAAAAGATTTGAATAAAAACAGACTCAGGGAATTACTTTTTATACCCGGGCGGACTCAGACACAGGCACTGACGGGTGGGGCTTCGCTGACTGGGCCACACGCGCGTGAAAACGCGTTTTGCACGCGGGTCTGGCTTACCCACAGTGGCTGACAGGCGGGCCAGCGGCGGAAGGGGCCACGTGCCAGTGGGAAAGGCCCCAGCGGCTGACTGGTGGGGCACCAGCTGGACCGCGGGTTGCGGCCAGGAAAGCTGGGGGGGTTTTCTGCTAAACTGCGGGCGTGGCTGACTGGTGGGGCTGAGAGGAGCGCGGGTTGAGGAAAATAAAAAGGTGGGGGGCTTTTTAGGAAATGACAACGGGCCCGGTACTGTTTATCGTCTTCGCGCGTCTGGCGGTAGGCGCGTGCGCGGCGCGGAGCGTGGATTCGATCCCGGGCTGTGGGAGTGCGCGCTGAGGGGGCTGACCGGTGCGGCGGGCTAGGGGAGCTGACAGGGAGGTGGAAGCGAGCTAGATCAGGGGCTGTGCGGCGCGGAATATCTGCAGATGCCGGCGAGCTCTGGCGCGCGGTGGGTGTTCGACGAAACGTACGGCGGCGTTAGGGCTGTATGGCGAGGCGGACCATGTCAGGGAGGAGGGGATGCTCACCGCGGGCTCGACGGCGGGCTCGGATCGGACGGGGACGCGACGGATCGTCGGGGAGGCAGGCGCTCCGGCGGCTAGGGTTTGGCGTCGGCGGCGATGGTACTAGCGGTGCAGGGCTCTCTCCTTCGCGTCAGCGTCCACGGGGCGACGCAGGGGATCGTCCACGATCTTCTCAGCCACCTCCAGGTCGAGCACGCCGGCAGGAACGTCAGGGCGAGGTGGTCGCTGGCGGCGACCGGCGTCGGCTGCTAGTGGTCGGGGAGGAAGAAGGGGAAGACGGGGGCGGCTCGGCCAGATCTGGGGAGGCCAGAGAGGCGTGTGGAGGAAGGGAAAAAGAGGGAGAGAGGGAGGAGGGCAGCTGGGGCACGACAAGTTAAAGGTGGCCTTGGTGCCACCTTTTCCTCCTCCTCCTCCTCCTCGAGCACGTGCTCGGCCGGCTGGGGCTGGAGGGGAGGCTGCAGGTGGGGCTAAGGACGGTAGGGAGGCTCGGCTGGAGGGGGACCCTCGGGTAAGGGAGAGAGAAGAGAGGGAGGGGTAGCTAGGCTAGGTTAGATGGGCATGGCTCGGGTTAGGGTTAACTAGGGTTAGGGAGAGGGTTAGGGTTAGCTAGGGTGTTGCTCAGCAGGTTAGGGAGAGAGGGAGGAGGTGGTCAAGCTAGTGAGAGAGAGAGAGAGGGGGTTTTAGAGTTAGGGCTTAGAGTAATTTAGGTGTAAAGGAATATAAAGAGAAAACTAGGTTTGAATTTTATTAGTTATTTAAATTTGATTTAGTTGATGAGGCCAAACCAAAAGAAACGGTGAAGCTTGATCTTGCTTGAGTTAATGTGGAGGAGGAACAAGAATGAAAGAGGAAGAGAAAAAATAGATGGGAAAAGACCACATATGATCATGCATGGAGAATTAAAAATGAGTGAACAAATGAGATGGATGAGATTATGAGGGTGGTGTGATGGTAGGAGATGATCTTCCAAAGATAGGATCCATTAAACCCAAATAAAAACCAAAGAAGAGAAAGGTGGTGAAGAATTGTGCATGGCCCATGCAAAAATAATAATGCCATTGATTATTTGTGAAAACAATATGCATCTTATGGCATTACTCTATGCATATCCAAGAAGTGGAGACAAAACCAAGCACAAGAATTTAGAGGATTTAATCCACCCCAACTACATGAGCTAGAATTAAAATATCAAAGAAAAAGAAAGACAAGCTCATTGTTAATGGGATGGTGGATTTATAGGGTGGTGGGAGAGAAAGGTGGTGAAATGGAAATAAAAGATTTGCCCCCAACTCAACTTGGGCATTTGAACAATATATCAATAGCCAAATATAATATCAAGAAGCAAATACAATTAATAATGCATGTGAGAGAAGAGCCAAAAGAAAAAGGGTTTTATATGATGCTCAAATGCAAGGTGGCATGATGACATGAGCATGATATAATTATGATGCCATAATAATATATATAAAGTAGCCATTATCTTACTAGGACAAGTAGCATTACAATTGTTAGACAATTGGGGTGCTACAACGTGACAAAGGGTGAGGGTGGATCGCGCGTCTGTGTGCTACACGCGTGAGTGCGTGCGCGTGCTGCTGGCGGCGGCGGCAGGTGGGATGAGGGTTGGAAGGTTGTCGGTTAGGGTTTTGTCTCAGGGTTAGGTTAGCTAGGGTTTGACTAGTTTGGGCCGGGTAGTAGATAGTTTGGCCTGGTTGGGCCTCTAGCCTGACCGGCTGGACTGCCTCCCCGGGGGGTTTTATAAAAACTGTTTTATTATATATATTTGTTCTCTTTTATTTGAATGAACTTTGTAAATTATTTTTAGACAAAACAAAAATATCCGGATGAGGCCGGGGTTTTAATTTGAAATTAATACGGGGGATATTTAGAAAACAAAACTAGGCTTTTAGAAAATAGTTTTTGGCAATAAGATGCATGATGAAATGACGATTCTCAAATGCAATGTGGCATGATGACATGAGCATGTGGTCATGACGATGCACAAAATAAAAACAACATGCGATTTTCTAGTAGTGGTTTTATCGGGGTGCTACAATACGACACCACTAACAAGGGATCTCGCCCTCGAGATCCGCCTCATGGTACGGGGAAGAAGGCTGATGGTCGAACTCTTCTTGCTTCGTGTAGATCCTCGCGGCACCACTAACAAAGATTTTTGCTCCATCTTGAAATCGTCGACACCACCAACAAGGAGTCATTGTTCATGTCTGTCGAGAGAACACTCCAGAGAAACAACGACGAAGATAAAGGTATCGAAAGGTAAGGCCATCTTTAACTTTCGTGGAAGGAGTAAAATTGCATTGACCAACCAATTAGATGTACAAAGCGTATGATAAGAGTACTGGTATGGTTGCGACTCCATCTCGCACTCAAAGCATTACTTTGCACATGATAAGGAGAATTATGCAACCAACTCTCGGAATTCAGACTAAAACGGGCTCATCTGATGCCTGTTGTTCTTCTTCATTGCCGCCTCCCTCTTCTTCATTGTCTTCCATTGCAGTATCACCGTATTCTTCAGGGGACATAGGATAGCTATCATCATCCTCCTCTTCTTCATTTTCTTCCAGCCTAACCCCTCTTTCTCTGTACATGGCCCAACAATAATATCCGGGCATGAAACCTCTCCGAAGCAGATGGCTTTGAAGGATTCTCGGGGCAGAGTGCTCCGCCACGTTCCGACAGTCGACGCAGGGACAAGGCATAAAATTATCCACTTTGTTTACCTTAGCCAAATCGATAAATTTATGGAGGCCTGCAATAAAATCGGAATGGCGTCGGTCGCCATACATCCATCGCATCCGTGCATCGATCTGCGTCATAATAATTAACCATTACAATAACATCGTGAATAGTAAAATGACCACCCTACATGGACAGATGCAATATTTTTGTATCAGTTACAGATAAAGAAGATAAGGTTGCTAACCTCAGCCGAGGATACCATGTTGTGCGAACTAAAGTGTGGCTCGGACATTTCGTCGAACACCTTGTGTGCAATCAAAGAAAAAAAAGCTAGCACCCACTCCTCATACACAATCCAGCAAAATTTGGTGGGCAAAGGGCTAGGCTTATATATAGCAAGGGGAGGGTTTTTGGTCCCGATTATTGCCACGACCCGGGACCAAAGCCCCTCCCGTGCGACACGTGGCGGCCTAGCAGCTCGCACCCTACCCAGGTCATTGGTCCCGGTTGATGGCACGACCCGGGACTAATGACTTCGGTGGGGGGCGCGCTGCTGGGCCGCCACGTGTCGCGCGGGAGGGGCTTTGGTCCCAGGTGGTGGAAATAACCGGGACCAATGCCTTCGTCGCTTCGTCATCCCCGTGCATAAATATGAGGCCACATCGCTCGCTTTCTCCATCGCCTCTACCTCTCTGCAGTCCCTCTCCACCCCACCACTTTGCCTCTCCACCACGCCATCATTTCGCCTTCCCTCCCTCTCCAATCTCCACCGTGCCGTCATGGAGGTGCCCACGCTCAACCACTACGAGGCGGCACAGTTTGTGATCTACGGCATCCTCGCGCCGGCGCGCGTGACCCTTCCCGCCGGATTTCGCATCAGCGAGGGGGGTGTGCCGGTGGCTCCGCTCCTCAACCCCCGCGGATACGAGATGGAGTACGTCATCGCGGAGCGTCGCCGCCAACTGCCCGCGTGTATTAGGGCGTTGCCCCGGTACGCGGCGGGCAGCGAGTATTGGCCCGGCTGTTCAAGAAGGAGCGGAAGGCCAAGCTTGGCAACCGTTTCCTGGACGGGCGCCTGGTGCACCCGGATCGCCGCAACCAAGAAGGGAGGGAGTTGTTCTGGTCCGTCCCTGGAAGGACCATCTACACCGCCATCAACGCCGCTATGCGCGCAGACGAGCTCCGTCTCCCGAACAACGCCGAAATCATGGAGATTTTGTCCGACGACGACGAGGAAGCCGGTGGCACGGAGGACAACGGCTCGGAGGACAGCGGCAGCCGAAGTGTTGTCGACTAGAAATTTATAAAGTCGCATCTTTATTTGTATGGAAAAATTTGTGGTCGAATAATAAAATGTCTCAATTTAGACCTTTGTCTCGATTAATTCGTGAAAGATTTTTTCAAAAATAGTGATCAATTCAATTTCTACCTCGAATTAATTTCTGCGTCGAATTAATTTACATTAATTCCTTACCCACAAAAAAATTACATTAAATCCTGGACTGCTGACCGTCACGGGGTTTTTGGTCCCGGTTCTTGGCATGAACCGGGACCAATGCCTCGCAGAGAGCCACGTGTGCGTCGTGGGGTCATTGGTCCCGGTTCGTGCCATAAACCGGGACAACTGATTATAGATGAACCGGGACCAATGCCCTGGCGGCATGAACAGGGACCAGTGCCTAGCATTGGTCCCGATTACAGAAACGAACCGGGACCAATGGAATTTGGGCGCTGGACCAAAGGCCCTCTTTCTACTAGTGCCCACGGTGTCGCCAAGGCCCAAGGAGAGAACTCGAGTAGCCTACGGACTCTCGATTGCTTGAAGAACAAGAAGAAGCTAAAGATAGAAAGTTCAAAGGGAAAAACCCTAACCTGTAACCGACTCGAACTGCTACCCGAGACCTAGCCTATCTATATAAAGGCTAGGAGGGGGCGGCGAGGAGGACACAGGCAACCCTAGTTTCCACAACCCTCGCCAGATTGCATCTGTGCACCATTGTAATCCTCGATTCCTTCAATAATTCCACGAGCAGACAAGCAGAAGTAGGGACCTCTGCGAGGCCTGAACCTGGGTAAATCTTAGAGTCCCCTGTGTGCTTGTTTGCTAGCCGATAGATGTCTCTAGCGCTCCCTCCTTCTCCAAAACCCAAGTCCATAACAATGGGCATTGACGAGTTAAACCCTCATTAATTGGCGCCGTCTGTGGGAAGAGAGAGTGCTGATGTTGCGGCTTCTTCGGTCCCATCAACTACGATCTACAACTTCGCAACAACGGAGATTCGCTAGCTCTTCGGCGCGTTCGACTTCACCGTCCACACGCCGGCCATTCGCCCGGCTTTCGAGTCCGTGGGCGACGGAATCAGCCTGGCGATCGGGAGCTTCCGATTCCAAGTTGGTCAGATGGGCACGCTTCGCATGCCTAACCTGCCGACTACACCATCGATTGCTCCAGCATCGTGGTTCCCTCCGCCGATCGGCACCCTCAGTGAGCTCAATGCCTCGACAACAGTCGAGAACACGGTAAGCGACAGCAGTCGCGAATCCGATCTAGGCGATATGACAACCGAAGAAGGAGCCTACGGCTCCGGATCTGAAAGTTGTGGGAGCAGCAGCTACCCCAACCACTACATGTGCGCTGTCATCAACGCGGGCGACTCCTCCGCCAATCGCGACAACATGGGAAATGGTGGCCACGAAACCGACCCGCCAAACGGTGGCATACCCAATGCCGGACCACCCAACGGTGGCCCTACCAACGGCGCCCCCGTCAACAACAGAGGGGCACCCTGTGGCATCCCGCAAAAACCACTACTAGAAAATCGTGTTGTTTTTGTGCATTGCATCATCATGACCGCATGCTCATGTCATCATGCCACCTTGCATTTGAGCATCGTCGTGTCATCTTGCATTTGTTTGCATAAAACTATTTTCGAAAGGTCTGTTTTTGTTTTCTAAACGCCCCGTTATTATCTCAAATTAAAACCCGGGCCTCCTGAATATTTTGTTTCGTCTACAGACGGACTTCAAAAGTCTCGTTTTTATTAAATAAAATATTTAAATTATTTTAGGAGGCAGCCAGCCAGGCCCGAAAGCCTAGCCGGCCACCTCCGAATTAAAACTCATCTGTCTAAAACCCAAACCTTCTACCAAAAACCCTACCCTATTTCCTACCCAGCCCCCTCCACCTCCACAGCCACTCACGGCGCGCCACGTCACCCCTGGCCCAATCCCCCATCCAATCAACCACTGCCACCTCACCCAGCTACCTCCACTCCCCATTTTTTTTATTCCCCTGCCCAACCACCACCGACGCCAGCCCCACCCCTGGCCCACCTGTCCCTGCCGCCTCTCTCTCCTCCCCATCCTGCCGTTCACCCGCGGTGGACGCGCGAGCCACCTGCCCCGCTCCCCCGTGCCGACAGCCCCGCCTCGGGATCCCGCCCCGGCCCGCGCCTGGCCCCACCACCACCCTGGCCCGCGTCCCTACTCCCACCTACCACGACCCCGTCTCCCTCCCGCTTCTCTCTCTATTCCCACCTACCGCGCACGTCTCCGCCGCCCGCACCGTTCCCGCCCGTCCCCGACCCCGCAGCACCGGTCGCCGCTCCTTCCGTTGGGCCCTCCCCTACGACCCTGAGCCCGCCTGCACCAGCTCGCCCCGCCTTAGCCCCACCGCCGGCCACACCTCCCCGACCTACGGCCCCGCGCCTGCACATCACCGGCCCCGCCCCGTCCCGCATCCGGCGCCTCCACAGCTCCGCACCGCCAGGGCCGCCTCGCCCCTGCCTTGCAGCACTACCGCCGGGAGCCGCTCGTCTGTGGCCTCACGGGTGTCCTCGTCCCCGTTCGGGTCACCCGCATCATGATCCCCATAGACCCATGGTGCTCTATTGCTAGTGGCTGTGCCCCTGCGGTGGTGTTTCCGCTTGACCTCCTCGTACCGGAGCTAGCCCTTGTTGTGTTCGGCTCTCTGTCCGTTTGTTTGTGTGACGGTGGAGCAATTGGAGTTTTGGAGTATTTTTGTGCTGTTAGACAATGAAGGCCGTGATGCCATCGAATCCTTTTTCCGTGAGTGCAGCTGAGACCTTCTCCAGCGATCTCCGGTGTGGTGGTACCCGTCAAGATCTCTGCCACTGAACCCTCGAGGCCTTCCACACGGAAACACCAAGCTCTTCCCCCGGAACCCGAAGACCGTACCCCCGGACTGCCATGATCTCCTTCTTCGACTCAAAGACCCTGAACCCTGGAGACCGAACCTGATCCCCGTCGAAACCGTCGACCCCCAAGATCTTCGGAACCCTAAATGTGATTCCCTATCCGAGACCCCCATTATTTTTTTTATAATATGACATTATCAATTGTCGCATATTAATTGTTTCGTGCATGCATAAATGTCATGTGAGTTTGGGGGCATTATGTCGATTCCCCTTCTAATGAAACATGGAGACTATATGCGGGCTATAATTGTCTCATATCGCCTCCATTTAAATTTGTGTAGCGAACCGATACCATGCCCTGCCTTGTTAAGACAACATTTAAAATGCGGGGTATCTGAAAAACGTGAACCGTTTAATTAATTGCCGGGACCCTGGTTCCGCTTAATATTGCCTAGTTGCATCGCATCTGCATCATATCATAATCATGCCAGATCTTCTGCTTTCGTATTAAATATTGCATCCGGTGTTTCTGCTAGTGTTTACGTCTTCGCGGATTAGACCGATGAGTTGATACGAGTATCGACAAGTTCTCCGGATATGATCCGTCGGCAGTGTTTCCCAGGCGAGCATCTCTCCCCCTTTCTACCTATTTTGCATTTATAGTCTTTATTTCCTCCTGTTGATTCATTGCTATCCGTGTCGCGATGCTTTAGTTTCCGTACCCCAGTTATATCCCGTGCAGCCTCTATATCGCCTTGGACACCTCCTATTACCTGTGTTTGGTAGATAGCTGGCCTTGCGAGTCATAGTTGCTTGCTCAGGTGCGATCTTGTGTTGATGATTACCACAGTTATTGGAATGCGGGCAGATGTTTATGGTGGAGATGTTTATTGGTGGAGATGATCATGACTTCAAATACAACTATTAAAATGCTAGATATAACTAGTGCAGAGGCATCGGTGGGCAATAGATGTTATTTGGTTCTTCCACGCTCACTTGTGTCCCGTAGGACCCCGAGTACTTGATACCTGTTCCTTGATTTTTCGCACTATCCACATCCGGGAGGCCTTATGGACCCCCCTGAGCCAGAGCTTAATTCATTTCTATTTCTTGGGGCCACAAAGTAGTTTGGGGCTTTATTACTATTCTGTACTTATGCCATGTTACTGCTTTATTTACGATTGTGCGTGGAGCACCTGTACTGTTTAGGATCGTGACACGTTTTCGCTGTATCGACAAGCCCAGTCACACTTTCGGGTTCCCAGCCATTTACAGCCATCCACACAAACCCTGGGTCCGTTCCGGAGCCGGCCAACTTCGTTGCGGGTAGCTTAGCGGGGTGCCCCCCTGAAATATTTTATGAATCCTGTGATCGCTTTGTCGTGAATGCCTCGTTGGGTTTTGAGTTGGTTTTTCCACGGTTGATCGAGTGTGTGTTGCTATTTGTGCACCCCTGCAGGGTAAAACTTTCTGAAAGCCGTGTCCACGGTTATGGACACCATTGGTTATTCTTCAGGGCTCTTAGCCCCATTTGCATTTTGTCCGTAGTCGAACGCCCTAGCGATTTCAAGGTGATTTGGATCTTTGTGTTGTATATCTGCATTCTTGACTTGTGGAGTCGTGTTGTATATATATCTGTTCTGTGGGTCCCATCGAGGACTGTTGTGTAATGGTATTACTTCGTTTTCCACCCGCACGAAAGTGCCTGGTGGGCGTCCTTGAATCGTTTCTATGCGGGTTTGGCGGAAAGGGCTAAAACTTGCATAGGGCCGATTTGAGGGTGTTACAAAGTGGTATCTGAGCCCAGCAGTTGCGATACCCCACAAGTCCAGCTTGTAGGATAACCTAGCTAACGGCCGAAGTAGAGTGTCAAAACTATTTTGCAAAAATCGGTTGGATAGATCTGTTTAGGTCTATTTTTACTCCTTATCCCTCTGCTGTTCTCATCTTACCTCTGCGTGTTTTGAATTTGCTCTCTTACCTTCTTCTAGTCCAGGATTTCTCGTGGTTGGGTTTCTGTCATACCTTCAGGGTCTCGCCTCCTCCTTTGGTAACGGTGTTTCTACATCCGGTCTTCGTGCTATCTGAGTAATCCTTCATTTGTTGGACTTCTCGTTGTTCCTCCTTGTGCCTTCCGGTGTTTTCAACGCGACGACCTCTTCTACACCAGATCCGCTGTAGAGTGTGCCTCACTCCTTTGTTCCGACCCTCGTTTGTCGAGATCTTCAGTCTAATTCCGAGAGTTGGTTGCATAATTCACCTATTCGTGCGCAGAGTAATGGTTTGGGTGCGCGATGGACTGATCACCATCCGACTACTCTTATCATTCGCTCTTGTACATTGAATCGGTGGACCCAGCAATTTTACTCCATCTACGGAAGCTAGAGGTGACTTTATTTGTGGATACCTCTACCTTCGTCTTTTGTTTCCGGAGTGTTCTCTCCACGATCACGGACAACGACCTCTTGTTAGTGGTGTCGCGAGAATCTACACGAAGCGATAAGATTCAGATCGCCGACCTTCTTCCCGGTACCATGAGGCGGATCTCGAGGGAGAGATCCATTGTTAGTGGTGTCGAATTGTGGCATCCCGCAAAAAACCACTACTAGAAAATCGTGTTATTTTTGTGCATTGCATCATCATGACCGCATGCTCATGTCATCATGCCACCTTGCATTTGAGCATCGTCGTGTCATCTTGCATTTGTTTGCATAAAACTATTTTCGAAAGGTCTATTTTTGTTTTCTAAATGCCTCGTTATTATCTCAAATTAAAACCCGGGCCTCCGGAATATTTTGTTTCGTCTACAGACGGATTTCAAAAGTCTTGTTTTTATTAAATAAAATATTTAAATTATTTTAGGAGGCAGCCAGCCAGGCCCGAAAGCCTAGCCGGCCACCTCCAAATTAAAACTCATCTGTCTAAAACCCAAACCTTTTCTACCAAAAACCCTACCCTATTTCCTACCCAGCCCCCTCCACCTCACCACAGCCACTCATGGCGCGCCACGTCACCCATGGCCCAATCCCCCATCCAATCAACCACTGCCACCTCACCCAGCTACCTCCACTCCCCATTTTTTATTCCCCTGCCCAACCACCACCGACGCCAGCCCCACCCCTGGCCCACCTGTCCCCGCCGCCTCTCTCTCCTCCCCACCTCGCCGTCCACCCGCGGTGGTCGCGCGAGCCACCTGCCCCGCTCCCCCGTGCCGACAACCCCGCCTCGGGATCCCGCCCAAGCCCGCGCCTGGCCCCACCACCACCCTGGCCCGCGTCCCCACTCCCACCTACCGCGACCCGTCTCCCTCCCGCTTCTCTCTCTCCTCCCACCTACCGCGCACGTCTCCGCCGCCCGCACCGCTCCCGCCCGTCCCCGACCCCGCAGCACCGGTCGCCGCTCCTTCCGTCGGGCCCTCCCCTGCGACCCCGAGCCCGCCTGCACCAGCTCGCCGCCGCCTCGGCCCCACCGCCGGCCACGCCTCCCCGACCTACGGCCCCGCGCCTCCACGTCACCGGCCCCGCCCCGTCCCGCATCCGGCACCTCCACAGCTCCGCACCGCCAGGGCTGCCTCGCCCCTGCCTTGCAGCGCTACCGCCGGGAGCCGCTCGTCTGCGGCCTCACGGGCGTCCTCGTCCCCGTTCGAGTCACCCGCGTCATGATCCCCATAGACCCATGGTGCTCTATTGCTAGTGGTTGTGCCCCTGCGGTGGTGTTTCCGCTCGACCTCCTCGTACCGGAGCTAGCCCTTGCTGTGTTTGGCTCTCTGCCCATTTGTTCGTGTGACGGTGGAGCAATTGGAGTTTTGGAGTATTTTTGTGCTGTTAGACAATGAAGGCCGTGATGCCATCGAATCCTTTTTCCGTGAGTGCAGCCGAGACCTTCTGCAGCCATCTCCGGTGTGGTGGTACCCGTCAAGATCTCCGCCACCGAACCCTCGAGGCCTTCCACACGGAAACACCAAGCTCTTCCCCCGGAACCCGAAGACCGTACCCCCGGACTGCCATGATCTCCTTCTCCGACTCGAAGACCCTGAACCCCGGAGACCGAACCCGATCCCCATCGAAACCGTCGACCCCCAAGATCTTCGGAACCCTAAATGTGATTCCCTATCCGAGACCCCCATTATTTTTTTATAATATGACATTATCAATTGTCACATATTAATTGTTTGTGCATGCATATATGTCATGTGAGTTTGGGGGCATTATGTCGATTCCCCTTCTAATTAAACATGGAGACTATATGCGGGCTATAATTGTCTCATATCGCCTCCATTTAAATTTGTGTAGCGAACCGATACCATGCCCTGCCTTGTTAAGACAACATTTAAAATGCGGGGTATCTGAAAAACTTGAACCGTTTAATTAATTGTCGGGACCCCGGTTCCGCTTAATATTGCCTAGTTGCATCGCATCTGCATCATATCATAATCATGCCGGATCTTCTGCCGTCGTATTAAATATTGCATCCGGTGTTTCTGCTAGTGTTTGCGTCTTCGCGGATTAGACCGATGATTTGATACGAGTATCGACAAGTTCTCTGGATATGATCCGTCGGCAGTGTTTCCCAAGCGAGCTTCTCTCCCCCTTTCTACCTATTTTGCATTTATAGTCTTTATTTCCTCCTGTTGATCTATTGCTATCCGTGTCGTGATGCTTTAGTTTCTGTACCCCAGTTATATCCCGTGCAGCCTCTATATCGCCTTGGACACCTCCTATTACCTGTGTTTGGTAGATAGCTGGCCTTGCGAGTCGTAGTTGCTTGCTCAGGTGCGATCTCGTGTTGATGATTACCACAGTTGTTGGAATGCGGACAGATGTTTATGGTGGAGATGTTTATTGGTGGAGATGATCATGACTTCACATACAACTATTAAAATGCTAGATATAACTAATGCAGAGGCATTGGTGGGCAATAGATGTTATTTGGTTCTTCCACGCTCACTTGTGTCCCGTAGGACCCCGAGTACTTGATACCTGTTCCTTGATTTTTCGCACTATCCACATCCAGGAGGCCTTATGGACCCCCCCTGAGCCAGAGCTTGATTCATTTCTATTTCTTGGGGCCACAAAGTAGTTTGGGGCTTTATTACTATTCTGTACTTATGCCATGTTACTGCTTTATTTACGATTGTGCGTGGAGCACATGTACTTTTTGGATCGTGACATGTTTTCGCTGTATCGACAAGCCCAGTCACACTTTCGGGTTCCCAGTCGTTTACAGCCGTCCACACAAACCCTGGGTCTGTTCTGGAGCTGGCCAACTTCGTTGCGGGTAGCTTAGCGGGGTGGCCCCCTGAAATATTTTATGAATCCTGTGATCTCTTTGTCGTGAATGCCACGTTGGGTTTTGAGTTGGTTTTTCCGAGGTTGATCGAGTGTGTGTTGCTATTTGTGCACCCCTGCAGGGTAAAACTTTCTGAAAGCCGTGTCCACGGTTATGGATGCCATTGGTTATTCTTCAGGGCTCTTAGCCCCATTTGCATTTTGTCCGTAGTCGAACGCCCTAGCGATTTCAAGGTGATTTGGATCTTTGTGTTGTATATCTGCATTCTTGACTCGTGGAGTCGTGTTTTATATATATCTGTTCTGTGGGTCCCATCAAGGACTGTTGTGTAATGGTATTACTTCGTTTTCCACCCGCACGAAAGTGCTTGGTGGGCGTCCTTGAATCGTTTCTATGCAGGTTTGGCGGAAAGGGCTAAAACTTGCATAGGGCCGATTTGAGGGTGTTACACACCCGAACCTCCCACCATGATCAACAAGCACACCGGCGAGCGCGTGGTGATCAGGCTCAACGATCTCGAGTGGGCACGTTGCCGAGAAGCTCTGTGAGGCAATCCCCTTGCTCCAGGCACGTCGCAAGAATTGCTAATGGGCTACCATTGGCTACTTAAGGAGGAATACAAACGCCAGCTCTAAACAATCGCGCAACTCAAAGCGCGTAAAAAGGCGGCAGATGAGTCGAGCTTTCGACGGGCCGGACTCTCCTCCCACGGAGGATCCTCCTCCAAGGGCAACGAGTACGTGGCCAACAAGAGACGATCTCGAATGGCCCATCTCACCGACCAGGAGTGCATAGAAGCTGCAAAAGTCCTCGACTTCAGCTCTATGACAGTCGACACCCGAGGCAACGTGGTCCCAAAGACGCCACAGGCAGCGGTAACGGTGGCCACCATGTACCTCCTCAACAATCAGCCACCTGCTGGAGATCCTCGAGTTGCTATGCACGGATCTACAATCGCAGGCTTGGGGTTAATCGAGGCTGCTCTCGAAAAAGAGCCAACGCTGGAGCCGAAGAAAGGCAAAGCTCTAGCAAAACGCTACTCCTCACCTTCATCCAGCGACGACAGTCACGATATGTCTCGACGCCGCCGCTCACGGCGACACGATCACGACTACGACGCACGTGACGACATCACGCACCGCAAGATCGACAAGTCAAGGGCGCGACGTGCCCGTTCGACTGACTCAGAAGATGAGGACGTGGAACTCTGTGGCGCTAGATGCTTCAGTAGAGCCATCAGGAAAAAGCGAATGCCCAAGGGGTTCAAGCTTCCATCAGAGAACCCAAAGTTTGATGGCCTGCAGGACCCGAAAATCTGGTTGGAGGATCATATCTCCTCCGTCAGGCTCCACGGTGGGAGTCAAAGCACGGCCATGCAATGCCTGCAACTGCAGCTACAAGGCGCCGCCCGACTATGGCTCAACAACCTCTCACGCGGATCCATTCGCAGTTAGGAAGAGCTAGTCTACAGCTTTGTGCGCAACTTCAAGGGCACCTACAAAAGGCCCGCACCAATCGAAGAGCTGAGATGCTGCCAGTGTGGCGCCCCGCAAAAACCACTACTAGAAAATCGCGTTGTTTTTGTGCATTGCATCATCATGACTGCATGCTCATGTCATCATGCCACCTTGCATTTGAGCATCGTCATCATATTGCATGGATTTGTCTAAAACTATTTTCGAAACACCTAGTTTTGTTTTTTTCTAAATATTCCCTTCTCTATTCAAATTAAAACCCCGGGCCTTCGTAATTTTTGTTTCGACTACCAACGGTTTACAAAAGCCTCGTTTTTAATAAATAAAATATTTAAATTATTTTTGGGAGGCAGCCAGCCAGGCCCGAAAGCCCGGTCGGCCACCTCCAAGCCCTAAACTAAAACCTAGTCTAATTCCTAATCCTACCCAATCCTATTCTACCCAGCCCCTCCACCTCACCCCAACCTATACCGTCGTGCCACATCAGCCTGGCCCCAATCTACCACCAATCGCCGCGCGCCACCGCCACCCAGCTGCCACCTGGCCACCGTTTCCCGCCCATCCGTGCGCGCCCCACCCTCGCAAGCGGACACCTACCCGACCGCAGTCCTCCTGGGCACGTGCCCCAACCCAACCTGCCGCCCGCTCCCGGCCCCACCTACGCGCTCGTGCCCCTCTCTCTCTATCCTCGCCTCTCTCTTTCCTCACCCCAAGTCCCGCGCTACCCCGCCGCCAGGCACACTGCTCCAGCCACCGCGTTCCTCGCCCCTCGCCGCCCGGCCGCGCTCCCTCGCCGCCGGTCGTCGTCCGCCTCCTCCCTCGCCGAGCCCTCCTTGCCGGAGCCGCCCCGTTCTCCCCCGCCTCTACCTCCGCTCGGCTACCTCCTCCGCCCCGCCGCCCGGCCTCGCTCCTCCCCCTCGCTGCCTTCTCCCCCGCCCCTACTCCTCCCGGCCGCCGCCAGGCCCCGCCTCCGGTCGACGCCGACCTCGCCGGCGCCGCAGGTCCCCGCCTCGGTAACCTTCCCCGCTGCCTTCCCCGTCTCTGTTTGCCGCCGCCTCGCCTCGAGGTGTCGGCCGCTCAGCTCGCCGTCAGCCTCGGCACCACCTCGCCCCTCTCCGCCGGTCCGCTCGCCGCCCCACCACCTGCGAGTCCTCTCCGGCCCCGGGCTCACCGCGAATCGCCGGGCTGCTCTCTGTCCTGTCCTACCTCGCCTCCCAGGACAACGCCCTCCGTCGCCTTCCACTCGTTGTTCAAGCCAGATGCCACCTCTGTCGTGTCTCACTATCTCTCCATGCTCTGCTTCAGGCCCCGTCTCCAGGAAGCCGCGCGTCCGCGCTAACAGCCTCAGTTCCTCGTCTCCGGTGTATGCGTGTATGTAGCACTGTGAGCTTGTGTTGAAGATGTTCGTATGGTGTGGCTCCGATTCTAGATGTCGCGGATGGACAGAGTTAGACCAGGGCCTTGTTGATTCTCGAACCAACACATCGGCCTCGCCCGCGTGGACAAGTTCTTCTAATCGTGAAGTCACACAAGCCACCACCGATGGTGAGGGATTCACACAAGATAAACAAGATCTCCGACACATGAAGAGTACCCGATGCCGAAGATACAAGATCTCCTTCCCGGTACCGAAACCAAGTACATCGTCGTCTACCAAAGCCAGAACGCCAAGATCTTCTCATCGACAATGGATCCGATGACCGAGCCCGACACGAGATCTTCTTCCCGTAACATCAAGACCGACCGGCACCGAGACCCGAGACCGACACCGCCACCCGAGGACTACGACAAGATCGTCCCGACCCGCCAAGTTCGCCTACCCGGACACCGTGTGACAAGATCTTCTTCACGGATCCGGAGACCCCCGGTACCCGATCTACTCAAGTTCGCCATCAACGACAAGATCGACATCGACCAGGGCGGATCCTATGTGCCCCCGATGCCGAACCAAGCCCTTCTTCCTGGATGCGACAAGATCTACTTCCGTTGTCCAAGACCGTTCCTGTCGAGCCGATCCCCGTTGAACCCTGTCGAACCCCGAATCCCTCGGAGCCCAAGTTCGCCGAACCCTAATGTGATTCCCTATCCGAGACCCCCATTATTTTTATAATATAACATTATCGATTGTCGCATATTAAACGGTTCATCTCTGCATCCTATCATAATCATGCCGGATCTTTTGTCGTAGTATTAAATAGTGCATCTGGTGTTTGTGCTAGTGTTTGCTTCTTCGCGGATTAGGCCGATGAGTTGATGCGAGTATCGACAAGTTCTCCGGATATGATCCTTCGGCAGTGTTTCCCAGGCGAGCATCTCTCTCTCCCCTTCTACCTATTTTGCTTTTATAGTCTTTATTTCCTCCTGTTGATCTATTGATATCCGTGTCGTGATGCTTTAGTTTCCGTACCCCAGTTATATCCCGTGCAGCCTCTATATTGCCTTGGACACCTCCTATTACCTGTGTTTGGTAGATAGCTGGCCTTGCGAGTCGTAGTTGCGTGCCTAGGTACGATCTCGTGTTGACAAGTACCACAGTTGTTGGAATGCTGGCAGATGGTTACGGGTGGAGATGATCATGACTTTAAATACAACTATTAAAATGCTAGATATAACTAATGCAGAGGCATCGGTGGGCAATAGATGTTATTTGGTTCTTCCACGCTCACTTGTGTCTCGTAGGACCCCGAGTACTTGATACTTGTTCCTTGATTTTTTGCACTATCCACATCCGGGAGGCCTTATGGACCCCCCTGAGCTAGAGCTTGATTCATTTCTATTTCTTGGGGCCACAAGTAGTTTGGGGCTTTATTACTATTTTGTACCTATGCCATGCTTTACTGCTTTATTTAAGATTGTGCGTGGAGCACCTGTACTGTTTTGGAACGTGGAATGTTTTCGCAGTATCGACAAGCCCAGTCACACTTTCGGGTTCCCAGTCGTTTACAACCATTGACACAAACCCTGGGTCCGTTCCGGAGCCGGCCAACTTCATTGCGGGTAGCTTAGTGGGGTGCCCCCCTGAAATATTTTATGAATCCTGTGATCGCTTTGTCGGGAATTCCTCATTGGGTTTTGAGTTGGTTTTTCCGAGGTTGATCGAGTGTGTGTTGCTATTTGTGCACCCCTGTAGGGTAAAACTTTCTGAAAGCCGTGTCCGCGGTTATGGATGACTTGGAGCACAGTATCTCGATCATAGACAAGCATAACTAAAGTAGTGCTATAAATTTGACTTAATATGTGACTAGTAATCAATTCAAGTATAACGGAATGGATATTAAAAATGCCAACAACTGGTGGATCTGTGGTGATCTGTGTCATACTATACCTGTCTAGTAATTATTGCAACTCCAATGGAATGTGATAAAAGTGCCAACAACTGCTGGGTTTTGGGATTCCTCAGGACAATTATATCTGACTAGTAACTGTTCCAACTACAACGGTATGTTAACTAAAACTTCCCACTACTTATGCTATCAGGATGACTCATGCTATCTATATCTGCATAGTAATTGCTGCAACTAAAACGGAATGAGTAAAACTGCCAACCGTGTGAGTTCCTCGGTCTGACTTCCTCGTTTGGTCTCGAGGGGGAAATACCAGGATGGGTATGTTTGATGTAGTCTCAGGTTGGATCCGAATAGGTATTTCTTATCCCTCTCTAATAGCCGCCAGTTTCACAAAGTCTCTATAGGTTGTTTAGTGCTGCTACGCTGCCGCTTCAGCCCACCATACCTATGTAGGCGAGAGCCGCCGAATTCTAGCCTCGCCGTGTACTGGCCTCAGTACTGACGTTCCTCTTTTTCCTTTGCCCATTGTCGGCACCCCTTTTGTTTTAGCAGGTTTGAGATCGCCGTCGTTAGCAGGGTTACCCTTCCGGGTTGGCCTGGGCAGGGTTATGGATGCCATTGTTTATTTCTTTAGGGCTCTTAGCCCCATTTGCATCTTGTCTGTAGTCGGACGCTCTATCGTTTCAAGGTGATTCAGATCTTTTTATATTATATATGTATTCTTGACTCATGGAGCCGCTGTTGTATATATATATATATCTGTTCTGTGGGTCCCATCGAGGACTGATGTGTAATGGTATTACTTCCTTTTCCACCCGCACGAAAGTGCCTGGTGGGCGTCCTTGAATCGTTTCTATGCGGGTTTGGCGGGAAGCACTAAAACTTGCATAGGGCCGATTTGAGGGTGCTATAGCCAACAAAGGTCAGGCGAGTCGCTACGCTCATACATCCAGAGGTGGTCCATCATCAAGAACTCCGCAGAAAATATCTCGGAGGATCGCGCGATTGATGCATTCAATAGCGGCGTACGTCGCATAGAGCTTAGAGAGGAGTTGGGCCGCTCGAAGACCAAAACCATCTGATGGAAATCGCGAATCGATGGGCAGATGGAGAAGATTCGGTGAAGAATCGCGTTCACTCCGACGATGAAGCAGAACTCGAACGCAGACGCGACCGCCGAAGCAAACGCCGCATGTGCATCTACGATGACCGCGACGATGTCAACATGGTCGCAGCCGGCTACGCCGATAGACGTGACGACAACCGCAACAGTGGCTACCGCAGCAATGGATACCGCGACTCCGGGAAAACCACGCAAGTAGGGCAGCGCCGCACTCGCGATGAGGCGCCCGCAACATTCATCGAGGACAAACTATCTGGGCCATGCAACGTGCACTTCTACATCGACAAGCACGACGGTAAAAAGAAGTCCAGCCATCTGCTCAAGGACTGCCACGAGTTCCTCAAGCTTCATGAGGGTTTAGCCTGGATGAACCGCGACGCTGTCAACAGGGGCTACTGTATACTTTCCGGGTATCCTCACAGTTCCTCACTGACCAGGGTGGCCCACTTCGGGTTAGAGCTTTGCTTCACGAGCGGCCTAGTCAGGGAGAGAAGACGGAGTCTAATCCGGCTAAGGGAAGGCCTAGAAGAATTACCGACTTAGGCCCATAATGTTACTTTTAGTTCAAGATGTACTCTGTAACCGACTCTTAGTCGTAGCCGGATAGATCTCTCCTGTAAACCCTAGGCCGGATATCTATATAAGCCATCCTAGGGAGAGCCTTTAGGGCAACCAATACTCTAGACCCTCAATAGTCTACAATCTCAACTCACATAGGCGAACCCTTGTAACCCATATCCGGCTCTGCCGTATTACTAGATTGCTAGCAGGAGTAGGATCCGTCCAAAGCCGACGGATTCGAACCTGGGTAAACTTGTGTGCTCACTGTCCCAGAACACCGTACGTCTCACACCCCTCTCTTACGCACGCCTCGAGGACCCCCTCATGGCGTACTTATCATCAATCCGACGACAGTTGGCGCCCACCGTGGGGCAAGTGAGCTTCGGATCTGCGTTCCGAGCGGAATCTGCAAGAATCGGAATCGGCGGAACTATCGTCGTCGGTCTCATCCTCTACGCCAGCGACGCCCCTCTCATCGTTCTCGACAAGACTTGGATTCCGGCTAGGGAGGCCGTGACTGCCTACACAATCATGTCTTTTGGCGAGATCGATGTTTACATCGGCTTCGCTGAACCTGCCCCACCCACCCCAGCGATGATGATAGAGGCAGAAGAATCTTCTAGGTCCCCTTTGTCCGTGGAGGCGGCAGAGTTCCGGATCTCAGAAAACCTTAATCCCACCCAGCCCGCACCAGTTGCAGAGATAGTGGAGAAATACGAGCCTGAAGAAGACCTAGCGGTCCAAGTCGAATCTGGAGTGGATCTCCCTGGAGACGTCGGATCCCAGATCGACCCACCCATGGAAGTTGAAATCCAGGAGGAGCAAGTCAACGACACTGATTCCGGCTCTGATGACGCCGTGACAAACAAGCCTTTCCTAAGGTACACACTGCGACGTATGATACTGCAAGGCGCAAGCGCAGATGCAATTCTCGAAACCATCAAAAGTTTCGACATGGCTGATCGCGAAAGCCACATGTACCTCAGGAGGAATGCGTCGCACTTTGTCGGATATGTTGGATCCGGATCTGGCTCTGCCGATGCTGGGGAAAACACCGACTCTGTGCTGGAAGCAATTGGAACAAACGCCAACGTACCCGCATCCTCGGATGAATCGATGACGTCAGCGGACATCCAAAAGTTCTCCGCGGAATACGAATAGGAGTATAACTCCAAAGCTGCAGAAGAAGGAGAAGCCATGGATGAAGGATCCGGGGAACACTCTCCCAAAGCGCAGGATGACATGGACGTCGGAGATAATCCCGAAGTCTAGATGTCCGAAAGTACCGATCAGAGCTTGACTCAGGGAAACGGACCCAAAGCCGTCTTTGCTATCAGCACTGCCAAGAAGGCAAAGAAGAAGAACAAGACCCCTGCAAAAGACCCTCTGGCAGAAGAGGTGATTGCCTAGGAATACGAAGAAGACTCGGATGGAGCACTTATCCCAAACGAGCCGAAAAATGAATAATCGGTGGATGGAAACGTGATCACAGAAAGTGCGCGTAAACTCATCGATGCTGCATTAACCACACCTATTCCTACAGCTGCAGAACTTACTGCGGAAGAACTGGACGAGAGGGCACATGCCCTAGAAGTGCGCCGTCAAGTACTCCTCGAGGCAAAGAAACGCATAGCATCTGCGGGGAAGTACAACTGCAGGCGATACCAGAAGACCAGGAAGCATCATACCAATGACAACCAGTTCCCACAGATCCACGCCGTCCTTTTTGGAGATGAGATGGGGAAGCCTCGGAAAGATAGCAAAGGAGATTGGGTATATCCAACCCTAGTATAGAATACTGTGGCGGCCCGAGAAATTCTATCGGCTAATCTAGTACCAGAGGAGATCCGTTTGGGAATCAAACTACTCAACAAGGGACTGGAGCAGCAAAAGGTCGCCTTGTCTGGAAGTCAAAAACTGGTCTCGAATTTCGACCAATGTCGCACAGGTCCGGCATGGGCTGACCTAAGACCCCATCACGTTCTGGAGCAACACCATCGCCTTGAACACCGGGAAGACAATTATTCAAGAACCGGATCGTCAGGACAGCATCAGAGAACTGCGCGTGACTAGAGCAACATCGCCCCAGCGGCCGAAAAAGAGGCCATTGCTGCACTGAATCCGAGGAATCCTCCCTGACGAGAGTCTAACGATCGAAGGGGAGAAGATAAAGAGAAACGTCAGGAGGAGGATTGTAAAAAAATGCCACCTCCTAGACATGCAAGCCGTCCAGCTGACCCTCACCGTGGTGGGAACGACGGACGAAGGAACGACGGAAACCATGCTGGCACAAGCCGGCAGGGGGCTCATCGTAGTGAAGACCCTCCCCGGAAACGGAATAATGACGCTCCGGACGGAGGCCGGCGATCAGCCGGAAACAATTCAGCTGCCCCACCCTCTCCACCAAGCAGTCATCACAACAGCTCTCAATGGGGACAAGGAGGATGACGTGGTGGAGGAGGTGGCGGCAGAAGCCGAAGTCCGGCTCCAAGGCACCGCAGCCACAACCGACATTCGGGACGATCTCTATCCCCGAACGACGCAAGGCACAGGATCAACTCCAACATAGAGGCGCGCCGCTATGAAAACGATGATATCTACGTGGGCCCAAAATGCTTCGGACCACGCATCAGAGCTACAAGATTCCCGGAAGGATTTTCTATTTCAAGGCATATCCAAGCCTACGACGGCATTGCTCGGCCAGATACCTGGCTATAAATTTTTTTCAAAGCTTGCTGCATCGCCAAAGGCGGAAATAGCCTGGTCGCAACCCGATATCTCCCACTTATGTTGCGGAAGACGGCATGATCATGGCTCAATGAACTTCCGGAGAACACCATCCATAACTGGTATGACATGCAAAGTGCGTTCTTTCGGAATTTCGAAGGCACATATCGGAGGCCCTGTACGGTCGGAGGCACTGTACGGTCGGAGACCTACAGCGTTGCACCCAGAAGGCCGGAGAAACTTGCCGATACCTCGGACGATGGATCGACACCAAGAACTCCTGCGAAGGAGTAAATGATCAAACTGTGATTGAAGCTTTCATCGCAGGACTCCAATTGGTCTACTGCGCCATCGCTTGAAGTGTGAAAAGGTCACTAATTTGGGAGAAATGATAGAAACAGCGAGCAAGTATGCAGAAGCCGACGATGATGCAGAGGGATTGCTCAATGCCCTAGTTGTGCCTCAGTCGACAAAACAACCAAAGCAACAAGCTCAGAAGCGCAAAAATACCTCGGAAGAGAAACCCAACGCGGAAACAGCAGTGGTCACTGCTACTTTTGGGTCTGGAGGACGAGGAGGACGCGGCGGAGGACGAGGAGGACGCGGCGGAGGCCTCGGGCGTGGCCGTGGGACTTCAAGGGTCCAAGGTAGAGGAGACCAGCAACCAGGAAAAACCTACTCTTGGGCCGACATTGCCAATAACCCATGTGTGCATCACCTAGATGCTAATGGGGGCTCGTCCCACACTAACGCTGAATGTTGTTTCAATGACGACATCAAAAGAGATTACACCACGGGCTAAAAAGCTAAGCGGAAGAAGGGAAAGAAGAATCCTGAAAAAGGTAAGGAGACCAAGGAAGATTCCGACATGGAGGAAGCTAATGCTTCAAATCCCAAGCCGGAAGGGAAGAAAAAAGTTCCGACCAAAAAAGACACTTATGTCACCTTCCTCGGATCTCAACCAGCAAAGGTCAAGAAAGCAGTTCTACATGAGCTCAATGCAACAGTTCCGTCCCCCAATATCTGGATTGGTCGGAAGTGGCAATCACTTTTAACCGCGCTGATCATCCGCCTAAGTTGCACAGGCGAGGAAAATATGCCTTAATCGTCAATCCACTTATTGACGGTTATGGTTTCTCCAAGACCCTCATGGACGGTGGTAGCAGCATCAATATTCTCTATGTCGAAACGCTACACGGGATGAAGATCTTGGAGACTCAGCTGAACCACAGCACTGTGATTTTTCACAGCGTTGTCCCAGGAAGACAAGCCAATTCCCTGGAAGAGATCACTTTGGATGTTACCTTTGGAACTCCAAAGAACTATCAGATAGAGGCACTTTCCTTTGAAGTGGTCCCGTTCAAGAGCGCATACCACGCTATATTCGGACGTCCGGCTTACTGGGCTTTTATGGCTCGTCCGTGTTACATTTACAATATGATGAAAATTCCAGGTCCCAACGGCATAATCACTATCAGGGGAGACCCGAAGAAAGCGCGAGAGTGCGAGGATGGAAATGCCGCCTTTGCTGAAGCCGTGCTGCACGCCCATGAGTACCAGGAGATCAAGAAGAGGATAGATCCGTCTGAGATGCCTGCAACGAAGAAGGAGGTGACAAAGCCAAATCCAGAGTTTAAGGCATCAGAAGAGACGAAGAAGACGCCCTTGAAGGATGATGACCCCTCCAAGGTGACCCAGATAGGCGTAAGCCTAGGTAGCGCATAGGAAAGCGCGCTCGTTAAGTTCCTCCAAGCAAATCAAGATATCTTCGCATGGCAGCCATCTAACATGATTGGAGTACCTAGGGAACTTGCCGAGAACTCTTTAAATGTAAACTCGAACGCTGAACCCGTCAAACAGTCCCTACGGCATTTTGGCGACGAAAAGTGTAAGGCAATAGCTAAGGAACTAGCACGGCTCAAGTTAGCCGGATTCATAGAAGAGGTCATCCACTGATTTAAAGATGTGTGTTGATTATACTGCCTTGAACAAGGCTTGTCCAAAAGATCCGTTCGCTCTGCCTAGAATTGATCAAGTTATCGATTCTACGGCAGGCTCGGAACTCCTCTGTTTTCTCGACGCATATTCCGGTTATCACCAAATCCGGATGAAGGAATCTGACAAACTCAAAACTTCATTCATAACCCCCTTCGGAACCTTTCGTTACGATGCCCTTTGGGCTAAAGAACGCAGGAGCTACCTACCAGCGCACGATGCAGCGTTGCCTCCACGACCAACTCGGACACAATGTACATGCATACGTGGATGATATTGCGGTGATGTCCAAAAAGAAGGAAACGCTGATTTCTGACTTGGAGGAAACTTTCGCCAATCTACGAAAATACAACATCATGCTTAACCCGAAGAAATGCTTCTTTGGAATACCAGCCGAAAAATTGTTAGGTTTCATCATGTCTCAAAGAGGCATAGAGGTAAACCAGGACAAAATCAAGGCTATACTCAATATTTCCAGGCCAACTCGCCTAAAGGACATACAAAGATTAACTGGTTGCATCGCTGCAGTCAGTCGATTTGTAAGCCGGCTTGGTGAAAGAGCCGCACCATTATACAAGCTCCTGAAAAAGACCAAGAATTTCGTTTGGACTGACGAAGCTGAAGCTGCACTGCAAGACCTGAAGAAAGTACGCTCATCTGCTCCTATCCTTGCAGCACCAGAACCTCAGGAACCGATGTTGCTCTATCTTGCTGCGACAAATAAAGTCGTTAGTATCGTCATGGTGGTGGAGAGACCGGAGGAAAATCAGGAACACCTGGTGCAGCGTCCGACTTAATTTGTTAGTGAGGTCCTGACAGAGTCAAAACAACGGCATCCGCACTATCAAAAGTTGGCTTACGGTGTTTTTCTAGCATCTCGTAAGTTACGGCACTATTTTCAGGAGCATCCAATTACCGTGGTGAGCACAGCTCCCATGAGATATATAATGAACAACAGTGACGCCACAGGACGCATCGCCAAATGGGGCATAGAGCTTTCAGCTTTTGATATTGAGTATAAACCCCGGACAACAATCAAATCCCAAATCCTTGCTGACTTTGTCGCTGATTGGATAGAGACGAAGGAAAATATGACCCTCCCTGAGTCGGAATATTGGACCCTCTACTTTGATGGGTCTAAGGCTCGTGGGGGCTCGGGGGCTGGCGTGGTGCTCAAATCACCCCAAGGAGATAAACTTCTATACGTGTTGCAGATCCATTTCACAGCGACAAACAATATTGCCGAGTATGAAGCACTGCTGCATGGAATCTGGATTGCTAAGGATATTGGCATCCGACGTTTGATGTGTCACGAAGATTCGGATCTTGTTGCCCAACAAGTGTCAGATATTTGTAATGCAAATAAACACATGGCAGCATATAAAGCTGTCGTGGATGATCTATCTAAATCATTCGAAGGATTTGAGGTTCAACACATCCCTCGAGCAGAAAATGAGGAAGCAGATGCACTATCTCGGATAGGCTCTGCGCGGAAAGAAGTCCCGGATGGTGCTTTTTTAGAGCACCTCAAAGTTTCCTCAATAAAGGGAGTAGATCAGGAATATCCGACCAAATCCGCCTCACCTCTAATAGCAGTTCTGGCTGTAATTCCCAGCTGGACTCAACCCTACCTAGATTATCTAGTAGATGGCAAATTGCCCGAAGACGAGGTGCTGAGCCGGCAGATCATCCGACGAGCAAAAGCCTATACCGTAGTTAAAGGTGAGCTCTATAAGCGGAGTGTTTCTGGGGTTTTTCAGCGCTGCGTATCTCCGGAAGAAGGAGTGGAAATCTTAAGGGAAATCCACGAAGGCGAGTGTGGTCACCACGCTGCAGCCAAATCTTTAGTGGCAAAAGCTTTTAGACACAGATTTTTCTGGCTTACAGCTTAGGCAGATGCCGAACAATTAGTCAAGACGTGCAAAGGCTGCCAAAAGTACGCCAAGCAAGCTCATGTTCCGGCTGATCAGCTACGAACAATACCTATAACATGGCCTTTTGCGGTCTGGGGGCTTGATATGGTAGGACCATTTAAACGAGCTCCAAGTGGATTTACTCACCTCTTAGTGATGGTGGATAAATTTACCAAATGGATCGAGGCTAAACCCGTCACAAGTTGTGATGGAGCAACAGCCAAAAGATTTGTCGAGGATGTTATAATCTGGTATGGTTATCCACATAACACGGACAATGGGAGTAACTTCTCTATGGGAGAATTGGCTAAATTCTGCAACGAGCAAAATATCCGGCTTGACATTGCGTCAGTCACACATCCACAGGCTAACGGACAAGTCGAAAGAGCAAATGGTTTAATCCTACAAGGCCTAAAACCGAGACTCGAAGCACCACTACGACGTGCTGCGGGGGCTTGGGCGGAGGAATTACCCTCTGTAATATGGAGTTTAAGAACAACCCCAAACATGTCAACCGGATACACATCTTTCTTCTTGGTCTATGGCGCAGAAGCAGTTCTTCCTAGTGATTTAATTCATACTTCTCCTAGAGTGGCCGCGTATATTGAAGAGGATGCCGAGGTTTCTTGAAAAAATGATCTCAACTTAGTCGAAGAAGTTCGCGTCGTTGCTGAAATTAAATCTACAGCCTATCAGCAGAAGTTACGCAAGTATCATAGCAGAGAGTCCGAAATAGATCTTTCAATAAAGGTGATTTGGTTCTCCAGCTTGTGCAACAAAAAAGCACAAACTTTCCCAGTATGGGAAGGGCCCTTTTTAGTTAGTCGAGTATTGCACAATGGATCGTACTACTTAACTGACATGAGGCCAGTCAAAAAAAGACATGCTACTAAGAAGAGAAAGAGAGCTGGAGGCAGTATAAATCCGGATGAATTAGACAGACCGTGGAATATTGCTCAGCTACGTCCCTTTTATTCTTAGTTTATCCTTCTTTGTAATCATATGTATGTACATGTTCTGTGAGAAATAAAAGTTTTGGTTGCCTCAAGTTTCCCTGAGAAGTTTTTACCATCTTATTTCCGAATGATCATGTCGTAGTCGAAAATCCCAGAATGCTTGAAAGTACTTTATGCTCATGTTCGTTCTGGTTTAGATTTCCGATTCTAAAAACGCTACCTTCGGGTATAACTCTAAAGTTTCTAGTCTATACTTTGGTACTTTGTCTGATTGCTGGATGCGGGTATTTTCCGAGTAGTGAATTGTTGGTACTGGAAGCCGGCTTTGTTTCCAAGTTTAAACTGGTTTAGCAATTGAGCTCCGTTGCTCGGCAAAGTTTCCGGCAGAAGGTTTAGCCAGCTCACGAAAGGGACGAGGCGGAAAGCCAGATAAATGATAAGTATAGGTGAAAAAATACAAGTGCTTAGGTAAACATTACAGGCACGCAAAAATTTAAAAGCCAAAAGTGCTGAATAGATTAAAAGCTTAGCACTAGCAAAATTATAGTACTGCATATTTACAGGCCCATCATGTTTTTCAGAGTAACATAAATGTTTTCGGGATTCTATGATGCAGGAGAGGAAGGAGCTTCCGGCTCGCTGGATACGTCTCCTTGATATCATTCCGAGATGTCCGCATCCGAAGTGGTGCGTTCATCGTCGGAAACTTCTGCTGAATCTTCTGGAGGCGGAGGCGGAGTGTCCACGCGGGTGAAGAAAGGAGTCTCGTAGCTGGTTAAATCGGCCACGTGACACCCATATCCAGCGCAGGAGTCCATGATGGCCTTGATGTCCTGCTCCTGGCTGTCTTCATCTACTTTGCAGTACCCTCTGGTCACTTGCCATATTTCCATGTTTCCATGGTGGCTCATGACCATGGTGAGAGCGTTCTGCGCCGCGGTTCACGCGTAGGACATGTTCCAATCCTAGACGAGCTGTGGCATCTCCTTTGCCTTGTCCCGCACCTGAAAATCCGACATGCTATGCATGTCCGAAATATTGAGAGCTTTGTCAATATCCTCAAGGGATTGGCAGAAGTCATGAAGAAGATCACCGACTTGGGTAAGCCGGTGTGTGCGGGGCTCAGCAGTGGTGGAGTCCGTCAAGTTCAGAGGACCTGTAAACAAAGACAATTAAAGAAAATCCGACATTGAAAGAAGTCGAAGAAAATAGACAAGTCAGACAGATGGAACGTACCGAAAATGACGTCGTCAATTTTGGTCTTCTCTTCCTGAAGACTCTAGAGTTCAACACCGAGAGCCTCAGAAAGGTCCCTCTCTCTGCAAAGCTCATTATTGAGGTCCGAGATTTTTTGATCTTGAGCAGCAATCTTGTGATCACGCTCATCAGTAGCCATGGAGGACTCAAGGATTTGAGAAATGCTCTTTTCATGATCTGCCTTGAGCTGGTCCAGCTCTTGGCGAAGCTCCTTGTTCTCCACCACCAAAGTCTTGAGGTTCTCGGCCTCTTCAATCCTGGCGCAGGACTGTTTTACCAGCACTATAAGTCAAAAAAGAACAACAGTTCAGTAAAACATTCGACTATGAAAAACATGAAGGACAAGGTTTGAGTCTCGGAATGTTTACCTTCGGCCTCATCCTTGGCAACTTTTAGTTCAGCATTTTTAATTCGGAGAGCTTTGATCTCTCTCCGCTTATCGCAGACATTCTTCAACAAATCCTGGTTATAGGAATATATTTTCTGTAAGTCAGAATACCCAAAGTCAGAAAGCTACTAAATACTCGGGCTAATATTTTTGCTAATATCAGCACGAGCCTTGGGGGCTACACTAGTTCATTCTTTGGCATCCTAAAGAAGCATAAACCCGGATTATTTATCCTACTTCATGCTTGGGGGCTAGAGGATATGATATGAAATAAAAGAAAAACTGGAGTTAGAATTCTAACTTACATATTGTTCGCGAGTAAGTTTATCCAAACTCGCGTTCACTTCAACTTCAACCCTCTCAGCGAGAGTCAGAGGGGTCACAGGAGCAATTGGGAGCTCCCCGGACCTGATCCTCTCGTTGCGAAGACACACTTGTTCAAGAAGGTCAGAGTGCTTGACGTCCTCTGCTTCTTGCGCTTATTCTTCGACAGATAAGTTTCTTTTCTGCAGGCATTGCTTGGCCAGCCGCTGGATCTCTTCAGCAGATTTTTGGGACAGGCCAAACTTGGCAAGTCCTGGATTGCTGAGAAGATTTTCGGCGAAGGTTCTGCCGAGGGATCATTACCCAAAGAGGGTTCACCCTTATCTATACCTGAATCACCCATGGTGACGTCAGTTTGCGATTCAAGGATCGTAGACTCTGTGGAAGGAGCCGGATCTTCTGCGACAACCGGAGAAGGAATTATCACCGGTGTTGCGGAAGGCTCAGGGGCAGGAGTCGGAGGAGCCACAGAAGAAGAAGCTATGGTAAGCTTCGTCTATCGCAGGGGCTTTAAAGAAATCCCCTTCCCCTTGCCCTTGATGAGCTGTTTAGCTCTGAGAATGTAATAAAGCCGAAACATTACATCTCGGAAGGAAATTCAAGTAAAGTGCAAAGGCGGAAGTTGTGATGGAAAGTTACCTCTTCACGACGGGCACCTCCTTTGTACCAATGGCCACTATCGAAGCTTTGCACTTCTTGAGCGCAGCATCCGGCAATGGCACCACTTCTGTTTCCTGAGAAAACTCGGGAGGATATCCTTCGAGCGGAGCAAATTCTGACTCGGGGAGGTCAGCAAGCTGAAAAGAGGAAAACATATCAGTATTGCAATGTAACTTAAAAGATTGAAACACATAAAAAGGTTTATTGTTCGAAGCTTACCGGCACTACGGGGTTTTCCGTCGTATGCATATCCAGAGAAATCTCTGGGATCCTCCTCTCGATCCGCTCCCTTATAAACCATTTTATCTGGCTTATGTAGCCTTGCATGGTGTAGGCTCTGGAGTTGATGCCGAGGGAGTCTTTCTTGGATGACGTGATGGAGTGCATCCGTCGGTCTCCGGGGTACTAAAGGGGCTGGATCCAACGTGATACCCAGCATTGGACCAAGTCGGATCCCTTCAGTCCTTTGTGTTTGATCAAGTATTCGATCCGCCTCTTAGCGAGGATCAGATCGCGGTGAGAGCCGGAGGAGCCTTGTCCCAAGACGGTTGGGCTGTGGTAGCTCCATCGATGAAAGCCAGTAAAGCAGTGGCTTTGTCGGGAGCCAGAATATCCTTATGATAAAAGAATGTGGCTGGCCACTGTTTGACCGAGTCACTGATGTCTACGCACTTCTATTCTTGTAGACAGTTCTTATGCCTCCAAGTGCAGAGGTTTGTAGAACAGCAGCAAGTTTTCCCTTAAGTGGATCACCCAATGTTTATCGAACTCAGGGAGGAAGTGGTCAAAGGTATTCCCTCTCAAGCAACCCTGCAATCAAGATACAAGAAGTCTCTTGTGTCCCCAACATACCCAATACACTTGTCAGGTGTATAGGTGCACTAGTTCAGCGAAGACATAGTGAAATACAAGTGGTATGGATATAAGATAACGGTGCTAGAAAATAGCTTGATGGCGTGGAAAAGACTAAAGTAAAACTGAAATAAAGATGGAAGCAAGCAAACATGTAATGGATCTAATAGCAAACGGTGTTTAAGTGCTTAGAAACAAGGCCTAGGGATCATACTTTCACTAGTGAACACTCTCTCATATAAATATCTTATTTTTCTGATACTACTCTTAACTACTCTCCGGTTGAACACTCTAATCAATGGTAGGGCTATAACAGCACTCCTCAAAGTCCATCTTTCCCATCTAGAAAACCCCACACTGTCACCTTGAGTACTAGATGAGTCCAACAAACACCACAATTTCATAAAGACATCCAACTCCAAATATAACTCATAACAAGTATTTGTAATCTCTAGCGTAAGTGCCACCATGGTGAGCATGCTGTCACTTTCACACACATGGGGAGAGCAGAGATTCATTAAAGCACTTGAGTAGAAGAATATATCTATAGATTACAAGCTCATGATCTCAATAAGATCATGCATAGAGAGAGAGATGAACACATAGCTACCAGTAGAACCCTTAGCCTCGAGAGAGAACTACTCCCTCCTCATCATGGGAATCAGCAATGGTGATGGAGATGGTGGTGGAGATCGATGGAGATGGCTCTGGGGGCACTTCCCCGTCCTGGCAGGGTACCAGAACAGAGACTTTTTGTCCCCCGAATCTCCCCTTCGGTGGCGGCGGCGCTGCGGAACTTTTCGTGGCTGGAGGCTTGACTCTTTAGGGTTTATGCCTCGGGAGGCTTCTTATAGGCCAGAGGACAAGGTCGGTGGACGCTGGAGGGGCCCACACCACCTGGTGGCGCGGCCGGGGGACCCGTGCCACCCTATGGTGTGGCTGGCCCCTGGCCCCTCTCCGTCTCGTCTTCTGGCTCTGTGTTCTGCTCGGTGAAATATTGACTTTGGCTTTTGTCCCGTCCAATTCCGAGAATATTCATTTTCTGACTTTCCTGGAACCAAAAACAGCAGAAAACAGGCAACTGGCACTGTGGCACTTGTTAATAGGTTAGTCCAAGAAATCATATGAAAAGTACTCCAAAGTGTGGACAAAACACAAGAAAGTACATAGAACCAAGCATGGAACATCAAAAATTATAGATACATTTGCAATGTATCAGTCACTAGCTAAGATCTTGGGATATGCGCGCTCGCGTCTAAGTGAAAAACTAATGGTACCGGTGATATAAGGAACAACGGCAGTAATAGAATTTCTCCGGACATGAAAATAATACCGGAATAAGGTCAAACTCGGCCTAATGCCAAGAAATCCCTCACACAAAGAAGCGTAAGCACTCATCTCTAGAAGAGAGTTGGGAGGAAGATGGTAGAGTTGAACACCAAAATGGTCAATCACCTCGGAGAAGAACTCCGAGGGAGGAAATGACAAACCTCTGTCGAGGTGGGTGCCGAAGTGGACCCGCTCGTCAGCGTGCGGGTTGGGGATGGTCTCCCCGATGCCGCTCCGCCAGTCGCCGGCGCGGAGGAGCCCTTGTGTCTCCACGCCACGGAGCTTCTCGTCATCTAACACGCAGGGGATCCAGACCCCGCGGAAGCTTTCCTTCTCCGCCACCGCTTCCATCGCCGCCGTCGTCGTCGCTGCCACCAAGCCGAAAGAGGAACAAGAAGCCATTTCTCCGGTGAGAAGTTGACCTAGGATGGGCGGCGCTAGGAGTTTTTGGGGGAAAGCGGAGGAGCTCTGTGCGCGCGGGGGAGATTTGGAGGAGAGGAAAAGGCAGAGGACAGGTGAAGAAAGGAGGAGGAAAATCCTCACCCCTTATATCCACCTAACTGCGCCAAGATTCGTGCAAAGGCTACAGTGTAACCGCCACACGTCGTGGAAGGAACTAGGAAGGACCCACGCGATGATTACGTCACCTCGATCTCCGCGTACGCATAGAAACGGCGTCTCGGTTCCGCGAACTGCGGACCCACCAACGGTCGTGCTGACAGGATGTCTGTCAGATGACGTGACTTGACCATGACTTGTGCTAGGTGGCGTTAGAGACCAAGTTCCAGCTTAGTTTCAAATCAAGCTAGAAAATCCGAGTAACCTGTTGATAGGTCCGACTTATTTTTAAGACCCGGGTCGTATTTTTTGTTGTGAAGTTTCAGAAACCCTTCAAGATTCTGTAAGCCGAAGATCAAGCTAGACGATGATGAATCCGACTTTGGATCTTGGAGGCCTCTAGGGGCTACTGTTGGGGATATACTTTCCGGGTATCCTCACAGTTCCTCACTGACCAGGGTGCCCACTTCAGGTTAGAGCTTTGCTTCACGGACGGCCCAGTCAGGGAGAGAAGACGGAGTCCAACCCGGCTAAGGGAAGGCCCAGAAGACTTACCGACTTAGGCCCATAATGTTACTTGTAGTTCAAGATGTACTCTGTAACCGACTCTTAGTCGTAGCCAGATAGATCTCTCCTATAAACCCTAGGCCGGATATCTATATAAGCCGTCCTAGGGAGAGCCTTTAGGGCAACCAATACTCTAGACCCTCAATAGTCTACAATCTCAACTCGCACAGGCAAACCCTTCTAACCCATATCCGGCTCTGCCGTATTACTGGATTGCTAGCAGGAGTAGGATCCGTCCAAAGCCGGCGGATTCGAACCTAGGTAAACTTGTGTGCTCACCGTCCCGGAACACCGTACGTCTCACACCCCTCTCTTCCGCACGCCTCGAGGACCCCCTCATGGCGTACTTGTCATGAATCTGACGACAGCTACGGAGCCACCCCTGGCGTTGTGGCACATGGAGCTCCACCACCACCACCTAGGCCGCCCCCAAACGCAGTTGCGTCGGACCAGCACCATGGAGGCGAGCCATACCCACGAGCCATGGGTACCATGATGATCCAAAAGGGACGACCCTCAAATCGGGTGCAGAAGGCAATCACTCGCCAAATCAACTTGGCGACAAACTCACCACCATCCACCACGGAGTACCTCAGTGGAAGCGACTCCTGCATTACCTTTGACAAGCGCGATCACCCGCGCCAAGTACCTCGCCCAGGCCATTGTCCAATCGTCCTCGAGGCACAAATTGGAGGTTTCGACATGAGTCGCGTCTTCATGGACGACGTAAGCGGCATCAACCTTATGTTCCCGAGTACCTTGCGAGCAATGAGGATCCCGCTGACCTGCCTAGAGGCCTCAGACACAACATTTCACGGCATCGTACCAGGCAAGGGTGTATATCCCCTTGGTAAAATCAACCTCGATGTCATCTTCGGCACACAGAATTTTTTTTGGCGCGAGCGCATCGACTTTGAAGTCGTCGACTGGCCCTCACAGTACCACTGTATCCTCGGACGTGTCGCGTTCGCTAGGTTCATGGAAGTACCGCACTACGCCTATCTGCAGATGAAATGCCAGACCCTAATGGCGTCATCACAATCAACGGGAGCTTCGAGAGGTCCGACAGTTGTGACAGGGAATTCAACAGAATCTCCCAGTCCTTCGGCATGCAGGAGGAACTCGCAAGATGGAAGGAGTCGACAGACAATAGTCTGCCTTCCCTAAGCCGACCAAGCTCACCCGATTTGTCCTTCGACTCATCAGTGCACACGAAGAAAGTTCAGGTCCACCCATCGGATCCCGCCAAGACGGTCCTCATCGCCAACAACATGAGTCCCGCATAGAAACTCGCGCTCGTCGAATTCCTCCGTGAGCACTGGGAAATCTTCGCCTGGTGTCCAGCGGACATGCCAGGAGTTTCCAGGGAATTCGCCGAGCACGCACTCAGTGTTAACCCAGACACAAGGGCAGTCAAACAAACAATTTGACGACTGTCTGAACCAAGATCAAAGGCAGTCGGAATAAAGATCAACAGACTCCTCGATACCAAATTCATACGCAAGATTAAGGAAAGCACTTGGATCGTCAACACAGTGCTAGTACCAAAAAAGGACACAGATATCCTGCGAATGTGTGTGAACTTCACCTCTCTAAATAAGCACTGTCTGAAGGATCACTTCCCGCTACCGTGAATCGACCAGATCATCGACTTCACCGCGGGATGCGAGCGCCTCTGCAGGATGATCCTTGGCCGTTTGGCCACGCCGTTGCCAGGTGGTATCTCGTCGTGTCCAACGGCAAGCTGCTCATGCTGAGGCGGTGGACTCGCAAACGTCTGCTCACCTCTGGCTACTACCACGTGATGATGGAGTTCCCTGACCCTGATGGATACGAGGTTAAGCGGACTCGCCGGTTCGATGTCTTTGAGATAGACCGCCCATGAACAAGGTCCATGGCCTTGACGGCCAGACGCTCTTCGTGTCCCCGCCATGATCCAAGAGCGCACCTCCAGCAGGCCATGGAGCTCGGGAAGACTGCATCTACTTTGTGCATCAGATGGGCCCGTGGAAACCAGAAGATCCACTCAGGGACTCCGGGGCGTACAACATGAGAGACGGGACCATCATGCGGCCTTTGCTGCCGGAGGCCGCCGCTGTGTCCGCGTCACTATCGTGGTGCTACCGGTTTCCTGCATGGATTTTCCCCGCGGATTGAAGTCTAATTCAGATCGAGTTTCTCGATCTAATATTTAGCCCTCCCGCAATTGTTTGCTTACTTTCTTACAAAATATACTGCATGCATCTTAGTCAAATCTATACTTTGCAAATTGTTATCAAAGTACATAGAAAAAACATATCAACATTGGCAACATTTATTGTATTAATATTATTAAAAAAGGTATGAATACTCGTCTATATCTATATTGTTAATTGTCTAGCCGTAGGCAGGGGCGGTCCTAGAATTTAAGAGCGGGTATTCAAAATGTATAAAAAGTTTGGTATAAATAATGTTTATAAAAAATATTTAAAAATGTAGCCATGAGCGTTTCATCCCCAAACCAAAAGGTTTAACTAATTGTTTCTGACCAGTTGAGCTACTACATCCTTTGTTTCACTGTATAAGATGGTTAATATTTTGTATATACATTGCATAAACTTTATATATCAAAATTTTGCTAAAATATTTTAGATATTCAGCTGGATACACTTGACTTGAGTTGGGCCTGCCCCTGGCCGTAGGTTAGTCACCCAGATTTTACGTCTAACCTTATTTAAAGGTTTTGCCCCCGTAGTTTGCTGCAATTACACGACTTGCCACCGTCAACATAAGCGTTGTTTATTTTCTTGCTCCCCACACACCCTTGAGACCAGCAGCTAGGAGAGGCCCCCAGGGTTGAGCGGTTGGAGGCGGCGGGTGACCAGAGCACGAGATCAACCACGAGGTACCATCGGCGGGTGAGGCGCAGCGAGGTGTACATGTGTGTCCTATCAAACTCAGATCGAATCCCATCGATTTGTCCTACACCTCAATTTCCCGCCGCCGGCTACCCGCGCTGCCCCTCCACATCCCCGCCAACTCCGAAATCCTCACCCCACATGCCCGCCGCCGTGACGAGTAATAGTAGATGTCCCTCCCCACCTCGTCATTGGCCGTGGTGGCAGATATGCCTCGAGTCCTCATGGGAGAGGAGGGTGCGTAGGGGATGGCTGTATGTGGAGATCAATGGAGGTTCTTGAAGCCATGGCTTGCGCAGAGGCTCTGTCCCTGGCTAGTGATTTACAATTAACTGGTATTCAGATTTCTTCACCAATACGAAATAAGATTGTACATGAAGGTTGGTGAAAAGCAAAAGAAGCAATTGGTTCTCAAATGCCGTGACGTGACCTAGCTTTATTCTATATTTCTCATTCTATTGGTATGTATAGTGTCTTTCATCTGCTTTTTCATTCATTCTGCCCACAGCCGTTAGGTATTATGACAAAAGGAACCAGCATGTTGCTCCTGAAACTACAGATAGAGAAGAGGGCACGTCTCTTTTTCTAGAAGCCGGTCGATGTTCTTATTCTTAATTGAATTCTAAAGAAACATCAGTTTCAAATCACTTTTATTGGGCTGAGCAGGTCATATACTCTAATGTTGTGAAGAAAATTCAGGCGGGAATGCAGCACAACCTTTAAATAGCTGGCTATAGCCTAGCCTAGCCTGGCTATAGCAGGGGCCTCCCGAAACAGCTATAGCCGGCTATTTAAGAAGTTTGACACCTTTTAAAGGTTATAGCCTCGTCATAGTCTGACTATAGCCGGTTATTTAAAACTTTGATCTGGACAACTTTTATGTATATATTCGGAGTAAATTTATACACTAAAAATATTTAGATATATTTATTTTACAAAATGAAAATGTCTTATATTTCTGAAGTAGATTTGAGAAGGCTCAAAAGGAGCACACGCAACCAGCGATCTTTTATTTTATCTTAGCAACGATCGAGACGGTTTTTTGTTTGGGCAGGCTTTTAAGGTTATAACCGGGACTTTTGATCCATCGTACTACACACGGGAACTCGATCTCGCCGGTAATAATCCCATGAAAACTTTTATCAACCGAGATCGCGCAATTCACGTCTCCTACACCGGACCAGATCAGATCTTCCGTACGTGATGGCGGCTGAGCACCCGTCTGCATGGCCGGACCTGCCACTGGAAGGTTTCAGAAAAAAGTTAGGCCGAGAGAAAAAAAAAGGAGCCCTAGGTCCGTGCGACTCGGATAAATCTGCGGCTAGCATATCAACTTGTGCGTTGCCGTTGGAGCATCACCATAGATCAGATTTTTCGTGATTTTGTTTTTTGAAAATAAGCATATATTAATATCACACGGATATCAATTACACCCAGCCTCTGCAACAACGCATACCCTAGTGGCAATACAGATGCACACAGCCGAAAAAAAAACAAGAATTATAAAAAATAAAAGTCCGGCTTCAGGAATCCGATCCTTAGCAGCAGCGACACTACCACCACCAAAACAACACCAGAAATCCAACCCCTCCAAAAGCGACGTCTCCAAGAAGGAAACAGTGCACAAGCGCTGTCATCGCCTGATCAAAGATCTAGGTTTTCACCCTGGAGAACGTCCTCGCTCACATAGCAATGTCTTCTGCAAGGCCATTGTCAGTCACAACCAATGAAGGCCAGACCTTGAGTTTTCACCCTGCAAGATAAGACTGTGAACTCCTTCTGTGAAGTCGCCCCCTCTAACAGACGCTGCTACAAGTCACAGATAACCAAGCCAGATTCTCATCACCATAAAGACTCAATCCACCATAGCTCGCCCACATGTCTCTGCCTTCATGACATTCTCCGCATCTCACTTCACCATGTGTATTGTCAAAGACATGTCGCATGATGGTAACAGGTAGCAGAGCTTCATCACGCTCCCACTGAAACCAAACGGCCAGCAAAAAACACAGGTGTGCGCATGACCGAATTCCTTCCAATCCAGCAAACTCCAGGCATATGCGCCCATGGGAGTTCGCCGGCAGAGCCTTCCGATCAATGGAGACACGCATCAAGTAGATCTTCGTCTTGGTGCGAGAGAGATCCGAGGACCACCCCCTTTATTGAAACCGAGCCAGCAGCCCTCGCTACCCACCGGAAACTAGCAGGATTCGTCGCATAGCTGCAAGATCGCCTGGCCGACCACTCCGACGGAGAAGGAAGTCACCACCACCATGCCAAGGGCAGTAGCCCCAAGCGCCCTAGCGTCGCGAGCATGACCCCGAGTTTCGTCTCTCCCGAAACCCCGAGTGCGACCCCAAATCCCTTGAGCACCACCTTGATCCTACCCAACCTGAGAGAGTTTCACTGATTAGAGATCCCATTTTCACGATTCCCCACCCAAAAATCCCTCACAACCTCTCTACACCCCCTCTACACCGATTCAGACCGTCTCCCTCATCCCTAGTGAATTTGGTGCGAGACTGCGTAAGTTTGTGACCTAATCCCCAAATCCACATAAACCCATTGCCCTATTCCGACAAATATTTGAGAATTTCCTAATCGGCCACCCCAAATCACCGCCGCTACCACCGCCACCATCCGCCACCCCCCCCTTTTAAGCCCCCCGCCACGGCCAGTGGCTCCAGAGCTACACCGAAACGATGCTCCACAATATTCCACCTCGCGAAGCCTTAATTGTTGTGGAGTCAAGTTTGGCAAGATCATCGGAGAGGGATTCCCCCCCCCCCCCGTGGCCCGGACGAAGAAGTGTGCTTTTGAGCGCGAGAAGGCCAGGTCAACGGTCTGGAGCGCCATTACCGGGAGCCATGCCACGGATGGAGTCACCGGTGATTATCCGGGAGGTAATGACGGCCTTTGCTGCCACCCTTTACTGCCCCTTCCCCTGATCCCAGCGGTATTGCTATAAATCTTGAGCCCATCCCCCGCCTTCCTCACGAACACCCCACATCCAGCTACCCCTAGAGCACACTACCCAACCTCCCCATGGAGAATTCGTGCAAGACACCGACGACCAAGCCCCTAGCCTCTGCAACTAACGCCACCACCCCTGTGGGCGCTTCGCCTGCCCCTGCGTCCGGGTGCCTTACTGCCGTGACCACCCGCCCGGCCGTCGTGACCGTGCCCTCCAGCATCAGCACCTCTGCGAGCAACGAGGCTGGGGGCTGGCCCCTCCTGGAGGTGTGCGGGGAAAAAGCCTTCGTGGACGACCGCACGGAGGAGGAGCGTGCCCCCTCCTGGTTAACCTCGCTCAGGCTTGGGGAATGTCCAAGGCCCGACTGATCGTTGTTGGGGTGTTCATGTCAGTTCTCTCCATCACTTCGAAGCAACTGGTAAGCTACATGAAAAATGTATGGAAAATCAAGGGTTCCCTCGAGTCCAACCAGCTTGTAGACCGCCGTTTCGTCCTTGAGTTCTCCATCGAGTGCGACTTCGACCATGTCACGAAAGGAGGACCATGGAGATACCATGGTAGAGATGCTCTCCTCGTCAAGAAACTCGAGGAGAACGAAGACCCAAATGAGGTGCGGTTCGTAACTATGCCAATCTGGGCACAGTTCACCAAGATCCCTTTCTACCTCATGTCCAAGCAACCTGCAAGGAACCTGGGGAAAAGGCTCGGAAGATTTATCTCCATCGACAACAATGCCAGGGGCGACATCGGTGACAAGATCCTCTGCGCAAGAGTCCACCTCCCCGTCGCCCACACCCTCCAGAGGTGGATCACCCTCGAGGACGAGTTCACCGGCGAGGAAGTGATCGTCAACATCCTCTACGAGTGTCTCCCCAACTTTTGCCTCTCTTGCGGGCTCATTGGGCATCAGGAGGATGCCTGTGACCTCCTGGCCACCCTCGAGAGGAGAAGGTATGCCAAGAGCCTGGGAGTACCGCCCACGCCCGTCGACGACGCAAGGAAGTGGTACCTGGCTGAAAGCACGGGCGTAAATGGTCGGCCGCTACATATGGACATGCCTTGGCGCAATGTCGCTGCGCTCGGTGCCAGGCGCACCTCCATGCCCACCATGTAGCTTGCCCTTGTCGCCCACGTCGCTAACAAGGTCGAGAAACTCTCGGGCCAGGAAGGGGAGGACAACACATGCGACTCCAAGATCAGCACCACCGTCAACAACAACGTAGAGGAGATCGACGACATTGACAAAACCCCTCCTCCACTGAACATCACCGTCGAGCCCAAGAGCATCAAGACCATGGAGACTGTCGTTGTGATAGTCACAGCCTCCACAGACACGCTGACTGTCGGGACTGAGAGGAAGTGATAGCCCAAAATATATTGAGCTCGTTGGGGAACCCCAAGAGGAAGGTATGGTGAGCACAGTAGCAAGATTTCCCTCAGTTATGAAACCAAGGTTATCAAACCAGTAGGAGAAAGGAAACACCTCCAAGGTGTTGTTTCCAACTTGAAATCCTGCACAACACAACCACAGAACTTTGCCCCCAACTTACAGTGAGGTTGTCAATCTCACTAGTTTTGCTGAAAACAAAGGATTAAATGTATTGTGTGGAAGATAGTAATAGCTTGCAGAAAGTAAACAGAAAATAGTAAATAGTTGTAGATTGATGGTAAAAGAAAGGACCGGGGTCCATAGTTCACTAGTGGTGATTCTCCTCAAGATAGATGACATGTTGGGTGAACAAATTACAGCGGGGCAATTGACAAACATTGAGAAAGCATACATGCATATACTAATCATCTTGACTCCTATGAGATTTTATTGCGTATTACAACATTATACATAGACCGTAATCCAACTACATCTATGACTAATAATCCACCTTCAGGTTATCATTTGAACCCCCTCCAGTATTAAGTTGCAAGCAACAGATAATTGCCTTGAGCATTGCGTGTAAAGAAAACAATACGATTGTTCTATGAACAAAGGATTACTGTTTTCTCCCTAGTAGCAACAGCACATCTAGTACCTTAGAGATTTCTGTCACTTGCCCAGATTACTAGAGGCATGAACCCACTATCGAGCATAAATACTCCCTCTTGGAGTTGCTAGCATCTACTCGGCCAAGATATCTACTAACAACGGAGAGCATGCAAGATCACAAATAACAAAGACATGATAAAATCAATAATCAATCTGAAATAGCATCTCAATATCCATCGGATCCCCGCAAACACAACATGTAGGATTACAAATAGATGATGTTGATCATGAACGGAGCTCACGAGATCTAGACATGGTAGCACAAAGGAGAAGAACCAACCATCTAGCTACTACATGGACCTGTAGTCCAGGGATGAACTACTCATGCATCACACCAGAGGCTTGCATAGTGATGAAGAAGGCCTCCAGGGTGAATTCTCCCCTCCGGAAGGATGCCGGGAAGAGCTTCAGATCTGTAGCACCCTGATAAAACCACTACTAGAAAATCGCGTGTTGTTTTTATTTTGTGCATCGTCATGACCACATGCTCATGTCATCATGCCACATTGCATTTGAGCATCGTCATGTCATCATGCATCTTATTGCCAAAAACTATTTTCTAAAAGCCTGGTTTTGTTTTCTAAATATCCCCCGTCTTAATTTTAAATTAAAACCCCAGCCTCATCCGGATATTTTTGTTTTGTCTAAAAATAATTTACAAAGGTCCTTAAAATAAAAGAGAACAAATATATATAATAAAACAGTTTTTATAAAACCCCCCGGGGAGGCAATCCAGCCGGTCAGGCTAGAGGCCCAACCAGGCCAAACTGCCTACTACCCGGCCCAAACTAGTCAAACCCTAGCTAACCTAACCCTGAGACAAAACCCTAACCGACAACCATCCAACCCTCATCCCACCTGCCGCCGCCACCAGCAGCACGTGCACGCACTCGCGCGTGAAGCACACAAACGTGTGATCCACCCTCACTCTTTGTCACGTACACGACCTAGTCCCACCCGTGCCTGGCCCCTCCCTGATCGACAGCCACCACCGCGACCCAGCCCAGCCCTACCTCGCGCGACCTGCTACCTAGCGATCCCCGCCTCCTCTCGCCTTGCATCTGACCAACCACCACCGCCGCAGCCACTCCTATGACCCCGCCTCCGTCGCCAGACCCTATCGCGCCTCTGGCCTCCCTCGTCCTCACGGTTGTGCGCCGCTGCCCGAGCCTGTCTTCTAGAGCCCTGCTCCTCCTCTGAACGCGAGTGCTGCCGTGCCGCCACCGTCGGCCTCGTCTCCGTCCAAGCCCGGCCGCCAGGCCCCTCCGCGTCGCCGTCCCGCTGGAACCCAGCGCCTCCGCCTGCAAGCTTTGCTCCGGTCGGCGACCTCGTCCCTTTCCTTCACCGAACTGGATGGCACCGCCGCCGTAGGATCCGTCGCCGCACCTCACCGATGTTCCTATCTCCCTGAAGCAGCCGTGCCTCCGCCTCCGCGCTAGTCGCCGCTGCCCAGCAGGCTCCCACCTTGCCGCTACGTCTTCCGCGCGCCCGGAGCTGGCCTCCGCAAGCCTCCCGCGCGAGCACAGCCTCCCCAATGGAAACTGCCACCACCACGTTGTTTCGAGCCCTCCGCGGCTGCCGTCCGCCCCTGCGTTGGTTCCCCCAAGTAACTGCTCGCCACCGCCACCACGACCACCTCCGCCGCCCTGGTCGTCGTCCCTTCCCTGCTTCTGACCATGACCCCGCAGGTCCCGGCAGCCACCACTGCTCGAGCTCCCCTCGCATCCAAGTTCTGCAACAAGCAGCAGGTGCCCAAGCTCGTCCGCGTCCGTGACCTATCCCTACTCCGCACGTCCAACACTTGCCTCGCTGTGCCACTGATTGTTCGCCAAGCCTGCACTAGGATACCCTGTTCCCGGCAGCGTTTGGAGGCCACATGAACGAGTTCTCTGTTGGCCACTGTATCATTTCTACAAGGCGTTCATGTTAATGTGTGAACACCACAAGGCTTCCTGGAAACACTAGTGTCCATGTTCTGCCTGCGCACATGATGCTGTGGTTTGATGAGGTTGGGTGGATGGGTTGCTCCACATAGTGGTGTCATCCGATTTCTCGCCAAGATCTCCCGCAGTCTAGGTGTCCCTGAGATGGCGTCGAGTACTATCGACAATTTCAAGCTCGCCATCGGTAGCAAGTCTGAACCGAAAGCGACGAGGCCGATCTGAAGACCCCTATACCCGAAGGCCTTTGACGCGGAACGCCAAGGTTTTCCTTCCCGGGACGCCATGACCTCCTTCACGGATCCGAGGCCCGAACTCGATGACCCGAAGACCGATCCCCCGCACCCTCCAAGCCCCCCAGATCTTCGACCCTAAATGTGTGACCCCTAACCGAGCCCCTATTTTATTATAAACTTGTTGCATATTAAATTGTTCATACTCGCATACATATTCATTGGTTTGGGGTATTTTGATGATTCACCTAAATTAAATATGGAGACCATATGCGGGCTATTCTAGTCTTATATTGCCTCCATTCAAATTTGTGTAGTGAACCGATGCCATGTTTTGCCTTGTTAAGCCAACATTTAAATTGCGGGGTAGCTAAATAACTTGAACCTTCTAATTAATTGTCGGGACCCTGGTTCTGCTTAATATTGCCTAATTGCATCGCATCTTTGCCATGTCATGCACCATACCTGCATCATGCCCGATCGTCTGCCGTAGTATTAAGTAGTGTATTCGGTGTTTCTTCTAGTACTTTGCTTCTTCACGGACTAGGCCGATGAGCTGATGCAAGTGTTGATTCGATCTTCGGATGAACCTTCGGCAGTGTTTCCTAGGCGAGCATTCTCCCCCTTTCTACCTATTTTGCATTTATTGTCTTTATTTCCTCCTGTTGATCTATTGCTATCCGTGTCGCGATGCTTTAGTGTTCCGTACCAGATATATTCCATGCAACCTTTATATTGCCTTGGACACCTCCTATTATATGTTGTTCGGTAGATAGATGGTCTTGCGAGTCGTAGTCGCTTGGTCAGGTGCGATCCCGTGTCATGAAGTACCACACAGTTGTTGGAATGTTGTCATATGCTTTACGGCAGAGAGTATCATGACTTTAAATACAACTATTAACTTGCTGGGATAACTAATGAAAGAGGCACCGGTGGGAAATATATGCTATTTGGTTTTTCATGTCCACTTGTGTCCCGTAGGCCCCGAGTACTTGATACATGTTCCTTGACTATTCGCACTATCCACATACGGGAGACCCTATGGATCCCCCTTAGCCAGAGCTTGATTCATTTCTTATTTCTTAGGGCCACAAACTAGTTTGGGGCTTTATTACTATCTTGTACTTATTCCATGCTTTACTCCTTTATTTACGATTGTGCGTGGAGCACCTGTACTATTTTGGAACCTGGAATGTTTTTGCGGTATCGACAAGCCCAGTCACACTTTCGGGTTCCCAGTCGTTTACAACCATTGTCACAAACCCTGGGTCCATCTCGGAGCCGGCCAACTTCGTATAGAAGACTGTCAAGTGCTTTCGCTTCATATAGTTAATTAATCTTCTCTAGCTTGCTAAGTATTGTGTGGGTGAACCTGTGCTAATGTACCGCCCCATCCAAGACTAATACATACTTGTGATTATACCCCTTGCAAACATTTGTAAGTACAAGAAAGTAATTAAGGTAGAAACCTAACCACAGCTTTAAACTCTAAGACCCTTACGTCCCTTATGCAATGGTTTCCTAACGGGGTTCAGGTTTCTGTCACTCCGGCAACCCCTACGATTAGTAGCCAAATACACAATGCATTCCCCTAGGCCCATATAGGTGAAGTATCATGTAGTCGACGTTCACATGACACCACTAGAAGAAGTACACCACAACTTAAATAACAATCTATTGAATCTTTCTCAACACAACTCCACTACTAACAACAAGACTTCTCCCATGTCCTCAAGAACAAAACGAACTACTCACAAGACATCATATGGATCATGATCAGAGATGGAATAATGATGTATAACAATCTGAACATAAACAATAATTCAATGGTTCACTCAATAGCATCAACTACAAAGAGTAATCAACACCGGGAAAGTTTCCCCTATGAACTATAGCAAGATTCAACCAATTGTTACAGCAATATGGAGATGGTGATGAGGGTGCTGATGGTGATGATGGTGGTGGTGATGATGATGATGATCCCGATGAAGTCCAGCTTGATGGTGGTGTTGATGGCGACGATCTCTCCTCTCCGGGAAGGAATTCCCCCGGCAGAAATCTGTCTGCCGGAGAGATCTTTCTCTCTCGGTGTTTTCCGCCCCGCAGAGGCGGCGAAATCTTTCTGTGGTCGCTCCCCGAGTCTTAGGGTTTCGTAGGGATGATATATGCCAGAGGAGAGAGGCTGGAGTGGGCCAGGGCAGCCACACCACCTCCAGGCGCGGCCTAGGCCTGCCCGCGCCATGGGGTGGTGTGGGCCCCCTATGGCCCACCTCCACTCCATCTTCTGGCATCCCGAGTCTTCTGGAAAAATAGGATTTTCTATATATTTTCCCGGATTTTCTGATCTTCGCGAATTTTGCCTCCAAACAGCACCTTTTCCATCAGAATCCTGACTGCAGCGGTCCATGCTCCAAAAGTCATCAACCATGCAAAAATAGATGAAATAACATAAGTATCACCTCTCAATACTAAATATATCAATGAATAATAGTGAATTAAGACACAGAATAGTGATGCAAAATTGACGTATCACCCTGCGGGGTAAATCTTTCTGAAAGCCGTGTCCGCGGTTATGGACGACTTGGAGCACAGTATCTCGATCATAGACAAGCATGACTAAAGTATTGCTATAAATTTGACTTAATATGTGACTAGTAATCAGCTTCACTACAATGGAATGGATAATAAAAGTGCCAACAACTGGTGGAACTGGGGTGTATCGTGCCATGTTATACCTGCCTAGTAAGTATCACAACCACTACAAGGAATGTGTTATTCTATGACCTTCTAATAGTGACCGTGAACAAAATCGTCATAGAGTTATGACAATTTTGCACCAGATGGTCGTAAGCAGTTCAAGAGGGCCTATACCCTGGAAAATTACGACGATTTTGGTAAAAATCGTCATAGTTACTTTAAATGAAATAGTCATAATCTGATGGGAGGAGCCTATGGTGTTACTTTTAGCTCACTATGACGATTTTAAATCGTCATATTGTCCAAATTAGCATAACTTGAAATGAGTAGTCGGCCACATAAGCAATTGCGCCTATGTGGCATGTCTATATGTCAGTTTTTTTCTACGTGTCTTGTCCATGTGTTAATATTGGCTTATATGTCATTACTACGTGTCTTATCCATGTGTCAATATTGGCTTATATATCAATATTTAGTAGGATTATATTAGTCAAAAAAGAGACATGCAGACTATCAGGTATAATTTAGTATAATTATACTAATATATATTTTTTAATAAAAATCTCAGAATTTATTACATAATTAGCAGGATTATTAGTCAAAAAAGGGTAAATCAAGGGGTTTGAACCCACGACCACACGCTCAAGCAAGGGCAAGCCTAACCACTAGGCCAGTCAACTATTTCAGTACATTTAGAATCGCAACGGTGTTTTAATTCGACAAGGAGAGACCTTTGTGGAAATAATCTCCACAAAAAGAAGCTAGTAGGGGAGTCAAACTCCCGACCTCCCATGACCACACGCTCAAGAAAGGGCAAGCCTGACCACTAGGCCATCGAACTATTTCAGTAAGTTTAGGCAGGGGAGTCGAACTCCCGACCTCCCAACAACAGCGACAGCCCAATACCACTACACCACTTATAGCTTGTGTCAAAATAGTACATCAACAGCTTATAGCTATTCAATAAGTGATTATCGGTGGGAAGGAGGTGGGCTGTCGGTGGGAAGGGAGGTGGGCTGTCGGTAGGAAGGGAGGTGGGCTTCCTTGTTATCTGGGCCGACTTTGATTGCACGTTGTAGATTATGTCAGTCCAGTTACAGTAGTTTTTTTTGTTTTCTTAATTTTTTTAAGCTTTTTCATAGGAATTCTAAAATAATTGTTTTTTTCTCTAAATTTCTATTAAATTCAGTAGATCATCTTAGGGTGTTAAATATAAATAATTTTATTATTTAAAAATAGTAGATTTACTAATTTCACATTAATCCATAGTAGGGACAATATCATAATTCAAAATATGAGTTTGAAACTAGGAAGTGATAATTCTCTTTTAGGGTCTGAGCCTCTCTAAACTTGCATTGGATATCTGAATAAATAGCATATTATGAGTCTAAAAATCATTTTTTCAAAAAATCATGGGCTTCTGATAATGTACCTGTAGTTCAAATCGTACCCACTTCCTACCGATTCGGTAGGAATTTGTCTTTTTCGCCAGGGATGTATGGAAAGGTTTGAGATATCCCGGTTGGGACATTTGTCCATGTAAGGTGGCCTATTATTTTTTAAAAATGAGATGGTAGTATTTTGAAACTTTTATTTGGTGGTTTCTCCACAAAACGACCCGATTTTGGCGCTCGGAAAATGGTATTTCCGTGCGATGAAAAGGAAAACTTCCTCCTAGAACATTGTTCGTCATCCCATGATACTTATGTGTGCACAATATGGGAATAGTATCACAAACTATGCCATGATTCTAGCCATAACATTGGTCGTTTGGCCCGAAAGCCATGAAACATCAGACATGAGAGGTCATTTCTGAGAAGGTTTTTTGATACACTTGTAGGTTACCAAGTTTGGTATTTTTACTTGCAACTACATCACATAATAAGACACCACGCGAAGGATTTGCATTGATCGGACCGTTTTTTAATTTTTTATGCCCGTTTCAAACTATGGTCAAAACGGCGGGCATGAAGGTTTTTAGCTCGGGGCAGAGGCTCACTAAACTTGCATTGGACATCTAAAGAAACATGATATTGTGAGACTAAAAATCATTTTTTTCAAAAAATAATGGGCATTAGATCATGTACCTGTAGTTCAAATTAGACCCACTTTCTACCGATTTGGCAGGAATTTGTCTTTTTCGCCAGGGATGGATGGAAAGGTTTGAGATATCCTGGTTGGGACATTGTCCATGTAAGGTGGTCTACTATTTTTTTAAAATGTGGTGGCAGCATTCTAAAATTTTCATTTGGTTGTTGCTTCACAAAACGCCCCATTTTTTGCGCTCAGAAAATGGAAAATGGATTTTCCGTGCGACGAAAAGAAAAACTTCCTCCTTCAACATTGTTCTCCATCTCATGATATACATAGGTGCACAATATGGGCACATCATCACAAACTATGATGTGATTCTGGCCATAACAATTGGTCGTTTGGCCCGAAAGCCATGAAACATCGAACACGATAGGTCATTTCTGAGAAGGTTTTTTTAGACACTTGCAATATACCAAGTTTGGTATTTTTCCTTGAAGCTACGTCACATAGTAAGACGCCACGCGAAAGATTTGCATTGATCGAACCTTTTTTTAATTTTTTATGCCTATTTCAAACTATGGTCAAAACGGCGGGTATGAAGGTTCTTAGCTAGGGGTCGAGCCTTGCTAAACTTGCATTGGATCTATGAAGAAATAACATATTGCGAGTCTAAAAATGATTTTTTAGAAAAATTATGGGCATCAGATCATGTACCTGTAGTTCAAATCGGACCCACTTCCTACCGATTCGGCAGAAATTTGTCTTTTTTGCCAGGGATGGACGGAAATGTTTGAGATATCCTGGTTGGGACATTATCTATGTAAGGTAGTCTAATATTTTTGAAAAATGAGGTGGTAGCATTCTAAAACTTTCATTTGGTGGTTGCTTCACAAAACGCCCCGGTTTTTGCGCTCAAAAAATGGAAAATGGATTTTCCGTGCGACGAAAAGAAAAACTTCCTCCTTCAACATTGTTCGCCATCTCATGATACACATGGTGCACAATATGGGCACATTAGCACAAACTATGTCACAATTCTGGCCATAACATTGCTCGTTTGACCCGAAAGCCATGAAACCTCAGACATGATAGGTCATTTCTGTGAAGGTTTTTTTGAGACACTTGCAATATACCAAGTTTGGTATTTTTCCTTAAAATTATGTCACATAATAATACGCCACGCGAAAGATTTGCATTGATCGGACCTTTTTTTAAATTTTTATGCCTGTTACAAACTATGGTCAAAACGGCAGGTATGAAGGTTCTTAGCTAGGGGTCGAGCCTTGCTAAACTTGCATTGGATCTATGAATAAATAACATATTGCGAGTCTAAAAATGGTTTTTTAGAAAAATTATGGGCATCAGATCATGTACCTGTAGTTCAAATCGGACACTTCCTACCGATTCGGCAGAAATTTGTCTTTTTTGCTAGGGATGGACGGAAATGTTTGAGATACCATGGTTGGGACATTGTCCATGTAAGGTGGTCTAATATTTTTTTTAAATGAGGTGGTAGCATTCTAAAACTTTCATTTGGTGGTTGCTTCACAAAACGACCCGTTTTTTGCACTCAAAAAATGGAAAATGGATTTTCCGTGTGAAGAAAATAAAAACTTCCTCCTTCAACATTGTTCGCCATCTCATGATACACATGGGTGCACAATATGGGCACATTATCACAAACTATGCCGCAATTCTGGCCATAACATTGCTCATTTGACCCGAAAGCCATGAAACCTCGTACATGATAGGTCATTTCTGAGAAGGTTTTTTTTGAGACACTTGCTATATACCAAGTTCGGTATTTTTCCTTAAAACTATGTCACATAATAATACGCCACGCGAAATATTTGCATTGATCGGACCTTTTTTTAATTTTTTTGCCCGTTTAAAATGTGGTAAAAGAACCCTCCAATCAGAAGAGAGAATAGGGATACCCATGGATCAGTCTAACAAGCAGACCAACCGTTCAGATGGCCTCCATTCAACGGCCCAAAATACAGCGCCAGTTTCTCACTGTCCCCGTCGCCCACAGTTTAGACATGAATTGGCCAAAACGCCCAAGAATTCTTAGGCTTGCACCACAAAAGTCTGCAGGGGTACGTTCGTAAAATCATCACACCACCTGTCTACCGAGCGGTACATCCACCCCAAACCCTAACCCTCACGCGCGAGACCTCGTCTCCCCAACCGCGCCGCCACTCTCTAGATCCCCAACCACCCCCCGTCCGGCAAAATCCTACGCCACATCCCCAACCACGCCGGCGCAGCCCAGCACCACCACTAGCAGACGCTGCCCCTCCTCAGCCAATTCCCTACCGATGCCCCCCATCTCGCTCCTCGAATCGCGCCGCCACATGCGAACACTAGCTGGCCAGCATCGACGGCCAACCAGCCCGGCCACGCGACGAAGAAGGAGGTTGTCGATTGGAGGCCTCGCAGCCCTCGCGCCACCAAGACGAGTTGCCTCGCAAGCGTCGATGCCCCCGCTTTCGCGCCTGCTTCAACCGCGACACCGCACCCTCCCCCCGTCACGCTAAGGACTCCGTCAAGGTCGCCTCCGCTGGAGCCTCGCACCTACTACGAGTGGAGCCCCGCGGAGCTGCCCATGCTCGGCATCGCATCCATCGGCGCCGCCAAGCTCTCCCTCGCTGCCGGCGGGATGTCCCTCCCCAACTACTCCGACTCCGCCAAGGTCGCAGATGTCCTGTAAGGTACCGTCATACTACCGCCAATCCCATCCTGCTCTCCTATCTATTGCCGATTGTTTCCTTCAGTGTTTGATGCTGCTCTATAGGGGACTCGAATTCCGTGGTGGTATGTAGATGGTCACGGGTTGATCGAATTCATTCGTACGAGTTTTGGGATGTAGATCGAATGCAGTTGTAGTAGATTGGACTTTGAGTTGTCTATCACCAATTATTAGTCTGCTGCATGATTCGGTTTTGAAGTCGTAGTTGTTCACTTTCGTCAGGTTAAGGGGTCTACAGCGGTTCTGAAGTCTGCTGCATGATTCGGTCCTAGCGGCAACTATCTAGCTAGCCACTAATAAGGTCACATGACACATGACCATACCAATGCTACTGTTGCACTTGAAATTTTTATTACACCTGATGCACTCTTATTTCCTCATGTTACTTGATATAGACTAGGATTTACTGATTTGTAGGGCTGCCAAGTTCGTTAATAGAATGGAAGCTGATGCACTAATGTAGGCATGGCAGAAGCGGAATGCTATGGTTCCTGACTAGCTTTGTATTAAGATCTGGTTGAGTCACTATAATTTTTGAATAAGTTGGCCTTTTGCTAGTCAGTACGAGTTCACCTACTGCTACTATGATTCAAAATCATTTAATAACCCTGTAATGCATTATTTTCACTTGCAGGAGTAGCATTCTTGATGCTTACTGACCCAAACCATTTTTCTCGCAGACCCAATGGAGCTAGCCCTGCTGCTTGTGTGCTGAAGCGCATCATCCTTTGCCATGTTACCACATTTGCAGCATCGAGATAAGCACGCAGCAACCGCAGGGGTGTTCCCTTCTATGGATTAGATAAGTCTCTGGTCTCTCCTATCCTCTTCTTTTATTACTAGTTTGATAGGCCAAGGTGCCATGACATATTATTTTGTTGAGTTCCTATGTGATGTGGAAAGGTATTGTCTGAATAGCATTTTATTAGGATCCCGTTTTTGTTGCCCGCTTAACCTGTGGAGTAAACCTATGGAGTATTTCCTGTGCTACTCTTTTTGTGTACATGGAGTATTTCCTGGAGCTTAATATGTGCCACTACATTTGTTCTATCTAGTACTTGTAGTGTCCAAGTCGTGCATTTGATGAACTACATGTGTATATTTGTGTGCTAGTAGCGATTAGTTTGTGATCTTCTAGTCCCATGGTACTGTAATCTGTTGATTTGGAGCTGGGTTCTTGTAAATCTATTATTTACTGTATTTCCAATTTTCAATGTTATTGTTAGAAGATATGATTTCATTCTGACTTATTGGCCATCATTTTCTCTCTTATACTGTATACAGGAGCTCAAGGATGAAGTTTGAAGAAGGGAAGATTTTATTGCATATTCAACAAAGTGTAGAGTAGACAGTCCTATTTTCTAGCTAGTTATACATGATCTTGGGTGGTCTGATCTATGAATGTTTGTAATATACTACATACCCCCAACTGTTTTGTATTCCAAGTTATGTAATATAGATTGATTGAAATATATATTATAATTTCCGATGTCATTTGTGAAAATTTATTTGATTTGGGTTCTTGACTGCTCGATCGTAAGAAATGATCCAAATAATGTTTGGGCTTTAAAATAGCCGTGGCCCAAACAAAATTAGATTGTAGCAGTGATCAATTCAAAAAAATGCAGAATAAAATTGTTGTAGAAAAAGGCCAGGGCCTAGAAATAAAAAGGCCAATATGCTGGGCTTAACCCATGTAGCTGAGTTTGTCTGAATTATTGGGCTCGGCCCACATAAATGACCGAATTGACTGGGCTGAATTCAGACTACGACGATCTCATTTCGTCACAATTTTGCCATGTAGGATCGGCCACGTAGGATCTCACCTGGCCTGGATAGATGGTCGATGACGATATTGGATCGTCATAGAGGTTATGACGATCCAATATCGTCATAGTTGGTTATGACGATTTTACCAAAATCGTCGTTATAGTTTATTTGCGACGCTCAGCTTTCGACGATCTCAAAATCGTCATAGAATCGTCATAAACAGACTATTGTGACGATTTTGTGACGAAAATGGAGGGTCATATACATCCAGATTCCTTGTAGTGAACTCCAATGGAATGAGATAAAAGTGCCAACAACTACTGGGTTTGGGATGTCACATGCTAATGGTATCTGACTATTAAGTACTGCAACTACAACTGAATGGTTAACTAAAACTGCCCACTACTTATGCTATCAGGATGACCTATGCTATCTATATCTGACTAGTAAGTGCTTCAACTATAATGGAATGAATAAAACTACCAACTGTGTGAGTTCCTCGGTTTGACTTCCTCGTTTGGTCTCGAGGGGGAAATGACAGGATGGGTATGATTGGTGTTAGTATAAGTTTGGTTCCGGATAGGTCTTTCTTATCTCTCTCTAATAGCCGACAGTTTATCGAGTCTCTATAGGTTGTTTAGTGCATGCATCACTGCCGCTTCGGTCCACCATACCTATGTAGGCGAGAGCCGCCGAATTCTAGCCTCGCCGTGTACTGGCCTTAGTACTGACGCTCCTCTTTTTTCCTTTTCCCTTTGTCGGCACCCTTTTTTGTTTTAGCAGGTTTGAGTTCGATGTCGTTAGCAGGGTTACCCTTCCGACTTGGCCTGGGCAGGGTTATGGACGCCATTGGTTATTCTTCAGGGCTCTTAGCCCCATTCGCATCTTGTCCGTAGTCGGACGCTCTATCTTTTTCAAGGTGATTTGGATCTTTGTATAGTATATCTGTATTCTTAACTCATGGAGTCGTTGTTGTATATATATGTTCTGTGGGTTCCATCGTGGACTAATGTGTAATGGTATTACTTCGTTCTCCACCCGCACGCAAGTGCCTGGTGGGCGTCCTTGAATCGTTTCTATGCGGGTTTGGCGGGAAGCGCTAAAATTTGCATAGGGCCGATTTGAGGGTGTTACAAAGTGGTATCAGAGCTCAGTAGTTGCGATACCCCACTGGTCCAGCCTGTAGGATAACCTAGCTAATGGCCGATGTAGAGTGTCAAAGCTATTTTGCAAAATCGGTTGGATAGATATGATTAGGTCTGCTTTTACTCCTTACCTCTATGCTCTTCTCCTCTTATCTTTGCGTGTTTTGAATCTTCTCTCTTATCTTATTCTCAAGTCCAGGATTTCTCGTGGTTGGGTTTCTGTCGTACCTTCAGGGTTTCTCTTTCTTCCTCTTGTAACTGTGCTTCTACATCCGGTCTTCATGCTATCTGAGAAATCCTTCATGTGTTGGACTTCTCTTTGTTCCTTCTTGTGCCCTCCGGTGTTTTCCAACACGACGACCACATCTACATCAGATCCGATGAAACCCTGCATCACACCCATGTTTCCGAACCTCGCTTGTCGAGATCTGATGGTCTTGGTCGGGTCATTTCTGATGCAAAGAAACAATGTGATATAGAAAGGGAGAAGCTTAAGTTGGAGGCCATGCAAAAGGATCACAAAAACTTGTTGTACCCAAATTGCGAAGATGGCAGCACAAAGCTCGGTACCACACTTGAACTGCTGAAATGGAAGGCAGAGACTGGCTTATCTGACAAGGGATTTGAGAAGTTACTGAAAATAATGAAGCCGTAGCTTCCAAAGGATAACGAGCTGCCCGAGACAACGTACGAAGCAAAGAAGACTATTTGCCCTCTAGGATTAGATGTGGAGAAGATACATGCATGCATTAATGACTGCATCCTGTACCGCGGTGAGAAGTACGAGAATATAGATAAATGCCCGGTATGCAATGCATGTCGATACAAGATCAGACAAGATGACCCTGGTGATGTTGAGGGCGATGACGAGCCCTCCAGAAAGAGGGTTCCTACTAAGGTTATGTGGTATGCTCCTATAATACCACGGTTGAAACGTTTGTTCAGAAATAAAGAGCGTGCTAGGTTGTTGCGATGGCACAAAGAAGAGCATAAGAAAGACGGGAAACTGAGACACCCTGCCGATGGGTCGCAGTGGAGAAACATCGAGAGAAAGCACTTGAACTTTGCAGGTGACGCGAGGAACTTATGGTTTGGTCTAAGTACAGACAGCATGAATCCTTTTGGGGAGCAGAGCTGTAGTCACAGCACCTGGCCAGTGACTCTATGTATCTACAACCTTCCTCCTTGGTTGTGCATGAAGCGGAAGTTCATTATGATGCCAGTGCTCATCCAAGGACCGAAGCAACCCGTCAACGACATTGATGTGTACCTAAGGCCATTAGTCGATGAACTTTTGCAGTTGTGGGCAGAACCAGGTGTAAAGGTGTGGGATGAGCACAAACATGAGCCATTTGACCTACGAGCGTTGTTGTTCGTAACCATCAATGATTGGCCTGCTCTTAGTAACATTTCAGGACAGTCAAACAAGGGATACAATGCATGCACACACTGTTTAGATAATACTAAAGGTACATATTTGGATAAATGTAAGAAGGTTGTGTACCTGGGGTGTCGTAAATTTCTTCCGACCAATCATCAAGTAAGAAATAAAGGCAAGAATTTCAACGGTGAGGCAGATTACCGGAAGAAGCCTAAGCTCCCTAAAGGTGCTGATGTATTTGGTATGGTGAAGGACCTAGAAGTAATCTTTGGAAAGGGTCCTGGCGGTCAGTTTGTTCCGAAAGACCCCATTACCGGACACACGGCCATGTGGAAAAAGAAATCTATATTTTGGGAGCTTGAGTATTGGAAAGACCTAGAGGTCCATTCTTCAATCGACGTGATGCACGTGACGAAGAATCTTTGTGTGAACCTGCTAGGCTTCCTGGGCATGTATGGGAAGACAAAAGATACACCAGAAGCACGGGAGGACCAACAACGTATCGAAGACCCACACAACAAGCATACTGATAAAGGACGTAAATACTTAAGTAGCTACGCTCTTACCAAAGCAGAGAAGGAAATCTTTTTTGAAGTCCTTTATAGTATCAAGGTCCCGGCTGGCTTCTCGTCAAATATAAAGGGAATAATAAATATGGCAGAGAAAAAATTTCAGAACCTGAAGTCTCATGATTGCCACGTGATTATGACACAGTTGCTTCCGGTTGCATTGAGAGGGCTTCTACCGGAAAATGTTCGATTAGCCATTGTGAAGCTATGTGCATTCCTCAATGCAATATCTCAGAAGGTAATCGATCGAGAAAGTCTGGAAAGGCTACAGAAGGATGTGGTCCAATGTCTTTTCAGTTTTGAGTTGGTGTTCCCCCCGTCCTTCAATATTATGACGCATCTCTTAGTTCACCTAGTCGATGAGATTTACATTCTCGGTCCTGTATTTCTGCACAATATGTTCCCCTTCGAGAGGTTTATGGAAGTCTTAAAGAAATATGTTCGTAACCGTGCTAGGCCAGAAGGAAGCATCTCCAAGGGCTATGGAACAGACGAGGTCATTAGGTTCTGTGTAGACTTTCTTCCTGACCTTAAGCCGATTGGTGTTCCTGAATCATGGTATGAGGGGAGACTGAGTGGAAAAGGCACGCTAGGAAAGAAAGAAATGATATTTAGGGACGGACATTCTTTGAATCAAGCACACTACATAGTTCTCCAAAGTTCTACCTTCGTGGCTCCGTATATCGACGAATACATGAATGTTGTACGCTCCAAGTTCCCGGGGAAGGATGACTACTGGATTTAAAAAAATCACATGGAGACTTTCAGCACTTGGTTGCAATTACATCTCATGAATGACACCACTATTGGAGATCAGCTCTACTTGTTGGCCGCGACACCATCTGCGACTGTATTGACTTTCCAAGGGTACGAGATAAATGGGAATACATTTTACACGATTGCCCAAGATAAAAAAGAGCACCAACCAAAACAGTGGTGTCCGCTTTGATGCAACATGCGAGAATGGGAAAAAGGACACATACTATGGTTACATAGAGGAGATATGGGAAGTTGACTATGGACCTACTTTTAAGGTCCCATTGTTTCGGTGCAGTTGGGTCAACATGAATGGAGAAGGGGTAAAGGTAGACCAGCTGTACGGAATGACAACAATGGATCTCAAGAATCTTGGTTACATAGACGAACCATTCTTCCTAGCCAATGGTGTGGCTCAAGTTTTTTATGTGAAGGACATGTCCTCTAGACCGCAAAAAAGAAAAAATAAGGAAACGAATACATCAGACAATGAGCCCCGGCTTCACATAGTTCTTTCAGGGAAAAGAAACATCGTGGGAGTCGAGGACAAGATAGACATGTCAGCAGATTATGATAAGTTTGATGAAATTCCGCCCTTCACCGTGAAAACTGACCCAAGCATCCCGTTAAGCAAAGAAGATGCTCCATGGTCATGGCCTAAGAAGCGATCATAGGCAAGGGATCGACATACGCAACGAAGGATTCATATCCTAAACCCTAAACCCTATGTAAATCTATGTAATGTATGGAAACTTTATGTGATGTATGGAAACTTTATGTGATGTATCAAAACTTTATGTAATGGAGTCTTTCATGGGCTTGCAGGGAAATTTTTCCGAGGCGGAGCTTCCGCAGATGCCGTAGGGCGTGTGCACCAACGACATCTTCGAGAAGCTCCGCCACGGGAGATTTACCAACCCTCCATCCATGGGGATGAAACTCTCTCTACCTATGTTGGCTTGTTGAGCTGCTTGCCATGGCGTATCGATGGTCCTTTTATAGGCACGGCGCCGCTTCTACTTTGTCTTGTTCCTCCGACAGGGCGTCGTGCGCTACATGCTTTATCTCATCGAGCAATGCGTCCACCCACACGTCCTTATCCCGCCGACAGCTTTAGTCTCGGTTGCACCCACCAGCCGGGACTAAAGGTTACCCACGCGTCCTTATCCCACCGGCATCTTTAGTCTCGGTTGCACCCACCAGCCGGGACTAAAGGTTACCCACGCGTCCTTATCCCACCGGCATCTTTAGTCTCGGTTGCACCCACCAGTCGGGACTAAAGGTTACCCACGCATCCTTATCCCACCGACAACTTTAGTCTCGGTTGCACCCACCAGCCGGGACTAAAGGTTACCCACGCGTCCTTATCCCACCGACAGCTTTAGTCTCGGTTGCACCCACCAACCGGGACTAAAGGTAACCCAAGAAGCACATGTGTGCACAGTATGGGCACATTATCACAAACTATGCCCTGATTCTAGCCATAACATTGGTGGTTTGACCTAAATGCCATGAAACCTCGAACATGATAGGTCATTTTGTGAAGGATTTTTTATGATGTTTGCAATTTTTCAAGTTCAATATTTTTCCTTGCAACTGTGACACATAATATGACACCACACGAAAGTTTCACATTGTTTGGATCATTTTTGAATTTCTTATGCCCGTTTCAAACTATATTCAAAACGGCGGGCATGAAGCTTCTTAGCCCGGGGCTGAGCCTCGCTGAACTCGAAGTGGATCTCTGATGAAATAGCATGTTGTGAACCTATAAATGATTTTTAAAAATTTCACAAGCATTATGTCATGTACTTATAGTTCAAATCTTGGCAACCTCCTACCGATTCGGCAGGAATTTGTCTTTTTCCTGAGGGGTGGACAGAAAGGTTCCTAATACACCGGTTGGGAAATTGTCCATATAAGGTGGTATAGTATTTTTGAAAAATGGTTTGGTACCAATTCCAAACTTTAATTTGGTGGTTGCTTCACAGAACACCCCAATTTCGGCACCTGAAAAATGGAAATTAGCTTGTTCGTGTGTCGAAAGAGAAAACTTCCCCCTGCAACATCGTAAGCCATCCCAAGATGCACATGTGTGCACAGTATGGGCACATTATCACAAACTATGCCCCGATTCTATCCATAACATTGGTGGTGTGACCTAAATGCCATCAAACCTCGAACATGATAGGTCATTTTGTGAAGGATTTTTTATGATGTTTGCAGTTTTTCAAGTTCAATATTTTTCCTTGCAACTGTGACACATAATATGACACCACGCGAAGGTTTCACATTGTTTGGATCATTTTTGAATTTCTTATGCCCGTTTCAAACTATATTCAAAACGGCGGGCATGAAGCTTCTTAGCACGGGGCTGAGCCTCGCTGAACTTGAAGTGGATCTCTGATGAAATAGCATGTTGTGAACCTATAAATGATTTTTAAAAAATTCACAAGCATTATATCATGTACTTGTAGATCAAATCTTGGCAACCTCCTACCGATTCGGCAGGAATTTGTCTTTTTCTGAGGGGTGGACAGAAAGGTTCCTGATACACCGGTTGGGAAATTGTCCATATAAGGTGGTATAGTATTTTTGAAAAATGGTTTGGTACCAATTCCAAACTTTAATTTGGTGGTTGCTTCACAGAACACCCCAATTTCGTCACCTGAAAAATGGAAATTAGCTTGTTCGTCTGTCGAAAGAGAAAACTTCCTCCTGCAACATCGTAAGCCATCCCAAGATGCACATGTGTGCACAGTATGGGCACATTATCACAAACTATGCCCCGATTCTATCCATAACATTGGTGGTGTGACCTAAATGCCATCAAACCTCGAACATGATAGGTCATTTTGTGAAGGATTTTTTATCATGTTTGCAATTTTTCAAGTTCAATATTTTTCCTTGCAACTGTGACACATAATATGACACCACGCGAAGGTTTCACATTGTTTGGATCATTTTTGAATTTCTTATGCCCGTTTCAAACTATATTCAAGACGGCGGGCATGAAGCTTCTTAGCACGGGGCTGAGCCTCGCTGAACTTGAAGTGGATCTCTGATGAAATAGCATGTTGTGAACCTATAAATGATTTTAAAAAAATTCACAAGCATTATATCATGTACTTATAGTTCAAATCTTGGCAACCTCCTACCGATTCAGCAGGAATTTTTCTTTTTCTGAGGGGTGGACATAAAGGTTCCTGATACACCGGTTGGGAAATTGTCCATATAAGGTGGTATAGTATTTTTGAAAAATGGTTTGGTACCAATGCCAAACTTTAATTTGGTGGTTGCTTCACAGAACACCCCGATTTCGGCACCTGAAAAATGGAAATTGGCTTGTTCGTGTGTCGAAAGCGAAAACTTCCTCCTACAACATCGTAAGCCATCCCAAGATGCACATGTGTGCACAGTATGGGCACATTATCACAAACTGTGCCCTGATTCTAGCCATAACATTGGTGGTGTGACCTAAATGCCATGAAACCTCGAACATGATAGGTCATTTTGTGAAGGATTTTTTATGATGTTTTCAATTTTTCAAGTTTAATATTTTTCCTTGCAACTGTGACACATAATATGACACCACGCGAAGGTTTCACATTGTTTGGATCATTTTTGAATTTCTTATGCCCGTTTCAAACTATATTCAAAACGGCGGGCATGGACCTTCTTAGCCCGGGGCTGAGCCTCGCTGAACTTGAAGTGGATCTCTGATGAAATAGCATGTTGTGAACCTATAAATGATTTTTAAAAAAATTCACAAGCATTATATCATGTACTTGTAGTTCAAATCTTGGCAACCTCCTACCGATTCAGCAGGAATTTGTCTTTTTCATGAGGGATGGACAGAAAGTTTCCTGATACACCGGTTGGGAAATTTTCCATATAAGGTGGTATAGTATTTTTGAAAAATGGTTTGGTACCAATGCCAAACTTTAATTTGGTGGTTGCTTCATAGAACACCCCGATTTCGGCACCTCAAAAATGGAAATTTGCTTTTTCGTGTGTCGAAAGGGAAAACTTCCTCCTGCAACATCGTAAGCCATCCCAAGATGCACATGTGTGCATACTATGGGCACATTATCACAAACTATGCCCTGATTCTAGCCATAACATTGCTGGTTTGACCTAAATGCCATGAAACCTCGAACATGATAGGTCATTTTGTGAAGGATTTTTTATGATGTTTGCAATTTTTCAAGTTCAATATTTTTCCTTGCAAATGTGACACATAATATGACACCACGCGAAGGTTTCACATTGTTTGGATCATTTTTGAATTTCTTATGCCCATTTCAAACTATATTCAAAACGACGGGCATGAAGCTTCTTAGCCCGGGGCTGAGCCTCGCCGAACTTGAAGTGGATCTCTGATGAAATAGCATGTTGTGAACCTATAAATGATTTTTAAAAATTTCACAAGCATTATATCATGTACTTGTAGTTCAAATCTTGGCAACCTCCTACCGATTCGGCAGGAATTTGTCTTTTTCCTGAGGGGTGGCAAGAAAGGTTCCTGATACACCAGTTGGGAAATTGTCCATATAAGGTGGTATAGTATTTTTGAAAAATGGTTTGGTACCAATGCCAAACTTTAATTTGGTGGTTGCTTCACAGAACACCCCGATTTCGGCACCTGAAAAATGGAAATTAGCTTGTTCGTGTGTCGAAAGAGAAAACTTCCTCCTGCAACATCGTAAGCCATCCCAAGATGCACATGTGTGCACAGTATGGGCACATTATCACAAACTATGCCCTGATTCTAGCCATAACATTGGTGGTGTGACCTAAATGCCATCAAACCTCGAACATGATAGGTCATTTTGTGAAGGATTTTTTATGATGTTTGCAATTTTTCAAGTTCAATATTTTTCCTTGCAACTGTGACACATAATATGACACCACGCGAAGGTTTCACATTGTTTGGATCATTTTTGAATTTCTTATGCCCGTTTCAAACTATATTCAAGACGGCGGGCATGAAGCTTCTTAGCACGGGGCTGAGCCTCGCTGAACTTGAAGTGGATCTCTGATGAAATAGCATGTTGCGAACCTATAAATGATTTTTAAAAAAATTCACAAGCATTATATCATGTACTTGTATTTCAAATCTTGGCAACCTCCTACCGATTCGGCAGGAATTTGTCTTTTTCATGAGGGATGGACAGATAGGTTATTGATACACCGGTTGGGAAATTGTCCACATAAGGTGGTATAGTATTTTTGAAAAATGGTTTGGTACCAATGCCAAACTTTAATTTGGTGGTTGCTTCACAGAACACCCCGATTTCGGCACCTCAAAAATGGAAGTTGGCTTTTTCGTGTGTCGAAAGGGAAAACTTCCTCCTGCAACATTGTAAGCCATCCCAAGAAGCACATGTGTGCACAGTATGGGCATATTATCACAAACTATGCCCTGATTCTAGCCATAACATTGGTGGTTTGACCTAAATGCCATGAAACCTCAAACGTGATATGTCATTTTGTGAAGGATTTTTTATGATGTTTGCAATTTTTCAAGTTCAATATTTTTCCTTGCAACTGTGACACATAATATGACACCACGCGAAGGTTTCACATTGTTTGGATCATTTTTGAATTTCTTATGCCCGTTTCAAACTATATTCAAAACAGCGGGCATGAAGCTTCTTAGCCCGGGGCTGAGCCTCGCTGAACTTGAAGTGGATCTCTGATGAAATAGCATGTTGTGAACCTATAAATGATTTTTAAAAAAATTCACAAGCATTATATCATGTACTTGTAGTTCAAATCTTGGCAACCTGCTTCCGATTCGGCAGGAATTTGTCTTTTTCATGAGGGATGGATAGAAAGGTTCCTGATACACCGGTTGGGAAATTGTCCATATAAGGTGGTATAGTATTTTTGAAAAATGGTTTGGTACCAATGCCAAACTTTAATATGGTGGTTGCTTCACAGAACACCCGATTTCGGCACCTGAAAAATGGAAGTTGGCTTTTTCGTGTGTCGAAAGGGAAAACTTCCTCCTGCAACATCGTAAGCCATCCCAAGATGCACATGTGTGCACAGTATGGGCACATTATCACAAACTATGCCCTGATTCTAGCCATAACATTGGTGGTGTGACCTAAATGCCATGAAACCTCGAACATGATAGGTCATTTTGTGAAGGATTTTTTATGATGTTTGCAATTTTTCAAGTTTAATATTTTTCCTTGCAACTGTGACACATAATATGACACGACGCGAAGGTTTCACATTGTTTGGATCATTTTTGAATTTCTTATGCCCGTTTCAAACTATATTCAAAACGACGGGCATGAAGCTTCTTAGCCCGGGGCTGAGCCTCGCTGAACTTGAAGTGGATCTCTGATGAAATAGCATGTTGTGAACCTATAAATGATTTTTAAAAAAATTCACAAGCATTATATCATGTACTTGTAGTTCAAATCTTGGCAACCTCCTACCGATTCAGCAGGAATTTGTCTTTTTCATGAGGGATGGACAGAAAGTTTCCTGATACACCGGTTGGGAAATTTTCCATATAAGGTGGTATAGTATTTTTGAAAAATGGTTTGGTACCAATGCCAAACTTTAATTTGGTGGTTGCTTCATAGAACACCCCGATTTCGGCACCTCAAAAATGGAAATTGCTTTTTCGTGTGTCGAAAGGGAAAACTTCCTCCTGCAACATCGTAAGCCATCCCAAGATGCACATGTGTGCATAGTATGGGCACATTATCACAAACTATGCCCTGATTCTAGCCATAACATTGCTGGTTTGACCTAAATGCCATGAAACCTCGAACATGATAGGTCATTTTGTGAAGGATTTTTTATGATGTTTGCAATTTTTCAAGTTCAATATTTTTCCTTGCAACTGTGACACATAATATGACACCACGCGAAGGTTTCACATTGTTTGGATCATTTTTGAATTTCTTATGCCCAGTTTCAAACTATATTCAAAACGGCGGGCATGAAGCTTCTTAGCCCGGGGCTGAGCCTCGCCGAACTTGAAGTGGATCTCTGATGAAATAGCATGTTGTGAACCTATAAATGATTTTTAAAAATTTCACAAGCATTATATCATGTACTTGTAGTTCAAATCTTGGCAACCTCCTACCGATTCGGCAGGAATTTGTCTTTTTCCTGAGGGGTGGACAGAAAGGTTCCTGATACACCGGTTGGGAAATTGTCCATATAAGGTGGTATAGTATTTTTGAAAAATGGTTTGGTACCAATGCCAAACTTTAATTTGGTGGTTGCTTCACAGAACACCCCGATTTCGGCACCTGAAAAATGGAAATTAGCTTGTTCGTGTGTCGAAAGAGAAAACTTCCTCCTGCAACATCGTAAGCCATCCCAAGATGCACATGTGTGCACAGTATGGGCACATTATCACAAACTATGCCCTGATTCTAGCCATAACATTGGTGGTGTGACCTAAATGCCATCAAACCTCGAACATGATAGGTCATTTTGTGAAGGATTTTTATGATGTTTGCAATTTTTCAAGTTCAATATTTTTCCTTGCAACTGTGACACATAATATGACACCACGCGAAGGTTTCACATTGTTTGGATCATTTTTGAATTTCTTATGCCCGTTTCAAACTATATTCAAAACGGCGGGCATGAAGCTTCTTAGCCCGGGGCTGAGCCTCGCTGAACTTGAAGTGGATCTCTGATGAAATAGCATGTTGTGAACCTATAAATGATTTTTAAAAAAATTCACAAGCATTATATCATGTACTTGTATTTCAAATCTTGGCAACCTCCTACCGATTCGGCAGGAATTTGTCTTTTTCATGAGGGATGGACAGGTAGGTTATTGATACACCGGTTGGGAAATTGTCCACATAAGGTGGTATAGTATTTTTGAAAAATGGTTTGGTACCAATGCCAAACTTTAATTTGGTGGTTGCTTCACAGAACACCCCGATTTCGGCACCTCAAAAATGGAAGTTGGCTTTTTCGTGTGTCGAAAGGGAAAACTTCCTCCTGCAACATCGTAAGCCATCCCAAGAAGCACATGTGTGCACAGTATGGGCATATTATCACAAACTATGCCCTGATTCTAGCCATAACATTGGTGGTTTGACCTAAATGCCATGAAACCTCAAACGTGATATGTCATTTTGTGAAGGATTTTTTATGATGTTTGCAATTTTTCAAGTTCAATATTTTTCCTTGCAACTGTGACACATAATATGACACCACGCGAAGGTTTCACATTGTTTGGATCATTTTTGAATTTCTTATGCCCATTTCAAACTATATTCAAAACAGCGGGCATGAAGCTTCTTAGCCCAGGGCTGAGCCTCGCTGAACTTGAAGTGGATCTCTGATGAAATAGCATGTTGTGAACCTATAAATGATTTTTTAAAAAATTCACAAGCATTATATCATGTACTTGTAGTTCAAATCTTGGCAACCTGCTGCCGATTCGGCAGGAATTTGTCTTTTTCATGAGGGATGGACAGAAAGGTTCCTGATACACCGGTTGGGAAATTGTCCATATAAGGTGGTATAGTATTTTTGAAAAATGGTTTGGTACCAATGCCAAACTTTAATATGGTGGTTGCTTCACAGAACACCCCGATTTCGGCACCTGAAAAATGGAAGTTGGCTTTTTCGTGTGTCGAAAGGGAAAACTTCCTCCTTGCAACATCGTAAGCCATCCCAAGATGCACATGTGTGCACAGTATGGGCACATTATCACAAACTATGCCCTGATTCTAGCCATAACATTTGTGGTGTGACCTAAATGCCATGAAACCTCGAACATGATAGGTCATTTTGTGAAGGATTTTTTATGATGTTTGCAATTTTTCAAGTTTAATATTTTTCCTTGCAACTGTGACACATAATATGACACGACGCGAAGGTTTCACATTGTTTGGATCATTTTTGAATTTCTTATGCCCGTTTCAAACTATATTTAAAACGACGGGCATGAAGCTTCTTAGCCCGGGGCTGAGCCTCGCTGAACTTGAAGTGGATCTCTGATGAAATAGCATGTTGTGAACCTATAAATGATTTTTAAAAAATTCACAAGCATTATATCATGTACTTGTAGTTCAAATCTTGGCAACCTCCTACCGATTCAGCAGGAATTTGTCTTTTTCATGAGGGATGGACAGAAAGGTTCCTGATACACCGGTTGGGAAATTTTCCATATAAGGTGGTATAGTATTTTTGAAAATGGTTTGGTACCAATTCCAAACTTTAATTTGGTGGTTGCTTCACAGAACACCCCGATTTTGGCACCTCAAAAATGGAAATTGTCTTTTTCGTGTGTCGAAAGGGAAAACTTCCTCCTGCAACATCGTAAGCCATCCCAAGATGCACATGTGTGCATAGTATGGGCACATTATCACAAACTATGCCCTGATTCTAGCCATAACATTGCTGGTTTGACCTAAATGCCATGAAACCTCGAACATGATAGGTCATTTTGTGAAGGATTTTTTATGATGTTTGCAATTTTTCAAGTTAAATAATTTTCCTTGCAACTGTGACACATAATATGACACCACGCGAAGGTTTCACATTGTTTGGATCATTTTGAATTTCTTATGCCCGTTTCAAACTATATTCAAAA